>CM059587.1:21455000-22705000 GCA_030407085.1 Trichopria drosophilae
AATTTGACAGCAAATTGTTATCACAGACCTCACAAACATCAATGAACCATATGTCATGCATGTTATAATTCGTGAAAATGTTGGTCCGCTGGTTTGGATTTGATATTTTAAATTTTGAAAATGTTACAATCGTATTCGTAATGAGTAGCCACAACAATAAAAAATTATAAATTTGTAATTGCTTTTTCTTCGGACTGGCATCAAATCATTCTACACTGATAAAAGAATTTATTTACTGTAAAGAAGGCTTCTTTACTGTAAACAACATTTATTAATAGTTAAAATACATTTGTTACTAAATGATTTCTTTATTATTAATAAATGCGTTTTAACTGTTAACAATGTTGTTTAAGGTTAAGAAATGGTTTAGTTCACCATATTTAAAGAAGCCTTCTTTATAGTAAATAAATAATTTTATCAGTGTATAAATAATCATTAAATTATTTCAGTTTTCACGGAAAAAATTCGAGATCGCAGCTCCCATTCGCGGGTAAGCAGTTCTACCATTTTTGTTGAGAATTCTTTTCTCTACATTTCTTCATACAATTTGTATTTAAAAAAACGTAATAAGATCCTCGATTATTGTCTTTCCGAAGTTTTACCTAAAATTGAGTATATCATTTTTTGTATTCTCACTTACGTATCACGAACAATGCAATATAGAGCAAAATTATATTGAAAAAAGAGCAACTAGTGGTTTCGACCCTGCGGCCTGTAATGCATGTGCTCTTCGTCTGGAGAGAGTTTGGAGGATCCAACTATTTAGATGTAAAAAGAAGAAAAATGGAAATGATCATTTTCAAAGCTTTGACCCCTAGCACATGTCAGTCGGAGCATTATTATATCACACATTTGCAAACACGAATCTTGTTAGGTAATTTAATTACTTATATTAAGACACCGTCGTGTTTTTAATGGTATGAAGTAAATGAATAATAAGCTTAGAATTGAAAAGCTCTACTTCACACATGCAGTTCCATTCCCAGATCATTGTATTATTTTTAAACTCTTACGCTGAAATTTACTGCACACGTCAAGTTGATTATTTTCATGTTCATACGTCTTCTACGGCATTATCGGCTATTTTACGAAGAAAATGCATAAAACTTTCTTTATAAAATCTTTGATACTCTACCTTTTTTGATTGAAACTTTATTTTTTAGTGTGACTTGTATTTTTGATAAGAAATGCAGCAAACCTATTTTTTTTTTAAGTTTTCTTTGTTCGACCTCCCTATAATCTAATATAAATAGACTCCAAAAACTAATTAGATCTAACCCGAGCAGAAATTTGTTCAGGCCCTGATCAGGGTGTAACGCTTTTGATCAGACCCTGATCAGGGCCGTAATAAATTTCTACTCGGGAAGTTAGGACATGTCAAATTCAAAAAGAGGTTACACCTTCGACGTTAAAAATCGGCGTTAATGTTCGCGAAAAAAAGGGACGTACACACGTACAAGATCACGGACAAAAATTTTGTTATTTTGTTTTTTAGTTTTTAAGGTTTGATACGTCAACATTTAATAAAAACTTACAGGGTAATTTTTTTTTTTAGGTAACCAAATTCAATATTTCGTCTGAATCGAAGTAATAAAATAGAGAGGGCATACTCTTAAACAAAAAATGGTCACCACGGAAATAAGGGAAATATGCATGAGATATCTGTATTTTACGGGTTTTTTAATGTTATTATTCTTCCATAATAAAAAGGTATATACACAACAAACATGGGTCAACGAGAGGGTTGGTCCGTGTTCCGTGGAAAACAATGAAGGGTACTGAACGAGACCCTGGCGAAAGGGAGTCATTAATTACTGGCTCCTAAGGGGAATGTGGATATTAGTAATTGCCATGTACTGGATACAGGACCTTCGATACAAAACCTCGACGTTAAACTCTCTGCAGTTCATTACATTATTGTTACATCATTGGAAGTTTTCATTGATGTTCTTTTAAATAAGAATCCTCCAATGCAGTCGTAATTACTACATCGAAGAATGATTCGTCCTATCAACAGGTCACATACTTCGGAATCACACTACATTACCTAAATAGAAACATTATATAATTACAAAAGTAGTTAGTAAAAAAAAATGTTAAGGGTCGTTGATCACGAATCCGAAGTCAGGATTGCAAAATTTAAAACAGCTGATCCAATATGACGGTTCAAACATAGAAATAATGCTTTTCAACGAACCAGTTGGACAAATCAATCTTCCGAATGTTCGATATAAACGGTAGTTGGTTTCCGTATGTTTTTACGGCCACTGAATACGAATTTGATGTCAGAATTGCAAAATTCAAAATGGCTGACTCAAAATGGCGGACATCAAAAAGCTTATATACATCGATTTTTGTGAAATTCCGATTGTCGGTGTAACAGTTAGCTTCTTCATGTCCGCCATTTTGAATCGGCCATTATTTTGCAAACTAAGAATTCGATGAAAAAGTGTTTCAAACAAACGTTGTAAAGTAGTGATATGTGTGACCAGTTATGTGTTTGTATGTCGCAACTTCCGGACACTTCTAGTTTCACGCATTATAATTCATACAGAAGGATGTAATAAATTATGAATTTTTCAGAGGATTCGTGAAACTGGGGAGTACATGCGTGATGGAGGGCCCACCCTTATACTCCGTGTTATTCTACTACCCTAACCTAACTTAACCACCAAACCTACAAATGCAGTTAAACCGAGGTCATCATCGAATAGTTAATTCAAAAATTGCATAACTCCATTATATATTGTAGAGAAGTTTCTGCTCTACAACTTTTGGAAAACATTTTATCGCCCGATTTTTACTTTCTAACTAAATGCAAAAATAATTGAAAAAAATGCAATTTTTGCTTTTTTTTTTCAAGATAAAAGTCAAGGTATGGGCGAGCGGTAATTTCTATTGTCACGTTCGTATTCAGGAGGCAAACATATTTCAAATGGTCCATTTCGATTTTTACTCATCTTTTAGCCGTTAAGAAACTTTCTTCGGGTGAAAAGAAATTCAGTATAATTTGACTCTAGATTTTATTTTATTCTTTTAACAAGGTTATTGATGCCTTTTTGACCGAAAAGTTGAGTAATAACGATAATAATGGAAAAGCAGTTGACAAATCGAGTGTTAATGTGGCGGACTTTGCCCAATTAGTTGGTAACCACCCAATACTGTAGTAAAAGCGTAAGATAAACAAAATAATGGAAAACTTGCGAAAACCGGAATAACGGAACTGGCTGTTATGCTGGTAATGCACAGTGCTTAGCAGGCACTACAAAAATCGACCTACCGAAACTGCGCGGTGTAGGCATATATTATGTATGTGCTTTGCCATATGTACTACGCTTCAATAAGCTAACGAAGCGACGCGGAATTGCCGTATGTGCTTTCATCGCAATCTTATAAATAATAAAGCAATACTAGCAGACATAAATGTCAACATTTATGAAGTATGTCTGCTTGTTTCAATCAAGGGTGAAGTTAACTACTTTATATGAATTAGCTTTGACGCTGGCACAAATAAGAACAATTAATTGAAAGTTTGCATTAGCGAGTCAGTTGAAATAGCTGGGAGATATAATTGATGTACATGAACATTCTGCATAATGTAATACATTAATTGCATGCAATATCGTATGCATTGCGCGTGAGACATATAATTTAGTTGTACGGAGTTGAACGTTCCAAATCGATATCTGCAGCAATGTAAACGGCTTATAATTTCATAATTCTCGTTCTGTTAATCACTTACGAAAGTACATTATACGTCATCTTTTATTATATCATCTTACCGTCGTTTATGAAAATGTAACACGGTTGATTAACATTTTGTTAGCGAAGGACGTGAATTATGAAATAATCAGCCGTTTATGCAGAACATCGACCACATCACTGCGTGTAAACACCGACTATTTCATGGCTCTGCGATTTTTTGTTTAAATTTGCTTTCTCACATTTATGCAAAATTTAGTTCTGAATATTAAAGAAAAACATTAATTTTGTAATAAAATTGAAGGCTCTAACTTAATTGTCGTGCATGAACCTCTGATTCGGGGGAGAAAAATACGGCTCACGTGGTCGATTAAAGAGGGGCCAGTGGGAGGGTGACCAACTCGTGAGGTTGGTTTTGCATCCGCCATTTTGGGTTTACGAAATTAAATATGTATGTAAAACACGCTGAAAAGTGTTTGAATAGTGCGAAATGTATGGAAATCGTTCTCGTATTCGGTGCAAGTGCTTCCAACACACCTGCACTAAATTTACCATTAACTCGACTTTATCGGAAAAGATTCATATCTTCAATCTAAATAAACATAAATAGACGCACAACCTCGGTAATTGCAGCATGATTATCCTACTACCGAACTATGGACATAGAATATTTTTAAGATTTTTTTCTCAAGTTATTCGAATTTTTTATGCAAACATACCTCAATTTTTATCTTTTTTAGTGATTTTTTTGGAAGTTTTTCACTATCAATACTAAAAACCACTTCTTTTTTCCGGTTTGGAAAAATTCACACGTATTCTGGAAGTAATCGTGCGTAAAATGAAAGGTATTAAGAAAAAAATTCCGGAAGAAATGAATTTGGAAAAATTAAAAAATCCTACGAATAATTCTATGGCAACCAATTAGTAAAAGGGCAATTCCACCCGTTAAATAATTAAAAAAAAATGACGGATATCTCGAAAATGGAAGGTGATGAAGAAATTCTGTAAACGAATTTGAATTCAGCGCACAAAAATACGTCAAAATAGTGCATGCGCATCTCAGATGATTTGCCAAAGTTAAATTTTGTTGACAACTGTTATAAGCCCCGCGAACATCTAATGGACATTGTAAAATAACTAAATTAACGTATAGTTGCATAAGTCTAAACATGAAGTTAATTATTATCGTTGCTCGCGTTCTAAAAAATTCGTGATTTCAGACACATTTTTATATTCAGAAAACTAGAAATACCGTAAAACTGTATTTATAATGTTTCTGATGGATATCGTAAAGAACTGCATTCAGGTGTTTTCAAAAATGTCAAATAATAACTTTAACATGTAGAAGTTTAAAAGCACTTTCCGAAAAATGTAATTTTATTACTATTACGAGTAATCGTTCTTCGTTCTCACAGTGGTCGTGCAGTTTTATTCCTGTAGTTTTAAAATTCATGATTTTAGCAAAATTTTTTTAAATAATGGAAAAAAATCATTATCTATAAGATTTCTTATGGGTACTCTAAAATAACTAAAAATGTTGTCATCTGTAGATGTCAAAAAATGAATTGAATATCTAGATGTTAACTAACACTGTCGTAAAATATAATTTTATTATATAGGTATAAACAAGAAAACGAATTGTTTGCATTATTTCTTATGCGCATTGTTAATTAATTATATTCATAGGTATTGGCATCTATTTAAAAATCAATTGAACATCTAAATGTTAACAAACTATGTAGTGAAAGTATAATTTTATTATATAAGATTCTTATAAACAAGAAAACGCATTGTTTTTAATATTTCTTATGGGCACTTAAATAATTATATTCATGGGGTTTTTCGTGTATTTAAAGATGATTTGAATATCCAGATGTTAACAATTTTGTAAAAGTATAATTTTATTATACATATAGGATTGTTCGAAACAGGAAACCCCATTCTTTGTATTATTGCTGATGCGCATTGATAATTAATTACATTCATGGATATTTGCATGTATTTAAAAATGAATTGAACATCTAGATGTTAACAAGCAATGTCGAGAAGTATAAGTTTATTATATAGGATTATTACAAACAGAACAAGAAAATAGTTTTTATCATTTTAATGGGCATTCTTCATGGGTATTTGCGTGTATTTGAAAATGAATTTAATATCTAGGTGTTGAAGAATAATTCGGTAAAACTATTATTACTATAATCGGTAATAATAACGTGAGTCCCATTGCAACAACATTGGCTTTACTGAAGCGGTAGTTTTTGTTAGTCGCTTACCAAAATTTGTTTGTCGCGCAGAGGCGGCACGTATCGAGTGATGGAAGGAGTTGTTTGAGAGAAGATGCACCGTCGGACGCTCCTCACCGCGGCGCTTCTGGTTCGCGATGTATACGCCATTGTTACGGGAGATCTGCGGGACCCGGGGCAAGCTCGGCCATATCGCGACAAGTGGAAACTATTCAGATACTAACTAGCAACAACGTGGAAGAGCCACGTCACAAAACTAATTAAGGCACTGAACCGCGTTTAACGCGACTCGAAATTCTATGGGAAGCGCTACGGAAAACGCGCGGCGTGGAACAGGAAACACGTCGGCAGATGGGTCGCATAAAAGCCAGGTGCACCGACAAGATATAAAACGAGAGATGTCGAGTTACGAATCCGTCCGAGGTCATTAATTAGATATTCAATTAACCCGGTAAGGAGAAGTTTTGCCCCCCCCCCCTTCACCCATCTCGGCCCCCCTCCCCAATCGAGTACGAGCAACGCTTTACGTTGACAATATCGTTCTGAAATCCAACGCTCCGGCGATTCTTAATTAATGGCAATGCCGCAGAGAGCGTGGCGACAATGTCTTCATGACCAAGCAGCCAAACGAAGGAAAACAAGATATAAGAATCACTATCTGCGATTATTGTACTTTGAACATCGAGCTCGGCATTTGTTTCGGTCACTCACAAAGCAAAACATTTACGGCTCCACGATCATAGAAGGTGGCGTTAATTAAAAAGGAATTTATTGAAGAACTCAAATGAGACTCCGGTAACTTCAATGAATATACCGTTGCTCGAATGAATCTGCGCGAAAACCGTACAGGGAGCATTTGTCATCGGAACCAGAACGACAAAGTTCACGCTCTGCTCTTCTATTATTCGCGGATTTTCCAAATGCATTTCGTAATAGGGAAACTACACGCAAAAAAATAATTCAGTAGTCATTTCCGAACTCGTTGCGAAGTTCAGGATATGAGAATTTTCTAATAGAGATATTACTAATTAATTCAATGGAAGAAATCTTTCTTCAAGAAGAGTTTCTAGAATATTTCACAAATGTCTGAATAGTTCGAGAACATTTTTGAACCAGTTTAACCCGTTTCGTCCTGAAATACCGTAAATTTTGATTTCTTATTTTCATCAGGTGCTTTTCTAGGGAAAAAATTACTCAATCCTTTTGATATAACCATACCTATTCTATTTATTTCTCGAACTTTCTAAATCCGGTCTCAGATTGATGCTCTCCGCCGCCAGTCTTTTTACTATGGAGGTTTAAACCTAAAAAAAATGTGAATTTCGAAAAAATGTGTTCAAATAATCGTATTTTTTAACAGGAAAACGGTTTCGGATCAAGCTAAATCTCTGTATCTGGTGGAGTAACTAGTTATACTAAAAGATAGGATAGTTACTAATTCACCATTCAAAATGGCGGCTTCAAAATGGCGGACCTCATGTTGTGTGAGTGAACATTTTGTTGAAAAATTTCTGGACGCTCTAACTGAAAAATTATGAGCTTGTTTTAAAAAATGCTAAGAATGAAAAATTCTAAGAATTAATTGAGAAATATAGTGGATTTTTTTCAGATTTTTTAAATGAAGTTTTGACAATTTTTTTTCAAAATTCTTTTCAAAATTGTATGCATTTTTTCCAAAAGTTTGAAATTGATTTCCTCGAAAACTATCAACTTTTGGAAAGAATTGCAAAGAACAAAAAACTCTTAGAATTCATCAGAGAATGCACTAAATTTTGTTCAGAATTTTTCGTAAATAAATTACAATTTTGAAAAAAATGTTGAAAAAGAATTTCTCAAAACCTCATTTAAAAAATCTCACTACCGACTGCCGACACCGTAGTTTCGTTACATTGGTATCGTTACCATGGTTTCATTACACTGTATTGTGCACTATTCATGCAGATCCACTTGAGCCAAGCGGATATCTTCTCCCGTCAAATGGAATTTGCTTTTGCGGCAAAAGGATTATTTATTTGACATCAAATAACAAAGAATCTCTTTGGCGGAAGTAGAAATATTTTTGCCTCAAGAAGACAGTGATCAATAGGACGATCCATTTACAGGAAAACAATTATTTCTAAGAGTGCATAATTCCCCGATGAGGGCCTGGTCGGGCAGTGGTAAAGCACACATTATTGATCAGTATTCACAACAAAGTCGTTTATGATTTAAAATGTGTAGGTTTTGTTAATTAGTAATTACAGAGTGTAGAAAGCATCGAAATTAATAGTAGAATGCCTACATCGAAATAAAATCTTCAAGTGTCCAAGGCCGTGGGGTTCGTTGTAACACTGAATTATAGTGTGCTATTTATTATTATTATTTTTATTACGCCTGTATTTTATGTATTTTTTCATAAATTCAGTGCTGTATATGTCTTGAAATCTTAGGATCCGACGTATTCATACGTTATTCGTCTTTGGACCGCGAGAACTCTGGGCTGGAAAGTATGTGCTAGCTTTAGTCGCATATATTTATTTACGATCGTAATCGTTTTCAAAATACACTTAAAGTACACAGATGGTAAATTGTGGTAAATTAAAAGAAAAAAGAATGATTCTGTATTTAAAAAAATAGCTAAACAACGTCAGGGTGAGTTCTTTTTCAATGCCAAAAATTTGCAAGAATCATTTCCACCTATTCTTCAAATGGATCTGTAAAGAGGGTAATACCTCCGAAGATTAAAATCGGTAAAAATGTCTAAATAATGGAAAAAAATGTCTGTTCGGTTGCAACGCCTCTCAGAAAGATACGGTATAACTCCGCTTAAAACTTTAAAAGCGTTTCTTTTTTAAACTACTTTTTTTTTAACATGCCGAAAGCCTAATTCGAACAACACCGATCGATCTTAACCTTTGTTTTATTCTTTCTTTGTTGTCGATTTGTTTTATAAAATTTTTAACCAATTATCCAACTTGAATTAACAGAAATTCGCCAAAAATGATAATTCCGCAAATCCTACGTATGTTTGTTCCTGTTTTAGTTCAGAAAAAAAATTAATGATGTGCTGCATCGAAATTCATTATTGGAAGAATTTTATTCACCCGGCATCTTATCATAAATATATTTAAATAGTTATGTTTTCTATTTCGATACTAGCATTTCACTGGGATTATGTTTAAAGATCAAATATAATGCACGTCAACTGGTAATTGATAGTGAATATTAAAGGGTTGAAACAAAATATACAGTTATTTTTTTTATTTTTTTGTCATTAAAATAATCTGGCTTAAATTTATCGAGAAATGGATAAACATTTGTATTTTTCAATAACGCGTGTTACTCACTCTTTTACACGATTTACATTACCACTTTTTTTTATAAATTTCTATTACGTTTCGTACTTTCTAAATTTGAATAAGTGAAAATTCACTCGAAATAACTCGTCCGCTTCCGTATTATACGTACGTGTGAGCTCACTCGGGCATGGCTGTAATCCTTTCTCCATATTGAAATGAGTGAATATTAAACTTTTAATAACTGGTTATTACCAGATTTACTGAATTCAAGGCCTCGGAGTATGTAATAATTTAAGTAAATTCTCCTCGTATAAAATTTCTTATCGTTTATACTTGAAGCAAATAAGCTTAGAGCTTGGTGAACACTATTCCTGTTTGATTCAGGTTTATTCCCCTCATTTGACTCAACACTAAAAATCGGTCTTATGGATTTAATGGCACTTTTGTACTTGTCTTTAAGACTTTTTTGGATGTCTTACAAACAGATATTACACACCGAATAAAGGATTAATCGCTTAGTGTTCTTCCATATGAGTTGGGACAGTCAAGAAAATAGTTATACCAACTAATTGATTCGATCAGACGTTTATTGTACTAATTAATTCCGGATATCAAGTAATTTATTTGATGGTAAAACTAGTTGTTTCGCTGTCCCAACATTTCTCGTATGGATCTGAGATCACTAAACGGTACAATGCCCCTACTAATTCATTTTTCAATACAAATTACCTTATTGAATTTGTTAGATATTACCTATAAAAAATTACCCGTATCTAGATTTCAAGTGTGTAAGTGTAAAGTTTCAAGACTTTTTAATATCATGCAGCACCGGTTATTAAAAGCAGGTTCACTATCTATAAAAATAGATATATGACTGTACAATTTTTTTAAAGGTGGGCTTTTTTTAAATGTCTACAAAATACATAATTTTCTCTTATTTTATTATTCAGTTCTTGTCCAATCAAAAAAATGGACTAGAATATTTATTATATACGAATAAAAAAAGATTTAGTTGCGAACAAGAATTAGATGCGAAATTGTTGAGAACAAAATTGACAACAGTGTTTTGATATTGAATTCACCATTTTGAATATCAACATTCTGGTAACATGTTCGAAAACAGCGATCTCAAAAATCTTTAGGCTATGAATTCAAAATTAATCGGATGTAAGGCAAACTTTATTTAAATGAATTATAATTGCAGAAATAATGTCCTATATGAAATTAGCTACCACCTAAACATTGCACAAATATTTCTTTCATCTATAAATGCTATACAATTTTAAGACAACGTAAATTAGTATTTTTTCAAACAAATCTCTTGTACTAAGGCACCTTGTTGGATATTCCACGTAAAAGAAATGTAATGTCAAATCTAATAATTAAAATAAAAAAATCGAATGTAAAATTTCGTGCCTTTTACACTTTCCCTTGGACAAAATTTGCGTTCTCATAACGAAAACTAGAAATTAAGAAAACAATTACCATTGAAAAATATCACAATTTTTAAGGTGGTTAGACCCCAGAATAACATATGTTGACGAAAAATATTTAATAACGTTTCCAAGAATTTAATTTTCATTATTAATAATATTGTTGAAAAGTGAAAGCATTATTCTCCTTGAAAAAAAATTGTAATGTGCAAAAATAATTTGTTAAGCCGCTTTTGTTATTGATTCAATTTTTTTTCTTCTCCGCTGTTAAGAATTTTTTAAAAATAAACGGATTTTAACGAATGGAGGCTTATTTTTTCGAGAAAAAGATTCTCTACAACTTTACCGCATAATTTTTTTAAGATTCTTTGTCTGATCACGAAAATTACTCAAAATTCGTTAAAAGTAGTAGTTTTTTTTTAATAAATAGAGATAATTTATCGTTGGCTTCGAAAATTTCAAAATACCTGCGGTCAAGATGTAGAGAATCTTTTTCTCGAAAAAATAAGCCGTGATTCGTTAAAATCCGTTCATTTTTAAAAAATTCTTAACAGCGGAGAAGAACAAATTTGAAAAAATAACAAAAGTGGCTTAACAAATTATTTTTACACATTTAATTTGTTTTTCAAGAAGAATAATGCTTTCACTTTTCAACAATATTATTAATAATGAAAATTAAATTCTTGGAAACGTTATTAAATATTTTTCGTCAACATATGATATTCTGGGGTCTAACTACCTTAAAATAAATTCGCCCATATTAATGCGAATTTATTTTTGATTCCGCTAATTTCAACTGTGCCATTCAAAGAGCATCGTTGGAAACAGTCAACAATTTTTTTCATGCTAGTGCATTTTGAACATTTCTTATTGTCAATTTGAAATTTAGTGGTGGTTTTGAACATGCTAATATGAAACACACGTATTTAACATTAAAGCAATTGTATTATTGAACGCTATCTAAAATTTTGTTGAGAGAAACAGCAAAATATCTGTAAGAAACACTGTATTTAACCCATTAATGCTCAGACGGACGAATTTTCAGCATTAATTTGAACATGGATAATTTGTATAAAAATGGCTTTATAAACATTTTATTTTTTTACATTTTTTTTTTTATAGAAACATCGCTTTCACCTCGAAATAGCGTTGGGAACATAAGTAAGTGAAAATATCGCGTCTATGGACCTCCAAGATTAAAATGCACCATATCAGAATTCATAATTCAAGATGGCAGTTTTCAAAATGGCGCCTAGAAGCTCAAAACTTAAGCATTTTTTTCTTAAAAACTATAGACTTTAGAGAACATTTTCTGAGAACAACAATGCTTGGGAATGAGTCAAAGAGTACTCTCAAATTTTATCAGCATGTAAATGAGATACACTGCTTGATTTTTCAAAAATTCGAAAAATCGAAATTTTGAAAAAAGTTATTTTAAAAATTTGAGTAGGTTCTTTAAATAGTTCTAAGATATTTTTATTCTAAGAAAATTTTCTCTACAGCCTATAGTTTCCAAGAAAATAAATGATTGGTCTTGAAATACAGAAAAGTTTTATAATTTATTTTCATGAAAACTATAGACTTTACAGAAAATTTCCTTAGGACAAAAATATCTTAGAACTATTTAAAGAAGCTACTCACATTTTCTCAGATTTTTTGAATGATTATTTTCAAAATTTCGAGTTTTTGTATTTTTGAAAAATCAAGCATTGTATTATTGCATGCTGATAAAATTTGAGATAATTCTTTGACTCATTCTAAAGCATTGTTGTTCTTAAAAAATGTTAAGAACAAAGTCTATAGTTTAGAAGAAAAAAAGTGGTTAAGTTTTAAAAAGAATTTTGAGCTTCTAGGCGCCATTTTGTAAACTGCTATCTTGAATTATGAATTCTGATATGGTGCATTTTAATTCTGGAGGTCCACGGACGCGATATTTTCAACTTAGATATGTTTCCCAACGCAATTTCGAGGTGAAAGTGATGTATTAATGAAAACAAAATGTAAAAAACCATGTTTTTTAACAATAAAATGTGTATAACTTTTTTGCGGTTCCTTTTATCGCAATTTTATTGAATGATTCTGAAAGACCATACAATTTTACGTTAGAAACAGCGAAACTCGAATTTGTCTAAAGGCATTTATATACAAATGATCGATTATATTCAAATTAATGCTGAAAAATCCGTCCGTCTGAGCGTTAATGGGTTAATAAGAGCTACTTAAGTATGCAATATTCATGATACAATAGTAGGCAAGGGACAGCATAATCGTGTTTATTTATAATGAGCTGTACGGTGGCATATGACGTCTATCTTCTTGTCCCCAGAAATGATGATTACGTAATGCATGCTTCTGTTAAACTATAATAAAAATAGTTTTATAAACCCCGAATCTCACAAACTTGATCGAAGACTCACCAAGGAGATGGCTAACTTAGTTCCGGCAACAAGCTACTTCGCTAAGAACCGACGTCGGTAGTAAGCATTGATTATTAATTCGAAGCAAGCAGAAACAACCCTATACGTAATGCTTGTCGCGTGAAATCCCCAAGCTGGTATTACGCTAAGCATATTAGCAGCGCCTCTGTCGTGATTATGCTTCGGCTAACTTGTTCCTCGATGGCGTAGCCTCGGAACGCATCATATAGGATCTCCCCAAATCTCAACATTTCTTGAGAATATTACCACTAACATTCCATAAATAAAGTTGTTTTCTTCGTCAAGGGATTATAGCTCAGACTAAGGACATAAATCACAATAGAATATTTCCTTGCCGCAAAATTGTACTATATTAGTGGGTATATAATTGTCTTTAAATTTTTTAGATACTCTCTTCAACACTGTCCACAAAAAGGTCTTAATTAGCGATTTTTAAATCGATTTAAAAGCTCCATGTTACCTTCTGAAAGAACTCTTATTCAAGAGCTTTGACAGTTTCTATAAAATAAATAATTTAATTCCAATTAAATTGGTGAGAACTATAGAGTGGGCGGTATTCGTTTATTACTAGAATTAAGTAATTAATATAGTTAACGATTTATACCTATAAATTGCATTATATGTTAAAATGCTATAGTTTGAAAATTTCTAAACATTTCAAAATGGATTTTCAAAACGCTAAGCCTTGTCGAAACATTTACAATCTCAACTAGTGATGAAACTAATAACGAAAAAAAAAATTATGTATTATTCTTTGACTGATTTCTTACTGCATGTATCATAATTTATAACGATTTGGATAGCAATTACTTTGAATAGAAGGGATATCATAATAATGATAAACATTTGTAATATCACTTGTTGAATACCGTAGAAGCACTTATTTCTTTAATGTAAGTCTTCACCATGAATTAATTTTTTTTTCAATTTCATCGCCACCCGTTTTGTGTTACCAAAACCAGTAGTTCTTGAGATCAATTTTAGAACTCAAATATAAGAGCTTTCTAGATGGCTAATTTAAGAAGTTCTAACTAAGACTTCTTCAAGAACTCATTTTTAGGTTATATTTAAGACATCATAGAAAGTATGTCTTGTTTTTTTTTAATTTAAGATGGTTTGGCCGGCACATGATATAAATTATATTGAGGACAACATCAAAAAAATGTTGACAATCACAAAATTAAGTAATGTGTTTTGTTTAGTTTTCGAGAAAATGCGTTACAAAATTCCGAACGTCAAGGGTAGCCCCAGTAGTAAGTACTGGGTCCTTTATCTGCATAATGAGAAGTTTTCAAATATAACTAAACGTATTTGCTGTTATTCCACATTTGCAGCTACTAAATTCAGTATTTATCTTTTTTGCGTTCGTGTAAGTGGATCCATCAATTCTTGTCGTTTTCATCTGCACGCTACAACCTGACTTTAAAACAATATTTCTTTAGCCAAAGTAGTCCGATATAATATATTTTCGATTACCTTTGCGTAGGTTTAATTTATCCCGGGGATTGCCGTTCTTAGGATTTATTTCTTGCTACGCAAAACGAGACTGTAACCTGCCGTTTTTGTTTTCATTTTCTAGCGAGGAGGAAAAATATAAACCATCAGTTCCAGTTCAATGAATTTCAAGCAGATCCGCGAATACTAACGTGTAAGAAACGGAGTCATAAAAAAGGGAAGCGTAGCAACAATGTACAAGAGTTAAGTACGTACGTACACGACTGCTAACACTGGCAGAAGTTAAGTTCTTGCTCTGGAAAATTTAAATTATTCGCATCGTCTGATTTTCTCGACTTTTCCGTGCTGCGAAGCTACTACGAAGAACATCCCTATCTATTCGACACCGTCATTCCAAGTCTCTCGTCTTCCCCTTTTTCTCTTTCTCGACGACAGAGAACGAGATCTGCCAATTCGCATTTTCCATTCTGAGTCGTCTAACGCCTCCGCGTTTATATAAAGCGTCACCAGAGAAGTTTCACTAATTTGGATCCTTCATTGGACGCGAAACGTTCTGTCGCTTCACTCGTGCGAGACCTTTTAAAAAGTTTAAGACTCATTACTTCTCGCGCACTAGAAGATCCATGAGGGAATAAAAATTGCGCCCTATCGTCATCTTCCACATACATAATATTGCACGCCATTCGAAACCGAAGCGGATGTATACTGTCACGTGCTCAGAACCCGTATCGTACGCTTTGATGTACGATTTGGTCGCAAATAGTTACGATCGCGTACTGACGGACTTTTCTTTTTCGAAAGTCCTTTTTTGTCAAGCATTTCATCGATAACATTTTGCGCAATAGGATATTATGCACGCAGGAGTAAAAACGTATATGGGCAAATCTGCGAAACCTTTAAATTTCGTGTCACTGTGTATTTTTGAGCATTTTTATTTGATTTTTCTGTGATTAAACTGGTCAACATTAAGTACACTCCAAACACGTCGACCAATATATGGGGCATTCCACGTGAAATCGGCAACTTTTTTTCAGACAATTTTTAATTTTAGTTTTTACAATTGTGTGCCATTAGTAGAGTAGGACTTCTCTTATTCGAACCTATCTTATTCTAATTGTCCAGCCTCTCTTATGCTAATCGTTCCCCCACAAGTCTTCTCCCAATATCACACGAAAAGTCAACGAAAAATATTGTCCACGAATCACAAGCTCGCAAGCAAACTAAGTGGGAGTAAGGGGAAAATTAGAATAAGAGAAGTCGGTGCCATTTTGAAAAACTTTACTAAATAGAATAAGAGAGGTCCTACTGTATATACAAAAGAAGTATTCTTGACTATATACAACATTTGAAATTTGACTCTAGTGAAAGTTGTGAGGATATTTAAAAAATGTAATTTTCTTTTCTCGCAATGTTTAATTTATTTTAGTGCGAAAATGACATGACACTTAATGTAACACATGTTTTTTGTATTTTTTTAATGGCTTTTCTTGTAAAAATATCCAATTTTACGCATTATTACAGGCTGAAGTTAAAAAATCATTTTAAAGTTTTCATTTTATATTTTTTGAAAGATAGACCGTTTTTAAAATTCTGAAGAAATTCATAAAGAAGGTTTAATGTATAGCCTTTATGGCAGTATATTTGAAATTGTGGTTATAGAACGGTTTACAATTAAAACATTGCCTTAAAATTTTGTAAATAAATAGAAGTCCCCTGAATAGCACGTAAAACTGTATGATACAGGGGCCTTATTTTTTTAGAATTCAACCGGAATTTTCTCGCTCAATTTTGGTCAAAAACAAATTTTTTTTTAGCATTTTGAAGGTAATTTGATGCTCTACAAAGTGAATATATTGAAATAATAGATTTAAAATTTTGACTACGCATAATGACCGAAAACTTTTTGCAACGTTTTCACGTTCAAAATGAACTACCGCCGCCCGGTATTAGCATCACCCGAGATGTACCGCGTGGAGGGTACCTATGTCCCATAAATTTTGCCCCTATTATGGGACAAGGATAAAGTTGGTATCAAAGTGAATTAATTTATGTAATAATTATCGTCGTAGATTAAAATGAATAAAATAAGACACCACATTTAATTTAATGCAACATTTTATTAATTTTAAGTAAACATTTTCAAACTTTATGAAACAACTGATAACTGATAACAATTGTTGACTATGAAATAAACAAGTTCAAAGATTAGAACAGAATGATTATTTAAATAATTATTAACTCAGTATTCTATTATAGATTTTGTTTCTTCATCTTTAATTTTATTGATTTCTTTTCAGAAATTTTTCGGTTGCAGGTTTGAGACAAAGCATTTTGCTGTCTCATAAATACGGATACGTAGGAAATTAAACACCTATTAAGAGACACTGATATTTTTTAGAAAATTAACTTAATTTGAACATTACGGTTTTTAAAATAGATTATAGACTAAAAATACTAATCTTTTAAACACTTATACATAATACATCAACGATTTTATTTTGTTTAATAGTGGCTAACATGTCACAAGGTTTGAGACATTTTGCTGGAATCTTGAACAACATTTTGCACCAATTCCAGACCATGTAATAAATCATTTTTTTCTTATATTAAATTAATTCTTAGCTGACTAATAATTTCATTTCTGTAAATTGAAGTATGTATTTTCGTAATGGAAAAATTTTTTAGTTTACTTTTTTTATATATAAATTACAATATAACTTTTAATAAACTTGTCTCATAATAGGTGACAAATCTTAAATTGTCTCATAATTGGTACTTTTACCTTATTTGTTCTCTTATGCCTCTCTATTGGCATGAACGTGACCCATTATCTTGTGTGCGTTATATAAAAGGTTTTCATAATCTTCAATTTTAATCTTTAATTTACAAATCCATCTTTTGTATCTGTGATTATTTCGAAAGAATTTGATTTATCCATTGAATCCACAGAACAGCACGGATGTCAAATTTGTAGCCACTCAGGGTTAACGTTCCGAGCTTTACTTTCTGAACACGTCTTCTGCGCCCGCATATATGTCTCTCTTACTCTTGCTCATTCCTCTATTCCCTTCTTTCAGATGATCTCTCTTACTCACTCTCTATCACCCTCTCATGTTTTCTTCTCATTTCATCGCTTTGAAAGAATTTCACACGCCATTTCGTTCATGAATTCAATATTTCTCTCTCTCAATCTTGTCGTTCCTTTCTTCCGCATAATTTCTTTCTCTTCGTTTCTATCTGTCAGTAAGGTTTTTTATCCTTTAACTCCGTATGTATAATCCTCTTTAATATCGACTCCCTCGAAGCGTCTACTTAAGTATTTATCGACAGCTTGTAGATGAATTAAAGTGTTTGCCAATGAATGCGCCACGTATTTTAATCTTAAAACACCGTTGTGCATATAATAACAGTACTTTGCGATACGTCGAGGGGCAACATTACCCATTCCGCAGAAAAAAGTTTCTCGCTTACATAGAAAAATTGATACGTCCCAGACGGATTACACGGAAAAAAATCATGAGTAGAATTTACCAAACTTAGTTATGTAAAATTTACCGAATATCATTTAAAAGCAAAATATATTGAAAAATATAAATAAATAGTACGTTTTTAAATGACGTTTAATCACAGATTAACGAAAAATTAGGCTAGTTATTCTATAACAGCACAAGAAAATTGACACCATTAATATTAAATATAAATATAAAAATTATCTGAATTTGTTTAATTGGAAAAGATTTTAATACATCATTGGCGTTTATCAAGCATTTAAAAGATAAATTCCAAATAAACTGAAGAAAATTAGAATTGTGCTTTTAATTATTTGAATTAACAATGGTTGCTCAACTTTCTCGGTAAATTTTACTTAAGTTCTGTGCAGAATCTACTGATTATTTTTTTCTGTGTAGGAAATATATTCCTTAACGAATTTAATAATATCGACAATAACAACAGACTTAAATTTACCTTCGAACTGGTAAAAAATTTCTCGGACAATGATTATTCTGTCTTCATGGTTAAGCAAAGTATTAAAAAACGTTTAATTCTTTTAAATTCAAACAGAAATAACGGCAATAATATCAGCGAACAAAAGATACAAACAATCAGTTGCCCTTATATTAAAAGACTCCGCGAAAAAGTTGCAAAAATCTTCGAAATCAGTAACATTGAAATAGGTCCTTTGCCGCTTTGACCCAAATTCTACTTACATATATAACCCTCTACTATACTCATATTGTTTATTTTAAATTTTTCAATACAATTTTAAATCATATAATTTAATAAATCACCCAGAAAAAGTCTACAATATAAATGTGATTGACGAAAAATTCTGAAAATCTTTCCATACATTCTTTGAAAAATTCTAATGATTTTTGTAGCTTACAATTGCTTTCAAAGTTTCATAGTTTTCGAGGAAAGGAATTTCAAATATTATAGTTTAGGATTTTTATCTTTCTTTTTAACTTACGAAGAAAATTACAAACACAAAAAAATGATTAGAATTCATTAATAAATATTAATAAATATTTTTTAAAAATTGATCGTTTAGAAACCTGAAATTCCAGTATATTCCACATAGTTTTAGATCGTCCAGGCATTTTCATGGAAGACCAGAACATTTTAAAATCGGTAAAATAAGTTGGGGTACAGCAGTTAAATTTGTTCTTACAATTCAAATATTTTCTTCACTTTTCATTACAGTTTGAAAAGAAACCCAATATTCCGATAGTTGGGAAAATAATAATAAATATTTCCAAATGTAAATTTGGGAGAAATATTGGACTTTCTAATGGCTGAAACTCAATTTTAAGTTTTTGACTTCAGAATCTTGAAGAGTGACGTCAAAATAGTACCTTTATAACATGTACCTTTTTCAACTTTGAATTAAAATTGAAGTGACAAAAATGTCATTCCTAGCATTAATGGGTTCATGTGCTAAATGTAGGCCTGAAATTTCACGTCAATTTCCACGAATATTTCCTGTCTATAATATAATCTCTAATTTTCGAAACTGAACTTCAAGTTGTTCTTCTTCCCTGTTACTCTATTCTCCCACCTACCGCTGTGCTGACTTCGTCATAGTTTGATGGGGAGGCTTATGAAAAGTCGTTTCCCACCTTATGGAATCGTCAAACTTCAGAATTGGCTGTTTATTTCTCATAATACCTAGCTCCTCACCTTAGAGTTACCTCTAAATTTTCTGAATTTCTATTGTCAATGTTTCAAAGCGTTCTTTTCCTCCTATCTAGCTAAATAATTTCGGGACTTCGAAAGTGATGTACAGTAGAGTTCCGGTATAATTGAGTCTCGTTATATTTACGTCCCAGCATATTTGTCCTGGCTCTATTTACCTCTCGTCGTTCTCCCCTCTCTGTTTTTGATAAAATATCGCATATGCTAAACACGAGAACAATATTTTTTATATGTTATTACGTTAAATATCGTTTAAAGTCTGTCTCAAAAGTTAATGAAAAATTTGTAACTATGTCGCCAAAAATAGAACATTTTTCTTACGAATTAAGCGAATTCATTTTAATTTCCAGTTACTGATATTTTCAATATTTTTAAGGACACACGCCTTTTTGGCGGCCTTTTCTTTGATTTTACAAGACTTTCAAATGTTATAGGTAGTTTGACGTTGAGAGGCCAAAAAAGTGGAAACTAATAAAAATTGTTGTTGACAAAAAATTGCCGATACAAATTAATGTAGTTGGAACACCGGTAAAACCCGCGGTATGGATCTAGAACTGGTAATATCTTGTAGAGAAATGTTTTTTTTTTGTTCTAAAAATACTTGGTTTCTGTCACTGCAGAGACAAAGAGAATAAAAGAATTTTGTCAACAGTAGTTGGTGACAATTTTAAGTATTTTCTTAATCATTTCCCATAATATTTTTAAATTTATTACGAAATATTAACATTTTAGCTTGAAAATGTATACAAGTACAATGTTCTAGTACTTTTTTTATGGGATAGCAGCTCTAAACCTAAGTAAACATTACTTCGATTTAAGAAAAACAATGGGGAAACTAAAAGTGAAAAGTTGTGTAGAATTCCCCGTATGCCTTTCAAACAGAGAACTTTTGAATATGATGTCGGGTAGATGGAAAATATCGCATTTTGCTTATTATTCAAACAGGACATGAACAAACGTCTTACGTGCATATGTACATATGATTTTATATACGTTCTCGTATTATATTATTCCTTCCGTATCCATTATGTATCTATTGTATCGATGCATAATAGATAAGGAACGTGCATCAAGGCTTCTATGACTGGCCAATCCGGCAAATGCGGACGGATTGTTCACCGAACCCAGGGAACTTCTTAAAGCCCCCAGGCTAAAAGCGCTGAAGTGCCGAAGCTTCTATGAACTTGGCGTCCTCGTTCATTCGGTAAATTTGTCAGTAACCTCACAACTTACTAGACTTGTACTTAGTTTGGACAGATTTTTCGGACACTTGTTTTTGCATGTTGTTATCGCGCACAACACATTTTGATGTGATCGAAAAAAGGATAATTATATCATTGTTTACCATTCTAGTGTATAATTCACGCCACTAGAAGTTCATGACCTTACTTGCAAAATCTTACAAATGTGAAAGTTTCTTCATTTTTACGGAGCATTCTTACTGTAACTTCTACAAACATAGCCCTTAGATACCTGCTTTGGAGGACTAAAAATTGTACAAGATAGCGCAAAATTACTCTAAATCTTTTTTATAGAGCATAAACGTTCCAAGAAAAAAAGCCAGTGATGGCCCTAGTACGAATTTGCACAAAATATTTCGTATGTTCTACATTTGTTAACAATGAACTTAAGTATACATTCCAATGTTGCTAACGACTGTGGTAATAACTTGTGATTGGGTGAATAGAATTAGTTCTGTTTTTCTGTAAACAAATTAAGAAAAGGAAATATAGCGAAATTTCTAGAAAGAAAAGTTTAGTGTATAAGAAAATGAAACGAAAAGTACGAAGACAATTTTGAAATGAAAACTAGTATATATGAACAGTGAATTAATAACGAAAGGAAAATTTTGTATTTGAATTGAAGTGTGCGACATACTAATTTTTGTTATGTTTAAGGTAAGAAAAGGTGTTTAATTTTGTGGAAAAAAGAAAAGAAAAATTTTAGGTTATGCGAGCACATGTCCTGTAACTTTTTCATAATTGAAATGTTGATTTGATTACAGGCGCCTTTTTTTATTAATTTTCTTATTAAATCTATTACGAAGAAAGAAAAAAACAGTAATTATTTATACCCTGCGTGCAATTTCACTGAAGTTTGCCCTCAACAATAAATTGAAAACTAACAAAAGGTTTAGAGCAGTTTTATTCTGTCTTGTACCATTTTCGATGTGAAAAAGTTAGAGTGAAAAATGTACCTAATGTTTAGATGTTTTTAACCGTTTTTATAAACTACATAAATAATTTTGTTGACACAAAATGCCCAGTTTGGCAACATTTTTTTCGTGCTCGGTCAGTCAGATTTCTTTACTGCCATTTTGCTCATCAAGAAGCTTTTTTTTTAAATTTATATATCTGTCGGTTTGACAAAAGTAATGAATTGTTTAAAACGAACTAAAAGATAAAGCTTATGATCTTTAAGCTAGTTATCTTTAATAAGACTTACGCGTAAATTTTAAAATATTTAGATAATTACCTCTACTTTAAAATGCAAAGTGGCATAATTAAAAATTCAAGATGGCGGTTCCAATATAGAGACCAATTTTCAAAAATCATATTGAATGTAAAAAACTTGTTGCATGTGTTTTTTTTAGGGTTCTACCTAATTACATAGGTATATAATTGGTTTAAAAATTCGGGAATTACATCTATCCAAAAATCCAAGATATCGAAATAAAACATTCAATATGACGGGTCCAATATGGCGGCGACAGTAGAAAAAAGTGCTTAAAATCACTTGAAACTTGTCTCTCAGGGATTTTTAGGGTCGCTGAATACGACTCTGATGTTACATTTTTAAAGTTCTAAATGGCGGATCCAATATGGCGACTGATTCATAAAAATTATATCAAATTTAAATAAAACTTGTCTTATGTGCAGTGGCAGTGATTTTTCTTATTAATTTTATTAAATGTTTACTGGTTATTTCAATAATTTCTAAATTCAGCTGCCATTAACAAAAAAAAAACATTTTTTAAGGAAACGTTGGAATGAAAGCTTTACACATTCCACAAAAAGTGCTCATCTACATCTAAATTGTAGTTTGTCATTTCAAACCGCTATACTTTAATGGGCTTTTCAAAAAATAAGTCCAAGTGTAAACCGGACAAATCTCATATCCGAACCACTTGGTCAAATTCGAGTTATTACATGTGACCCGGGCTGGTCGTTCTACCGATCTTTAGAAAGGAGTCATATTGCCTTCGGGTTTTAGACTTTGGGTTTACGATAGACCGTTGACGCGCTAGAAACAGATCCCAAATGGTTGATCGTAAAACTTAATTGCTGCTGCAATCCGGATCGATCTAACCGTCTCATAGAAGCCTTCGTATAAAGTTGTAGAATGTGACATATACGACGGGCTTAATGTGTCTCAATATTATATTGGTTAGAGCAGGTGAAATACTTGGAAACATAATTAAATATTCGCAACCAAACGTATTTTTAAGAGTGCCAAAGAAAAAATATATTCTAGTTCTTAGCCAATAAAAATCGAGCTTTTAATGATATTTCTCGCTTGGAAATATGGACGTTGACGAATACATAAGATCTAAAAACTTTTCTTATAATCTTTGAGTTTCTCGACTGCCATTTGCTGATGGCAATACGAAGAATTTTTTATTCCGCAGCAAATGGCTTATACGATTGATAAACTCAAAAAAGTCCAATATTGGAGATTCTGAATTGAAAAATGAAATTTAATGGGTAAGAATCGATACTTCTTTTATTTCGCTATGGTGTTACCGGTATGACGTCACATAAAGGCCCTAGTCAATGGCAACGTTTTTTCGGGGAATTCAAATTTGATGCACTTTTAAACTCACGTTTTGTTGCGAAAATAAAGTTAAATAAATATTTTTTTATTGTAGAATGGTGTTATCAACGCATATTCTTCATAAATGTACCAAAAGGTAGGCTTTTAAAATGTGATAAGACCAAATTGAACGGGAGAATGTTAAAATCCTAGTGTACCGAATCTGACGGGGCAAGCGCTTAATATATAAATAAGAAGAACTTCATAAATTTGGCACATCACTCACAAGATTTTAAAATGTCAGCCGAATGGCACTTCTTCCCAACATCCCATGGCAAAGGGCCATGCGACAGTTTAGGAGGAACACTAAAAGGACTTGCTGCTAGAGCTAGTTTACAAAGAATGCAAAATCCGATACAAACTCCATTAGAATTATTTCATTGGGCTATCGAGGCTCTTCCCAACATCAACTGTAATTATTTTACAAATGAAGAATATACAACCGTAGAATAAACTTTATCGAAGCGTTTCGAATCAGCCAAAACTGTCAAAGGGACGTTATCCTTTCACTAAATGAAACCTGTAACAACAGCCACTTTGCACGCGAAACCTTTTTCATCGTATGAGAAGACGTCTGTAGTAAAAGTAGCGAAATAAAAATCATTAAAATCAATGTAAAATGAATTGTAATAAATACTTACTATATACCCACACGTAATGCAACAATATTATTCTTTCTTATTGTAAATTGAAGAGCAAATTTAAATAATTGTCAATTAAATATATATATGATTGATCTTGTTTGTAACTTGAAAATACTTATAATACTTGGATGTTTTGCTACATTTCCCAATGAATCCATAGTATGTTTTAAAAAAATATTGGCTCCGGGTGTCATATTGAAAGTTAACTTTAAGACTGTAATTTCTGTAAAAAAATACTTTTATGTACGTCTTTTCGGTGCGTAAACAATATTTCGGCACACGTGTGTATGTGTAAAGTTCTTTACGCATACGCACTTGTATCGAAAACTACTATTTTCTTATTTCGAGGTTAGGATCATGATTTTATAAAAAAGTTAAGGTTTTTCCGTTTAGTTAAAAAAAAAATAAAATGATTTCATAATAAAAAGTGCCGGAGATAAGATTTGTTGAAAATTGCCCTAAAACGTTTTATATTATAATTATGAATAAATTAAATATAATAATGGTACAGCTATTAAACATTTTGATCGACCAAATATTTTGGAAATTTTAAACGAAAAAATTACGTATATATTTATGATTTAATTGCGATTCTTCAGAAGTTTTATGCACTGTTAGTATCCGTCGAATCAATGCTTTACGCTCAAATGAAATCCCACTTCTATAGCGAAAGCAGCAGACTCAAAAAGCTGCGCGCGGCTTGACCACACCTGGTGGTGACAAGAGCAACTAAATCAGGGTCGGTAAACAGCAGAATTTAATTTACGAAATGAAATTTTATAAACATGCATATTAATGCTATTAATTTATTCAATAATTATAATGAATATACAAATGTAAATTAAATGTTAACAGTGTAGTTATTTCAACTATTTCTTTGGTTATAGAATAGCAAATAGGAAATAGTTGCTGCAACTAAAAAAAGTTCTGAAGTGTTTATACCCAACTTTTCAGCTGAATATGTTATTTTTTTAATTGGTTCAACCATTTAGTTTTTTTTTTCGTAAAATAAGCATAGAGCTGGACCAAAAGTGTTGGGTAGAAAATATTTCAGTGCAATTTTTGACGTTATCGTTTGCATGAGATATTTTCGAATCTCGAATATATGTGTATAATTCAAATGAAGTTTCGGAAAGTTCAGTTTTTACAGGAATCCTCATTTGGCGGGATGCTATGAAATCAGAAGTATATGTAAATTGAAAGAAAGCCGTCCCTCGCAAACAGCTCTTGTTCCCTCCTGGAAACCATAAAACGCGCAGATTCTCCTCGTCAGACTTGAGGGCCGTCATTTTCTGGATAAAATATTCATTGATCACTTTCTACTCGTTACGAGCTTTGGCGGAACGTTCATCCCGCGCGTTTACGGGCATGAGATTGACAATTTTCCGTTCCCTAAAATGAATCTGAAATCCAGCTGCACAGGTCGAGCGCAGGGAAGGCAGGACCGTAAAAGGTTTTCCATCGAATGATTTCAAACGCGAGTTCGTTTGCAGTTAAAACTGGAAGGATCTAGTTAAGCACTCAGCGAATTAAAGTCTTCCAGAAGTTATTCTCGACGATCTGATCAGCCACTGTTCGCTTTCAATTCCTTTTTTCATTTTAGTCGATAGCGCAAAAACTTCCTGTCCGAGATACTAACTTCTAAAACGTCTAAAAACCCTAGTTGGAAACAGTTGTCCTGTTTATTGTAGAGCGCGTTGTAAGTGTTGCCAATGACTGAATATCGATTGCGTCAAAGAACGTTTTAATCACAACACGTGACCGTGCATTCGCTCTGAAATTCTTTAAATATGGAATAAATCGTATCTCACCACTTGCGGGAATGATACTAGACTTTGATGCACACGAGTGCGCCGCCAAACGGTGAGTTTTCACAAAATCCACTTTTCTACTCATCCCGACACCTCGAGACTATCTGAATAGTTCAGTTATTTAAAATGGCCGACGGTAACGATGACATTCAAAGCAGTGAAAATTATGCTCTTAGTAAAGTGACTATTTCAAATCACTTTATTGTACTGGCGGTTTGAATAACAATCTCTGCATTGAAAATTTGGAACGGATATATGAAATTGCAATTTTCCCTAATAATCGGTCGCCCGGAAGGGACTATTTCGCTGTTGCAAAATGTAACCTCAACAAATTAATGCTTACCTGTGAACATTACCAAAATCCTGTGATTGTTCGAGAACCAGACGATGGAATTATTTGAGGAGCATCTACGACTACAAGAGTATGGCACAAAAGACCGATACACGAACGAAGCACCAGACGAACAAACTATTCAACGTCTCCAATTCAGAAACTAACTAACTAACTAGCACTCAGGGCAAAGTTTCAATTAGAATTGTTGGAAAAACTTGATGAAAATTAATAATACATGAAATTTTAACTCATTACGATTACTTTAAAAGCATGTGTTTTCGAAAACAGTAAAAAATAATTGGGTCGTAAACGCATCAACAAAATTTACGGTGTAGCTGTTCCGAAGAAATTTTAATGCGGAACGTAAATTTAAGTGCTCCGTATAGTATTATTCACGCCTCAGCAATATTTCTTCTGAAAAAAATGACACTTGGAAAGCACCGAAACATTTAAAACTCTTTGAATCGAAAAAAGTGAAATTTTCAGATCTGTACATGGAAAGGATAGGATTTGTTACAAACGGAATGTAATGTAATTAATTCGAACGTATACAAACGGTGTGTGTAATATAGAACTTTGACGATCAATATAGTCTTAAATTATATTGAATCGTCTACTCGTCGCTTGGCTTACTCAAACGCTTTTTCAAATTTCCTGTTCAGTTTACTTCGTGCACAATTATCGATCAGTCCCGTCTGAATATCAAGAATTAAAATGCGATATCACAACATTTCTAAAGGATTGTTTAATCAATATATGCGAATGTATCAAACACCCTATAATTTATTCCATTTTTCGAAATTCTTCCAAATCCGTTGTGAATTTCGGCATATAATTTGTAAATTCGCTGATTACGAACTTGAAATCGGGGTTCAAAAAATAAAAATGGCGGATTCATTATAGCGGACGATTTTTTAAAAATTCATTTGAAACGTGTTCGTCAAAAAATTCAAAACGGCTGATTAAGACTGACAAAAACTCAACAAATTCCACCATTAGAACAACATTTTTACCCGCTGATTATGCATCAAACGTTCATGTTCTTGGCCTTAGGAATTTCAGAAATGGCCGATTGAATATGTTGAATAAACGTTGTACAATAGACAACATTTTTTATTCGACGGTTTTCAGGGATTCTATGATCATGACATACGAATGATTGTAGGAGATCTATGTTTCATATTATTTTTGAGTATGCTATTTCAGAATTCGTCCGATAATATCATTTCATCGACAACAAAATTAAATATGGCGGCTTTTATATGCAAACATGATGAAAAAAACGAAATGCCTTTTTAAGTTTTTTGTTCACATCGTAACCGCGGTAAAATTTCATGCAATTCTCCATAATCTGTGAAGAAATTAGTCGTAGTTTTACGAAAATTTTGTTCAAATTACGATTTTCATCGTTTCATTGACACAATGGCGGTTTAATCCACTGGGACAAGTATATTCCCGTAATTGGTTCAACAATGTGCCGACCGATCGATTTACCTAAAACTCGGTATGCTAAATTTTTCGAGCTCTTAATCCAATATGGCGATTTTATTTTTTTAAATTTCTTGGATGCGCATGAAACTTGTCACTTTTTTTGGGCCTTTCAGTACGAATTTGACGAAAGATTACATCATTCAAAATGGTCGAGTCAACATGGTGGACTAATTTTTAAAAATAATTTGAATGCAATTGAAACTTGTAACTTGGGATTTTTGGGGTTGCTTAGTATGGCTTTGCCATTAGATTTATAAAACTTAAAATGGTCATTCTAAAATGAAAATTTTTAAACGATTGTGGATGCCCTTGAAATGTATATAGTATCTAATAAAAATCATATTCCGACATTAACCCTTTAACGCCAGGAAGGACACTTTCTTCCAACTATTGTGAACGTTAATTTTCTCTACTAATATAGATGTAAAATAAAAGAGGAAGAAAATGTATAACGTATTTGGGATCGCTCTTTGATAATCTGCCAATAAAATATAAAAAAAAATGAATTTTCGCAATTTGCGGGAATTTTTATGAAAAAAATAGGAATTTTGGACAATTTTGTTTCAAAAATGACTTTTTTTTTCATTGGCAAGTATACCAAGCACTGTTTCTCATCAATATATTGCGTCCTCAGTGTCTAAGCTTCAAAATGGTGAAACGTAATCCAGTGTCCGTTTCATTAAAAAATTTTTATTTTTTTTAATGACACTGCGCATCTACATATTTTTTGTTTAAAAATTGAAAATATCGTTCGCCATATTGGAACCACCATTTTGAATTTTTGAAATCAGACTTCGGATTCGTGTTCAGCGACCTCAAACGGGCCCCGAGTAACAAGTTTCAAAATAATCCGACCAATTTTGAAAATATAGTCCACCATATTGGATCCGCCATTTGGAATTTTTTAAAATTTGACTTCACATTCCTCAGCGGCGACCCAAAAAATATTTAGATGCTCAGTGTCATTAAAGAAAAATAAATTTAAAGAAATAGAGACTGGATATTACCGTTCGTGAAAAAAATTCTTTCGTCGAAGAGGACTCTATAGAGGAAAATATGTCAAAAAGACTTTATTAACATTGTTGTTAAAACATCGCTCAATTTAAAACATTGGAAACGAATAATTCATAAAGATATACTGATGGTTGTGATTTGTTGCTTGCAAAGGCATTATTATAGAGTCGTATCACTTCGAAAAACTCCAGCCTCTCGAGTTGGCTGCAATAAAAATAGAACTCTATTCTATGCTCCCGGCAATTACCTCTAACCTTTGAACTTAGCGGTACCGATGATCACCTTACATCGTCATACACCTTGGCATATAATTTGATGTACTATTTGGATGTATTGAACGCGTAATATGCGTGGAGAACAGCAGGAAAATGTCGGCGTGGCAAATGATCGATAGATCGATCAAATGTCCTACCAGGGGATTGATGGTTAATTGCACGTTCTAACACCTGTTAATGGGGACTTGCAATGGAGCTGTCAGGTATTTTGTACACGCTAGGTGAACAGGGTCGTTGGCGGTTTGAGGGCGCAACATACGGTGTTGTCAGGTATGCTACCTGGGGATTTGATAAAGAGAGAATCTGATAAAATGACGGAGGTCTATGTGCATAGAGAGTGATATTATGCCTTCGTATACGCATAAATGTAGAGGTATGTATTTATTTAAGTGCATGCGGATGTATAATTCCAATTTATAAGAGAGGAAGAGTGAGGCAGATCGAGAGGGACGGGTCTAGGGACAGGGACCTTTGCGGAGGAGGAGAGAGACTGCGGCGGCGGAGCTGCAATCTGTTCCCGATAGCTTCTATATACCGAGCACTGTGGCTAGCACTTTACAGACTAACCCCTGTAAATATCTCTGTCCCACTCCCCCTTTCCCAGTCGGTCGATCTTCCTCTACCAGTGCTTGGCCGCATGATTTGCTGCCCTTCTCGATAGAGCTTGCGAACCGAAACCTATCAGCGTCAGAACAACCTCATCTACTCACCTGTCTGTGGAGAATTAACCGAATTCAACGCTTGGTTTTCGGTTACCCCATGGCCTTACTGCGCTACGTAGGTCAAGAACTGGGACGTGGACCGTCATTTCATTTTATTCTTAGTGTATCTCATCAATAGATTTATATGATCATTTGTCTATTGATACAGAGAAAAACATAAGTCTTAAAGTTGTTACATCTTAAATTCATCATTAGGTGAGGCTTAATTTCAGCCCAAAATTGCGTTAATTTTATTAAATTCAGTCAATATTTAGGCTTAAAGTCGTACTTTCAAACAACAAAACTGACTTTCAGCCGATAGGGGAGAGTGGGGTAGACTGTGGTTCCACTAAAGATTTTTCGAAAACTGTGCACCGAAAAAATCCAATGGTTTTGTATAATATTAAGGTTCATTGCCAATCGAAAAAACTTAAAAATAACGGGGTTCATAAGGGCGGTGGTGAGTGATAGATAAATATGAGTTTCGAGGTATCTAAAGTAACCTTTTTGTCTCAATCTCCTTGTGTCATAAATTGACATATATTTCTTCTGTATCTTTAGTAAGGCATCAACCGAATAATAGAATAATCAAAGATAATAATCGAATTAAAAAATTAACCTAAAAATATTAAATTTCTTAAAATTTAATGAAAATTGTAAAAATCATCATGTGGGGTTCATTGTGACACAGAATTGTGGGACAGTGTGTGACATAACCTGCAGATTGTATTATTTAACAAAATATTGTTTTGGAGATTGGAATTAAATACAAAATGTAACAAAAATTTTCGCTGTGATAAAACGTGAATTTGTAACGAATAAGCAAGTATATACGATAAAAAATTCGTTATTATTATTTTGATATGGAATTTATAAATATAAAATTATTAATGAAATATAATTGTAAAAATCATAATAACATCATAACGTATTTTAAAAAAATTATTTCCCTGCCTTACATCATACGTCACATTGTACCCTACAGTGTAATTGACTTAATTTAAGAAAATTAGCCCAATTTTAGGCTGAAATTAAATCTTTTACAGTGATTAATTTGAGACGTAACCATTTTAAGACTATTTTTCCTGTGAACCCTTTCCGGCAAGTAGCTAGTGCAATGTGGTTCTGAAAAAGAGGACCTCGACCATGTTATTTGGCAATGCACTAAATACGAAAACCATCGAAAAATCCTAGTAAATAAATTAAGACGTTTAAATTATCAGTCGCCTTACTGCATGCAAGCATTTTTGTACAAACCAAACACTCAAGTCTTAATGTACATACATGCGTTTCTTGAAAAATGTAATCTTAGTATATAAGAAAAACTGTCAAAACTTTTTGTAGAATTGTATGTTATAGTTTATGTCGAATAACCCTTCAAAGGGTTAAAGACCTAATAAAAAAAAAAAAAAAAGTAGCTAGTGGCAAAATGGCAGTCACAGGCAAATGCTCAATTGGATTGACCTGAGAATTTATATCCAGAGGTCTCTGATGTCACTGATTATTAATCTGCACTCGGATTTTAAAAATTCAAAATGTCGGATTCATGATGGTCGATCAAAATGCTAGAAATTACCGGATCCTGATTCTACGGGAAAAAACCGAGTAAATTTTTGTATCTGAAAAGGGTATTCGATCAACCTATTTGTTTATAATTATTCATTACGTTAATATATATATATATATATATATATATATATATATATATATATATATATATATATATATATATATATATATATAAGTTTCAGAAGCGAATATCTGTTGTACGTATAAAAAATAAAAAGGTTTTAGAGTCACTGATTAATAATCTAAGTTCATATTCGTAATCAACGGTGTCAAAACCCCTGAATACTCAGTTTTATCTCAATTTGGTCATTTTTTCATTTTGATCGGTCATCATGACTCCGTCATTTTGGATGTTTAAAATTAGAGTTCAAAATCGTAATCATCGACTTCAGAAACCTCTGTATATAAATTCTCAGGTCAATCCAATTAAACGTTTGCCTGTGACTGCCATTTTACCACTAGCTACTTCCTGGAATGCTTTAATGTTTATTGCTTTATGTCTCGAAAACTATCCATTTTTTGCTTTGCGCACATGACAACTTTTATCAGGCTGCCATGAACTACATTATATTTCAATTGCATCAATTTTTACCGCAAAAATTTACATTCATTCTGATAAAAATGACTACAACTTCTTAGCATTTTTCCTATTAAGATAGTAAACATTACAATAAAATCAAATCATTTTTACTAGGAAAAGTCTGTCCCAAAATTATCATATGAAATGATAAAATTTCCAACAAAATGTTTCTCCGTGTATCTACCCGAATGTGTGTAAATTAGGGTGTCCCGAAAAAAAATATTTTTTCAAATTTGATAATGAGACAGTTCGGGCATAATTTGTAGCCTCTGACTACACGTTTTGCGCAAGAAGCTTGAAATTTGTAAATAATTAGTAAATAAACTATCGTTATGATTCACTATCTTTAGTATAAAGCCAGTTTTATTTAATTTTAAGGTTAGATGTTAGGAACGTGTATTTTAGCAATAGGCATTTAGTTAATTGATTTAGTTAATTAGCAATATTAGGGGCTAACTGGCATAACTATGCTCAAAACCTATCGGGAACGATAGAACTATTGTTAGGAATCCAACGTCAGTTTTAAAAAATTAAAAATGGCGGCTGTATCAAATATGACTACAATAACCACAATTACATTACAAACCATCATAGAAAATTAAACGGCGACTTAACGTCAAGAAAATAAAAAATCGGGTATTTGTTTCTCACCGAAAGAGTATTTTCCGTCACAAAATTCCTCCACCATAGGTGAAGAAACTAGTTCTAGTATTAATATATATTTTTTAAAAAGCTAACATCATTATCACAAAATGGCTACTACAGTGAGAAATTTCTTTTTAAAAGTTAACAAATTTTTTTAATGAAATTTATATACTAAGGAAAAAATGTTCTAAGAATAAAAATGACTTAGAATCTGTCAAAGAATATGCCAAATTTTTTCGGAAGATATTGATGAATCTTTTGATTTTTCGAAATTTTAAAAAATGTCGTTTGAAAAATTTGAAAATTTTTGAAGTATTCTTTGACCAATTCTAAGATATTTTTGTTCCAAGCAAAATTTTTCTAAAGTTTATAGTTTTTGAGAAAAAAAAATTGTTTATCTTTTCTAGATTTAAAGAATAACAATTTATTTTATCGAAAACTATAAACTTTTGAAAAATTGCATTACAACAAAAATTTTCAAAGAATTCAATAACCAAAACCCAAAAGTACAATAAGTAAACAAATATTTACATTTTTACTGAAATCAATGTTTACAATTGACCGATAAATACCAAGAAATTCCATCATGTTTATTTCAAAACGGTCGAGTAATAAACAATTACTAATTATAGGTATGTAAATTTAGCGACAAATTCCTATAATTTATGAAAACTTGCATAATTCTGACAATTTTCATCCAAGAAAAGCGTTTTCAACGCGACATTAAATTCAACAATAATTAAAAAACATTTTCCAATATGAAATAATACCGACAAAACATTGTCCAAATTGAAAACAAGGGAAAACACCGTAAATACTTTCAATTGTTATCCCGTATTTATTTTAGTTTCTTAGATTAAGTCAGATCGTTGGAAAAGTAAACTTTTCAGCATTAAACAAACAACTTTCTCGGCGTAAATTTGGATTTTGGGGGTATCTGAGCAAATTATAGTGTATCAATTTTTTTAGTGCGACTTGACCGACACATTGTACTATAGGTCTCCTATAAGTACCTGCAGTTTTTTATTTTTTGGAGCACCGGGTGAGGTATAAAATGCCTCCGACTTATTGCCGTGAAAAATTACCATGTCCTACCACTGTCTTAATTTTTTCGTACCGCGTTTTGGCTAATAACTCGCCAAACCAGCGTGAGAAATCTCTAGGGGATTTTGCAGATACCAACAGTAATAGAGGCAGTCTCGATTTCCTGGTTGGCATATTATGAAATAACTTCAGATTAGGATCTTACTTATTCCAATTCTTCGGATCAAATGGCTGGATATATCCCAGTATACCTGTATTGGAAAGCCGTTTTATGATCACCGATCAAATAAGTGGGTTGTATTATATACGTTAGTCAAGTACCCATATGCTCCTTTTTGTTTCTTTTCTCATCCTGAAATTTACCTTTTTCTTATAAAGTGCGATAACCATACCGCATATAGAGTTTTGGCTATTTATCGGTTTACGACCTACTGTATGCTTCATCCGAAATAATATTATGCATTTCGCAATACGGGCCAGGTACACGACTTTCTAGCCACCTCCTCGTGAGAGTTGTATTGAATTATGCGAACACTATTGCTGTGCCAGATCCATGCAGGATGCTCAAAATGAAGGAGTACATGCTGTGGGCAAACTGACAATACGAGTAATGGCTGTGATAAAACATAACATATTTTCATTTATTTTGAATTTGTTTTTGAGGTACGTTGAGGAGTATGAACAAATTAAAATATATATTAATACGTTATTACTGCTAATCTTCGAGCAATATTTGTGAAACATGTATAGAAATGAGTAGGATAAAGCTTAAAATGACAATATTTATGTAACTATTGTAGTGAAATTAAAGACTGATGTATTTCAGCATATCATATAGGGAGAAAATTGATTTGTTGCTGCAGTAGCCCACGGTGGCGTGAAATTGGCATTTTAGGCCCGCAATTGGAGGCGTAAAACTCCATTTTACGCCCTTGATACATAAATAACTATTTTATGGTCACTTACACGTTGTTAATCCCAACAATCTAGATAGTTAAAATACAATCAAAATTTCTTGCCAGTCAATGTAATCAATGAGATTAAAATAATATACACAAAAATATTTCAATTATTTTTTTATATCTATGAAACATGTAACTATTAGTTTAAAAAAAGTTCTCCTGAAATTTGCACAACCATATAATACTATATAAGGTACCAAGCAATTTTGATGGATTTTAACAAACTCATCCACAATGTTGTATTGTCACTTTGTTCGCATTTTTACAGTCGAATAGAACTGTAATAATTATTTACTAGTGCACATATATTTTTATTAATAAGTAGCTCAATATAAGGCATATTATTTTCTCAAGACTTAATTCGAGTATTGCGTTTATACGAAATTAGTAATATCCAAATAATTAATAATTATTATTTTTTATTTCAGGTGAGTTACATTTTGGTTGAATTTAAAAGTACACCTGTGTTTGGTAAGTGCTAAATTCAAAATTACATCTAAAAAGCAAAATATGAAATCCTTTGTTCGTTTTAATCTGCTTATTGAACTTACGAAAATAGCCTAAATGTTTAGTAGTGATTTAGGTTTTGTCCAATTATAATCCCAAGTTGCAAACGGAATATATGATTTACGGATGAACTTTCAATAAAATTGTACACTGTACTTTATACTAATCGATTTGATTTTCGCAGAGTGCAGTCGAACTAAACAGTTAGGGTCGGGAGTACATAGTTAAATTAGGATTGGAAACCATTCTGCTGTACCGGAGTTCGGTCAAAGTGAGGACAATCCTGTAGGGAATCCTGCAGTCTTCGTTTCTTGTGTAACTTAAATGTACCTGAAATATCAGTTAATTCGGAACTTGGAATAGTAGGATGGGACAATTTGCATATCTCAATTTTCAAGGATTAGGTTCTATAACATAATTTGTATTATAGTAACATTTGAACGCTCTTTTATGTGTTCTAAAAGAACTGCTTGTGCTTAAGGAAATTCAATTTCTATTAAGTTTCAAGCTGATTAAAAGTGCTCAATGACATAAGCTCAAAGATTGCGGTATTGAATTGTATCGCTCACGCGTTTTTATGTCAACTTTCAGGTGGACTATGTGGTCAAAATTTCTGTATTAATGTTTTTTGTAAGTATGCTTTTCTATACTAACATTTTCCTACATAATAATATCAAGTAAGGAAGCGGATCAGAAAGGGTTCCAGAAATTATTTACTCGTGGTATATTTCGCTCTTGCAAGATACTGAAGTATATTAGTAGCTGAACTTCCTCTTTACTCAAAGAAAGTTTGACTTGATCTGTGTTTAAATAGTGGTTTGTATTTTGTATCATATTGGACATACACATTAAAAATGTTTTACCAAGAATCTTATCTTATTAAGTTATTAGTAATTTGTAACTTGTAGGTTTAAAATGATTAAGCATTACAAGGTGGTCTTTAAATATGAACATCAGAGCGAATCAAATGCTAGAAACATGTTTAAGAATTATTGTCTAAGTGGGGCCTTCGATAAAAAAATCTGAGATGGATCCATAGTTAATTTTCCTTATTGAAATATTTTATTCTTATTAAATTTTGAACTCGACAATGTAAACAAAATGTCTTATCAAATTCCTGTTGGAAAAACAGTATTTATAACGTTTACTTGTATATCTTACTTAATTTTTTTGAAGTTGCCGGGTTTAAAGTATGACAAAAGTTATCAAGCTAATCTCGAAATTAATAACTGCAAATTTAAATAAACTGAAGCGATTTCTCAATGTATATGGCTCTGATACTGCATCACTCTTAAATTTCACGGTTATTTAAACATTGAATATCAAATGAAAATGATTGCCGTATCATTGCTGATAAAGAAAATAATAGATGACCGAAAGTCAAATGAATAGAGTTTGAGGTACTTAATCATGGAATCAAGTCATTCGAGTGTAAACAAGATCATCTACAAGTGTATTATTTACTTCCAAGTACTTTTTGATTAATTTAAGTTCCTTTAATGTGATTAGAGGTGACTAGTAAGTTAAACAGCCAAAATATCGTTTACCGATCCGTTGAAACGAGCCATTTTTTGTAGTTTGCCTCTCCCCCTAGTATAGTTAACTACGATAATTTTAGTGTGTGTGATTGAGCACATTCTTGCAAATTATCTCCAGCGTAACTCTATCCGCCGTTATGCGATACGTTTTGATGCCATTAGTACATACCGCGCATACATGAATGCGTTCAAAGACCCCTTTGAACGTTAGGGTCTGTTCATACCAAACACGAAATTTGAAAATATCCTTTCGTTTCTCAAATGCACTGTACTTCTTACGAACAACATATTACTATCCGTCGTTATTAAATTGTCCTAATGCCATCATCTAGTATGTTTATTTTTACAAAAATGTGTAAAAATGTATTTTTTAACCATTGCGGTTTCTAGGATGTTTAGTTTCATCTTTTTAATTTCGACTTTAAATGGCGTATTACTTATGAAAGGAGACTTTTTTTATTGGCATAGCCTAGAACGTTTGCCAGTGACGCGTAACAGCAGCGACACTCATACGCTTTGAAATCGACATTTCTGACGTAATGTAAGCAATTTTCAATATGACGGTCGCAGAAGCCGATTATTTGCACACGTTACTTTTGCCCTAGGGCGCGAAGTGGATAAAGGCAACCAGAGCGTTAAATACTGTATTATAATATACTGAATGGGATTCTTAGTAAAGTCGACTATTTTTTAATTATATTTCGAATAGTTAATGCGGTGCACAACTGCACTTCATCACTTGATGTAACTGCTGTAAAATAGTTAAAAGAACTAATAATTTGTTAGAGAACTAAAATGAAGCTAATTAGATATTTGCGTTAATTTAACTACCACGCGTTAATTGCGTTAATTGAACTTTTTAAAAGAAAATGTCAAACTATTTTATGTTTGTGACGGTAATAATTCGAAAACATTTGTGAAATTTGGAACACCTTGAATTATTTACGCACTACTTTATTGCTTCAACATTAAGCAAAATAAAATTAAGAATTAATTTAAAAATACGTCCAAACACTACTTTCTATAGATTGAACTGCAAATGTTTGGACTTTAAAGCATGTCCGAAAAAAATAGAAATTCACGAAAAGGTTAGTTTCCGGTCCCGTATGAACCTAAGATGTTCAATATTCGGAATGTACGGTATTAGTACTGTTAAAGATTTATTCGATAGCACAGGAAACTAGAAGTTGAAAAATTTTAAAAAGTACCTATCCTACTAGTTCAAGTTCGCTCTTCAAGATTCCAACAGAAAAATTGAGTTCCATCGCGTCAAATTTGAAGAAAAATTCAACAAAAAATTTCAAATATTTAATCTTACGATGCTTTTTCGAATTCTCAGAATGTGTTTCGGGAATTTTACTTTTGTACATACTTCCCTACTTCCTTTGAACGACCTCAGTACAGTGATTATTTCTAGGAAAAATATTTGGATGTTGCAACTCAGAAATTTTGAGTTTCTTAGAAATTACCGAGGAACAAACTGGAGTTTTTTCCAATTTTTTAAATGAGAGTTTTAAAAATTCTTTATTTACATTTTTTAACAAATTTTTAGGATTGAACGATAACTTCTGAAAAATGTTGGTATAATCTTTGATTAATTCACTTCCTCAAAAAACTACCAACTTTTCGACAAAATAGCAAAGAAACAAAATGCTTAGAATTCATCCACGAAGATACGCAATTTTTTAATAGTACAATACTCGCATCGCTCGGGTGACAAACTGCGCTCGTGTGGGAAATACCAACTTTGCGCACTCGTATCGTATACTATTTTTCCTATTAAGTGCGCAAAGTTCGACACCTATATACAACATTTAAAGTGACGATGTAAGGGCGGTGGAGAAGGGGGGTTCGGGGGGCAGAGCCCCCCGACCTAAAACAGTATTTGACTAAATTTATAAATATCTATGTAATACATTATTTATTATCGTTATTACTGTTATTTAATATTTTATATAAATTTAAATATTCATTCGCATTCGCGTTTCCGGGTACATTTTCAATTACATTACTATTTTAGATAGAATTAACCTATACCTATCGTTTTCCGTACTGAAGAACAGCGATTGAAAGTAAAACAAATGAAAGTTTTGACAGTTCTGTTCTACATGTCTGTATACCTATAGCGCTACTTTACCGCACGCAAAACTTCATTACCGCACGCAAATTTTCTTTACCGCACGCTAAATTATAAGATCAGTAAAGTGTGGGAAAGTGGCACTTTGCACACGCAAATACGTGCGCAAAATCGAACTTTGCGCACTATAATAGGAAAATTCTTTTTCCTGTTAAAATAGTAATTTAATTGAAAATGTACCCAAAAACGCGAATGCGAATGAATATTTAAATTCATTAAAATTTATATAAAATATTAATAACAATTAATAGTAATAACGATAATAAATAATGTGTTACATAGATATTTATAAATTTAGTCTATTTATTTCAAAAGCATTTACAAATACTGCCCCTCCCCCCCTTCTCCACCGCCCTTGCCCCGCCACTTTAAATCTTGTATGTAGGTGTCGAACTTTGCGTACTTAATAGGAAAAATAGTATACGATACTCGTGCGCTGCGTAGGTGTTCCCACACTTTGCGCACTTGTATCGTAATATACTATTTCAGCGTTTATTAAAAATTTGATAAAAAATGTAAATAAAACACGTCTGAAAGTATCATTTAAACAATACGAAAAAATTCCAGTATATTCCTCGGTGATTTCTAAGAACGTTTTATTCGTGACATTTTCTTTTTTAAAGAAGCGCATAGGGTAGAGAAGTAACATTTTTTCTCATAATTCATATTTTATCCTCCTTTGTCCTTAATTTCAATAGAATTCTAATATTCGGATTGCGCTAAAGAAATTCGTAATGCTGAATATTTTTAAATTTGTTGGCAATTTTTTTTTTAATTTGACGCCATATTGGAATTGCTCATGGCTGAAACTCAATTCTGACTTAAGTATCTTCAAGAGTGACGTCAAAAATAGTTTAATTTTGAATTTTTTAACCTTTGCTTTTAATACGAAATACTTGATTGAAATTCACGTAAACAATCTGTCATTTCAGGCACTAGTGGGTTAATAATAATTAATGGATACATAATGACTATTCGATATCATTGGACATTTCAAGTATTTCAAATATTACTAAAATATAAGAAATATATTCGATCTTTAAAATGCAACTTACGTGTTATTTATCGTTAGTATTAACAGTATTATTAGTATCCTATTTAAATCCAAGCGTTAATAATTTTTCATAATACTGGAATAGACATTTAGTTCGAAATTCAAGGACTTATAACGTCTAACTTAACCAGCTTAAATACTATACTTTGCCCGGTAGCAAAAAACAGTTGTTTAGCATTCATTGCAATTGTCGGAACGCAGGTGCATATAAACAATGTGCATTTGAACATATCTATCAAATGATGTTATGGAAGTGCATTTATCGTACATGACCATAGCATTGCATGTCGGATAAATCGAACAAGCGTGATCTGGAAGCAGGCGGTCTGTAACCACTCCTTCAATATTTGGAATTCCTGAAGCATTGGTGGAATCTGCATATTATGCGAATATTACATTCAGGAGTAGTTCACTGTTATACCTGTTTTAACAGTCACTCTAAGCCCGGGGTATAATTAATAAGTTCCTCCAACTTCACTGCATGGAAAAACATTAATATGTGAAAATTACTGAAATTGAGGATATCATCAGAGGATTTAGACGATCAATACAGTAAAATATTACTGAAGTTTTTAGGAACAACATAAGTTCAGCACAGGAAATGTTTTAAAAAAATTTTGTGATCTTTACCAGATATTCGATAATATTTTGATCGAAACATCTTTCTGTAGTGTGGTGTAAACAACAGTATATCCAGTGGGATTTAAATACAACAAAATATGGTATATAGATTTATGTTAAGTTGTTTTACAGAACATGACCTTTCGAAGTATTTGTCATGTTTTCGATTGTCTTTGGTAGACTATCCACTACACGTAAATATCTGCTCATCTATCCGACATCCATTTTCCGACCTAAAATACAGGTCAATCGTGCGTGTCATACGTAATCGTATTGCCACCTATTACCTGTGCATATCTGGATATCCATTTAATAGCGAGCAGATGCCTACTCCATGTAGACACATACCAGGTAGGTCAAAGAAAATGAATCTGTTAAAACCATGTTCATTTGGTGTAGAACAAAAAAGAAAATATTTTGTTTCTTGGTATAAATAGACTGAGAATCACTGAATTTTGAATATCGTTTAAAGAATTTGAAATGATAATGTAGCGATAAAAACGTATATTTGTTTTGTAATTTATGACATAAAAACTGTATTTCTTTTTATAATCATGAAGCTTCATTTTGGAAAGTTCATTACATTTTAACCTAGTTAATCCTTAAATGCCATATAATACACCTTTCGAATAAAGGCTACTTAATGGTACCAGTGAATTTGGCAATTGGATTTGGGTAATGGGAACTCCTAGTTTTCGTGGATTTCCCAAGAATACAGCATTTTACGTCCGAATATGACGACCGAGACCATGATCAAGGTTATGTCAAGGTGAAAGTTTCGATAGTCCGAATATGGAAAAATTAGTTGGGTTGTATTTTCGGACAAAAATGTTTCATACGAAAGTTTTAAGATTATCCCCTAGCTGTTTAATGCTACAATTGAATTTGACCTTGCAAGTTATTCCAAGGTGAACGTTATTTTTTGAACGGTTATCTCTATGTCTTCATGTACTCGGAAATAGCACAAAATTTTAGGTCCGAATTTTATGACCTTAACCTTGACTATGAAATCCCGAGATTAATAATATACGTAATGCATATCAGACGAGTCCATGTTTTGATGCATCTTGCACGCTGCGTTTGGCAGCGGGGTTCCTTCTCCGGGTTGGTTTTTTAGTTATGTCTAATCCAAGGTGTGTCTTACAGATGAGAAACCATACCAGAGTTCAGGAACTCCGTCAGCTGAGCCCCTTGAATCATCGAGACGCGAAAACCCTTCACCTTCATCAAGGTTATTAGATTGTAAGGACAGTGTGGTTATACCCAGCAGGTTAAAGCGAAGTGTGTCGTACTAATTATTTTGTTAATTAGGCAATGCAATAATCCTATTTAAAACAAAATATTTACTGCATTGTGTTATTAAAAAATGGTTAACTGAGGAGTTATAAATTAATCTGATCTCGGAATATGGACTAAATTATGTCTAAAGGTGGCCCTGATAGGTGCTTACAGTTACCATTTAAAGAAATAATTTTGACATTCGAGTTTCCTTTAACCACTTTACTGGTAATGTATCATATATAATAACTTCCTCAGTTTTCAATGAATTTACATGAAATTTGGTACATTATAGGTTTTTAAGTCGCTTATTACGAATCTAATGTCACATTTTAAAAAATCAATATGGCGGCTGCAATTTGTAGGGGTGGCGGGGTGCACCGTTCACCTTAAGAAAGTACTGTTTTTAATAAATGCATAAATAATTTCAGATTTGTTTAACGATTGAAATCAATTCTATAAAGCCCCAACAGTAATATACAAAAAGATTTGAATTTTTACTAACGCTACACGTATTGAATTATAGATTTTAATAAGTATCAACGATCCAGATCTCCTGTCAAACTTATTCTTATTCACTTAGAAACAATGTAATGAAGATGTAATGAAGAAATGAGGGTATAGGCAATGAAAATTCTAAAGAAGAATGTATTCAAATTAATGATTCATAAATAATGAGTGTACCTAACCTATGAAATTCGATGACATTATAAATCAATTTGTTGTTAACTCACTTGTATACATTCAATGTATGTGATTAATTACAAGAAGTTCCATTTCTGATATCCATTATTTTAGTACTGTCTGTACATTTATTTGATCAATAATATGTAAAACATGCCATAAACTTTCTGAGCGGTGTTATCCACTAACGCGCCGCGTTGAAAAGTAACGAATAATTATAAATCAGTATTGTTTTTAGTAGTTTACCAAATACCATTTGATAATTAACAGTACTACGAGCCTATTTTTTCATATTTTTTCCCATCAGGTAGTAGTAAAAAGATGGAAAACCGTATATTGTAAAGACCAATTCTTATCGTATTTATGTCAACTACGTTACAAAACTTTCACATTTTTTTTAAATCAACTTTTAGCAATAAACAATGTAAATTTTTTGTTGAAATTAGATTTTGACATGAAGGTCTGTAGTAAAAAAATATAAAAAATAATTTTAACTTAACGGAAAGTTGAGAAATATGAGCGGAATTACCCACTGAGCGGTACAACCCAATACTTGGCTACCAGTGAAGCGGTTAAAGTTAGGCTCAAGGTTAAATTCATTTGTGACATTTTCCCCGAAAATGACATGCATCCAAGATATGCCACCACTAGATAGAATCGTCTGGATTATTAATATTTTTTAAAATCATTATTGGCAATCTTGGAACATTATTATTACATTGGATATTGTAGTTACATATCGCACTAACGCTGGTAATATTACTGAAACGCGCCATTTATAGATTTCTGTAGTATACGTTGAAATAATCATAAAAAAAAAATAATTGAACGGAAATATGTTATTTATATTTAAAATACAATCGTTGGGTTAATAGAAGATTTTAATGGAAGAGAATAATGGTCGTCGTTCTATTCCACGTACCTCAAACGATACGAATAGAGTTATATTTTAATTTAAGGTAACCTGATTTTAATGGCTAATGAAGAATTACCCTCGCACAGGAAGCGAATACCTGCCCTCCCCGCCCCGCCCGCCACATTACCCGCTCTCATAATATGACCCCCCTCCCCCTTGGCCTTACTCCCTCCCCCGTGGGGTATGTTATAGGCGGTATGGTCAGGTTCAAATGCAAACGTTCTCTGAAATAATCGTTTAGAACAGCAAATTCCGGGGCGCGTCCATTTTTATCGTATTATCTTCACTAAAATTTCGTATTAACGTATCGTTCGAGCTGACGAGTTAAGCGCTCGGCGATTGTATTCCACCGACAACTCGAATCCCACCCCGCAGAGGGCGCGGGGAGATAGCGGCTTGCAGTCGTTATCTGGCTAGTCGCATATTCGTAACGTGGGTAATAATTATCCGCTCGCGAGCCTGCAGGCTTTCGCTAATTAATACGAGTAAAGTGCTGGCTTGTCGAGCTTAATCCGGTCCCTCTCTCTCTCTCGTTGTCGAGGTCTGACAGCCCGCGCGCACCACTCCGGCTCTGTGTAACAATTGCTGTTTGCTCGATGAGCCAGTTGCAGTTATCCGGCACCCTCTACATGTAGACCTCCGAATCTCCGCCAGAACCTAATCGACCAATCTACATACTACTGGGATCCCGTCGTCGGAGTCCTCGTGCCGCCCGAGCGCGCCAACGCGCGCTGCTATATATATACAATATACCTCCGACGTCATTTCACCCGTGCATAATCGCAGCGACCTCTGTCGGACCGCAGGCAGACACACGCGAATGCATCCGTATGGCCCTACCCGGCATCAGCTGTGTTGGCGCTAAGTTGTCCCTCGGTCAACATAATGTTACGGTTCAACCAAACCGCAGGCTCAATGAAATGAGAAGTTGATTTAACTATCTGAAGACTGCGATCGATTAGAAAGTCGTTAACGAATTAGTTGGTAAATGTATCATTTCAACTGTTGATGGACTGATTAATTCCAGAAATGGTCAATCTGACAACCTCATTTATAGTCTGTAGTGTCGGAGCAACAAAATTATCTCCGAAAGATCTTTGAAAGATCTCGTACTCGTCAGTCTCGCAGATGTATCGCATATGAGATGAAACAAGGGAGATGACGTATGTCCCCGCAGCAGTAGGATCCTTGGAAGACACAAGAAAGACGTCGGAGAGACGAACGCTGATTACGAATCTGAACTCAGATTTTCAAAATTCAATATGGCGGACCGAAATGTGGAAAAGTTACTTAATCGAGATGAAACTCGGTACACGGAGGTTTTTGGGGTCGCTGATTGCGAATCTGATCTCAGATTTTCAAAATTCAATATGGCGGATCGAAATGTGAAAAAATTGCTTGAGCGACTGATGAAACTGGAAGTTTCAATTTGATACAAATAATACCGCTCTCAGTCGAATCCAGAGACACGGACGGGGATGTTAAACACATCATATTTGGGGCGTTTTGTAGGTCGCTGATTATGAATCTGACCTCAGATTTTCAAAATTTAATATGGTGTATCCATGATACCGATAATAATGTTATTTATTTCCGGTAAATAATTTAGAACTAAACGACGAATACAGGTGAATTTTACAGCCGCGAACTATGACATTTTAACATTCGAGTATGTCGTATTGAATTCGCCATTTTGAATATTGAAAATCTGTGTTCAGATTCGTAATCAGCGACCCCGAAAACCCCGGAGTACCCAGTTTCATATCAATCACGTAACTTTTCCACATTTCTGTCCACCATTTTGAATCCGCCATATTGAATTTTGAAAATCTGAGTTCAGATGCGTAATCAGCGACCCAAAAACCCCCGAGTACCCAGTTTCGTCATGTTTGAGTGACGTTTTCGTCTCAGCATACATTTTTTGTGAAAAAAATCCATGAACTTTACAATTTGTTAATTATTTAAACAATTATAACACAATAATTAATGATAAATATTGATTTATTTATGTTTCCTAACATGTTTTCTAAGGTATGAAGCAAAAAATTGCAAGAAAATTGATTAATAATTACCTGAAATATGTAAAAAATGCATTACAAAACGTGCTTGTAAGGGTTAACTGACGATGACGTCTATATACGTCATATCAATATCTTTGAAAAGACTCAACCATTCGTCTTGAAATTTGTAACTGAAGTGTCTTTGGGGTCGCTGAATTCAAATTTGAGGTCAAAATTTCAATACGGACGATCCAAAATGGCGAACCGAAATGCAAAATGTTACTTGATTCTGCTCAAATTTGTTAGTAGGGGGTTTTTGGGTTTTTTCAATCCGACGCCCAATGTGCTAAATTCAATATGGTTGATCCAAGATGGCAGATCGAATGTGGAAAATGAATATTGACCTTATATTAGCGACCTCAATTTCATGTATTTCATAAAATACTTTTACCATAGTTTTGCGAGACTGCAGAACTGCACTATTGATGTAATAGTGTACGAAAATACTATTAGTGAACACTACTAGTGTTGTTCATTTGTGCGCACTAGTAGTTTTTTTTTACGAGAGTAGCGGACAAGTGCGCATATTTTTGCGCAACTATACCATTCTCTCTTTCTACTGCTCAACGAAAAGAAGAGGACGAAGAGTATTTTAGACCCCAAAAACTCCCGAGTAACAAATTTCTGTTACATCAAGTAATTTTTTGAATGTTGGTCTGCCATCTTGGATCCGCCATTTTGAATGTTGAAATTCTGACATCAGATTCGTAATCAGCGACCCTCAAAAACCCCTAATTAACACTGTCATCGAAATTGGACGAAAACTGTCTCGTACCAGTTTTGGCACTTTTTATTTGAAAAGGCCTACCAGTGAAGGGGTTATGTGATCTCGGATAGATGATCTCGAGATGTTACAATGATTTATGCATGTTTGGTAAATAACCCGGTGACGTCAGAATGAAAGAGAATAAAACTTCTATACTTTATAAATAGTAAAACGAAAGAAACTGAGGGGAAACACGCTGCATGATCAAAAGGGAACAAACAAAATGGTGGTTTCATATAATGCCGTTGTTAAATTAACCGTTTCACACTCTTGTATTAAAGATATGATCAGTGTTAATTAACCCGTTAACGCCCACACGGGGCAAACTTTTAGACTCTGATTTTGAAAACAATAGTGATAGAATAAAAAGTGTGCGAAATTTGTTTGACCTATAAATTGTAGCTCAAACAAAAATTTTCTTTTTTTTAAATAATGATACTACCTTTTTCTAAATTAATTTAAAAATTCAACAAAATTAGAGAGAACATAAAAACATATTTTCTAAATAATTACGTACGGTTTTTTAAAAATTCCACTTTTTTAACAAAAAAAAAAATAAAGATTGTATGGAACAAACCAATTTTTTTAAAGGTAAAAAAATGTTTACATTTTTTATTGCAGCACCACTGAATTCCACATTACATGTTACTCTAGAAATAATGTTTAGACCCTTACATTTAAGGGCGAAAACAATTTGTTTTCTTCGTAAAAATGTGTTTCTACATTTTTCTAAATTAATGTGAAAATTATTATTGGTAAACAACGCGATTTATATCTTTGCGCCAAAAATCACACGTTGTTTGATTTCGTGCTCCAGTAGTTTTTAAATGTATTTAATTCGAGAAATTAGAGTTTTGCCTGTGGATGTTGTCCATAAGAAGCTCTGAATCACCGAAATCCCTTCTTAACATACTACATAGAAATACCTGTGTACCTTAAATTTTACTTTATAATTTCTACGAATTTATCTCTGTTTATTCTCGAGCCCGGTGTCTTCTGCATACTCCAAAATACTTTCTTATTTTTCGTATACCACACGTGTTCATGTAATTCCATCCCCCGTTATTTCGCATTTCCCTTGAATTCACAAACTGCCAGTGCCGGTGGATGAAGCTACGAGGGGAGAGAAAATGTGGAAATTAAGAGAAAACCGAGCGAGCGAGAACTTATGCACGACGTACATTTCGAAGATGCGTTTACGAGTCTTTCAGGTTTAAATGACTTTCGGGTCGTTATTTTTTAAATCGAGTTAACATTTAATGATAGGAGTAGAAGAGTAAATTTTTTTTTCGATATTTCATACAAGATTAGTGTCGCTGATTACGAATTTAAAGTCAGATTTAGAAAATCTATAATGCCCGTTCGTACATCTCAGACTCAAAAATTTCTTCTATTCTTGATATTTTTTCGAAAATGAATGATCTTGCAGGAAAACTGTTTAGCAATTTTCAGGAAAAGTTCAGAAACTGCTGTACTTTTTTTGCAAATTACCAAAAGTTGAACCGTCAGTTGTCAAACATGATTCACAATTGCTGATAACACAGCCCAACAATCATTTCATGTCACCCTAAAAGTATCAAAATCCAAATATGAACATCAAGTGGCTCTAGTTTTTAAGATATTGAAGGTCAAAAGAGTAAAAAATCCGATATCAAGCGTTTTGAACATCTATCAGACAAAAAAGTGCTGTTGTCCCACCACTAAGAGTCAATTCTGAAAGAATTTTTCCTACAGAATTCAAATATGAATCGGTTCATGCAAAAAGGGCGCTACGTCCATAGAGATAATTGTTGGGAAACGGCAAAAAACGGATCAACTTCTCGTATGTAACTAATAGCAAATACATTATTCCGTTCATCAATCGGGCAAGAGTAAACGAAGATTAACAATTTTCGTCTTTACCAAATGATAGATCGGAGTTTTAAAAGTAAGAATTTATCATTATCTCAATTTACACAAAAAGTGGACTTAATGCCCTTTTTGCATGGACCGATTCATATGTAGACCGACATATTAATGTGGACCTACTCTTTTACCAAATTGAATGTCATAGACGTAAAAAATCATGTTTTTGGGCATTTTTTCTCGGTTACACTACACAATGCGACGCAAAATACAGACAAAAATGTCCTAAAAGACGAATTTTTACACTTTTCACCTTCCATTTGGACAAAAAGTAGGTCCAATTCAATATTTTGGCATATATACTCTGCGGGAAAAATCCCATCGGAATCGACTCTTACTGGTGTGACAACATCAGTTTTTTGGGATGTGAATAGATGCCCAAAAATGCCTACAATTTTTTGACGCCTTTGACCTTCAATATCTCAAAAACTAGAAACATTTTTTTATTTGACACCAGATTTTAAGTCATAGATATAATATTTGTTATTCAAATTTCACGGGAAATTTTGATTAAATTATTATTTTTAATATACAGTTTGATTAATAACACAGCCCTGCAAAATGTAATTTTTTTACTTCTAAAATTTGCGCCGGTGATTCTTGTAGGTTTTTTCGCTCTGATAATGAATCTGCTGTCCAACGCGGTCCATCACCTCAGGATTTTGAGTATTTCTAGGTCAAATGTCTCAAAAATGGTTATTTTTGCCATTTTTGGGAATTTTTTCTTGAAGACCGTGCTTTTTTTTTAATTTCCTAAATAATAGCTGCATGCAGTATGCATTGTGAGCTTTAAACCCCATTTTTTTAAATTAATTACGACGACTTTTAAAGAAGTTATGAATATTTGAATTTATGAGATTTTAATTTTCATATAATTTTAAAAATTCAAAATGTCAGATCCAATATGGCGGACAAATTTTTTAAAAATTGTTGAATTTTAACACCGAAGGGCTCTAAATACCAAGTTTTATTTTTTATTGGATCCGCAAATTGTCAAAAATAGCTATTTTTGGGACGTTGGACCTAGAATTACTCCTGATGTGATGGTTCATTTTGGATAATTCTTGATCAGCGCGAAAATACCTACAAGATTCACCCTGACCAATTTCAGAAACTGACCCCCGCAGGGCGGTGTGATAAACGACCAGCCAAATTACAATAATTGATACCGTAGAATGTAGAAATAAGTGGATATAAAATTGTCAACGAGTAGGAAACAAATACTGTCAACAAAAAATATCAACTTCTGAGAATGCTGGTATTCTTGGATTACACTTTACGACTCTCATACGTTTTGGTGATGAATTTGCGTATCGTAGTCGTAATAAATGTCCATTTTTGTCAAAGAAGTGTTTCTATTCTGTTTCCTAGAGGAAGTTGATAAATTCTTGTCAAGGGGAAATTACGGCATCAAAATTATTATTCGAGACCAACTCCAGGATGTGCAGTCTTGAGCGATGTGATTTAAGAGAATCACTTTTATGCGGAGAACTATGCGACGGTGCCGACGAAAGAACACAGGGATTTGATAGTGGAATGGAAGTTTCCCAGAGAGCGGATAAGGAGGATGCGAGGATGAAATGGCATCCACAATTTCAAATTTCGATCGTACAGCGACTTTATATTCGATTCAGCGAGCCGTAAAACGTCTGAGATTAAACCAAATTTTACCGTATATTCCGTAATACTGCGCGCGATCATAAAAGTTACATTTTTTAGAAAAACAAATAATGGAATTTCAATTTTTTTGATAAGATTCGTTTTCGTAAACATACAAAATATGCGGTGCGGTACGTAAACATAGGTCTCACGAAACATCACCCCCCCCCACCCCCCTGATAAGTACGTATGAATTTTAAAAATTCCATTTTTTTTCGAAAAGAAAACAAACAATTCTTATTCAACCATTATCGAATTCCATGTAAACAAATACTACAGAAATGATTTGTTCAAATTTTTGAAAGGTGTACTTCATAGAGCCTTAGGTTTTTTAACAAAATTTTGTGTAACAATTCCATTATGACGAATTAATGACGTCTTATTGTGCAGTAACAAATTTGATTTTATAAATAATTATTAAACAACTGTTCAAAGATGGACTATTATATTATATGAATTCCTCACAAGACATAACCTCGTATACAATTCATGTACGTCTTGGAGTAATAAAACGCAGCAAAAACTTGTCATTTGACTTGTCGTACATTGTGACCAGTCGATTTTATAAATAATTATAGAAAAATTTAAAGAATTCGTCATATTTCAAGTATGTGTGCTCGAAAACGCAGCACTTTTGAACATTTTCGCAGAAAACAAATTTGTTAGACTCGACAAAATGATGTCACAAGAGTAATGTATTAATCACTTGCCAAAATATTCTTACAAGTAACACTACTCAAGTGTGACACGCCGATTGGTCTACAAATTGGCATATTTTCAGAACTCCGAAAAATAATAGACACGTATTTTGTTATATCGGCAATGAAGAAGGTTTGGCTGTTAAAACTGATCCTTGAATTGCTCGAAACCCACTAAAATGTATAATAGCATGCACGCTCGTATGAAGTAAAACTCGTTTCCATAAAAGTTACTGTTTGATGATTTTTTTGGTTCGCTGATTTTGATTCTGAAGTAAAATGACCAAAATTCAGAATGGAGCATCGAAAATTGCAGACCAAATGTTATAAAAGTTTTTTCGTAAAAAGTACAGTTTAGAGATTTTTGGAGTGTATATAAAGAACAAAAAAGCTTTGTAAAATTTAACGTGCCACTTTGGGTCCGCTATTTTGAGTTTTGTAAATATGACCCCAGATTCGAGATGAGCGACCAAAAAAATCCTCAGACACCAATTTTTATGGAAATAAGTTTTCCTGCATATCTGTGTGTATATTATTATACATTTTAGGGATTTTCGAATAATTCAGGGATCAGTTTCAACTCTTAAACCCTAAAAAGGGAGTTCTAAAAATATACCAACTTGCAGTTCAATCGGCTTGTTCCGCTCGAGTTGTGTTACTTATTAGTATTGGGGACTATCTCCATAAAATTATAGAAGGTGATGCGTGGTGAGAAATTTAGTCATTTTAGGACCAAACTGGAGAATATGTGCATGATTTAACGCGATGCTAAATGTCTAAAAAGCAAATAAATGTAGTTAAAAATTATAACGAAAAAGGAGGAAACTTACGATTACTTTTCGAGGAAGATTAGTCTGCAATATTTAAGTTAAAAATCTAGTTTATAGTTTGGAATTGATGAAAAATGTCTATTTTACGCGAGTAATATTTGTATTCGTATTAAAATAGTTTTGAAGTTTGGATACTCCCAATACTAATTACTCCGAAACCAATAGTTATGCAGACACCAAACCTTCCGTTCATGGTTTGCAGTCATTGCATGAGGCTTTGACATATTCGGTTTCATTTCACGACTCAATCGCGAAATGCATTATTATCCGACCACGAACTTCGCTTCTGTAGGCAGCACAGAATTCTCTCCCGTATATACCATTGGAAACGCCTCGGACTAGTGTATTTCATCAGAGCAGGTTCTCTTGGTGTGCTGTGTATGCGTTTGTCTGTGTGTTGGTGTCGATTCTCATCTTTGCATAAGATTCGTTGGCATGGAGAATTGATCAACTCGATCTCGTATACTATGCAACTAGTGTTATGTACCTCATTTGAAACGTATCGGCATTCCGGGAAGAAACGATTTCGAGATAATGCAAAATCCTGGCATGTCGAAATGATTCGCGCGAAAACATGGAAAACAATTATTTCAACAGCATCCTAACGAACGAAGGTAAGTTTTGACTTTTGCATATAGATAAACAAGCTTCACGAGGTAATTGCTTAAAGAAGTACAGCAGTTTATGCTCACGCTGTGTTTAAATATGGTACTTAGAGAAAGGGTAAATAGCGCATCGAATTTTCTTTGGTTCTCGGGCACTCGTAGAATATCTCAATGCAAACATTTAAAAAATTGGTAAAGCCGTTTTCGTTCTATATTGATTTCTGTTTTCAAAAGTTAATACACGAAAACAACGGATAAATAATCTGTTGTCTCGCCACGTGAGCCTGAACCACTTTTAATTGCGAGTGTCGTGCATATGGAATCTTCTAGCTAAAATTGATAATATGCAATCATACGAATGTAACATGACTAAAATTAAAAAAAGCTTTTCAAGAAAATCGCGATAAAGTATCAATAAACGTAGAATTTTCCCACGAAAGTTGTCCTCGAATCGAAACATATGTTATGGACATGTTATAGATATTAAAATGATCTACAACTTTTGTATGCATAATTTTTCACATAACCTCCAAATTTTCCAGAGAAATAAATAAACACGTTTTTTCGTTTTTAATTTTTTTCTAGCGCAAAACAAAATATTTTTTCACCCAATATGGACGAAAATGGTCTTTTCGAGTACGAAATAAGGTGTCAAATAAAAATATTCATTTTTAGGTGTTTTATTGAACAATTATCCCGCATATTCTCGCGTTAAACTTTTAGACTTTTGAATGTTTTTTTTGTATTGGATTTTGTTCGTTGAAATGTCTATTTTCAGATGGTCATAAACAAAATTGACGCCATTTGCAAAACTTGGTCACAGTTGCAACAAACTGTAAAAACGTATTTTGGAAAAGTAATTTTTGCAATTCTACAAGAATTCACACGAAACTAAGAACAAAAAAAAATTTTTTGTTTTTTGAAACACCTTAACCCTTTAACGCTCATATGGCCTCAATTTTAACGTCAACTTCAAGCACCTGCCTTTCAATTATAACCCGTGTGAAAAAATATTGGGATACATATTCTTGTGTAAAAAAGTCTCATCTTTCGAATGGCATAGCCAAATTTATCAATAAATGACCGCAAAATGTTTTTTTTTTAACAATAAACAAAAAAAAAACGCTGATTTTCGATTTGTGTTTTTTTTTAAAGGAATTTTTTTAACTATGTTGCCGGCACTTAAGAACATTCTAACCCATCAGGATGCGGGACCCGAAAGTTGTACTTCCAAAATATATTTTTAGATACTTTGATTTTTATTGTTAACCGATCCAAAATGGCGCCCGAATGCCCGAAATTATTGCAAAATCACAGTAATATGCACTTTTGAGGTCTAATCTAAGTTTTAGCGGGCAAAATAACTTTTGTCAATTTTATGCCAACAGATTAAATGCATATTAGCAAAATTAGCTCATACAATTGATTTTCAAGATGGCGGCCGTGATGAGTCAGCTTAAATGACGTATTTGCGCAGCTTTATAGCCACTGTACAGTCTTCAAACCTCTTTGATCAATAGTTTTATGAACTCTCAGGATCATTAGATCTAAATTCATTACTAGCTTATCAAAATTCAAAATGGCGGATCCAATATGGCGGACCGCACACACAAAAATAGCGATTCATGAAAAATAAAAAATACTACTGTATTCTACGTGAAATTTGGAATAAAAATACTTGTATTCATTTTCTCGCTCAGAGCAGCCGTTCCCAAGTAAAAAATTATCAAAACATCAAAATCGAAAATTCACCTCCAAACTTTGCAGTCACGCTTTTAGACGAATGTACAATGGCTTTTCGATGGCGATCCCGCGTTCTTTGCCTCTGATTTATTCGTGTTCACCAAAGTTGCCCGATTCTCACCACGCGGAGGTGAACGCTTTTGAGAATCATATTTTTTTTGTATTTTTTTGTATTTTTAGTATTGTTTTTGTGGGTTTTTGTATTTTAAAAAAAAATTTTTTATTTATAAAATTTTTTCTTAGGTTTTCTAATTTTTATTGCTTCTAATCGAGGATGAGCCGTCTTGAAGCATGTACCACAATAATACTTATTCACTTCCTCACTCAGAGCCGCCGTTCTCACGTCAAATAGTATATTACATATCTAGGGCGGAAACGGAGGCATTGCAGCGAGGGCGTGAGTGGTCCGAGCAAAAGGAAATCAATCATCGCCCGATGCTTAGAATGCATGTTTTCAGCCGTGTTCTATGTATTATTGTGATACATGCTTCAAGACGGATCATCCTCAAATGGAAGGAAGATAAGAAACTAAAAATTAGAAAACCTAAACCAAATTTATAAAATAAAAAAGATACAAACAAATACAAAAACTACAAAACAATACAAAAACTAAAAAAAAATACAAAAAATACAAAAACACAAAAAAAAATATACAAAAAATACAAAAAAAATATGATTCTCAAAAGCGTTCACCTCCGCGTGGTGAGAATCGGGCAACTTTGGTGAACACGAATAAATCAGAGGCAAAGAACGCGTGATCGCCATCGAAAAGCCATTGTACATTCGTCTAAAAGCGTGACTGCAAAGTTTGGAGGTGAATTTTCGATTTTGATGTTTTGATCATTTTTTACTTGGGAACGGCTGCTCTGAGCGAGAAAATGAATACAAGTATTTTTATTCCAAATTTCACGTAGAATACGGTAGTATTTTTTATTTTTCACGAATCGCTATTTTTGAGTTTGCGGTCCGCCATATTGGATCCACCATTTTGAATTTTGATAAGCTAATAATGAATTTATATCTAATGATCCTGAGAGTTCATAAAACTATTGAACAAAGAGGTTTGAAGACTATACAGTGGCTATAAAGCTGTGCAAATACGTCATTTTAGCTGACTCATCACGGCCGCCATCTTGAAAATCAATTGTATGAGCTAATTTTGCTAATATGCATTCAATCTGTTGGCATAAAATTGACAAAAGTTATTTTGCCCGCTAAAACTTAGATTAGACCTCAAAAGTGCATATTACTGTGATTTTGCAATAATTTCGGGCATTCGGGCGCCATTTTGGATCGGTTAACAATAAAAATCAAAGTATCTAAAAATATATTTTGGAAGTACAACTTTCGGGTCCCGCATCCTGATGGGTTAGAATGTTCTCTTGAGTGCTGGCAACATAGTTAAATAATTCCTTTAAAAAAAACACAAATCGAAAATCAGCGTTTCTTTTGTTTATTGTTAAAACAAAAAACATTTTGCGGTCATTTATTGATAAATTTAGCTATGCCATTCGAAAGATGAGACTTTTTTACACAAGAATATGTATCCCAATATTTTTTTCACACGGGTTATAATTGAAAGGCACGAGCTTGAAGTTGACGATAAAATTGTGGCCATATGAGCGTTAAAGGGTTAATGTTCATATATATATTACCCAAAAAGTCACGTTAAACACCGTCAGATCACCTTTTATGTCCAGCTAACACCAATAGGCCTAAATATATTTGTATATATACCTTGTATATAAATATACAAAATTTACTGTAAATTTTAACAAATAATAGCAAATTGAAAGAAATACTTGAAAAATTATTTTTTTAAAATACAGTTTTTAGCAAATGGTGTCAATTTTGTTTATGACCATTTTTCGAAATGAAAGTAAATTGTTCTTACATCTCCAATGTCCTACGTATTTTAAAACGTTGAAATCGAATGTCGTAACAAAAATTCGCGCAAGTACACCATATATGGTGAAAAACGTGAAAAATTCATAAAAATTATGATTTTTGATCACTCTCCTCGTTTATTCCATTAAATTTTAAAACTACGAAAAATGCATTCTATATAAAATATGTATTCTCAGTTCATCGATAACATTTATTGAAACATTTTTCGATATTTTCAATTTTTTGTGTGTAAACAAGAAAAACTACAAAAAAAAACAGTTTTCTCGATTTTTCATAATTTTCACTATTTATATAGGATTCGCGCCTTTTATGACGATATTCGTTTACAGTGCATTCAAATGCGAAGAATACCATGAATGTGATAAAACTGAGAATCAACCCCTATTTTTGTTGTTATTATTTCGTAAAATGCATTATCAGTTTTCTTAGTTTTTATCACAAATTAAAAAAAAAATGCACCAAAGATAAAATAAGTATTTTGAAAAGCATTACAACTTTAATTTGAAACATTTTTCGAATTTTTCAATGCTTCTGTATATAAAGGTACAAAATTCGAACAATCTTTTAAGGATATTCATTAAGTTTATTCTTGTATTGAGTTTGAAAAACATAAATTAATATAGAATGAAAAACGAAGATAATAAATTTGTTATTTTCATATATAGCGGATAAAGTCAAATTAAAGTGTTAAATAGTATATTATGTAACAGGGACGTAATTAGCGATCCCCGGCGAGTGCGAAGTATTGTCGCACGAGCGAAGTGAGGACGACAATAACACTCATCGGAGACCTATATTTTGCCCATATTGCATACATTTCTTTAATACGACGGGCGTAGGGCTCAATAACTTGCAACCGAAGATTTCGCCGCAGGGCGCAAAATCGAGTTCTACTCCCGGAGTGTTAAAAATGTTTAAATTCACATAACTTGGTCAATTTTCGTCCGTTTTCATTCAACAAAAGTTCATTTGATGACGAATTATATTTATTTTTAAAATATTACTGAGACAAAAGTCCTCAAGATGGAATAATATCGAAAAAGCTGCATCCAATTTGAAAATGCCACTATTTTCAATTGTAATCTCGTCAGTTTTCATTTCATTAACATTAGACATGAATAGTTGCTAATGTATGCCACTAAGCTTTCAAATTAAATAAAAAGAAGTTTTAAATCGAATAAAACAAAGTTCAGCCATTATAAGTGATTTTTGATATGAATCTACCTAAAAATGTTTTTTTTTTTGTTCCTGATCGCTGTCATACCGTGTAATATGTCTACAACCCACAAAAATTTATTCAAATTTTCATGGGACTTCGACGATTCAAAGTATGTATTACCTTATTACCATAGTAGCATTATTTTCGAATTAGTAGGCAACAGATGTTGCTTTAAAAATTGAAAGTTTAATTACTAAATGATTTAATCACTACTATACTGGTATGAACGATATTTACATCTTATTATAAAAAAACTATTATAAAAAAACGGGGAAAACTTATTATTATAGATGTAATTAAATATTATTAATCGCTGAACTTGAATACCAAAATAAAAATGTAATGATTTATAAACCTGAGAGACTGTTTAAATATAAATTTGATAATTCGGAAGCATTTCAGGCGTCAATGCCGGCCCCGCGTCAATGTGATGACATGTAGGATATTATGCAATTCTCATTAAAATTTTCTCTTTACGTATTCTGGCTAAATTTCCACTTGAACTAAACGTTATGCGACTTCTTTTTTATGTCAAAAATATTTTAAATATTGTGGAATATCCTTGCAAATTGATATCTCGTCTCTTTCACATTTATGCATTATTACATTAATAAAACTTTATAATAAGAATTAAGATGCGTAACGTGGTTCAGTTTTTGATATGTTTATTTCAATAGTTTTACAGAAATCAATTTTTGATCATTCACTCTTGGCACTATTGAACAGAATGTTTTGGGACCATTTTAAGGGCGGCTGCAATCAATAAAATGAAAATGACATCAAAGTAGAAGCGATTTGACATTCAGTGTTGCTATGAAACAAAATTAACATTCAACTATGGCATTTTGGAAAAAGGGAAATTTTTACTAAGACTATAAAGATATTTTTATGCAGATAAAAATGTTAGAAATGATAGAATATAAAGGGATTGGGAAAATTCGAACTTTTGTAGAATGGTCCATATTTACGAAACATGGATCAGCCCTCATTTACGCTGTTTCCGTTAATAATACGGAGAAAATGTATAAAACCTTTTCTGTAGAGAATTTCATGCCCTACATTTTTTGTTTGAAACATTTTTCTATACAATTTGTAGTTTTCGAAATAAACGTAAAAAACGGGCCGTCCTTTTCGGAAGTATATCCTAAATTTTGTTGGCCTGTGTAATTTATGAGAAATTTACTATTCCCGGACTCTCACCAACCCTTCGGTTTATATTAGTTCGGGCAATTTCGTTTTGGGCCCGCAGAACTATTTGAAGTAATTAAAAAGTAGTAAATTTAACTAAGAATTGTTCAAGTGCAGTTGTACGGAAGTGTATAGTAGTGATGATAGAATGACAAATAAAATATAATTAAAATGACCTGGTAAAGGCATCGGCGGTTGAAAATTGGCGCAGTAAAAAGAGGAAATGGAATTTTGGAAAGCAGTTTTTGGGAATTTCATCAAAAGTGTTTGGACGTTCGTAGTTGATTATCGAAACTCGTTAAGAAGAAAGACTGGGTCACAGAGCGAGGTTCATCACCGTTGTCGGCTACGGGTTGCCCCCTCGACGTCCCCACTGTCACCCGTCATGTACGCAACGATCCTGCGGGTAGCTCAGGGTTGCTCTGGCGGGTTCGTTCCGTCGGTCCATCCCGGAGTCGCGGGTACCCGATTGAATATTTTGCGGGAACGCAGGGAAGCGGCTGGGTGGCGGGCAAGTGGAATGAGACACAGGGGGCGGTACGTACGCCCGATGGAATATGCGCTTCGATAATACAATTTACGATCGCGAACGAGGGTCTATAAATTTTTATGGTGATCAGGTAGGTAGTATACCGGTTGATATACCCCTCTCCACAATCACCACGGATGCTGCGGCGGCCGTATGCATTGAGAATTGTGGGATTCGGTACGTTGCGCGAAACTCTTCGGGGACGACGCACGGTGGCGGCGCAGGGCGGGCGGAGGCGGAGGCGACGGCAATGATGCCGCCGGACGTGGCTAGAATGGAACTAACGTTACTAAAGTGGACGTGTTTGTGTACGCGTCAATCGTAGATAGCGTTCATCCACTTGTTTGATACTCGCTTTAACGTGCACGCATCCGCGGGGCGCCTGTACTTGACAAAAATGAAAAAAACGGAACAAAAATAGGAGATCACACAACTAAAAATGGAAGCGGTGCTACACAGGGACAGAGAGTTGCCTGCACACGACAACCCGGCATGTACACAAGTACATCCGGAGAAAAACCGGATCGAATTACAGCTACAAAAAGTTTTTAGTTTTTAGGTTTACGGTGAAGAGAGCGAGAGCGACATGATGAACCCAGAACGAGAGAGGGAGCTGAAGAGAGAGAGAGAGACAGAGGAAGGTGGAAGAGGAGGAGTGAAGCGCTGCTTCCATTTACGTCTCAAAGCCTTCCTAGCCTTGTTTAAGCCCTTTGAACCCATTTTTCTTCAAATCCGATTTGCATAGAGAGTGCCTCGCGAAGAGTTGTGGTCTTTTCGATTCTGAATTTTACACTGAAAAGGGTAGATGATGGGTGAATTTCCTAGTTTTAGCATTTTTCGCAAACAAACATTTGAAAAGCCATACGGGTTTGAGATTTCCTCCCGTTGACGGAGTTGGTTCCTCAATCTCTCTCTCTCTTTATTCGCTGAATTCAACGTAAAAATTTCGGTTAGATTTTTTAAATTCTCAGGAACGTTTCAACGCGACCAGATTTAATATTATAGAATGAGTGATGAGTTCATTTCAGGGGCTTTTAAACTAAAAATATGTACTAGATCGAAACGTTGAGGAGCATAACCAATTTTGGAGACAATTTTTTAAGCTTATTTTGAATTGTTTTCACATTTAAAATAATAATGGAATATTGACATATACATTTAACCCGTTTCGTCCCAAAACGACAAAATTTGTCTTCGGTTTTCATTCTCCGTAAGTTGAAGGATATCTTTGAGATATTCTTGTGAAATCAAGGTTTCCTATAGTTTTTTGGTATGCTCTTTTCGAATCTGAAGTTCGTTTTTCAATATCACTTTCCATTTTTTAAATATGGCCACTTAAACGAAAAGAAAGTGCAATTTGTATTGCGAAGGAGTTATCCCGTGGCATAATGAGTTTTACTAATAGATGGTCAATAATTAAGTAAATTAGCTCAATTTTAAACTGAAATTAAGCTTTTTATCGTGCTGAATTTGAGATGTAACAATTTTAAGACTTTTTTTCTGTGTAGCTTTTGAAAAATATTCTACTGCCATGTTATTTATGTTCAATGGACAAATCTCGAAAAACATTAAAAGAGACCTAAGAATAATTGCAATTTTCTACGATTTTGTAAACTTTTCGCATAAGCAATCGTTTTTTGCAAATTTAATCTAGCAAATCTAACAAACTTTAAAATGGTAGGAAAGGTCTCCTGAAGAAATTAGAAAATATTCTTTTTACTCGAGAAACTGCTTTTCAAACAGAATTGCATGTAAAAAATGTCCTATTTTGGGTAATGTTGCAGAAGAGCTACCTCACCTCAAAAATTAATTGCACGACATGTTTCTGACGTATTTTGTGGATGTATTTCGTTCGCTATCTTCAAAAAACAGCCTAAAAAGGCGTTTTTTGATTTTTTTTTTGTATTTATATGAAAAAGTATGAATCGGACGAAAAAATGTTTCCAACAAAAGTTGTAGAGCGGAAAATTCTCTACAAAAAAGGTTATATACATTTCTTTCGACATCCTAACCAAAAGTGCGCAAATGAGCGACAAAAATGCCCGTAATTGGTTTCTGCAGGGTATACGCCCAAAAAGACGATTTGTTTAGTTTTTTGTGTTTATTAAAGCGATTCTCGTCTAAAAATTGATTGTACAACATATTTCTGACGTATTTTGAGACCCTGATTACGAGTCGGATGATAGAATTTGGCGGTCGGACGTACTTCGTCCGCTATCTTGAAAAAATAACGAAAAAACACAATTTTATTAGGTTTTTTGCTTTTATTACTGGGACTCAAATTTCTGGTTGGAATGAAATCTATATTTCTTGATTGGAGGCTAGGTTAGTATTAAAAAAGGGGGGTCTGGGGGCGGAGCCCCTCCAGGACGTAAGCACCTCCTAGGTACACGTATAAACTTTGGTAATTATAATTCATTCGGTTTCCGAATCTGAAGGAAATAATTAATTATAATTTTTCAAGTTAATGCATGTACCTAGGAGGTACCTGCGTCCTGGGAGGCTCCGCCCCCAGAACCCCCTTTTTTATACTAACCTAACCTCCAACCAAGAAATATATATTTCAATCCAACCTGAAATATGTATTTCAATCCAATCCGTCGCGCACTGGCCACGACGCCCGCGTAGCGCAGCTTCATGATTTCACCGCCGGGTGTTGCGGTTCTCGTTAGTGAACTTTAATTAATCCCTTCAGATGCGGAAAACAATGAATTATAATTACTAAAGTTAATGCGTGTACCTAGGAGGTGCCTGCGTCCTGGGGGGCTCCGCCCCCAGCCCCCCTTTTTTAGTACTAACCTAATCTCCAACCAAGAAATATATATTTCAATCCAACCTGACATTTGAGTCCCTGTAATAAACGCAAAAAAACTAATAAAATTGTGTTTTTTCGTTATTTTTTCAAGATACCGGACGAAATACGTCCGACCGCCCAATGTTATTATTAAATTCGTAATCAGCACCACAAAATACGTGAAAAATGTGTTGTATAATTAATTTTTTTGGTCAGAGTCCCTGTAATTAACACAAAAAAAGAAAACAAAATTTTTTGGCCTATACCCTGCAGAAACCAATTACGGGCACCTTCGATGCTCATTTGCGGACTTTTTGTTTGGATACAGAAAAAAACGTATAGAACCTTTTTTGTAGAGAATTTTCTGCTCTACTACTTTTGTTTGAAATATTTTTTCGTCCGATTCATACTTTTTCATATAAATAGAAAAAACCTAAAAAAAACGCCTTTTTTGGTTGTTTTTTGAAGATAGCGAACGAAATACGTGCGACTGCCAAATTCTATTATCAGATTCGTAATCAGCGCCACAAAATACGTCATAAACATGTCGTACAATTAATTTTTGAGGTGAGGTAGCTCTTCTGCAACTTTACCCTATTTTGTTTGGAAATTGTCTGTTAGTATTTATTAAGAAAAGAACAGTTATGTAGTTGTCCATTTTGATTTCATTTTTACTTTTCAAATACAACGATATTGACATATGTTTGCAAAGACTGGATATTTGGACGTTAAGGGGCTTCTAGAGTCCGCGGCCGAAAAGATCGGAATTTTCACTAAAAACGATAAATAAAAAATGGCAGAATGGGTTTTTCAAAATTTGGGCTTTGTAAGGGGAATTCTAATTACTATAAACGTACTCCAAAAAATGCCAAATAAATTAATTGAGAACTGACTCAGAATTTTCAGAAATATGTGATTTTTATTTATTTCCGAAAATTCTCGTTCAGTTTTCAATTAATGTCTTTGATATTTTCTAGGAAACCGTCTATAATAATTAGAATTACCGTTAAAAAGCCCAAATTTTGAAAATTCTATTCAGTCATCGTTAATTTCCGTTTTTAGTGAAATTTCCTACCTTAGCGGTGGATCTCTTTAGAACCCCCTTAAAGCGTTAAGGATTACCAGACAAAAATTGAAAACATTAAAATTGAATTGCTAAAATGGAATTAAATAAATACACACTTCTCATATGCCTGTCAATAAATTTTCTGAAAGTTCCGTGTAGTTTATTAAATTCCAGAAACTGTATCTCGGTACAAACTTAATTTAATTAACAGATAATTGGGTAAATAACGTTTTTAACATGACAGATTTTGAAATGAATCACATTAATTCTGGCAACAATCACAAAGTTCGTAACATTTGCTCAAAATAATTTCGCAAACGCGAGTAATTCGGTGATGATCCTAATAACAATGAAAATATAAGCGGTATACAACGTTTCGCCGAGAAGCACAATAACATTAATCCTCAGCACGATTCACCGAGGGTTTATTTCACAAGTAATTATTACAAAAGTTAGGATTAATTCTAGCGCGGCCGTGGATGGTTTGCTTTTCCGGCGGGACACCATTTTCAGATTGGATTTACTGAAAACAATGAGTAACAGAAAGTAGTTCGAATATACATGTATTTTTAAATTAAAATATACCTTTTATTAATTATAAATTATACCGTTAGATTAGCGTAAGTACAATATGAAATTTTTGTCAATTACATGAGCCGAGCGAGATAAATATAATTACCAGCTACGAATGATAATCCAAGGGAATTGAAACGTTAGTCGTTTTAAATTTAAAAAAATGATATTGCAACAGCGAATGCTACACAATTAAACCACCCACGAAATGTCGACTTTAGATCGATTTATTTATGAATAAACTGAAAGGTAGGTTCAACTCTTAAGGCAATAAAATCTGTCCGAAATACATGGAATATTTATCTCGATTTTGAAATTTACTTGGGGGAAGTAAATTCGATATACAAGTGCATTCTTCAAAAATGTCATTTTTTAAAAAGTGTGGTTTACAAAATTAATGTACATTTTTATTTACTTTAAGTGTTAATAAAGTTGAATTGATTTGGTAGAGAAGTTTTTAACCTTTTTTACAATTTCATAAACTTCTAATGTATTTCATTAACAGTTTCAAGGTCCTTATCATTTGATATTAGGATCAAAAGATTCATCGAAATGCCGTAAAATATGTTTGACAATGACGTAAGGAACAGCACGTGCTACAGCCAAAAGTAAGTGTATTTATTTGAAATTGTTTACTTCCGTCCGGTATATTATTATTTTCAAAAATGAAGAGAAATTATACTATATACCCAACAAACGAAAAAGAATTAAAACGAATTTCCCTTGAAATTCTTTACTTTCTAATCCGATATAATACGTGAATAGAACAGAAACATAACCTAAAAACATTAACTAGCAGTATTTACATGAATTCGCGAACTAAAATGTAATCTATTTCACCGATACTAAGTTATAGTAATATATGTTAAGGTAAACAATGCCTGCATGGACGTAGCATTTGTTTTTCTTCTTTCTGTATAATAAAACGACATATATATGTATAAATAATAAAATCCAACGCATTAAAACGAATTTGTCCGAATTCAAATGTTCGGAAATCCACGTGACTGTGTTTAATGCATGCACGTCGAATTGTGCTGTGACGTTTCTGAATTCGAAATTTCAAGAAACCGAATTCGAAACGTAATTTCTGAATTCTATCTTATTCTTTTTCGTTTATTGGTTATAAAACCTTCATTCTACTGGAAGAAAATAGTGAAATGTTTTAAGTAAATGTTCTTTTTAGCATATTAGTTAATATATTCATTTGCGATCGGTAGATTTTGGTTAATAATTAATTTTGGTGTAGTACACTAAATGTAATTTTTAGAAGTAATTTATTAAAAAAATTATTCCTTTACAAATTTGGTAATTATATCGACGTATGTCCTATGAAATACATTAAACTAAGGAGTATTTTTTTCAGGGATATTTAATGAAATTAACTAATCAGTTACAAAAAAGTGTTACGTCGCAGGAAGGTAATTAGAATATGCTGTAAACATTTCTAATTTATCAGATGTATAAAAACAAGTGCTTACAAATAATCTTTCAGTTGCAGAGTGGATAATTTTGAGAACCACTACTGATCAACTGATACATTATTTTTAAGACCCAAAAACATTTTTACAGTAAAACATTTTTTTTATTTTTTAAAAATTATACTGTACACAGAGAAAAAAGAGGTTAATAAAACCACGAAGAAAAGGTAGAAATGATTATAAAATTTCATACTAGTACAATTAACACCGTGAAAAGTTGTAATTGACAGTAACTTATTTTTATAATTCATAATATTGTAAAATATAACGTACTAATTACGTTTTAAGATGATAAGCAATTATTTTCGTTTAATTACTTATACTAACTCTATTTTTCTACTCAAGAATATTTCGAGTGACTATTTAACTTTAAAGCTACGGTACATTTAAGGTTATGTGCTATGCTGCATATATAAGTATTGGGAAATAGTAAACGGAACAATGTTTTTATTTTGTTTTACTATGGAAATGGTTAATTTAACCATTTTTTATAATCACGTATTTTAGTTTTCAAAAATTGTTCCTTTTTCGATATCTCTATGTAATTACCCTCTTAGTATTATGTACGTACTATTTATTAGTCTACATCGGTAGCCAAAATTGAATGAATATACCTCGTTTTATATTTTAAGCGCAAATTAAATCGCACTAGAATTATTTCTTAGCGTTTTGTATGTTTTCTGATAATGTTGTGCATATGTAATGATAGAGTTGTATAATGTTTGAGTTTTCTCCCTACAAGTCGGTAATATTCGAATTCGTTTCATAATTTTCTTCTGTAAATAATTCCACGGCGAATACGACTAAAATGCTTAAGGTATACGACGAATACATGCAGTACATTTGATTAATTAGAACTCGGATGTGAATAACTTATACCTTAACATTTTTTTGTATTTCTTTTGCTAATTACATTTAAAATATGTACGAGTTAATTAACTACCAGGGAATTTTATCAGAGTAAAAAGTTTAGTGGGAGTAAACTTTCGTCAGAATAAAAAAAAAGGTCTATTGTTCATCGAGCGCGTCTGCCGTGCGTCATCAAACGTTGAGATAAAATTATTAGTACATTTACAAGTAAAAGGGAAAAATAAATTTAAAAAATAAAAATATGCGAAAAATTAGATCGTACATTAGAAATTACTTCATACTTCCGGTAACATTCGCTTCCAAATTACATTATATGTAGTAGAAAAATGTTTTCAATTTTTTAATATATTAGCGAATGTTTTCACGTCATCTCTAATGGAACTTTTTTTGCAGTTTTTGTTCCTGATGTTGGTTCCGTTTTAATTGTTAAGTTTATTTTTAAATATACAAAATTTCTTCCAAAGCAGCTGCATCACAAATAATTATTTGAATGTTGGTAACTCAAAATGGGTGATAAAATATGATTTGTGCCAAATTCCACTGTTATTTCGTTAGAGTCACTCTTTAAGAACTCGGTCTGATATTTGCGATACGCCATTATAAATTTGTGTTCCAATTGGTCAACGTTTCCCTTAACCCCTTAACTGCGGCTATAATTTCAAAGAAAGTGCCCAAAATGCCAAAACAAAATTTGTGTTAGATTTTAATAATACTTGGTACAGGTAGTTTTTTTGGGTCGCACATGGAGACAGATTTTGGAAATTCAAAATGGCCGATCCAATATAGCGGACGAATTTTTAAATATCGAAAAGAATCACTTGAATCTTGTTACTAAGGGATTGTTGCGGCAGCTCATTATAAATCTACGGACAGATGATGAAAATTCCAAAATGGGTAGAGTTGAAATAAAAATTAAAAAAAAAAAACCGACTAACAAGTTTTAAGCAGAATGGTTCGACTTTTCAAAAATGTGTCCGCCATATTATATCAGCCATTTTGAATTTCCGAAGTCTGACTTCTAATTCGTAATCAACGACCCCAAAAACCCTTGAGTAACAAGTTTCAAGCGGTTTTATAAACTTTTTATACATAAATTGATTTACCTTAAAAAATTTTAAAATTAACTCTATTTACTTAAATCTTTGGGATTTTTGAAGTCGTTGATTACGAATTGGAGGCTACATTAGATAAATTCACATTTTGTCATTGAATCATAATAGCGGATCCCAGGTAGAAATTTAATCTCGCGGAAAACTAGTTTCTGGCCAGTTTTCCTGCCAACCAATTCCTGGATAATAACTGTCTAGTTTCTGCTAGTTGCCGTCTAGTTTCTGTCTAGTTTATGCCAAACTAGTAAAACTAGACAAATTTCCACCTGGGATACCAACTTTTAAATTTGAAACCTCAAAGAATTTTTTACGAATTCTGCAAACCACTTTAAAAAGTCTTATTTTGAGATTTGAAATCGTTAAGTCCTTCAACCTTCAAATAACAGATATAAATGATTTTTTTTACCAGACAAGTTATGCTTCAAGGGTTAAAAATTATGAATAGTATCAACTGACATAACATAAATAACTTCAGAAAATATAATAAATAATTTTTTTTCTCTTAATTAATATGGAATAAATATAAATAGGAAGCAGTGTTTATTGGTAACAGAGAATAATGTAACTACGTTTTTTATATAAAACTTTTAAGATGATCTCATTTTGGTCTACATTTTAAACATGGATTTGTGTTTTTGGAGTAACCATCACCATTTTAAATGATACTTCGACTTACAGTTAAGGTCGCTAATAATGATTTGTAGATGAAATTAAATTATTTGTCATTGATCGGAAAGTAAGAAACAATATGCATTAAAAATGCATACTGCTTCTTTTATGGCGTTTCATCTCAATGTAATGCGATTGTGCATTTTCACAAATGTGAAAAATTTGTAGCAATTCATATATATGAATTTGCAATATATAATCTCTTCGCGGGCGTATAAAGCAGGTCTGTACCACCGCTTTACTGATGATCTAGTGGTACAGATTGAGATGAAACGCCATAAAAGAAGCAGTAAGCATTTTCAATGCATTTGTTTCTTACTTTTCGATCAATGACAAATAATTTAATTTAATCTACAAATCATTATTATCGACCTTAACTGTAAGTCGAAATTTCATTTAAAATGGTGATGGTTACTCCAAAAACACAGATCCGTGTTTAAAATGTAGGACAAAATAAGATCATCTTAAAAGTTTTATATAAAAAACATAGTTACATTATTCTCTGTTACTAATAAACATAAATAACTTCGCTTAACATTTAAAGAATTTGTTATTTTTCTTTTTTTTTTGAGTTCAGGTATATAATCATTTGGAGAAAGACACAGTGCACAATCTTAGATTATACCGCTTTCTGGAGTATTGGCAAATGCATGTGACACAAACAAGCCGAATGCTGCCTGCAAAGATTCAGCAGGATCGAACGTGACATGACAGTTCCATCATTTTATGTAAATAAAAGCAACGGACGCTTGATTTCCCTTGGTGTTCTTGCCGACGAGTGTTGACTGCGGTCAACTGGTTCGCAACGGGCATCCCGGATGATATTCGGATCTGTGTATACTAACAAGCGGGCAACACTCTGATTTTCTTTCTCTAAAAGTTTTGCAGCTATTCTCACCCAGTCCTCGTGAAATGCATAGCGTCATACAAGTCCAAATTATTCCGACTATTTCATTATGCAGCCCTGTTTACCAACAGTTGCCAGACAAAGTGTAACTTCAACAATATTGGTATTAGACAGAAGTGTCATTTCTGTTTTTTAATGAAATGTTTCATGCTGGTGGCCTGAAAGAACGCAGGTGATTAAATTAAAATGAAAAACTGAATTAGTTTACACACTGAGAGACTTTATATAACGAAAAGTACTTTTCTAATAAATTTTATAAGGATATGACATTTTGTTCATTTTTGTATGAAGTTTTCTGATATTGTACTTTATAAATTCATATAAAAAAATAACATTTCCTATTTATATATGATTTAATAGAACAGAGTCCTGATTATCCCTAATTATTACTTGTTGCAATTTTTTATATAAAAAGTCTCTTACTCCACTTAGAAACAAGGGGATAATCCACGTTACTTCCCCGAGTTCTGTCATAATTGCTCATTTAAATTGAAGCTACCGCATTTAGATTAGTATTTTGCTATTATCTATTGCCACAGCGAGAGAAGAATGTGTAAAAGCAGTTATTAAGAACCTTTCAAGCATGCTGTCCTTTCTGTAGAACTTTTTGAAATTCATTTTTTTTTATTTTACAGTATGTGAAAATTGAATTTTAGTGCACATTTTTCTTTTCGTACATCGAGAACATGTTTTTAAATGTAAAAAAATTAATATTTATTACAAATTATTGTGTTAAATTGTTTATAATGACGAACAATGTATACAAATTACGTGTTTTTTATTAAAAGAATGTATGCTGAAAAGAAACCGTCGTTCAAATAAGACGAAACTGGGGGTTTTCGGGGTCGGTGATTAAGAATCTAGCATCAGATTTTCAAAATTAAAAATGACGGATTCAATATGGCCGAACAAAATGTAAAAATTTACTTGATCGTAATCCAACTGAATACTGAATAATGTTACATTTTCAACTGAAAATTTAGCAGATTCAACAAGCGGTTACGAAGGCTGAAATTCCATAGTTCTTCTTTTACGACCTCGAAAACATTTTGGCTATCGCATTGAATCTGTCATTTTGAATTGAAAATCTAAGATTAGATTCGTAATCTACGATACCGAAAACTCTCAAGTACCCAGTTACATCTCGATGAAATAAATTTTTAAATTTCGGTTGGCCGAAATTTTTTCCGGACATCTTGAATTTTGAAAATTTGAGGTCAGATTCGTGATCAGCGATCCTGAAAACCCCCAAGTAACAAATATATGCCGTGCAAATAAATATGTATGCTTCAAAGGGTTCAGATTTATCTTATTATTTTCGGAAGAAACCATTACTGGCGCTGTTTTTTAAGATAATCTTTTGAACTTTGGTATAACTGAGTTCTTGAGGTCGTTGATCATTCGAGTGTCAGATTTTCGAAATTGATCATTCTGATTAGGACTCCTGAGTTTGACTTTCAGAATTTAAAATGGTGCATTCAATATGCGAGTATTTAAATGTGAAACTAAATATTATATATTTTTATGTCAAGCGGCCATTTTGAATTTTGTAAATCTGACATCGAATTGTAATCGGAGCGGCGACTCCAAAAACCCTTAGTGACAATTATCAAGTAAATTCAACGTAAAAACAACAAGAAAAACGTATGCTTCGAACTTAATTTCACTAAATCGCGACAATTAATTTCAACAATTCTATTAGGTGACCATTAGGAAAAATTTCGAGGATTGTCCCATCCGAAAAAATAAACGCTGTTGCAAATATTTTTGGTAAAATTAAGTTCCGCAGAATTTACAAAAAGTTTCGTCACTTGGGGTAGAGAGTTTTATGTGAATCTTTCTTAGAATTACAGAAGAAGTTTCAAGGGCCATTTATACGGATTACCGGATGTTTCATAAAAACTATAAACTATTCCATAAAGAAACGTTGCAAAATTGTATATCCTGAGTTTTGTGAAACTTTTTTGAAAATTCTGCAGAAACTCATGTTTCCGCATAGAACAAGTAAATAAAATTTTCAAATCGAGTGACCCAATCTTACCTAACCTAATGCAATCGAATCCTACCTGTTACGTCTGCCTTACACCTAATACATATGGGAGCGCTTTCAAAAAAGTTCTGTCCTTTTTCAAAATCCAATATGGCGCTAAAATATGGCACATGATATCCACTTTTCCATGGAATATTCAACTAAAACGTGGCAAAATGTTTAATTTCAAAAATATATGTCCAAAAAGAATGTAAAACTCACTTTGGGGCTCTTCATTGCGAATGTTAAAGGAATGCCGAATACAAAATGGCGGATATTATACCAGCACCGATTCCATTTTATCGCAACAAATAGCATCATTTTAAATTGCTAATATAACGTTTTTGGGACCATTTGATATTATTATAAACTTCAAGTTTTAAAATTCAATATGGCGGATATTGTACCTTTATCGAACCTTTACAATCGTTCCAACTCCTTCGAAAATACCTTTTCCCTGTGCTCTTGTAAAATAGTGGCATTTGACATGAACACATTGGATATGGTAAATTGGGTAGGGCAATGTTCGCAATGTAAGACCTGTTAACTTGATAACAATATAGCAAATATAGAAATTTATAGGTTAAATTTAGGATCCGCCATTTGGTATTTGGCATTTCCTTAGCATTCGTAATAAAAAGTCCCAAAGTAAATTTTACATGCTTTTTGGATGTACGTTTCGCAAATTAGAACATTTTATTATTGTTTTTGTTGAATGATCCTTGAAAATCTGGATTTCTGGCGTCATTTTTTATACGTCACGTGCGCTAGATCAGACGAACATTTTGGGCCTTCAAAAAACGTCTGGATAGGTTAAGCCAAATTTTGTGAACACTGATAAACTGATTATCGTGAAACACCCATATACGTTACCTGAATAAGTGAAAATTCACTTAAATTTAACGGAGTACGTTCACTTATTCTTCTACATGGACGCGTTATAACGTATTGTAAATGAAATTTCCCTTATTCCGATTTAGAGGGTATATAAACATATATAATGTGTAATGCAGTGATTTACCAAAACATTATCGCTTGGGCTCATGAATATCAGGAATACGGTAAAGCCGGTACATCTATTATACATTAGCCCTGATACCGAATTGTAAACTTCCTAATGTAGAAACCTGAAACTCATTTCATTGGCGCGGGTGAAAGTGATCACAACGGCGACTAGCGGAAACAAGGCTAACTACATTGTCATTTAATACATGTAAATATCGTAGGCAGTTAGTAAATTGCATTGTATGTAACTAGTCAAATTCAATGTTTTCCAGTCCTAATTAAAATGGACCTCCAATTTGTATGGCGTTTACGTGCACGAACATTACATTCACTGCAGATTACATTCTTTATAATTGATTAGCTGCTCCGAAATTTAATTATACAAAATTTTCCATGCTTGGTCATTACACGCAATAATGGAGTGGTACATGACTTTTAATGTATAGGTAATCCAACACAATTTTCAAGTATGAATTCATTATTTGTCATATCTCACTGCGCATGGGACTGCATTAAATTTCATGGTATTTTTAACAGTCTACGTGTACATTATATACGAAATAAAGGGAAAGAGGACAAATATATTTTTTGTAAACATTGCAAATATAATAAATGTGACTATCACGTGTACAATTTACTACATAGGTGTTATGATACCACACTTATTTTTTGAATTCTTAAACTTTCTATAAGTTACAATTTATTAAATTTACTATCTTCTGATTAACTTATTTTATTTTAATTTCTACTTGTTTTACACCCATACTACCCCTGTGAATTTGTAAATTATTGTTATAAATAAGGATTTTCCACACGTTAATTAATAAAAATAAAAATAAAATAAAAATGATTTCTTAATATGTAACAGACTTGCAAGATTACTAATAAGATAATAACAGATGTTATTATTGTATTTTAGGCAAGCTGATTATGAATTTGATGTATAAATTTTATGATAACATAACGATGTATTAAATATGACGGACAATAAAATAAAACATTAATTTTTAATTTTTATTTTTAAATTTTTTATGAATTTTTGAAATCTAACAGAATCTTAATCAACGACTCTGAAAACCTTTAGGTACCAAGTTTAGTAACAATTGAATCCCTGGAAATAATATCGTCGTTAAACATGGCACTAATCGTGTATTGATGCTCAGTTGTTTCTTTTCCCGTCGGATTTAAAAAAATAGCGGCTTTAAGATGTCTGAAAGTTATAATATTGTATTTTCTCGCACAAATTTCGATTTTTTGACCCTGTAACGGATTAAATCATGGAGAATTAGGATGAAAGAGTAATTGTTAGCTTTTAATAGCGATTGTAAAAGCTCAATAAAAGTGAAGCTTTAATTCTATTACTTTCTTATCCCGATAGTGAAAGCTTTTAACGTTCTCATAAATAAATTATCGAGGTGTACTGAATTTTTGGTTTTAAACCGCTAATTTATAAGTAAAAAGAGAGTAGTAATGACATGGAAACAGCCGAACTGGAGTGAAATTCCGACAGAAAGTGGGTAAATACCGATTGTATATAACCAAGTTGAGGTTATGAATGAATCATGATGAGATTAGGCACTCACAAATAATTTTTCATTCCAATTCTCCATGATTTCAATCGTTATTCGGTCAAATAATCAATATTTAGTCGAAAACAAATGGAAAATTGCAACTTTCAAGCGTCATCTTGAAGCTGCCATTTTTTTTTTTTTAGAAAATATTCGGTAGGAGAAGAAAAATGATTCTGACCATTGGATTTGAAAGAGGGGGTCCAAATCTATCGATTTTGACTTATTTCATTTTGTGATTTTTGTATAATATATTTTTTTGAATGTTTCGGGACGAAAAGGGTTAAAGAGTAAAAGGAATTGAATCCTACGTTTATAATAGGAATTTAAATTATTAATGTTTTTCTTCCTGTTAAGTATAGTTACATGACTGAAATAGTTAGTTGCAAAGTAAACAATATATTAATTACAAAAAAAAAGGAATTAAATGATAAATCTTGAGTAACTTGCTAAAGATCAAAGATTTGTTAAGTAATCACGTGAAAAGCATATCAAACGTACTCTACGATTTTCCCATTTCGTGAAAGTTAAGCAAATTTATCGCAGCGATTAATACTAAGGAACTAAATATTGAAAGTGAAATGAACGTAGCAATTTGTTACTTTTAAATTTTCGCACCTTGTTAATCAGTCATTTATGTTATTTTGTAGAAATTAATTACATTTCAATCTTCACAATTCCTTGAAATTACGGGATTCGAACATCGTATTTATCCGTGTTACGGTAATGAGTACTTTCCTATATACATGAAAAGCCTATGAGAAAACGTAATGCAAATGTAATTATAATTTTTGCTCAATCGCTCTATGACGTCAGTAATCGCGTAATCCACATCAAGGATATTTCTGTAGAGTAACGTCCACCCCGTTTGAAGTCTCTAGTCGATAATTAAATCGGTTCTCTCCACAGGCAACTTTTTTTTTAATATTACATTTCGTAGATTTATATAAAAATGAATCTTTTTAAATAATTTTTTGTTTAATTAGAGTAATTACAAGTGATTTTGACATATTGCGACTGTTTTAAACAACATTAAATTATATCGAAAATAATAGGCTTTCCAACATTTATTATAAGTATTACAGGTTAAAAATCGCGGTAGCACGAGACACTAACATAATAACGTTTGTAATAATACATCTTTAAAATACGGCCGGTTATATATAATTACACATAACAAAAATTGAAAGGTTTGTTGGCATCTTAATTTTGAATAATTATTACTTTGTATTTAAATATTTTTAAAAGTATTATAGTAGGTAACAATTCAGTGGTTCGTCTTTCTTTCAATAGGTACCATTTAATCGCGAATTTCTTACGAATCCTAACTTGGTGAACAGCAGTAATGGTCTGCCTGATTCATAAGAGAACTATTTCTTTATATTTTCTTTAAAAAAATATCATACTGCTTTGCGTCCTTGGTAAACATAACGAAGTTTTGATTGTATAAGCTTATCGCGTATGATTTTAACTAATTTCTGTGATATTGAAAATAAATATAAATTACAATATGTAAACTGTATACAAATGATATGTTTTATATACTACAGTTTATAGACGTCCAATTTTATATATAAATTATATATAATTTAATGTAATCTATATATAACTTTTTACTTGGGTTCACATGTTCCAATTTCAGCATTTCCTAATCACGTTTACGGAACTTTCCGAAGACTGTCGTTTACGGTCTCCATTGATGCATAATATATAGAACAGATACGAGTGCTATAAAAACGTAAGTCACGAACTTTCTCCGTTTCGCACAATACTTATGTCAATATTTTAGCGCTGATTAATCCTTAAAAATACAAAAAGATTTTAAAAAAGTGATTTTATTTTTAAAAAAATGTGCAAATGGTGTTCACGTTTTAAAAATTCTAAGGCAAAGTAATTAATCAATAGCTTTTTATCCGCAAATAATTTGTTAATTTTTCTAACAGTAAGCAGGTTTGCTTATTTTATACATTTTTCCATAACAATTTTCTTCTAATGTTCGATAATTTTATCTTTGTTAATTCGTATGATCAGAAATTAGAGGCGAAAATTAGGATGAATATTTTAGTATATTTTGGGAGTTTTAAAAAAATTGCATGTGTTTTTTTTTAATTTTCTTATCTGTGAAATTGGGCATTCTCAACAAAAAAATTCTTTCGTCGTTCAAAATACAATTTTTTGTATTAATCTATGCGATATAAGAACCTCGTAGACGCAAAAAAATTGTCGAAACTACAGGGACGAAGGGAGAGGGGTAAAAAACGAAAAAACGTTCGTAAAAGTTGTACTTTAAGTTAGGTTTCATTTTTTATTTTTGAAACCTTATTTTGTTCGCAAAAGAAGCATTCTCAAATTTTTTCGAAATTTTACTATGGAGGGATTTAAAATGAAACCGCGAACAAAACAAGATTTCAAAAATTATAAACTTTAATTACAGCTTTTAAAGTAGTAAAATTTCGAAAAAATTTGAGAATACTTCTTTTGCGAACAAAATAGCAAAGGTAAATTCGAGGTTCTTACATTGCATAGATTAATAAAAAAAATGTTTCGAACTCCAACTGTTGCAAACATCAGTATCGACATCTTTATAGTGTAAAAGAAACACTTTCGTGGTTTGATTTGGGAACTTTCCCTGAGAAAAAATCTTTCGTAATTAAATCCGTATTAGATTTCATTCTGAAATTATACTAAACATATTTATCAAATACTTTGATTGTCAAAATTATTTATTTTAGTTTATTGTATCAGGTTCGTTTCCTCAATTACTTTAATCTCTAAATATTTTCTTGTTTAGTTATCTGTTAGATGGTTGTATTTGTGCTTTTTAGTACAATTCAATTTGTTTATAAATATGTCTTTTATTTGTCATTATAAAAATATAACTATATATTTCGCAAATTTAGTCCTCTCTAGCATTTTCCAAAGCATCTGTCAACTTATTTTAATGAGTACGACATAGAAATAGTACGTACCAGAACCGAACGTTTATTTGTAATAGTTTGCTGTAATTACTGCACATGAAAGCATCATGCAACGTCGGACATTTTTGCAATTTACGTAAAATTACAGATATAACGCCTTTTTTCGCGATAATTGCAATAAAAGTCCTGTATTTCGACAACTAAATTTTGAGGTGCGTGATTAATAGCACCATATTACCAAAACGGCAAAAAGGGGAATCTTATAAATCGTAATTATGTTTAGCAGAAATACGTGTATTTCGAGTTCTGTTACAACGAGAATTAGTGTGCAATTTACTAATTAACAATCTCATAGGTTTCAGTCATCGCTAAACAGGAATGTTGAGCAGTTTACCAAAATTCAAAATGGTGAATCCAATATGACGGACCCATCATGTAAAATTTCACATTTCTGGAATAGAAAAAATACTTTCGTATTCCACTTAGGTTTTCATGTCAACATTATTCTTAATATTTTTTTGATTATATAAATGGTTTTTAAAAAAAAAATTATGAGATGATAAGGCGGTGAGAATCGGGCAACTTTGACTGTTATGTTCAAAGGGAAACGACTGGCTAATAAAAAAAATTGGAACGAATAATGTCGGCAAGCCTCATCATCTCATAATTTCTTTCTCATAAACCATTTATATAATTCAAAAATATTAAGAATAATGTTGATTTGAAAGTCTGATTGGAATATACTCTGAATTTCTTAAAGTGAAAATTAAGACACTTTCTGCACAAAAGTGACTTTTTCACCAGCTTAAAGTGGAAATTTCACTTTATTAAAAGTAGATAGAAACATGTCTCTGTCAAACTCTAATTAAGTGAAATTTCCACGTTAAAAATAGCGAAAAAGTCACCTTTAGCAGAGAGTTTTTCACTTTAAGAAATTTAGAGTGTAAGATAGTATTTTTTTTCTATTCCAGAAATATTAAATTTTACATAATGGGTATGCCATATTGGATTCGCCATTTTGAATTTTGATAAAAAGACTAAAAATTCCAGTTTAGCGATTACTGAAAGCAATGAGATTATTAATTAGTAAATTTCCCACAAATTCTCGTTGTAACAGAACTCGAAATACACGTATTTCTAATGAGTACATGGCAGTCGCCATCTTGCAATTGGATTTCATGGGATATTACTCTTTCCGTAAATCATAATTGGTCATACAAAACTCGTGATAACTTTTTGTACGATTTTACTACAAAGAAAACCGAGCAGATCCGAAATAATAACATTTTCTTCAATTTCAACAATTTTCAATGTTCAGACGCCATTTTGAAAGAAAAACAAAATAAATCTAAGTATGTGGCTTTTCTTCATAATTTTCCTGAAATGCTTAATATAATTTATTCTGATCATATGGTCACTAGTGGAAGAAAACAATATAAGTATAAACCAACGACAAAGAGTGATCTTGTTATCAAAGTTATGCAAAGCAAACGGGTTATCCGTACCATGTGAATATTTGTGAGATACTGATTATTGTCTTTTAATTTAATAGCAAGGCACAATTTTTCCAAGAACCGCGGACAATGAAGAGAATAACGACCGTGAAATGTAAACAACATATGTTAAGGATTGTAAACAATTCTCTGTATTTGACATGCGCCGTTCTCTAATCCGCTTTCATTTCTTACATATTTTGAATAATTTTGCAGAATAGTTGTTGGGTAAACTTTTTTGACAAATCTGTGAGCAGTTATAATCCATTTAATTGTATCCAGTATGCAGAGAGTTTGTTACAAAATACTAATTTGATGATTTGTGTCAAGATATTGCTTAGTTTATAAATAAAATAAGGATGGCCTACTTTTCATACATCTGTTAAATATATTTTTTATGTTTTTTGAAATTTTACAATTAAATATTAGCAAAAGCTCATTAAAAATCATGTTAATACACTTAAAATTTACATTCTTAAACTGTATTCAAATTTAATGAAGATACAATGAAAGCAGGAGGTTATGTACGCACTGAAATTTAATGACACAATATATTGACAGTTAAGTAACATATTTCTTAAATTCTACGTACATGTGCATTACATTTAATTTAAGAAACATAACAATAAGCCGTATGTTACAACTATTTCAATGAATATTGTTTTTGTTGACGCTTATTTTTCGAGGTTAGGGTCAGTTTAATTCACGGTGTCAATTGTGACAACGTATAAATCATGGATTTATAAATATACTTGCGTACCATCCTAAATATTGCCAAAATATGGCTACACTGAGAGAAGTTTAGGGTAGCAGGTACCCTAAGCTAGGGCACGGGCGGTCCGAAAAATAAAAACCGCGATTAAAAATTGTGGGCGTTAAAATAGAAATTTTTTTCTTCTGCATCATCTTTGTTTTAGCATTAAGAAAGTGTGTATACAACATCTACATAGTTAAAGTATTTAATTATATTAAAATACTCGATTGAAGTATAAAAATTTGTGTTATTTTCATATTAACGCTTCCGTATCGAAAACCGTGCTAGATAGCACAAAATTGTACTAAACCTTTATTGTAGAGCACAAAATTTCCTACAAAAAAGTCACTGAGGGCCCTAGTCTAAAGACAATAGTTTAGCCACAAATAACGACATAATTTCATCTTAGAAGTCAACGGTGACCGGTCTATAACCTCAAAAATTTTCGATGCAACTTTTGATTTATGGCTAAACTATTGACTTTAGATTAGGGGTCTCCCTGACATTTTTGTAGGAAATTTCGTGCTCTATAAAAAAGGTTCAGTACAATTGTATGCTATCTAGCACGGTTTTCGATACGGAAGCGTTAATATGAAAATAACACCAACTTTTGTACTTCGGTCGAGTTTTTTAATATCATTAAATACTTTAACGGTACAGAAGTTGTTTATACACTTTCTTAGAGCTAAAACAAGGGTGGTGCTAAAGAAAAGAAATTTTAATTTAACGCCCAGAATTTTTAATCGCGGTTTAATTGCGGTTTTTATTTTTCAGACCGCCCGTCTCCTAGCTTAGGGTACCTGCTACCCTAAACTTCTCTCAGTGTATGTAAATTTTAAATAATAATGATATAATAGTCATATCTTCTTTCAGTGTTTTGATAATTAATATTTTACATTAAATAACAAAAAACTTAAAATTCATTACTAATTTATACATTAATCACTACTTTAATTTTAAGCAACTTAAATTTCACGATGATGCTTATTAAAAGTAATTTAATTGACAATGTCATTAAATTTCATATGCGTATGCATCTGAATATTTTATATTTTTGGCGATGTATTGTTTTAGCATGGAGGATCGAGACATAGCCCAGGAGCCATGTATAAGGGTTTTGAGTTTCAGGGATGCACCCAAGTGTAATGTAGTTATTTCAACCCCCTGAATCGAAATATCGAGGGTGACTTTCCTGATTGTTTTTTGTATTTTCACAATGCACAAAATTTTAACGCATTATATGAACGATTAGCAGAAAAAATGGTCAGTGCAACACTTTCCCTATAACGCATTGTTTGACCGTAAAAATATAAAGTTGTAATAAACTTAACGCTTATTGTGAATATCCCTTTATTTGTACTATTTAGATTCTTTGTCTCAGGCTAGTGAAAATTAATAATATAATTAAAATTACCAAAAAATTATTCGCCAACACCTTCACGTTGTGCATAAATGATATTAAATGATATTAATTAAATCAGAGGACTAAAGCACAGCAATAAAAATTTTAAAAATCTATGTGTTCTTACGTAACTCGATGCAATAAAAACGAACGTCATAGCGGAAATTAGCGCAATATCATGTAGATGGTGAAAAATTGTAAAAACCCTTTAAAATTAAGATTGTTCGGATTCTTCGCGTTTAATTTCAAAAATCTTGAAAAATCCGAAAAATGTTTCAGATTAAATATGCGGATCTTTTCAAGGTACACATTTTAAACTTTATACACTTTTTGTGTAGCTGTTATAGAAACTGAGAAAAATTACAACAGATTTATTAATTGTTACCCTAACAGCACAATCCGTCCCGGGATGTCCTAGGGAACTCCTGAGGACGTTAAAATATCCTCTTTTGGTCCTCGGGATCTCCTTTAGGGACTACTGAGGACGTGCTAGGACGAGCTTGTGCTGTTTGGGTATAGATGTAATATAATTATTGGCAAATAAAATCAGGAGTGTCGCACGGGTTTATTACATCGAAAACGAATATTGTAGTGAAAATTAACCCAAATGTAATCTGTGTTGGTAATGTGGTAAAAATCATTAAAATCTATAAAAATTATGATTTTGGAAAGTCAAAACGTGTTGATTTCGACCTACCTCGAGAACACGCACTAATGTTTATACTCCATTACATTGCATTTTCACAAAACATTCTAACGTTCTGAATTCAGGGTTTTCCCACGCCTTCATGAAATTTATTTTTATGCTTGAGGCACACCGTGCCTTCGCTTTATATGTTTTAATGAATTGCAAAATTTGATTCGTATCTACTCAATTTTTATAATGATATACACCCAGTTAGATTTTCAAATGCTGAATACCTTTTAACTTTTCATTTTATCAATGACATTGCTCGTTTTTACGCTGGATAAGAAAATGTTTATTGTGTTCTACGCTCTTAACGATCAAAATTGGCCTGTAAGAGTAGGTTCGCAGCAAGACTAATCCCATACGTTAAATCGAATAACTGTAGTTATCCCAACAGTCAACCCATATCAGTGCTATTCCGAAAATGTCGAACTGAAATTCCTTCCTCGCAGATTAAGCGAGTCGTGTCGCTCGAGCAGAAAATGCCAACTACTCCTAAAAGGTCAATTGCAGCTGTTTGACCTTCACGTTTACTCCATTATTGTACGGTTTCTTTGCTTACAGGTTCTACACGCAGACCAAGTTAGGATCTTTTCAATTTGACCAGTGCTATGACTGTGATCGAATTTCTCTTGATTGGAATACTTTTTATGTGTATCCTTCGCCAAAGTTCCCCCGACTTGTCTTATTTGATGAAATTTGACGCGTTCTCGATAGATTTATTTTTCATCGTGTAAAATTGATGATTTCATACTCCGAATCTTTGTTCATTGCACTGCTTTTCATCTGATTTAACCCTTTGAAGCATAGTGTAGCGTATATGCTACACCTTTTTGTAATTCATTATTTACATATTTAAGGTAATTATTAATTAATTTTGCTGCTAATGTTTGCTTCCTTACTTCAAGAACATGTTGGGAAACGTAAATAAATCAATATTTTTAATTAATTATCATGTTATATTGTTTACAGAAATTAAACAAAGTGTAAAAATGGGGGATTTTTTACGTAAAATATATGTGGAGAAGAAAACGTCACTCAAATATGACGAGACCGGATACTCGGGAGTTTTCGGGATCGCTGATTACGCCATTTTGAAATCTGAGGTCAGATTCGTAATCAGTGATCCCGAAAACCCCCAAGTACCCAATTTCATCTCGATCAAGTAAATTTGTTGAATTCCGTCGGCCATATTGGATCCGCCATTTTGAATTTTGAAAATCTGAGCATGAAATTCATAATCAGCGACCCCGAAAACGTCCGAGTAACAAATTTCAGCTATTTTCAGCGTAAAGAAAAATTTATGCTTTAAAGGGTTAAAGTGATTTTCGGCTTTTTCTTTTTCTGATCTAATTCATTGTATTTAAGTCATATATTCTTAAAAGTGTACTCAAAAGAGCGCTACCTTTACTTATGAAAAATAAGTGTTCTTTTCTGCACAAAAAATATGACAGACATTAGATCAGCAGCACCTTACATAGAAAAGAATAAATCTCGAAATTGCCCACAACATTGTAAATTATCTTCAAATTTAGGTTGCATTTTTTTTTTAACCAAGTAACGTCTGAAATGACATTTGTTTACTTCAATTTGAATAAAATATTTCATATCAAAATCAACGTTAAAATAACAATTGCTTTGATTTTTAATCACATAAAAGTAAAATTTGTTAATAAAAATCACACATTTTATCCACCTTTGTCCATAGTCTCATTAAAATCCCAATATTTTGATAGCACGAAAAAAATTCATAAGACAACTTATGTAAATTTTTATGCAATTTTCTTCAAACTTGTCGCAATATTAAAGTTCAAGATGGCTGAGATTGAATTTTGTCATCGAAATCTTGAAGAGCTACCTCGTAAATAATAGAATAAAGTACTCGTCAATAACTTTGATTTTATATAATAAATTCAAATTGAAATTTCAGGCGTTAATGAGGAAAATGTAACTTTTAATTAATTATCAGGTTTCTAGTTTCGGGACTTGAGAACCACTTTATTTTTAGCCAAAGGGTTTGTAATAGTTGTTTTTCTGTATAAAAGTAGGTCAAACCTGCGCAATGCCTGATTAATTTAAGAAAACTATCATCACTTGAAACCGAAATGAAACCGTTTGCGACGCTGACTTTAAGATGTGATAATACTGTTCGGTGTGGTCATCATTTTGAACGAACTGTGAAAATGTGCTGTTTTATTTATGTGAAAAGTTCCATTCTGACAGTAAAAACGGAAATTAAAAATGCGCTAAATTAATTACAATATGTAATGAAAAATTTATAATGCGTATGGTAATAGTTATTGCATGTATTGTATAATTTTGCAAAAATTGTGAAAATGTTCGAATACATATTGTAAATCTTAACATATATTTATGTCCACGTAGGGACAATCTATTGAATAATAATGTCCTCAAACAATTAAGAAATAAAATGTAGGAAAAGGAAATTTCACTGTTTACAATATAGGGATAAAGAAAACAATTCAGATCAAATAAACAACCGTCAAAACTTGTCAAAAAATATGTCAACACTGAAAAAAATGTATACCATGCGATGCATAAAAATACTATGCATAAAACTCCAAAAGGCATGCACTAATATAATAAGAAAGCAACCGCCAATAGCTGCAATAAAAATAATTCCACTAAAAAAAATTTAATTGAAATTAGTTTATTTGACTACTTTTTAACTATGCAGAGTAGTTGGATACGCGTCAAGAAAATTTTCTAAGTTGCAGTTACTACCGTAAAATTACATCAAGTAAAAATGTAGTTCTGCTAAATTCCATTAAAAATATATCGTTGCAGCATGTTCAATAGTTTTTAGTGTACTAGATAGTTAGACTCTAAAAAATGGTTTTAAATCTAGCAGAATTAACTGCCAAAATGTCGTTTCCATAACTAGATATTATGTTGATTTAACTCCTTTATAGTTGTAACTATAACCTATAAAATTCCGTTGATGACCTATTGAAATACTTTCAGTAGTTAAAAATTAGTCAAATCAACCAAGAATTTTTTTCAGTGAAATGAGCACATTTTTGAACAAGTGGCATACACCGTAGCTTTGGTAAAACCTTTGATATCAAATATATGTCAGAAAGATGACCTGTATGTAAAATTATTGCGGGAGTAGAAAGCATTATTAACGATTGTAACAATGAATCCTAATTTAAAGTCATAACATGATAAAAGCAACATAACACTGGCAATTTAAAACCAAACATGTATTTAATCAATAGAAAATTTACTGGATGATGAGGCTAGAGATAACAAAATATTATTAAGCGATGGGAGTAAAACTCTACATTGGCAAGAAAAATGCATTAAAAAACAACAATGCAGTTATAAAAAAAGCTTACGGATTCCCAAACGTTTACAAACCAGAGCTGGCTTGGGGGATTGTTGGGATCACCTACATATAAATTATCACCTTATTTGTGTTCTTTATTGCTGCTAATAATAGGAAGAGCAAACACTTACGTTTTGAAGATTTCATAACTATAAAAATAAATTATTGCGGAAGACTAATATCATCTTTTATTCAGAACAGTAGTATCTTTTATTCAAAAATGTACCGCTTGAGTTAGCTTTAGATTATATTGAAACAAATTTTACAAAAATTAAAAACTTAACGAAAATTTCGAAAGAACAGATGATAACAGCAGTCAGAACTGTCCTTCAGCAAACGAATTTGCAAATAAATGTTCAGCTGTCCAATTTGATCGCCGTTATCTCCTATTACAGCGAATCTAGTTTTAGACACGATAGAATACATAGTACTGAACAAGTCAAATTTCACACTTATATCCCCAAGGATAAAGTTAAGTCAACATCACAGGTTTTCAATTAAATTCAAATAAGAATTAAAATTAACAAATGAAATAGAAAGACACAAAAAATAGCATTTTTAGAGTCCATAAACTCAAGGATGAGACAATAAGAACCGACTGGTACAATGAAAAGACCTGGTCTGAGAGATACCTAAATTATTGCTCATATCATCAATTTCTACAGAAAGTTAGTTTAATAAAAAATCTGGTCCGCAGAGGGGTTAAGTTATCCTATCCAAAGTTTATAAAACAAATATATCAATAATATGTGATAGAAATTCTTGGTATTTATCGGTCATATGTAAATAATAATAAGAGTATAAAAGTAAATAAATAATCGGACGTAATTGGGATTTCAGTCCACGTCCAGCGGGTTTATGTTCTTATGTAAAATTTTGGATTCAATGGCTATTGAGTTTGATGCTAAACTGATTTTTAACAAACTACAAATTACAAAAATATAAAGTTACTTAAAAAGATTTTAAAAGATCCCGATTAACCACTACAATTACTGTCTAAACGTCTACACAATAAATAATTCTATCGCTACTAAAACCTTTGAAAAGGATCATTTAATGAGATCGTTGACTATACGACACTGTAAAAAATGAAAATGAAATTTACAATGCAATGGTAATTTTCCATCATGAAAATTTGGTAAGAACACTACGTTGAGCGTTGAAATTTTACCGAAGTGAGGTTAGAGGTTTACCGCCGCATTGTAAATTTAGGACGTCGAGCATAGGGAAAATACTAGACTGTTGTACTTTTACTACGTCAAACGTAGGTAATTTTTCGAGCCTACGTTGGACGTGGTAATTTTACAAACGAGTAATATATTACAAGATTTAAGGAAAGTTACTGTGTTCCACATAGTAAATTCACTGCGTTGAAAGTGGGTAATTTTCGAGCCCATTCTCAACTGTAATTTTACACGATTTTTTTTTTACAGTGCATATATTCACACTTTGTCCGAAGAGATCCGTCGCAAACATAAAGGTCACTTCAATATTGAAGTTTATTTCAACAATGCGAACAACCTTTCCTCAATTTTCATAAAAACGAAAGGTAAATTACAGATGAACATGAATTCGTTCATACAAAATTCCATGTAAAATGTACAATGTGAAGTTTACGTCGGACAAACTAAAAGTACATTAAAAGGGAAAATATGTGAACACAAAATGTCCATCACACAAGGAACGAATAACACAGGCTTATCTGAACATATCCACAATATAGAACATGATTTCAAGTTTGAAAAAAAAACAGAAATCTTCACTGAAAAGGCTAATTACGGCAAACGATTAAACTTAGAGGCAGTGCACGTCTTTTTACATAAAAACATCAACATTAAAAAAGACGCGACATCACTGGATGAAATTTACGAATCGCTATTTCAACAATTATACACGTGTTTTTTCTTGCACCTTGTTTTTGCATAATTTTAAACGACACTCTTGCAGAATCCTGATCACAAATTAATGTTTTTTTTAGTAATTTGATTTTCACCTTTTTAATTCAATTCACATTAAACTCTTCCGAAGGGGAGAAACTTCCATAGATTATGTAGGGTGGGAAATAACGGGATTCGTCTGGTTCTCATTTATGAAATTTTGGTGAGTTTTTCACATTTTTTGGTCATGTAAATAGATGCTTATAACCAAATTGTTATCAGTTCTGAAGAAGACCCACAAGAAGTCAAAACATAGTAAAATAATGTTACTGTACTATTCGACAAAACGAAAACAGTCGTATTTAAGATATTTTCACTGCGGTCGAATTTATTAAAAATCAATAAGGTCATATATGTTTAATTGGTGTTTGAAAATTAATCAGGCAAGGGTGTCGAATATCCTCAAATGTTATAATTGTCAGCCAGTATTGATTCAATGAATTCCAATGAGGGTTCCAACAACAATAATCCATGTATTAGCGCGGGTGATTTACATAGGTGACATTTGCGTGCATCGATCAGATATCCGTGGGATGACGATTTGCAAATCAGTCCTAAAATGTAAGTTATCCAGTATTTACAGATCGCTTGAGAGGATATTTCATCAAGGATGATCAGGAAAATGTCCAAAATGATGTGTTAAATATCGATATTTCACCGTCAATCAATCGATTTCTCTTTTTCACACGTTACGGCACTTTTACTGAACGGATCACTTTCCGCATTGGTATATCGCGTCGTGATGAATGGAACACTTTACTCACCTAAAAAAATTATGGTCGCGCACACGTAGCGTGCGGTCGTCATGATGCACTCTTTTCGAATCACTCGCGAACTAGTCGGAAACCGGTTTTAAGGGGACTTTACCAACTGACGTCCGCGAAGAAACTAAGAGACTGAGTTCCATGAAAGTCACTCGGTTTTCTCGATACTTGGAGCAGAACGCTTTTGCTTTTCTACAAGGCCCCCATATCACTCACGTGGGGGTAAGGAAAGGACGTGCAGTAGCCGCGGCACACTTACCATACCAATGGTAGATGCGCCACTCTATATTCTTGAATCACTCTCGCTCTTGAATATTACGGCGGAACACCGCCGCCGCCGTGACCGTGTCTTGAAATTCTCTCCCACTGTTTCCTCAACCAGGCATATTAAAAGTGAAACTGATTTAGTAGGCAACTATAATGGTAGGTGTTACTATCTCCTAATAATAGGAATATCTTTGCATAAAACTCGGAACGGTTTACAGGTCTAACCCACCACAGATTTGAAACTGGACACAATAACAATAATCCTTGCAAAAGAAAAAAACTGGGCAAAAAGAGGTCACCTTGAACACTATTTTATTAAAAAAGAAAAACACACAGTCAACATCCGGTTCGAAACATCAAAGCTACCGGAAGTGTACCATCCCTTTCTGTAATGAATCCCATTTTATCTCCTAAATTCATACGTAGTTTGTCAACGGTTCCTTTATTCTTTGTACGACACCAACACACGTAAAACTCCATATCCCCTAATTTCGTATAAATACGACGCAATTGCCATCGGTTTCTTACACAGCCTTAAAGAGGACTCATATTCGAGTCGAAACGTTGCTAGATTTTCATGTATTATTTATATTACAAAAAAACCCTCAAAATTATTAACCCTTATCTGTTTTCCTTCTTTTCCTCTAATTTTTTAATCTTTATTAAACTCAAATATTTTTAATTTATATTGTATATGTATATATATATAAATAAATTAATATATATAACCAAAAAAATAAACCTATCAAATGTACTATCTCCTGTTTATTGTAAAATACGAAAAATAAGAGAAAACGTTTAAAAAGACCAGAATTCTGAAAATAATTAGACCAGAATTGACGATGAAGCTAACGGATGATTCGTAGCGCAGTCAATGTAACCCCTTGACGGCCGAATACGAAGATCTTCTTCATTTCGGGCTTTTTACAGACTGCGGGCAAAGCGCAAATCTTCGGCATAATATAAATTAGACTAACAAATTCTGGAATTGCTATGAATTAAAATCAAATCCATTTCTATATAGTCTGAGATGTACTGATCATTGACCATTTTCGTAATCGATGTGTCAAACAAAAAATATACGTCCACAAAGATGGTAGTTTTCACGATTTTTCAAAATCTTCGTTATGAAGTATGACATTGTGTTGAATCAATTTATGCATAAAAAGTTTATAAAACCGCTTGAAACTTGTTACTCAAGGGTTTTCGCGGTCGTTGACACCGAATCTGAAGTCAGACTTCGGAAATTAAAAATCGCTGATCTAATATGGCGGACACATTTTTGAAAACTCGAAACATTCTGCTTGAAACTTTTCACTCGGTTTTTTTTTGGTCGCTGATTAAGAATCTAAAGTCAGATTTTGAAAAATTCAAATGTTGGATTCAATATGCGGAAAAAACCGTTCTTGGTAATTGAACCTGAACTATGTGAAGGTGGTGCAACACAATATTGGATCGGCCATTTTGAATTTCCAAAATCTTTCTACATATTCCAAATCAGCGACCCAAAAAAAAATACCTATAGTACGTATTATTATAATCCAACAAAACTTTCTTGGCATTTTGGGCACTTTATTTGAGATTATAGCCGCAGTTAAGGACTTAAAATGTGAAGATAATTCTAAAAATTACACATTTAAATGCAAATTCAAAATATCAATATCTTTCTGTAATTATTTGAATAATGACATTAGTACTTTTAAATTTGAAGACTTTATTGTGCGTCCTAAGACCGAATACTATCTTTTTATACACAGAGAGAGAGAGAGAAAAAAATGGTTAATGGAACCGCGAATTAACAAAATTAAAAATTGTGATTTACTGCATGTGACATTTACTTGTCAGAATATTGTAAATTATATCATACGATTGTAGAGAATTAGAATTAAATTGAAAACACGTGAAACGACGCATCAGCGTCCTCACTCAAAAATAGTTAGTCTACGACGAGAGACCAACTCAAACACACGTATTATAATTATAAATAATAGTTATATATTCAATCTTCTAATATCGTTTGTTTTCTTACACAGTAACTATCATTACTATGATAAAATGTTTTTATTTAATTAATTGTATTTCATATATATTACTATAAAGCAATATTTGAGTTGACAATTTGATTGTAAAACTGCGGTACATTTGAGGTTATGTGAGGTGATGAATAATTTTGAATATTTAAGTATTAGGAAATAGTAAACAGAACAATATCATTGTTTACTTCCGAAATAGTTAATTTAACTATTATTTATAATTCCCTGCTCCATCTAAATTAGTTTCAAGGCGATTCCATAACGGACAGTTAATACAAAATCCAATTAAAAGAAAAAAATCGTTATCTTTTACGCTTTAACACATTTTTGATAATTTTTTTCTCATTTTTAAACTCATTTTTAAATTAATAATTTTTTCTTCTTATTTCAGATACCACAATTGGAAAGATCGATAAAAAATCGAAAAATTTCATATGTTCAAACATTTTGAAGGCCCAAATTTATCCCATCTAGAGAGCTCTGAAAAGGCGGTGAAAAAAGTGTCCCCCGTGGGCGTTGATGGATTAAGAGAGAAAATTAGTTAACAAAAATTAAAGGGTATATTGCAACAATAACATCGTTATTTGTTAGTTATAAGGCGTGCATCTTATATTGAAACCCAAGAGTTTTTAAAACTTTAATGTTTGCCTTATTAATTTTTCAATAATTATTTATGAACTTTTTGGAAGGAAATAATAATACGATTAAAGAACTAAAAAATAATATTATTGTCCAGTTTACTGATGTTGGGGGCATCGTTAATTTCAACTCTTTTCAACATTTGGATCTGTAGAACTCTAATGGGTTAGAAGAGAACTCGAGAAATGACACCCACCTTTTACTTTGGGGTGCCAGGTTCACAAGCAGGTGTGATGAACTATGTCCAACGCAATCAGGGAAAGTGTCGGGTTAAACGTTGTTCAACTAATTGTATACCTCAAACATTAAATTGCAAAGTAAAATCATGCAATACATTCTCTCTCGATATACTGAATAAAATAGATAGCTAGGGCTCCTAATTAACTAGTAACATGCAAACCAAACAACTTTGTCGGTAATACTTACTCGGAAAGTAAAAGTCAAGGAAATTATCTACAACTAGTAAATCATTTTTGAACGAGCCGGATGATTAAGTAGATATTGAATTTTAGTTAAAGAATTTATCGTCAACTTTCCCTTAAAGTTTGGAAGATGGTGAACGATATTTTCGTTGAATTCGTTTAAAATGTTTGAACCCATTTGGAGTTTAATTTTGGTTGACTTCTTTAACCCCTGGCTTCTTAACTCTGGTTGACAATTGTTTAACTGTTTATGATTGACATTTTTTATACAAAGTGCGTTTGCCCATTTGATCATTCAGTGTCCGGATGTCTGGTCCAGCCCTTAAATGCCTATAGTAAACGAAAGAAAATCGACTTAGGAAATAAGCACGCGAATTTACGGTTAAATCTAATTTCTTTCCGCTTATGAAATTTTGTATATTCCAAATTCTTTGGAATTCTCAAAAAAGAATAACGCATTTTGAACATCTTTGAACCCTTAACAAATTAGGAGGTTAAAATCAAGAGCTTCGAAAGATGAACAAATATTCAACTTCGTTTTTCTGCATTTTTCTTCAATTTCTTCTCTTTTCTTGAAAGCTAAAAAATTGGATTCAGAAAAGAATTCAGATTTGGAATCCTTTTGAAACCTTCTTCATTTACTGTCCTTTGAGTTCTTTGCTTTAGCTGCCTCATTTGTTGCCGGACAACCGGAAATGCTTCTACAGCCATCCAAGATGGCGGATGGTGACTGGACCGCAATGAAATGGGAAAACACCAAAAATAAATTGTTTAAAATTCATGATCCATCCAGAAGTGGTTGACTAGTCGGGAATTTCCTTCACTTTTACGTTCGTTGGTCCCTTACTACTCCAGTAGTAACTTCAGTGGAGTACTTCATTTTTTTTTCAATGTCATTATAACTCCAATAACTCTTAATCTTATATAATACGCAGACTATTGTGAATTGTAGATGTCTTTTGTTTAGCTTTGTGGAAAATGTAGCGCCAATCCCACCGCTGGAAGGAATATTAAACCCTCGTTCACCCTCGGAAATGCACATATATTCCAACATCCGTCCTGGTGCTCGACTTCAAAATTGTCGCTAGGTACGAGTTTTGCTTACAGCCTCTACTCCTCCGTTTTAGACTTTACTTCTGCCATGGCAATGCTCATCTTTCTACAGTTTACGCGTTCTGCTCTCCTCGTAAACACCCAAGGACTGCGAGATAGCGCTGCTGCATAGGCACATTACTAATTTCGGTGTTCATCGCTGACGTAAACGTCACCCTTTTCGTTTATTCTCTCGCGCTACGGCAAATTTCTCCTTCTTCGCGTTATGCGTGTATTTTATTTAATAAGAAACTTGCTAATGGTACGTCGCATGCTGATGATTGCTCTAATTGTGACGAAATGCCCCTAGCATTTTTCGGCTAATTTAAGAAGACGGCACGTAATTGAGGTGCATTTAGAAAGAAAATTAATTGAGACGTAACTCGACAAATAGTTACCACAACGGTGGCGCTTCAATTTGCCGTGACAATTGCCCCATGCTCGAATTCCATTGAGAGCATGGCTTAATTGCAAAACGACGAGTTTCTGAAAATGATGACATACGCGATATACGAAAAGCAAAATGTTCAGTTTTTACTGACTTTGAGACTCAAGGGGGAATCGCTGTTTGGCAGGCCTAAAAGAAACACGAAGAGATTTTGGTTTAACCCTTTGAAGCATACATTTTTCTCGTCGCGGAAAACATCTGAAACTGGTTTACTCAGGGGTTTTCAAGGTCGCTGATCACAAATCCAGCCTCAAATATTGAAAATTAAAAATGGCGGATCCAATATGGCGGACCAAATTCAAAGAGTTACTTGATCAAGCTGAAACTGGGTACTAAATGTTTTTAGGGTCGCTGATCACAAAACCAGCCTCAGATATTGAACATTCAAAATGGCGAATCTACCTTTGCTAATTCCGAATATAACCGAATTCACGAAATCAATGGTGATTATGATAAAAAGATTAAAAGATCCGGTGTGTAACTACCGTATTCAGTCCAAAGAGGAGAAACGAGCAAAGACGTGGCTTCTGTCTCCATTTTTCTTTTGTGTTTTTGTGTTGAGAAAAGTTAGAATCGCCATTCTGAATTTTCAATATCCGATACTCGATTTGTGATCAGCTACTCTAAAAAACCCCGAGTACCTAGTTTCAGCTTGATCAAGTAACTTTTTCTGAATTTCGTCCGCCATATTGCATGCACCATCTTGATTTTTAAAATCTGAGGTCGGATTCGTAATCTGCGTCCCTGAAAACCCTAGTATGCCATAGGTTGCAATAATACGTTAAATACTTTTCCTAGTAATGTTTTTTCTTGAAAAAAAGTGTTATTTTTCAGTATTTTAATTAGAAATTAAAAATGGTTGAGTTTAATAAAGATTTAAAAATTAGAGGAAAAGAAAAAAAGCAAACAAGGATTAATAATTTCGACAATTTTTTTGTAATATAAATAATACATGAAAATCTAGCAACGATTCGACTAGAATATGAGTCCTCTTCAAGGCTATTTGAATAAATAATAATAGTACATTATTCAACGAGGGAGGTAAAGTAAAGAATATCTCAGACTGCGTGTAATTAATTTTACCCGAGGCGAAGCCGAGTCTGAGAAGTTCTTTTTTACTTCCCGAGTGAAGTATACGATTTTTCTTTATGGCCGGGAGGATAAGCGGTTTTCCTCCCGGTGCGAAGAAATATATATACAGGGTCATCGAAAAGTATCGGACCCCCCTAATATCTTCAGTTAGAATGCACTTAGGAGAAAATGTCCAATAGCAAAGTTGTATGGTTTCAAGCGGGGAGTAAGATGATGACCTTGACTTTGACCTTGACCATGTCCTTCAAGGTCATTTCAAGGTCAATCTTATTTTTTTAAATAGAACCCCCTACATTTTATTGCATATTCTTATAGCTTATCTCGAGAGCTTTCCAAAACACTATAATAAAATATTTTTTTATTAAGTACTTTTTGAGTTATAAAGGTTTGAAGTTAACAATTTGTTAAGTGGTGTGCGAGTCCGACCAGTTAAGGTATTCTACATTTTGTGTCAAAAAATTGTTAACTTCAAACCTTTATAACTCAAAAAGTACTTAATAAAAAAATATTTTATTATAGTGTTTTGGAAAGCTCTCGAGATAAGCTATAAGAATATGCAATAAAATGTAGGGGGTTCTATTTAAAAAAATAAGATTGACCTTGAAATGACCTTGAAGGACATGGTCAAGGTCAAAGTCAAGGTCATCATCTTACTCCCCGCTTGAAACCATACAACTTTGCTATTGGACATTTTCTCCTAAGTGCATTCTAACTGAAGATATTAGGGGGGTCCGATACTTTTCGATGACCCTGTATATATATAATATTATGATTACTATATTTGTCGCGTAGGATTCAAATTGTCCCCCAGTAGAGAATATGAAATCTACACGGAAAGAAATAATTAAATAGAAATCTTAGAAAATTATTCAGGGGATGTAAAATAAATTCAAGTAATGAACAGTTAAAAAGATTTATAAAAAATAATATCTTTCTCTCCCTCCCGGCCCCTTCTCTGTATCTGACATCGACGTCAAGCAACGTCCATCCTTATTAGAAACACATCTTGACGCAAAGTTTTTTTTTAACTTTCTTATTGTTGCATACAAGTTAAATTTTAGCCTCACCGCAAGTGAAGAATGACGGTGGGAATTAATAACGCTCATGGGCGCATGAAAATTTGGCTTTAAGTAGTCGCATTTTCTAACTAAGTAGCCATGAACAATAGTCATTGTAGTGGACGTAACATTTAAAGAAGATAATTACATTTTATTATCTATATACAATTGTTACTCAAATCCGGCTTCTTATGAAGGATGGCCAGTTTTCATATTAACAATTAGTGGTTTCAAGGTTGTCGTGGTAATATTAGGTGGACTAGTGAGTTTGCCAGTGTATTTTAAAATGCTAATCCTGTTATTTACAAAGTCATAGTATTATCTATTATATGTAAGAAATTTTTTCTATATTCCAGTAAATATTTATTTGAATAGTTGCACGTAACAATCTTTACTTGAATTAACCCTTTTAAGCATGGTCTTTTAGGCATACCCTGCATGTCAGTATTTTATAATTAACTTATTACAATTTTTCAGTGATTGCATTGTAATTTTTTAAATTTCTTCTGTACCTTCATGTCCACATAGTGTTGGAAAACGTAACTTAATGTTAATGTCACAAATCTTCCTGTTAAATGGATTTAATTAATTTAGTTAGTAATTATTAACCCCTTCGCTTCGGATGACATAGATCTATTCTCTGATTGCGGAAAAAACGCAAATCTTTGTCATGGCATAAGTTAGTAAAATGAAGTTAACAAGGTATCCAATTAAAAAACTGGAGCATTTCTAAATAGTCTAAGGCATCCCGAACAACATGCCATTGCCCTTTTTCGAAAACATGATGTGAAAAAAAAGATACAAGTTATAAAAATATGTTGTTTTTACGATTTTCTAAAATCTTTGTCATGAGCTGCATTAACAATTATAGAAATCGATTGAAACTCGATACCTGGGGATTTTCGAAGTCGCTGATTATAAATTTGAGGATATATTTTGAACATTCAAAATGGCGGACACTTTTTCAAAAAATCGAACCGTTTTGATTGAAAATTGATACTCAGGAGTTTTCAAGGTCGCTAATTAGACATCTGATGATATATTTGAAAAATTTAAATAGGCGGATCTAATATTTCGGGGAATTTTTTCAAAAAATGATGTTAGCCTTTCCCCATTAGTTTCGATGTACAATATGTACTTACATTCTTTACAACGCGGAGGTTGGAGAAAGGTCCACTTTTTCATTTATATATTTATATTTTCTATATTTTTGATACTTCAAATATTTTGTTTTTAATTTTTGTTTTACATTTCGTCGTTTTTTGGTATTTAAAATAAAGACTGTAAAATATTGAAATTTTTTCCTTTGTAAACCAAACTCCGATCGATTAAAATTTGTTATCCGTTAAAAATAGAATTTTTTTTGTGTACATGTTCTCTCTCACTAATTATTCCTGGGAGAAAATTGAGCTAGAAAATCACGTGCAATTTTAATTTTGCTTTCTTTTCTGCATATTATGCTATTTGTAATAGTGTAGATGTTTTCCTTTTCCATATATGTTACGCTCTTGCACCTTTTTTCCATAACCGCGGGAAATTTGACGTGCTTTTGAACAATGCGTTGCGTTTAATTTGCTGATCACTGTATCGGTGGCGTGTATTCGTCTTTCGACACGCATTCAAAGATCTTTTTAATTTTCTTTTCACATGCGTTATTGTCTCGATCGGTGCGTATTATACGAAACCCCTGCCATGCGAATTCTGGATTACCACACCTGTTAGTCTCACGGTGGAAAAGTACGTGCGATGGATCACTTAAGATTATTTCGCATTATCCTGGATGCATGCTGTCCGGTTTGCGTAATTTTTTTTACCTCATTTACTCACTAGACTGAAATATTTATTATGTTGTATTTATTACAGTTTGCCTGATTTCGGTCGGCGTTTTATTATATTTCATTAAATGAATTAAGAATCCACTACTTAAATGAAGTGCGCATTTGCATAAATTAATTGGCACAGTTGTAAAAATATGTTTTATAATAAAAGTAGAAAATTAGGTCATTACAATTTTCAATAGCCTATATTTAAATAAATAGATATTCATAACAGTTTGACATTTCGAATAGATTCGCCATTTTGAAATGGAAATTTGTGCTAAGATTTTTAATACTCTACTGATTAGATCTATAGACTATTTCTTGATATAACGACAAACTTTCCTGGAAAATAGAAATAACCGCGTTTTTCGTCTTTCATTTTTATCACCGAAAAAAAATGAATATGTCCGGTCTGGAAAGAGTTTTTATGTTCCACAGAAGCTAGAATGTTTATCAAATTAAAATAATAAATTTTATTGCTCGAAAACTGAAAAAAGTACATCAACTTCAGTCAAATACTCAATGTTTTTGACAATTTCCGGGACGTTTTTTCATCGTTGAAATTTGCACTTTTATTCAAAAAGCAACCGGGAAATAACCAAAAAAATTGGTTGACACTTGACAGTTTTGTCAATTTTCGTGCAATATAAGACGTAAAAATTAATATTTGCATCTGAAAAAATCCCAGCATTTTGAGACACATGAAGGAATTCCACCAAATATGGTGAGAAAATATTGTTTTTTCCGTAGAAAAAAATTAAAAACGAAACACACGGTTATTTCTGTTTTCCAGTAAAGTTTGAGGTGATGTCAAAAAATGTTGTTTTTTCAAAATTGTAATTTATTTTCGAAAAATTTTGAAGAATTATAGTGAGTTTGTTGTTCTTTTCATTTTTTCCAAAAGTTGATAATTTAAAAAAAAATTAATTTCTAATATTATAGGTTAGGATTGTTTTTCTCGAAAACTATCAACTTTTGAAAAAAAATTGCGATCAACAACAAATTCTCAGAATTCATCAGAGAATGCAATAATTTTTTGTTAAATTTTTCGTAAATAAATTACAATTTTGAAACAAATTTTTAAAAATAATCTGACAAATGTCATAAAAGAATCTAAAAAAATCCCAGGGTTATTTCTCGATGAATTTTAGGAATTTCTCAATCTTAGCATTTTTTTAATAAAGCTCGCAGTTTTTGAGCCAGAATTTTCTCAAGAAATTCAGAGAATCCGTCCAGAAATTTTCACAGAATTTTTGAGGTGGTTAGAATTACGTATGAAAGTAACATTTTTTTATTAAAATTAAAGTATTTTATTTACCTTTGTGTATAGTTTTAATAAAGTCCCAATATTCTAATGGCTCGACAAAAATTGATAAGAATAAATATTTATCAATTTTTTGACCATTTGTAGCAAATTCGGCCCCATATTCGAATTCCTGACGGCCTAAACTCAATTTTGACCTCGCAATCTTGAACAGCGATCTCAAAAATAGTACGATATGCCCCTCCGAATTTTTTAACTTCGATTTTGATACGAAATACTCGATCGAAGCAAGAAAAAGTTGCGTGTGAATGGGTTAAATCTTAAGTTAAGAATTGGTTTATATCCCGTTTCAGTGCAAAATGGTGTTCATCATTGACAATGTTCATTTTTTACACTCATTCTGGAGACCTGCCGAAAGATAAAAGTCAATCCTACATTTACTCGATTTTTTAACTGATGTTATATTTCCCACCGACGAGTGATAAAAAATTAAAATACTTTCTTCTTTTAATGCCACTAAGTTTGCTTATCTCCCAACTCCTCCTGGCAGTCTCTAGGAAGAAAATAAAATACAGACTGTCGAACACTTCCATCTTGCCACATAAATGCAAACATCCGTCAAGTAATTCTCTTAAGGGATTACCCAACCCTGAAGTCTTACTAAATTGCCGGTTTTAAAAGAATTTCTTTTACAGCGATCGTGACTGGTGCAAATTTATCATGAATCGTATTTAGTACAGCTGTACATCTTGATAAATAATACTAAAAAATAGGAATTTTTTTGAAGCATTTATTCTGGGGAATTCCTGTTTCTAATTTGACATTTTCATATAAAACCTGTAAATAGCATAGAACCGCCGAATATCAAAAAGGCTTATAACAATAACCCAGGGGCCAACATAAACCAGGAGTAAGCCCTTTTGATCGGTTCAATTCTGACGACTCCACATACCTTATTTCCAGTTAGTCCTTCTATTTTGGTCCCCTGAATCCGTACCCGATGTGCGGTTTGCAATTGACGTGGAAGAAGTTATAATTATATTCAATTTTTATTAACAAATTCACATTTTTTCACACTTTTGAATTTGTAATTTTTAAGCGACAACAAATTTCATAGTTTTTTGGGTCACTGATTACGAATCCTATATGAGAAATTAAAAACTAAAAATGACGGATACAATATGGCGGAGGATTTTTTTTAAATTTGACGATTATCTTAAAACTTGTTTATTTGGGGTTTTAGGGGTCGCTGATATTGTATTAAAAAATAAACAAATTACTCAATTTATTGATCACCTTCCTTCAATCTTCGTCTTCTTCGTCTGTGTCATTTTGGACTGTGCTCTACATCGTTGATGTGTCGTTGCTCATTTCGCTTTCGCCAAATTAAAAATATATATACAAATAAATACATGCATAGCGCACTTGACGACACAGATTTATTTGGAGCACAATTTAGCGACCCCAAAAAAAGCCAGAGTGACAAGTTTTATGGTACTCCGTTTAATGGTTAAAAAGACATTCGCCATATTGGATGCCGTTTTGAATTTGTAAAATCTGATATCAAATTTGTAATTAATAACCTAACAAAATTGTGAATACTTTCGTTGTCAAAGAAAAGATAAACGCAAAAAAAAAAACACACAAGAGACAACTGGTCAGTCCACATTCATGCCTCCTTTTCGATTTCAGCATGGATCTCATATAAAAGAATTGTATATATGTAAGACTTTGAATATAATGTGCAGTCTTATGAAATAGGGTTTAAATTTAATACAATAGAACCTTATGAGAGTACAACAGTTTTTGCTGCTAGCTGTAGACGTTAAGAGGCGAAGGCAATACGAAGCTTAATACAAATTTGAAAATATATCTAAAAGAAAGAATATTTTTGCAATACTTACGCCCGTTTTAGTGGACCCATAATGAAGGTAATCTTAACAATTTTATTTTTTAAAAATTTAGTTTGACATCGATCTATATGTTCAGAGAACAATATTATCTTTTGTAGGTCTGTATTGTCGTTCATATTTCCATCCAATCAGGTCATTTTTAATCATTTCTGTAGTCACAATGAGAAAAGGCATGCTAAAAATTGTTCTAGGAAAATACAGGAAAGTAGTTATTGCGAATCTCACTTTAGGATAAAATTTAGTAGAATAAAAAGTTTAAAATAGGATTTAAATATTCAAATAAACAGGATATGATGTCATTCTTCAGTTTTAACTCAATAACGTCCAAATGACACTTTATTTTGCTTGAACTATTTCGTCTAAAAAGCCAACCTAAAAAGTGAAAGGTACCTATCCTGCTAATTTCAAGGTCGCTCTTTAAGATTCCGAGGTCGAAATTAAGTTTGTTATCAGGAATTCCACCACGGCGCCAAACATAAAAAATTGCCAATTAATTGGGAAATATTTATTGTTCTCAATTGTTTGGAGCCATTAGACTGTTACGATTCTGTTGAAACTGTGAATATAGGTGATAAAAATATTTGAATTAAAAAAAAATTAGTTTTATACCCCATGTCATTGTAATGACCTCAAAATGGCATCCTCAATGAAAATTTCTTTGAAATTTCCGGACGCTCTAATTAGAAAAGCTGCGAAAAAAATTGCTAACAATGGAAATTGAAAAATACAGTGGAATTTTTTCGTTGATTTTTTTTATATTTTCAGAAAAGGTGTACTTTAGTCGTTAGTGGGTTAATGCAAGCAAAATGTTAGGTACTGATATCTAATTTTATGTATAGAAGCGAGAACTTCAAAGGTATATAATTTATAAGATCTCGGCATGATATTCGTGTGCACTAAGATATGCCTCTTTGTACGAATTTCATGATTATTACGGGCATTAAAACCGTACGACTTCGTGCGTTAATTGTCCGAAGAGGGTCTTTGTCAAAAGATATTCCCGGGTTTCCAAAATGTTTCCAGAAATTACAGCCATGCACAGTTTGGAAATTTTAGAATTCTGTAATAATTTTTGCATTTATTATATTTAATAAAGAAACATTATTTTGAATAGTACTTTTTCATAAAACTTTTTAAAAATCAAAATATTACTTTAGAAAAATTGATACTGTTTTGCATACCAAGGTGCTGGGTGTCACAGATTGTTCAATTCTTAAAAATTAGCAGATTTTCAACACCTCAAAAACCAGACAAATCACAAAACAGATATTTCAAAAACCCTACATTTCAAACTAAAGAACGTCCAATTGGTGCGTTCATTACATAAAAGAATGATCTCGAGTCGGCGTCCTTGGGGTCTCATTGGAAGGTTATTTCAAGGTCAAAAATGTTTTATCAAGGGAATAATTTTGTAAGTCACTTGAAGGTCAACCCTGGATTATTTATTAAGCACGTTACAAACAGACAAACAGTTTTTTCAAATGTCGGATTTTTTAGGGGCACCCAATTGTACTATGTAACAAAATCATTGGTTGCCGACGGAGAAGATTAAGGTTAGTCCATCATAATTATATGAACTTTGAATTTCGATATTCAATATTGCACATATAATATGAAGGACCATTTTTCTCCAACTTTTTGGATTTTCGTATATTTTTCAAACTTGAATTGAAGATGGTGCTCTATTATTATAGATCCCTTTTTATTTATATGTGCACGTATAGACATTTTCGGGAGCGACGGCCTTGCACTCCGGTCAAAACTGTCGGACACTGTTAAGCAGGTCGCGATCAAGACGAAAATTTTGATTTTTCAAATTTATTGACGGATTGGTATTTAGCTACCTCAAAAACATTTGCATTTACATATTCATCGAAATATATGACAAGATATAAGAAACTATTGAATAAAAAGTAAAAAACAACAAAAAATCCGTATCAATTGCGCCATTTTGAGGGCGGTATTCTGTCATTTGAATTCTAAGATAGATCAACCTTTGTTAAAATCAATGCCACAGGATCTGCGGCCTGATATGATCAGGAACTGTTGCGCAATGAAAACCACAGTATATGCTGAAAAAGTTTACGTTTTTTCTGTTTAATACATTTTTTGTACTAAAAAATAGTATAAACAAATATTATTAAAGAGTTTTAACACTTACTAACCTTGAAACCTTGACCGTGAAAATTGACGATAAGGGTGAAATGGTGCGAAAGGTCAAGTGACTCCATAAGTAAATTATTCAGGAATATTCTTATACTGGCATTCTAAATTATATATTTAGATACATCGACTAAATCGACCCTTTTCTGTATTATTCATTCGGTAACTTTTCTCACTGTATTTTGATATTTACAAATAAACTGATAACAGTAAAGACAACTGTCACATTTCAAGATCGCGTCGGTAACATAAAATATGTCTTACTAAATGCAGTTTTCCTCAGATTCAAGACGATTTGTTAGCATAACTTGCCGAGATGCTGTTACGAAGAAACGCCATTATGCTTCAGTGTTTTGGTCTATTGTGAAGAACAGCATCCCATAATAAGCACTTGATTTTTCACGAGTTTTCTTTCTCAAGCGTATATATATTTCATATCTGCCCAGGAGACCTAAGCGGGTAAATGCGAGGAAAGTTAATTCCCTTAGAGTATTCGAAAATCCGAGTCGCCGGGCGGCTCCAATCGAATCAGCGCAGAAGATGGAAATCCACTAACGATCCATTCGTGTCGATCTTTAACAAAGTGATCGTTTTAAAGTGGATTAATGTGTACCGGGCCGGAAATCATCATCTCCATTCGAAGCGAAGCGCAGAAAGCTCTGTCGTCGTGTTCCCGTCGTATTCTCGACGTACTCTCTTTGATAGTCGTCTGCGGCATAAAGAAGACACCTGAAGTTCCTTTTAAATTTCCGCTCGAAATTGTGCGACACGGAGAAAGCGAAGTTTCGGTCCTGGAAAGCCGCCTGAAAAGAGACAGGGAACGAGGCGACGAGTTAAAAAAGTCGGAGTCAAACGCTTTCAATCGTTTATCGGCGCTGGGTGCGAATTATTCGAATTTCATGGAAATGCACGCATTTCCTAAATGAGAATTTATGAATGCGCGACTCTGGGGTCAGAAAAAAAAAACCCGAAGAAAGTAGGCGAAATATTTCGATGTAAGGGTCACGGGACGGTGGACAAAAGTTTCGAGATGACAAGAGGGTAGCTCATTCAGGCTTGCGAATTTCTGTGCTGATTTAACCGACCGATATGCAAAGCGTAAAATTTCCATGCGCACTTTTCTTCTCGACCCTGCCACCATGAAATTTGCGAACAAGCATGACGAATATTAAAATATGCATTGATTAATTATATTACGTACAAGTGTTATTAAGTTGTTTTTTCCAATTGGATGAAGGACTAAAAACTGAAGTTAAAGTAAATAAATGACAACAAAATTTCCCAAGCAGCAATTAAAAGCGTAGTGCTGCAATAAGATCAAAGTACTAAGGTGTACACTCCTTGGGGCGAGAATGCCAACAACTATAGAAAGTTGCCCAAACTATTGGTCGGAATTCGCTAGGCTGGCCTGTTTTTATTTGGTATCCCAAATGCTATCCTAACTGAATTATCTCAACCCCGGCCAAAGTCACAATGGGCTACTTGCATCAAAATTTTTTGTTGGTTTTTATTGGATCATTATAAAGTATGGGTTAGATTATTACATACAAAAATATATTCCTGTGTTTTTTGTGAGTTTTTATATATTTTTTGAACACTTAAAGTTCGACTACTTTTCAAACGGCCTGTTTTGCGCGCGATTGAGGCGTGACGTCACTGTTCACTCTGTAACCTAACCTTTCTGTCCCATATATACAAATAATACAAAACTCCGAAATCAGTTGAACTACAATATTGAAAATGTCAACACAAAATAGAAAGCCAACAAATTTTAAATACTGCTTTATGCCAAATTGTTCAAACAATTCAACTAATTCACCACAGAAAACCTTTGTTGCTGTGCCAAAGGGTGAAATTAAAAAAGAATGGTATAAAATAGCTTTAAGTAATGATGAAGAAATGTGTAACAGATCTTTGAAATCTTCATTATATTGTTGTGAAGATCATTTTAATGTAAGTAAAATGTAATGTATTAATTCATTATATTTCAAAGTATGATTTTGAATCCAGTTTTTGAAATACATTTTTAGATGAATACAAATTTTACGTAAATGAATGCGTACTTATGTGAACCTATATATTTACGTAGTATTTTTATTCGCATATATAAGCTCAACAGCTTTGTGAAATGAATAGGAATTGTGTAATACACTCCTTTGTTTCAAAAATATAATCGCTTTATAAGTTGTGTAATAATGTTGAAGTCGCTATGTCTAACGTCTATATCACTTATCGTAGAAGTTCATCTGTATTGAATTCAGATGAATGAATATTGTACGTTTATATGGATTCTTAATTGACAATGTAAGTATATAAATATAAACTTCATATAATGCAAACCCTTCCACGTATATAGCAATATTTGTTTTCCCTGCATAGTTCTACGTATCCAACAGCCGAATCTCCATAATCGCGTTTTGACCTACAATGAAATCATTTTAAATATTCACATGATCTTATAACGATATTATAATTAGATATATACATTATCAGAACATATCAGTATTTGATGTGACAATTTGAGGTTATGTCACTCTGCTTCAATGATAAATTGATGTTAATACATTAAAATAATTTGTAAAATTAGAAGAATTAAGTATATTTTCTATTTTAAATTTAATTAAATTGTTTTAAATGTAAAGAAAATTACCTCTCAGTCTTGACTCCTCTGCTTTCAGCAACATTAAAGCACTCATTATTTTTAAAAAAATCAGTCACCATGAATATATTAATCGTCGGCAAATTGTCGGACTGAGCACGTACAAAAAATTTGTTTCCTGACATGCTCAAAAATATAATTTTCTCCTTGACAAACGTATTGTTTCAATATTTGCAACTTTCTGTTTACCCGGGAAAAAAGTTCGAAATCTCATTCAAACCGACGATGAATATCTACGTCACGACCGTCGCGACCAATCACAAACGTTTCTGAAGATCGCATTTTTTCAAATTTTATTAATTTTTTTTAGCAACTTCTCATTATCAAAAAAATTTTTCAATATTTTTTTCAGGTTTATGGGGGTTTATAGAAAGTCTACATATTTTTTGTGGATTTTTTAATTTTTGATGCAAGTAACCCATTCTGTTCAAGTAAATTGTAGCTTCAAATTATGAATGACTCCCAAGGTCATTTCAAGAATAAGACCATTTTTTCAAATGTTATGTAGTTTTGGCACTGGGATGATAAAATCGATGATAAAATATTATAACCGAATATAACCATCACTAACTTGAAGATGCCATAGAGCAGCATTCCAAGGTCAAACAAATAGAAGTTTGAGATATCCAAATCCTAGAGACTAACAACCTTATCCAAAGTTGCAAGATTTTATTTGAACAATCCGATAATGAGTTATATTTGACCTTGCGAATGACCGTCAATGTCCTTTCAAAGTCAAATATATTTTTCAATTGTATATATATCCTTTTACGGCGTTTAGACGTTAATCAAGGTCATATTCAATGTATGGGATGCCCTTTGAAAAATGGATATGTTATTGAATTAACCTTGTTGGTCATTCGCACAATCAAATTTAAAAATTAAATTTCGGCTTGTAGAATATAAAATCCTACAGCTACAAAGTATCTTTTCGGAACGTTTGACCCACTATATATATTCTAGAATTACATTTTCTGTTTTTGGGACACAATAAATGAAAAGAACAATTTTCTATAAGAGACTTTTGTATTCTCCAGTAACACAATTCTCACTCGTTTGCAATACATAAATATTCCAATATTGTAAAATGGATTGGTTTTTAACCTAACTACTTCATTTAGTGAATTAGTATTACGTTCCCGGTTTTAAGAGTCGGCACTCCTTTTATTTCTTTTTTAAATGGAATAACGTCGCTCGAAAGTGGTAAAATGATGTATGTCATAATTAGAGAATATGAATAAAAGAGATTTATACATCAAGGAAGGCACTGCTTTTCGGTAGAGGGATGTAGAGTTATCTGCATAGGGAAATTCAATACCTACACTTTCTAAGTACTAGGCATTTTATTCGAATGATTTTCGAGTAAATAATGATGCAGCTTTCTCAATTCATACGTAACATTGTGGTAACTATAGTAATTAAAAATAATCATCAAGGCTTTAGTGCGTCTTTATGCCAATCCCCCTGTTACTTTTACACTCGCAGTCTCTCAATTGAAACGGGTACACAATCTCATAATTGCTCAAGAACTCCGTAACTCCATACAGCGACTTAATTACGCACCGACTTCCTCGCGAAATCTTAGACGCGATCATAAGATTTAAGAACATTTTCGAATTTAGATTGAAAGCTCACGAATTTTTGAACTGAGATTAATGCGTCAACAACCGACAAACGTTTTTTTAACTTTTTCTGGTGAAAGAATTTAAAACTTTGATTAATTTTTTATAGGCCCAACAAGGGGGATTTCTGCACAACTACATAGCATTTCGCTAGACAAGTGCGTGAAATGTGACCAATAATATATCTTAACGTAATGTAAGGATATGTCCGTCTAGTTACTAATTCTTACGTAGATTCATTTCGCCGAAAGTATGGACTAAGTCAAGGTATACACCGTAAACTGGTATATATAATACGTTTAGCATATGAAATTTTTGTTATTTTTATCTTTTGAATTAACTTTCTATTTATCAACATTTTTGTACCATATTGTTTTTTGGTATCTTGCAAAAAATGATACTTAATCTCGGTTGTGGCCACCTAATACGTCGTGGGTCCCTTTTTTAATTTAGTGGATGTGGATATAGAGTAACTGTGCATTTTTATTTTTTATGTTAACTGCTTTTACACAGTTTATGTATTTTTACTCATTATCTAATTTTAGAGTCTAACACGGAAAAATAGTTGAATTAAAAAAAAGACTTTCTTGCGCTGTTTGAGCCTTTTTAATCTTATTTCTTTACTTCAAAGATAAATAAATTTTCATTTTTTATTCTGATGGTCATTTCTTCTTAACATTGTTACATTTCAAGCAAATTATTAGAGGATGTCTACCGGCAACACATTTCCTTTTAATAAAACATGTCTTCACTATTGAATTGTTGATAGGTATTTCGAAACAAATAGATAAATTAACTTAGTTCCTTCACTAACAATGACCTGAGGTCTGTAACTTTCAACGGGTACACATTTATTTGCATGCTAATGTTAACAAAAGCTATGAACGAAAAACGATTCAGTGCCCTTACATGTATTTGACTTTGCGAATGACCGTCAAATATATTTTTAAATTGCATATATTATACAAGTTTCCATTTGAAAAATGGATATGTCATTGAATTGACCTTGATGGTCATAAGTTCAATGAATAAAATAAAATATTAAAAGTAAGAAAACTATAAAGTAATCGAAAATTTTAAATATTTATTTAAATTAATTATAGGAAACCAAGTACACTTAATGACAAAATTATTCCTCCGCTATTGCCTAGTCGAGTTAGTGGCGGTTAGTTTGTAAGCAGATTTAAAAAATGAACATTGACGATCACATTTTTTTGAATTTAGTATCACATTTTTCTCAGCATACTTTCGAAACGAGAATACATTAATTATAATTTGTCCTCCTACACTGTGAAAAAATGTGTGTTGGGAAACAGATACGCATACCCCTTATGTTTTAAATTTAATATCATGGTTCTTAAATTTAAGAATGAATATACATATAGAATTTCAAAAATATATTGATTGGATAATTATGTAGATAACATTATATTTAATAAACAAAAATACTGTATTTTTCAATGCAATATATGAATTTAGCCATTCAAACAATTTTCCGCGAATTCCGACATTCCATATTTTTTTCAATAGTAGGGAATGACTAACTGAGTCAAAAGCTTTCGAGTAGTCTAAAAAAATAGATCGAGTCGACTTGAGAAAATTGCCTGAAAGACGAAATTATGAAGTTGCTGTAGAGTAACAGATTAGTGACTGTGGAACGTCCAGTGACAAACCCTTGCTGCTCCCTAACAATAAAATTTGAAAAAAAATCAGAAACATATTTAGAAACAACAGCATAAAAAATTTTAGCCAAACAACTTAAGATAGAAATAGGTCTGTAATTTGTTACATCATGAAAGTCGCCTGACTTGAAAATAGGACGTATAAAAGCTACCTTTTGGTTATTTTTAGATTTTTCCGAGGTTAAAAATTATTCTAAAAAATTCTAACCACCATCATTAGAAAGAGCACACTCAAAAACTTAAGATACAATGATTCTCAGATATTTTTTCGTCGTTCTCGTCCTACGGCGAAGAAACCCAGTTTAATTTACAAAATTGCGTGCTGCGGACGTTAATGGTTAATGAATATTTATTTATTTATTTATTTCATCATCAACGGGTTATAACCCTTTACAAAACATATTACAAAATAAATGGCCGTAATCAATATAAAAATAAAAATGAAATTTCTAGATAAATCTGTATAATAATGTTTGAACACATCTTTGAAAATTAGAATATGTATCTTCAGTCAGGTTAATGTGTGGTGAATTTAAATTTGCTAAATTACATATTCGAAACATGGGTGCATTTTTAACATAATTTGTACGAGGTGTTTTCAAAGAAAAAATGTTTGGGTTTCTTGTGGAAATAGATTGTACCATCCAATTTATTTTACTTAGCGTAAAAGGACAATCGATGTCTGTCTGAATTAGTTTGTACAATAAACAGAGATCATTTACATGATACACCGACTTTAAGGAAGGCAAGTTTAATTCAATAGCTATTGCAGTATAATCATGATCAAAAGGATGAAGAGGCTTTTTTAATTTAAATGCAGCATATCGTAAAAATGTATGTTGTACTCTCTCTATTTCCTTAAAATGAACCTCATATATAGGTAACCAGACTGAAGATGCGTAAAGCAAAATTGGTCTGACTAGTGTCAAATACAGTAAGCGTATGGTTTTAACCTGTTTAAAGTTTCCACATTGTAAATATTCGATCGGAAGATTTCGCGCAAATAAAACACACGATTTTGTTTATAAATATCGAACTTTTATTTCTCGAGTTCCGATGGCCGATTCGCAAGCGAGCCTCGTGTATATATGTCGATTTGATCGCGGACCTCCGATTACATCGACTTCCTAAACGATTCTGGATTTTTCCAAGCCACTGAGGAGGCAACATCGAAACCAAAACAAAAATGAACATGCATCGTTGCTACACAACGATCTTCCACTTTTCTGCATCTGTCAACGGGTAGTACTTCCACGTCTAGGTCCTTGGCGCCATAATCGAATTTCATTCAAATTCAAACTGAAATTTCGAACAACCTCAAGATTGACGGATTTCTCCGGACTCGCGACACGAGCTCCCATCGTAGTTATATCAATTCAATACCGTCAAGCCCCGAATGACTCCTTATCATGAGCGCCGACTTCACGGCACCCCGATCACAATCGGAGACATCACTACCAAATTCACTAGGAGTCATCGGCCAACTTCGACGGGCCGGGTTAGCCTTCTCTCACGACCCTTGGATTTCTCTTTCACCCGAAAGCGAGAAACAGGCCCAGTATGACAGCGCTTATTCATCTGCCCTGTCCTCACGACCCTCCAGGCAAATCCATCCAAGGCGAGTGCAAGGACTAACACGGACTTCTCAATCATCACTATCTCCACCATGGACAACAGGTTCCTTCATCATGTGAAAACATCGCAGCGAAATGAAACATCTACGCAACAGATCAACAACATAAAACCGCTAAACCAAAAATGTCCTATTTTGAAAATGAATAACTCACCGAAGGCACGCTTGCGAATAGACCTGCGCGTCTGCAGCCGTCTTTACCTAGGTACCCACATTCGTGTGTGCAATGGCGTGGGGAAAATTGCAGAAAAACCCACGCCGAAGTACCTTACTTAGACAAAATATATATAATCAGTACTAGGTATCTAGATGTAAAATTCCCAGAAACTCAAGTTGCGCTCAATCATACTTACAGCGATGTGTCTGTAACACACATGTTCTTTGAAGGAAACCCAGCATTTTTGACGCTTTGTTAACGACATATTTTATAGGATCATTGAAAGTAATTCTGTCATCAAATATTACACCAAGATCTTTAATAGTTGACTTTTTAAGTAAAGATTGACCCAGCAAAGAGTACCGTGAATTTATTTTTTTCATAGACTTTGAAAAGGAGACATAGTAACATTTATTTAAATTAAGAGTCATGCCATTAATTGCACAACATGCTGAGAAACTATCGAGATCTTCTTGAAGCTGTCTTGGATCTGCTAAAGATTTTATTTCATAAAATATTTTGATGTCATCAGCAAATATTAGCATATGAGCTTTACGTGGTATTAACAACACGTCATTAATAAATAAAATGAATAAAAGTGGACCCAAATGAGATCCTTGTGGGACTCCAGATGTTACCTGAATTTCTTTAGAATAATAATTTTTGTATTTAACTATTTGAACTCTATTTACCAAGTAATTTTCAATCCATACTAGTAATGTGCCTTTAATACCAGTAGCTTTAATTTTATGCAGAAGCAAGTTTAAATCCACTCTATCGAATGCCTTTGAAAGATCAGTATATACTGCGTCAACCTGACTTTTGTTTTCTATAATGTCAACGACATACTCCGTAAAAGATATCAAATTTGTCGCAGTCGATCTCTTGGGCATGAATCCATGTTGGTACTCGGATATTACTGGGTAAATTATTCTCGATAGTTCTTCAGTCACTATGGAGTCAAGCATCTTTGGGATAGCACTAGAGATGGCTACAGGACGATAGTTTGTGACCTCTGATTTGCTCCCCCCTTTATGAATGGGTGAAATGAAACTATGCTTCCAGATAGTTGGAACATAACCGTATTTTAAAGAGACAGAGAATATTATAAAGATAGGCTGGATTAATGTTTGGCAACAAATTTTTAAAAATTGTGGAGGAATACCATCAGGACCCGGACCTTGATTCGGTTTTATTTTCATTAAAGCATTTTTTACTTTAGATGGGGATATATTTATTTCATCAATCGAAAATAGTGGCGTCCTAAAGGTATCTGAAACAATAGCGCTGGCATTGTCACTGTATGCTGATTTAAAAAAATCAGCAAACAATACCTCTGTCTCCCTTACGTTCATGTACAAAACTCCAGAATCTTTTAATATCATCAGGAATTGAATTTTCAATTTGATTTACATATTCATTAAAACAAGCCTTAGATAAACATTTGCATTGCGATCTTAATAAACTAAATTTTCTGTAGTCTTCTATATGTTTCGAATTTCTGTAATTAGCATGAGCCCGTTCTTTATTAATAATTAATCTAATTAATTCTTTAGAGAACCATTTTGGATAAGTATGTGACACTAGTCTAGACCTACCAATAAATAAATTAAAGCAATCATATATTATTTTGTAAAAATCTTTAACAGCAGATTCAACAGAAGACTGGTCGATTGCATCTTCCCAGTTTATATCATTTAAATAATCTATAATAGGTGCATAATTCACAGCATTAAAATTGAAATTTACAAAATCATAGTCTAATTCTGAATGATGATCAGTCGATACATTGGTATTAATAATGAACGATGGGTGATATTCGTCCTCCGAGATCAATGGATCATAACACTCAAGTACCGTATCATGAACATCTGCAGAAAAATATAAATCTAACATTTGACCATAAGTATTTTTAATAGAATTTAATTGACGTAATCCCATTGAAGCATAACTGTTTGCCGTAACCATTGCACTATTTCTGGCCTCAACTGACGATATGTCAATGTTATCGCAGGTTACACCATCTTCCTCATTAATCCACTTGCAATTCGGAAGATTATAATCTCCCATAACCCTAATGTGATAGTCCGGGAATCTGAGGTATATATCCTAAAGAGTTGACGTATGCACCGCGAAATCAGAAGTCAAATGCTCAACACTAGAGTCTGGAATTTGAATTAAGTCGCTAGTAATAATTTTGGAAACCGCAATCAGCACACCCCCACCTCTTGAAGCAGTCGATAAAGGTCTGTCTCTTCTATAGATATTGTAATCCTGAAGACCAAGTTCCGTATTTAAAATACCATCTTGTAACCAGGTTTCTGTAAATACAATGACATCGTATTTGTGTGTGGTAGTAACTAAGGCTAAACATAAATCATTTAGTTTGGTACGAATGCCACGTACATTTTGGTAGTAGATGGAGAAGCTAGTTAAGCTGTTAAGTTTTTTGAAAAGCCGGATACTTGATGTTGACTTGACTTCTGCTTGGATCTATCATCGATTATAATTGGAGTATCGAATCTAAATGCGATTTTCTTATTATGACCTTCTGCGTTCAGTTTGTTCACTTCATTTACAATTTCTTTGAAGTAAGCAGATTGTTTCGGAGTATGGTCCGCACTAATACTAATATTTCCTAGGTTAAAATTCTTCTTACTTCTTAATACAGATTTAACATCATCTGGATCTAGATTTGACACACGAAGTGGTCGAATTTTATCATTCGTAGGTCTTCCTAACCTTGTAAATTTTGCGTGCTCCAAATCAATATTGCCAATAGATTTCAAAAATTTTGATGCTTCGGTTTTGTCGTAAATTTGTAAATCAGTAATTGAAGTATCCTTAGGTTCATTGCAGTTATATAGTATTAAATTGTGAGATCTGTGAGTTCGTTCGTTGAATTCAAGAATGGTAGATTCGAAGTCTTGTTTGCCAGAATTTTTCTTCACTTCTGCAACTTCTTCGGTTAACTGATCAACTTTGGCACACAACTTATTAATATTAGCAATCAATGATGGAATGCATTTAATGCTACCGCGACAATCCTCACAGTAAAAAAGTAGACATCTACCAGTTTTCAGCTCAATGACCCGCATCTCCGTCGGAGTGAGTCCGGCACATGCACAGTGGAAAAAATTCACACAGCCATCGCATTTGGATATTATGCCAGTCTCCTTTGAGATACGATCCGACTTGCATTTAAAACAAGCTTGACTCATTTTGATTTAATAAAAGAACACAACTCTAAAAATTTATAGAAGAGTAGGAAAATTTGAATTTTCCTAACCTAAATTTTCTCGTCGGTTAATGACTATGAGAAATAATAGATTTTGAACAAAATTTTGCACTGACAATAGCCACACTCGATAGTAGATGCAGCAAAACCACTAAATAATCGCATACACTTGATTTAAATCAAAAGTCTATAATTAATTTATAACAAAATTGTAGCAGTGAAAAAAGCACGTGTGTTTACTATAACAGCCATTTTTGAATCTCAATTTATTTAAAAAAGTAACGATTAAGCCTGTCTTCAAATTCCATGCGAGAATAGTAATTTTTCCTATTATATATATATAATTTAAAAATATTCTAAAAATACATATTAAAAATCTGTTGAAGATTAAATTTAAAGTTCCACGTCACGATATTATTTGAAAAAATATCCTAGTCATCTTATTTTGAAGTGCGATCTTATCAGGAGAGTCTGTAGAAATGAGGTATTTGGCAAGAGTCTATGTCAAAGTCACGCAACTTATTGTCGAAGGAGTGAAATTAAGACCGCAGATGAGGCTAATTCCTTGCATTGTAATTGGCGTCGTGTCCTTAAAAAAACGCCAGTCGGTTGAGAAAAGTGAAAGGTTCTCACCATTCGACGAGCTGCTTCCGATAACAGGTAGATATATGTATATTTATGAAAGTTCATCATTTCCGGCATGAGAGCGCGATACGGTGCATCGGCCGCACATGCGTCGATTGTTTTCCAGGCGTAACGTCACTTTTATCGTTATCAGGATGACTGCAACATTATAACGAGGTGACTTTCGGATAGGCAGGCAATGGAAAGGCTCTCGAAATGCACTTGGCCGTGGCTACATTAAACGATTCCGAATTGGTAACCGCAGTGTTTCCCAGTGGCGAGTTTTCGGAAATCGCGCCTCATTTTCGATGCTGACGAGTGCTTCATTGTCCATCGACCCCAGTGCACCACTAAATTATTCCGTTGTTACGTACGCCAAATGGCCTCTTATGCGCCAAACAATACGCTACACGCTTAATTGTCCCTTAATCGGTTGATGTTATATTTCAGCTATTGACCGTTTTGCATTTTCGAGACAACCCGGCCCGCTTTATGGAATTGTGGATTTTAATGGTCCAACATTTGGAGCGATGTTTTCGAACTGTTATCACGTCGATTGCTCCGGCAACTGAGGGAAATCGATTTATGAAGCTGAATCTCTCGGTTATGCCAGAATTAATTATGAATATAATTACTGCTTTGCGTTCTCCCTCGCATTATATGCATTGAATTTACGCATAATAACGAAACTGATGGGATTCCTTTCCGACCTCGCCAAACATCCACTCTTTTACAGATACCCCATCCGCGCCCAATTGATGCGTCTAAGTGTAATCTGCTGTAAATAACTGATAAATCCATTAAGGACCAAATATACAATTGAGCGGACGGATTCTAAAACACTTGGATATATCAATTGTTTATTAATATTGAATAACAAATTGCCGCGCGCATGAAATTGCATCTTTGACGGAAAAAAAGTGTTATAAACGTTTAAAAGTTTGACGTGTTACAAAGTTTAAGTTTGCGAAAACTTCCAGGGACAATGTTGTTCATCTGGGATTGAAGAAGTTTTATGCAAAATTTCAATTTAACCAAACCACAAATTTTTATTCTATTATTGCCTTACGGCTGTATCTCGAACTTAAAACATGGGCATTGCATTTGCATTGTTCCCTATTTTTTTATTTATTATCTTATATATTCTCTGCACATTTACATTATTTTATATGTCAATCAATGATGAATGCTTTATTAATGAATTTTTAAATATTCATTTTTACTTTTGTTTTTGCAATTAAAAAACGATGCATACAAAATTATATGTTGTAAAAGAAATTAAAACTAACTTGATTTGAATCGACTTTCTGTTTATTTTTGGTCCACGAACTTTCATTCCGTTTTTCATACACGTAATCTTTGCAACAGTGTACGAAGTTTTAAACATTATAGTATTTTGCATCGAACAATAACATATAAATCATACTGTTTAAACCCAAATGCAAAAATAAGTTAAAGTAATTAATAATAAAAGTTATGGAAAAAGGATTGAAGTATAAACTTGACAAAAATATAAACAACAAAGAATTAAATGTATAACAGTAAACAAAACAAAAGTGAAAAATAAATTTAAAAATTCATTAATAAAGCATTCATCATTGATTGACATATAAAATAATGTAAATGCACAGAGAATATATAAGATAATAAATAAAAAATAGCGAACAATGCAAATGCAATGCCCATGTTTTAAGTTGGATATAAAGCCGTAAGAGAATAATTATATTATATCGAGCCCATTCCGAAAAAGTTATGCTTGGTTTTTCAGAAAAAAATCAGATTTTATCACTGACAAATATTATTTAATCGTCATTCTCATATCGGAAACGGTTAAGGAGATCATTGATCGGTGAAAATATCGCGTCCACGAATCTTTAATTTTGAAATGCGCATGATATCATTTTGAAAATAAAGTTGGAAACTTCCAAAATGGCGGCTAAAACACGAAAATATCAGCGCAAAGCTCCGGAATTTTTTATTCGAAAATGATAGACATTCGGAAAAAATGTCGCTGAACAAAAAGTCTTGAACTTGATCAAAGAATACGGTGAACTTTTTTCAGAATTTTTGACCACTTTTCCCTCATTTTCGAAATCCACAAAATTTTGAAAAAATAAAAATAGTCATGACTAATTCTGAAACAATGTCAGAGTACTCTTTTAACAATTTTAAGAACTTCTTATTCCAAAACATATTTTCCGACAGTCTATATTTTTTAAATAAAAAATTCTTGTTTCCTTATGTTTTGAAATGTTCAGAAATTTTTTATTTGGAAACGATAGACTTTCGCAAAATATGTTGCGGAACAAAAAGTTCTTAGAATTGATCAAAGTATCCTCGCCTTTTTTTTTAGAATTTTTGAATGTCTTTTCTTATCTCTCAAAATTTTGCGATTTTGAAAATGAAGGAAAGTGTTAAAAACATTCTGAAAAAATTTGAGCGTATTCTTTGATTAATTCTAAGAACTCTTTGTTCAATAACTTTTTTTCTGAAAGTCTATCATTTATTAATAAAAATTCAGGAGCTTTTCGCTGATATTTTCGTGTTTTAGCCGCCATTTTGGATGTCCAACTTTATTTTGAAAATGCTATAGAGCGCATTATTGTCAGGGAAAAAACAAGCGTAACTTTTTTGGAATGGGCTCGATTGGGTTAAGGTAGTTAGATCCCGGAATCAGTTTGGGAAAAATATTATTTTCGTTTTCATACGAAAGCGAATACAATTTACCGATTTTTTGAAACTTTAATAATCCAATAATCGCAGTTGCCCAAAATGCTGAAAAATAAGCCTGAGGAAAAACTGTGATCTGGTCCTGAATAAAGCCTTTTCAGGCATCGTATAAATATTTGCAAATTGACTGAAGGAAATAAAAACTAGGAATGTTTTCGATTAATCTGTAAATTTTATAAAGTTAAACTACAGCATAATTTATAGTATATTTTCTTCAATTAAAAACATTTTTTGATGCAGTAGGCGTAAAATGGTCATTTTACATCCTCATTTGCGGGCGTAAAATGCCTATTTCAAGCCTCCTGGGGCAGAAAATAAATATTAATATAATTATTTTGCGTCCTTGATACAAAAATAACTATTTTACCATTATTTGTTTACTATTTATTAGTTTTTATCAGAGTACACGAAAAATTTACCATTTTCAACCCTGCGGCCTCCCTATAAAATTGATATTTTTCAATCAGTCGTTCAGATGTAACTGTTTCCCTAGACTTGCCGCCAAATAGCGCTTAAATTAGAAAGTAAAGTAATGATAGGTTTGGTGTAAGTATCGACTATATTTATGTAGAAATAGGGCAAGCGTTTACAAACGTGATATTCCTTGCTCTTTTGATACTGTTGTAATCGAAGAAACTGCACTGTTTTCTATAATGGTATATTATGGGACAAGAGCGCAATTACCGATCTTCGACGAGTGCTAAGTTCGTCGCAGCATTTTTTAATACCACGCGCGTATAGCTCAATAATTTACATCCGAATATTTCACTGCTCCTCAAACACCCGACTAATCACAAAACAGACACTTCAAAAACCCGACATTTAAAAACCACACATTTAAAAAAAACGGACTTTCAAAATATGTGTGCAAATTGAAATGTTTGGTTTTGGATGTGTGTTTTTAAAATGTTTGATTTTGGGATGTCTGCTTTTTGAAATATTTGGTTTTTGAAGTGTCTGTTTTGTGATTTGTCGGGTTTTTGAGGTGCACCCCACTGGTGGGCGCAAAATCCAGTTTTACTCCCGGAGTGTTCAAAAAGATTAAATTTCATCAAACAAATAAACAAAAAAATCTCACTACGTGTTGGGTGTTTTTTAGTCTGTGGCAAAATTCCCGTAAATTTTTAGTAGTATTTACGATTTTTTTCAGTAATTCATACAGATCATGTTATGATGAAATCCATCAATATCAATAATACGTAATAATTACATCTTAAGTTATGCGACATGAGTCGATAAGAATTTGATTATAGGATGTTACACGCACGGAAACGGATGGCCGAGCACGCGGTGGAAGCTAGCTGGAGTAGAAAGTCTGGAAACGATTTATTCCAGTTAGACTCGTCTCCGCTTTCAGTCCCGCTTACGATCGCTCATCCAGTAACCAACCGCCAGAATAACGAAGCCTGGACCCGTCCTCGGTTCGGAAACTGGTGCAAGTGAGTGAAAAGAGTCAATTAAAGCTACGCTCCGTAGTAGTCCCGTAATTACTCGGCAAAGTTCGAGGGCAGAACCTTGCAGTTCTTTTGGTTCCGACTGTCGGCAGTGTCAGGCCGAAGATCGTGGTTTTAACGGGTTGGAATTTTCGCATCAAGTTCATGAGCTAATTCGCTTTTTCCCACCCCCTCTCCTTTTCTCTTTCTCTGCGACTAGCAACCATTCCGTCTGTCTCTGTCAGACTCTCACCCTCCACGTGATCCCGTTGTATCTGCGACATATCATTATGGCTATTTCAAACGTGATGGACGCAGTGACCGTGTCTTAAAAGAGGTCTCGCCCGAGAGAGAATGAAAACGTTACAACGCCGGCGCCCACGCTCCTGCTAATTTCATTGCGTTCGGGGAAAGTAGTCACATCGGCTGCTAACTATATTTTACGGCGCAGCGTTAATTAAACAGGTTGATGCTTTCCTGAACCAATTTAACATTCGAAGCGACACGTAACCATACCTGCCAATCCTAAAAAAATGCATTCTTTTCCAAAATTACATCAACGTTTACATATTAAAATTATTTTCGTAATTGTAAAGTGCACATTCGAACAATAATAATAAATGGATGAAGTAAATGGGGAGGGAGAGGTGAGACAATGATCGGTTCTACCTGGAGTAGATATTTCCGATTTTACCCACTGATATACAGGGTCATCGAAAAGTATCGGACCCCCCTAATATCTTCAGTTAGAATGCACTTAGGAGAAAATGTCCAATAGCAAAGTTGTATGGTTTCAAGCGGGGAGTAAGATTGACCATGTCCTTCAAGGTCATTTCAAGGTCAATCTTATTTTTTTAAATAGAACCCCCTACATTTTATTGCATATTCTTATAGCTTATCTCGAGAGCTTTCAAAAACACTATAATAAAATATTTTTTTATTAAGTACTTTTTGAGTTATAAAGGTTTGAAGTTAACAATACTTTGCTATTGGACATTTTTCCAAAATGCATTCTTACTGAAAATATTAGGGGGATCCGATTAATGTATTTTCTTTAAACCAATTAATTGGTCTCATTATTCCGCGCACAAAAGTATTAAGGTTATGATTACTGAAAACTAAATAATATTTTACAAGATATTCTACATTTTGTGTCAAAAAATTGTCAACTTCAAACCTTTATAACTCAAAAAGTACTTAATAAAAAAATATTTTATTATAGTGTTTTGGAAAGCTCTCGAGATAAGCTATAAGAATATGCAATAAAATGTAGGGGGTTCTATTTAAAAAAATAAGATTGACCTTGAAATGACCTTGAAGGACATGGTCAAGGTCAAAGTCAAGGTCATCATCTTACTCTCCGCTTGAAACCATACAACTTTGCTATTGGACATTTTCTCCTAAGTGCATTCTAACTGAAGATATTAGGGGGGTCCGATACTTTTCGATGACCCTGTATGAGTAATTCTACAGAACTTTTGGTAAACCTTTACAAAAAGGATAACATCGGAAAAAAAAATGTGTGCTGCGTCATTTTAACGTATTTTTGCCTCCTGATTACGAATATGATCATAAAATTTGGCGGTCAGACAAATTAAAGCCGCTGTTTTGAAAAAACCGTAAAAAAAACAATTTTTTTCAATTTTTTGCATTTATCTCGAAAACTACGATTGTCACAAAAAAATGTTTCAAACAAAAAATGTAGAGCTCAAAATTCTCTACAAAAAATTTCGAATGCGTTAGTTGTAATATTATGTATATTATCGCTAATAAATAAAATTTAGAATTAAATTTTTTAATTTACATCACGAGAGTCTAAAGACATCAGCCGAAAAGGTAGTAATCTATATTTATTTTCAATTCATTTATTTCTTAGAATGTTTGTTTCCTATTACAAACTTAACAATGTTAAATAATAAAAATAAAAAAAAAATGTCAACATTTTTTATTATTGAAATGTCGATTTCATGGTGTAGGATAACCAATGACAAGTGAAACACGTGATAGGAGATTTATAAGTACTTTAAAGAAGAAATTAGCCACCGAAGTTGCTGAAAATTCACAAAAACCAAACTTAAAATGGCCGTAAACTTTAAAGTATAAGTTTTAGAGAAAAGTGTATAAATGATTTTCTTCTCAGAAATGCCTAAATTTTCAGAAAATTTTTGTCCGGCAATGAAAAAATAACTTTTTATATATCGTTTAAACAATGGCGTATAAAAAACGACCACTTTTCAAGAATTTTGACCAACAGATTCGGATTCTAAGGGTCAAAATACATAAGAATCACCCTCGTCCGGGACTGGATACCCTCGTGCACACGGGAAGATACCCAGCTCCCGGACTACAATGCATTTGTCGCTCTCTCGAGGGCTCTTACGACGTTAGAAAAATCAGTATTCGGACCGGTACCTACAGCCGAGCCACTGTTGACAAAATACGAATGGGCGGAGTTCAGTTTAATCACCATAACACCACCCATGAAAAGAAATTAACAGAAACGAGTTTGGGCGTGCGACCAATTCAACCGAGTCGAACAGCTTCAGAACACAGTAGGGATTCTGTCAAAGTTTGTCAGACACGTGTAATTGAAGTTTCGAATGGTATTTCCAGCCGTCCCGCCAATTCGCATTATCAACGATACAGGGGCAGCAAATCTGATATATTTCGTTATATCTGATTAAGCGGAAAATTGTAATAATAATTTTAATACGCCAAGAGTATTTTCTGTCGTAGACTAATTAAAATCGGTATTTTATAAAAATATGTTAAAGGATTAAGTTGCTAAATACGTGTACACTGAGTGAATGTCCGCATAATCGTATGGGAATCGATCTACCCTCTTTCAACGGACTAAACACATGGTTCGGTGGAATTTAGTTTAATTCAAAGGTTCTCGCATACGAGATATTTCCATGGATTATCAACTCTGGACATCATACCAATAATTGATGGCGAAATGTTGAGGAAAGTCCGTTTTATTTACATATAATAAATAATAAAGTTTTTATTATATTATCATCAATCTTACTACAATTTCTTTTTTTACGACAAAATATATGGGCATTATTCTAGAACTTTTAAACTTTGAGGTTGAAGAAAATTGCATTTTTTTTTTAGGCACATTCATGAAATTAATTTTATTGGCTTTAGAATTGATCAAATGATAGGAAAAACCTTGCGTGACTCATTTATACACAATGTATTTTTTTTTTAATGTAACATGTTACGTTACTCGTAAAATTGGTTTTTAGTTTTGTAACGTTTAATATACATAAAAAATTCAGTTCTTTTGCTTATGGCCTAATTTTTAGAAGCTAGTATATAAAATTAAACGTCTAGTTAATAGTTATTCAAATTTAAAATAATGGATTAAATATGGCGGACTATTTTTACAAAATTTCTTTAATTTTTATAAAATTTGATATGTTAGGGTTTTTGAGGCCACTGATTACAAATCCAAAGTCAGTTTTCATTAAAATTTGAAATTCAAATACATGATTTAACATTAAGGATACCAAAAAATTAAAACGATTTGTAAAGAATAATCATTTTATTATTATCAAAAAGTGTGTTTTTTGTTGTATTAAAAAAACACAAAAGTTATAAATACTTTAATAACATAGGAGAAAAGATCACAATGATTCCAAAGTACTTAGAAGCTAAATTGTAGATGTGCCATTAAATAATTTGATTTTTCAAATTGAGTTTCGCTTGGAAATTTAAAGTTTGACGTGGTCGCATTTTTTATGTATAGGTGGCACACATTCGAGCAAAGGCTCAAATTACTTCTTATCATATAGGTAATGTTACCCCTGTTGTGTAGTTTCTTAAAAACCAATGTGAAAAAAATGATCTAAGGTTGATTGCTAAATTGTCAACTATAAAATCTCGCAATTATCTCGCAAGTTTGAAGGTATATAATTTTATTCCTTAGTGAGGCACATCATACAGTTTCATTTGTTTACATCCCCAAATACTTCCACAAAAAACCGCAGACCATTAAAAAAAAGGTTCAAAAAGTTTCAGTGTTAAAACTGAAAAAATATAGCGAGGGTCGCGCATCAAAAACAGGCAAATTCACTACTTTTATTTACTCTCATTGTTTTCTACATATCGGTAATTAGTAATAAACACTTATTACACGTAAAACGAACAAAAATTTGTTGATCTGTAGTGTTGCAAAGTTATATTTAAAATTTTTAAGGTATCATAATGAGCGACAACATAAAGTTTAAAAATTCTAAAACAGTGCCCATATATATATTTCTACGCCCCGATTGAGTAATAAAAGAAATATACAAAAATTATATAAGTTCGGTTAAGCATGAAGAAGTTCTGCATTATCTAGTACGATGAAAACTCAGGAGTAAGAAATACAGACAAAGCGTGACAATGATCTCAAGCATCATTATTGAATTTTCGTTACAAACTTCCAGATCAGTTTTTTTAACACTTGAAATTTTAAAGGTTTAATATAGTAAAAAATTTAATATGTAGACTTAGAATGACCGCAAATGCTAAAAAAATGTTTTTCAATAAGAATTTTCGAATAGAATATTAATTCAATAAGAAGTCCTCCCTAACAGCCAATCACATTTACTTAACTTTTTGTCTATGTTAAAAAAAGGTAAGAAAAATTATAACTTTAAATTTTAAATACTTTGATTATTGGATGACGCCTTAAACGAGCAAATCACGATGTTCTTGCAATGTATAGCTAATTTTTTCTGATGATAGAAACTCGTTTGCTGGATCAGAAATAATGCAAATTTTACTACAAAAATACACACTTTTTTATGATAGTAAAGATGGAAAGGTTGGATTGTTTTTAAAACTTTTGAAAAAAATGAGGACCATCATCTGTCATCACAAAATATTCGCTAAAAAAATTAAAAGTATGCATTACAAAAATATCGTGATTTATTCGTCTAGGACATGCATCAAATATTTATTTATTATTTCATAATAGTGAGTATAAAAATAAATTTATTTTATTTGTTTTCCTTTGAGGTATTTACCCGTGCAGCAAAAAATTATAAATTTAATTGACAGATGTATATTAATTTTACAAATGTAGTATTTGAAAATAAGTTTTCAACTACATAACTGTTAAAATTAATATAAGTACATCAATTTTCTGAACAAGTGATGAAATTTACAATTTTAGTATATTAATATATTAAGAAGGAACCGATATTTTAAAATTATTACAGTGTTATTAATTTTTATACTTTTCCTCCAGATATTACAAAGACTTTTCATTTTAAATTTGAATTTATATTTAAATTTCACTTCATTAAAATCCAGTCACAAATTTTTCTAAATTTTATAATCAGTTTTGTAGTGATATAAAAAAAAGATATTACATTTATAGACATTAATGCATTAAATTTAGGCCTGAAAAACAACTAAAAAGAATAAAATTAATAATAACAAATGCTCCCAGAGAAGAATAAATATAAGAAAACATATTATATGTAAAAAAGCAGCCCAGGAAAGAAAAGTCCCAGAAAAACCTCTGAAAGGAAGCCCATTACGGGGGTTGAAAAGTGGTCCGAAGGTAAGGTAGGAAATTTCACTAAAAAAGGTAAGTTAAAGATTACTGAATAACATTTTTAAAATTCGGGATTCTAAGCACTATAAAGAGTTTCCTAGAAAATACCAAAGATATTAACTCAGAACTGACCGAGAAAATTTTCGCAAATAAGTAATTTTTCGACGGGCACTTTAGAACCCCCTTAAGAAAAACCGCTGTAAAAAAACAATATCTATCGTAGATATTTTCATGAAGCTTTCTACATAAACAACAAGACACAGGTAAAACAAATAATTTAAAAATAATAGTTTTAAGAATTTGTCTCCAATTTATTTATTGGGCAACAAAAACAATACGCGGTTTCCGTTTGATATTTCATGTTCTAATGTAGTTTATATTTACTATTGCCTATTTTTTTCTGCAGGGTGAGTGCGAGAGAATGGAACTTCGATTTTTCAACTAGATTGCAATATGAAAAATATAAATCATCTTTCATAATTTAACAGCTTCATTTCCACTTAAATCAACATTTTTAGCATACAAATATTAAAATTGTTATTGTCATTTTATATCTTATTAAATAAATAGTATATCATTATGAAATTCTATATAAAGAATCAATTTTATGGAATTATAACCGAATGAAATTCCATTCGTAGAAAAAAAATTAAAAATTTGCGGCATGGTGGCATAGAACCTACAAGACTAATTTCCTCACCGCTTTTGCTTCGTTTTTAAATCAAAATTTGAGCTATTCTTTTGTTTTGTTTTTGGTAATATAATATCGTTACATGTTAAAGAACCTGAAATTATGTGCAATTAGTCGAAATTAGTGCAGTTAGAAAAACTAAAAGTTACGGCCATTTTAAGTTTTGTTTTTTCAATAAAAAAATATTACCAAAGCATTTAACGTATTTTTGCAACCTATGGTATACTAGGATTTTTAGGGTCGCTGATCACAATTCCAGCCTCAGAGATTGAAAATTCAAAATGGCTAACTTCTAACTTTGCTAACCAAATTCATGGAACTTGAACGTCGCGAGTTCGAATCCACTTACCGTCCGAAATTTAATTTATTTGAAACGGAGACATAACAATTACAATATGAAAAAAATTGTGTGGTAGCTACCATATTACTTTTGTTTGTTGAGTTAACCTAACCTATAACCTGAATTGATATTCGAAATTTGATTATTTTGGGCTCAAAACAGGTACAGTAAAGTCCTGGTATAATTGTACATGTATTACATTTGAAAATGAAAAGTCTTTGTCCACTAACATTTACAAAATGAATATCGATAACGGGCTGCAAGCGTGCATCATTATCGATACTCATTAGACAGATACGTACACTTAGAGAAATTATTTACTAAAAGTTAATGTAAGCTAATCTCAAGGCTCTTACATTAACGGTAAAGTTATAACAGTAACAGTAAAGTAAAAAACGACAGGTAACTTTGAGATGAAAATATTAGCACTTTCCTGCAGGTCAGCAATATTATTATATATTAACTCGTATATTTTAACATTAAATGAGCGTTAACTGTTAGTAAATCCGACATTAAATTCTGTCATTTGAACTGCGCATATCAACAATGCGTCGAAAAATTGGCATAAAATCGAATGACTGCGCATGTTTATGTTTGTTTATCACCTCAACATTAATATTTAAAATTCTTATTTAACTATTAACGTAACAAATGTAACCGAATCTCAGATTACGGTAACTTCAAGATAAAGTACCTTAACTTAAGATCAAAATCTAAATTCTGTTGTAGAAATGAAAACATTTTTTGTACAATTCTTGCATAACATTCTTATTTACCATGTTAAAGGTATAGGGGAAATGGACAGTGTAAGAAAAAAATGGACAAATTTCTAGTAGGGAATTTCTACGAAGCTATCACATTAATTTTAACAAACATTTCTCTTAGTATAAAGGATTATAAAGCATACATAATGATAATGTAACTGTTATGTATTAAACACGTGACTAAAATAAAATTGATACATTAATTTCGTTGTATATCTCGAAGATAACCCAATTTTGATCTGTGCTGTGTGGATAATAACGTTAAAGGATTCGGAAATATCACACGCACGTTATGACGAGTTTGAGAATTCACAGCTTTCACGAACTTTTGGCCGATAATGTATATACTATGGTATAACATCAACGGGATGTTCAGGATGAATAACATCAGTTTTGGGAAAGGAAACAAAATATGTAAATTTAGTTAAAGGCTTTGAACCGACCAATTATAAAAAAATAAAAAATAAAATATGTAACTGAAAAAATATGTAATTAAGTTGTAAAAAAATTAAATCGGTAATTATATTGAAAAAAAGGGGGGAGAATTATAAAAGTAAAAATTCTCTGAATTATTAATAATTCAACCCCTGAAGAGGGACTCGAGAGGTCCGAAACGTTGACTGTTTCACCAGAATTTTTTTTTTTATAATTCCCCCCCCCCCTTTTTTTTCAATATAATTACCGATTTAATTTTGTTACAACTTAATTACATATTTTATTTTATATTTTCCTTTTTCAATATAATTACATATTTTTTCAGTTACATATTTTATTTTTTAAAGCCCTTAACTAAATTTATTTATTCGTCTGAAAATCATACCGACATCTACAAATTTAAAATAAAATATAATTAAAATTGAAGATTGTGCTTGAAAACAGAGGTTTATATTAATTTATTTCATTTTTTGTAATCAAGTGAATAGTGTTTAATAATTATGTCGGGATATAAATATAATGAGCGAATGTATTCCGAGTTTATTATTCATTGTTCGTACCAAGTACGTGTTATTACAGGGTTGTGGATATTTGAAATTATCTGAACACATACAGACGTGAACAATACAGAAAAGTCAACCCCAAACGGGAATCGAATCGGAGTGGGTCGTTTCGTGACAAGTACAGGCCCCCGTTACAGGACAGTACACGCAAATGTCAGAGTACATGAATTTCTCTTTTAATGCAGGCGGCCGGCGTGTTTATATATTTAGAAATGAACAATTTCATTTTTGTTTCTAATTGCTCGTTTTAAAATTACTCTACATACGTTCATATGTATTTTTGGTATTTTCGTGACTGGTCCAGTAAAATTACCCCTTAACGACCAAGAACTATAATATCAAGATTAAAGTTAGTGGTGAAGAAATTATATGCGTTTCTATAACAATCAAATGAATTATTTGTAATTAACAGATGTCGAAGAGTAGTTCGGTAGTACCTATCGTTTAAGGTTTTTGTAATAATAACTAACCAATTTGAAATTATAAGCTGGGGGTTTTTTCTCAATCTCAAGAAGTATTTGAAAACATTAGAATAGTAGTTTTCGATATAAGGGCATAAAGTTGAACTTATATCGAAAACTACTATTATAACATACTGAATGACTCCGAATTCAAGGAGTCGATGAAATATTCGTTATTAATCAGTTTTCTAGAGCATTCAAAGAACATTCAAAATGTGGTTCTCGGTTTCGTAAAAGACACAAAAATTATCAAGTTAAATCATAAAAATTGTTCCATTATTCGTATTTGTAACAATTGAACAAATATTTTCCTGCAAATTGAAGAATTACTCGGAATCGTACACACAAGTTTCAGACTTTAGATGTTTTAAAATACCAATTTGCACTTTTTCTTAGTTTGTAATGTATAAAATAATTTATAAAGTATAATGAAAGTAAGGTATACTATAAATCTAAATAGTGGAAATTATTTTACGAGTAACAATTAATAATGCTTCCTTCCTGAAGTCAGAGGCTCGTCTGAACAATTCTTCCATTTTTTCAAAAATTATAAAGGTTCCAAAAACTTAAGTAATAATTTCCATCATTGACAAAAAATGTTTTCCAACAAAAAATGTGCGTAAAACTCTGAACTGCACAATGTTGGAAAAAAAGTAAAAAAAAAACATGTAATTTCCATCTTTTGTTTCTCGTTAGGCATTATTATTAATTATTACTTCTAAACATATACTACTTTTTTTAAAAGTTTCGCTTTACAAACAATTCAATGATTAATTTAAAGTAAAAAATGTGGTTTCTTAATTGTAAAGGTTACAGTTTTATCAGAATATACCAAATAATTCTATCAGTAATATATTGTTGTAATACACAAAATGTACACGTACACAGCTTCCGGTAAAAAGTGATCGGAAATACCGGCAATTTGGAGTTTTTTTCAAATTGCTTTGTATTATTTAATGCCCCAAATTACATAATTATGTGGCCTCAAGTAGTACCTTGTATGACAATATTACAGAAATTAAGAAGTTAGTGTTCCGTTTCCGTTCCGAATTACCCACAGTATCAGTGCAGTGAGGTAATCAATCTTTCTCTAAATGGGAAGGAGTTTTTTTAAATACCTTCAGTAACACAGTGAAATCATTTATGATTTTGAAAATGTCAAGTGTAATTGGCTTAAACAAGTGCTGAATACATAGCCAGAAGATGGCCATCTTTACAAAACATAATCAACGTTTTAATTTAAGATTTATTTTAAATTACATTAAAATTAACTTTTTTTTAAATTTCTTCCTGGCTTAAACCGTTCATGTTTCCCCCCCCCCCCCGCCCTTTTCAGATAAATAAAAAATTGGTATTGAACTGTGATAGTAATCATAGTAAATGCTAATGCACTTTAATAAAGACGTGATGTTTATTTTTGTCTTGTTGTTTCCTTTTGATACTTCAGCAATTCCCCAACAACAGCGGGCAATATTTTACCGAAGGTAATCGGCTACAATGTTTTATTTTTTCACTCAAGTTGTTATCCTTTCAACGGCCTTTCATTTTTGCGTGGAAATTCGATTGCATGAAGCGCGGGAGGGCGATTCTCCACGAGAAAGGGCTTCGGAGGTACATCGCATGCTTTACGTAAACATTAATCTTGTTTCATAAAATTGCCCAGATTATTATTCGACGTGGAAACATCTCACGAACGAACATTTTAGTGCTAATTTTCATTCATGAATGTCTACGGACTATTCTGTTGAACACCGAAAATGAAACAGCCTTATTCTAACTAAGCTGTAAGATATGCGAGATAAAAACATTTAGCTAACATTTCTAAAATACTGTAAAATTAATTATTTGGCATTTCATAACTTTAGCTAGAAGTTTATATCTGATATTTCGTTCGGTGCATGTTTGCGTACAATTCGATTCCGATGCTGCAGGACTGAAAACTTACACCACTTTCTAATAAAAACTTGGTGATGTTGCTATTTGTATCACGCGTAAAGTAACAATTCACCATATTGTGAACTACAAATAATGTCGAACAAATGAATATAAATTGCCTACAAACATCAATTTTTACTTTTTCGATCCGAGCACTTTTGAAAATTTGTCATTTGGAAAAAACTTTTGTTACTTGAAGGTTGTTGGGATTGCTGTTTACGAATCTGAAATCATATTTAGAAGAATAACAATGGCTGATCGACTATGGAGAACTCTTTTGAAAAGTTTAACCACTCTGCTTGAAATATGTTAGTCGGGAGTTTTTGGGGTCGTTGGTCACAAATTTGAAGTCAGATTTTGAAAATTCAAAATGGCGTACACATTTTTAAAAAATTGAATCATTTTGCTTGAAGCTTGCTACTCGGGGCTTTCGATGTCGCTGGTTACAAATCTGATGGTATATTTTGAAAATTAAAAATTGCCAAATTTGACTTCAGATTCATAATTAACAGTCCCGAAAACCGTAGAATAACAAGTATCAAGCGAAATAGTTATAATTTAAAAAATTTGTCCGTCATACTGAATCCGACATTTTTAATTTTCAATATCTGCCTTCAGATTCTTAATCAGCGTCACAAAAATCCCTATACAGCAAGTACAGTAAAATCTAACAAAATTTTTGTTTCCCTCATTTTGGGCACTTTTTTATTCGCCGCACTTAAGGGCGTTCCCGGAGAAAATGAAAAACAGATTTTCCTGAAACTTTTCTAAAACGTTTAAAATTCAGTATTGCAATTCCCGTTAAATTTTGAGAAATTTGAGAAAGTTGCAAGGTTTTATATTGGCGGTATAGGGAAACGCGGTTTCGCGAGGTAATTTTTTAGAATTGTGAAAGAAATAATCTACAGAATCCTTTAAAAAACTAACATGTGTTTCGGAATAATATTAGGAATGTTTTCTTGAAATGTCGAGATGGCTTACCGAATTAATTTTAGAAAAATCATTGTGTAAAATTTGCGACTGAAGTCCTAAAAAATTTTTTTCTAAAACAATGACATTACATTCGAAAACAAAAGTTACAATAACAAAAGTTTTTAAAAAATCATCGCAGTAGTGGCGATTTCGCACTTCAGCGTATACAAGAGAGCGAGTGAGAAACCAATACGCTTATTAACTCTATCTCTTTCTCGCTGGGGAACGTCCATAAGGAGTTTTTTTTATAATTGAATAATTTTGTCAGAAATAGTATACCCTGATGTTACTCAATCTTGATAAGCTATCAGAATTGACACCCGGAAAGTACGAAAAAATATCATCCGATTGGAAGTTAATGATATCGGTTATTCATTTTCATTAAAAGATAAATTATTTATAAGTAATTTATTTATTAGTAGCAGTTCATTTAATAATAAAATACCGTTCTTCTTAGAAGATTTGAAACGTAGTATTTTTCGTAGCAGGCGTCGCTACGATGTTACATAATGGTTATACTTAAAAAATGTTTTTTTTTACAGCCTGAGTGAAAAAAGTTATTTTCATCATACTGGGACGAAAGCAGCAACTTTCCTCCCGCAAGCGGAAGTAAAAAAGAATGCCTCAGACTATATGTTTTTCACCCTCGGCTTCACCTCGGGTAAAAATTACACGCAGCCTGAGACATTCTTTATTTTACATCCCTCGTTGAGTAATATACTATTTGCTCCCTATATCGCTGGAGCAAAATAGCTCATTCTCTCCCTAGGGAGCAAAATGAATATAGCCGGGAGCAAAATATTTTTCTCTCACTCTATTCCCAAAATACTATTTTTCTATATCGCGGGAGCAAAATAGCACGCTCTCGTATGAGAAAATAATATGTGCAACAAGGGAGAACAGGTATTTTTCAATATCAATTTTTGGCAGATTCGCTGCTTTCTCAAATACGGCACTATAAAAAAAGTTTTAAATGAACGCCGAATATACGCTTAATTTAAGATAAATAAGAAAACAAAGACCAATTAGAAAAGGACACACTTATGCCCTACACATTGGCTTACTTTATTAATTGTACTCTACCAAATTTTCGAAATTTGTTTGCAGCTTAATTATAATCATTAGTGCGTTATTGGGATTATATCATTGGAATTAATTCCTGAATAGCAATCGAGGTATGTATAATATGGAAAGAGGTAGAGATAGAAGCAAATTGAAATAGCGCTGAAAACATATGGCCGAATTGGACGATAATGACTCATGTTGTAGGTATTGGCCAACAAAAAACGGATTCCGCATATTTCGATGAGTTTTTAAATGAAATAATAAAAGTGTAATTGAAAAGGCTTCCAAAACAAACAGTATTCATTACCAGGAAATAGAAATGGATTGTAACATCTCCTTTAATGAAGGAGTAATTTAAAATCCCTTTCATGGGCGAATAACGATTTATACCTTTGAAAATATGAAAAGTAAAACGAAGCAAATATTGATTTTACTTTGAGCATCCATCCGTATACATACATTCTCACCCCTATTCGGAATGCATGCAGATCCAAATATCCATCCAGGACGGTGTGCTCTCGCATCCTAAGGAAGTTTCGATGATGACCCCCCTTTTACGCGTCCGAACAAGTTGCAGTATAATGATGCCATTAGCGCTTTATTACGCTACAGTCGCACAGCAGTAAAATTAGCTACTAGTATCGGACATAAAACAGTCCGCTCATAGTCTTTTGTATTATGATGGATATAAAATATTAATTGGAATTATGAGAGGCCTATCATAAATCTCAGTGAGACCGGAAATTATGGGCGATCTGAAAAGACAGTAAAAAAATTTTAAAAACTCTTGGAAAACCTTCGTTTCACAAAATGAACATAAATTTAACATAAAAAGCGAATAATTACATGAAATGTAAACGTCATTTTATTTAAAATTTTAATCGCAATATGTAGCCTTGACGTTTATTGGTTATAATATATCATGTAAGATACCGTCAAAACTCTAAATGATCATTTTCGATGTTGGGTTGCTGCCATTTTGAGTTTAGAAATTCTGACACGTGATCCATATTCAACGACAAAATAAACGAATATGGGCATAGGTCGGATATGGACATTAGTCGGTCATATTAGGTTCGCCATTTGGAATTTTGAAAATACGACATCCGATTCGTAATTAGCGACTCAATAAAGTAATGGTTAAAAAGATCAGTTTGTTTTGATCCGTTCTCGATCCTGATTTGGAGTTTGTTAATTTCAAAAGAACTGGTGTTCTTTGAGGATTTTGAAGGTCAACAGTTCATGGTAAATATTTCTTAATATTTTTCCTCTGTTCTACAATTTATTTTCTTGAATTTCGCTCCAGTTCCAGCGATTTTGGTCAATTCTATCACGTGAGATATTTGGTTTTGACATAACTTTTTCTAAATGTCCTACGGTTTCGGCAATATTTCTCTGCTAAAAATTGCCATTGGATGATCCGCACTAACCCTAATTTGTTGTATAATGCTTCACGGAAATAAATGGTTAGTTCTACTAACTACGTAAAAGCAGTGAATTGTTTCGCTATCGAAATTTGTAAAACCTGGTTTTTACTACTTTTTGTAGTTAAGGGTGTTCTAAAGTGTTTTGCGGATAAGGTACGAATTTACACGAAATTCCGTAAATAAAAAATCGAGTTTGCAAAATTCGGACACTACAAGGGCAATTCTAATTACTAAAGACAGTTCTCCTAGAATGCACCAAAGAAATTAATTGAGAACTGACCGAGAATTTTCGGAAATAAGTGATTTTTATTTATTTCTGAAAATTCTCGGCTAGATCTCAATTTGATATCTTTGATATTTTCTAGATGGTAATTAGAATTGGCCTTACAGAGTCCCAATTTTGATAAATTCATTCATTCATTTTTTATTTTTAGGATTTAGTGGAAATTCCTACCTTATTGGTCGAGCACTTTAGAACCCGCTTAAGGTAACTACTTTTTCTAGAAACGAAACGAAACTCCTTTTCCTTTTCAGCACGCGCTGACGATCTGGAGAACAGCATTTTAATAGAATATTTAATACGATTTATTATGTATTTAGAATCGATGAAAACGAATCCGATGAAAAAGCATTTACCGCTTCGTTATGTTTTGGCCACCATCGTAAATAAATTGTCTAAATGCATGATTTCTTCCAGTTTTTCATTTATTTAGGTTCAAATTAGATACAAAAATGGGATTAGTTTATAATAAGAGGAGGGAAGATCGGGTCAAAGCATTACAGAGTAAATTATAAAGAATCATTTTTGTCGCGGGTCCGATTGTAATCCATAATTTTTGTGTGCCTTGATTATAGCAATTATATTGTCATGAATATAAGAAAACAGCGCAGCATGAACTACAAATGTAATGCATGTTTTGGATGTTTATGTCATATCGGTTCGTATACTGAAAAAAATTCTTAGTTTATTTGACTACTTTTTAACTACTAAAAGTATTTCAATAGGTTATAGTTACAACCATAAAGGAGTTAAATCAACAGAATATATAGTTATGGAAATTATATTTTAGCAGTTAATTCTACTACATTTTTTTGAGTTTAACCCCCTAGTACACTAAACCCTACTTCAATTCAACATGCCGGAGCGATATATTTTTCATTGAATTTAGTAGAAATATATTTATTGCTGATTTAACTTCTTTACGGCAGTAACTGCAACTTCAATAATTTTCTTGAAACAGATCGAACTACTCTGTGCAGTTAAAAAGTAGTCAAATGAACTAAAAATTTTTCTGTTAATTTTTTTTTTAGTGGAATTATTTTTATTGCAGCTTTTGGCGATTGCTTTTTTTATTATATTAGTGCATGTCTTTTTTATGCATAATATCGCATTTCTTGATCTCCAATTAATAATATTATTAACTTAAGTAAAAATAGTAAAATTAACAAAATCAACAAAGTTATACTATCAAAAAAGTGTTTCTTTTAACTACTCTCGACTCAACTTCTCAATGGTAGTTGAATTTGTCAAGTTAATTTTTTTCAGTATGTGAACAGGTTTTTAAAAATAATTATTCAGTTCGTAATAATGTAATATAAATCGAGATGTTAATGACACTCACTTTCTTACTATGTAAGATATTTGAATTACAAAAATTGAGTGATAAAAAATGTCAAATTGATACGAATAAAATTTCGTAACTCAAGGTACAAGTGGTTTTTACAAGAGAAAGTAGTAAGAATGTCAACTAACCTAAAATAGTAACACAACTAAAAAATGTCTCTGAGGTGGGTTTACAACTTTTTGTAGTTGAAACAACAGCTTCTCGTTGTGCTATTTTCTCCGTGTAGACAACCCTAACCCTAAAGAAAACATTGACACTTGTGCATGTTTACACGGTCGAGAAATCCCTTTTCAACATAAATGCTAAATATTGCATTATTGATACTTCCATGGTGCATCAGCTTGATTTCACAGTCGTTATGAAGCACAGGACGTCGCGTCGCTCAGTGAATTCAATCGGAGCATGGAACCAGGTGTTAATGAAAATGTTTTGTTATCTGATTAGTGTTCGCCGACCTCGAGTAAACAAACAAAGTGAAGTCAAGCAAAGGATAAAGTTTAGTCCATTACTACACTCTGGCATTTTTATTGGTGCAGCTATTGTTTGCATTTGTAATTATCAGTGAAATGAAATACGAGCACTGCAAAATTGAGTATTTTAATTTCGGACACATTTGTTGTAATTTTTTTGGGCTTAAGAAACGACATGACGTAAAAGGTGCAAAATTGATAGTTTGGTTATAATAAAACACATTCTAAGTGGGTAAGTTGAATATTAACTAACACATTATAAATATTTTTTTTTATTAATAATTTTTTGGTTTTTTAGTTGATTGCACACCTCTAATGATAAATTAATGTGGAACATGATATTTTCCAATTGATGTCAATCATTTCTTAGTTATTGGTAAAGATTTCCGCTAAAATGTTTTAATGTGTTTTTTTGTTTAAAAAAAATCCTATTTATTGTAAAGAATTCGTATTTTTTTTTTTATTTTTTATTCTAGAAATAAATTTCTGATGAGGGCCCTTATTATTGGTCGAAACGTTAAATTGTGTATTAAACATTTCTTTCCATGTATGGGTTGGAAGAATTATATTATTTCGTAAAAGAATCGTTTATTCCAAGAACTATTTTAACTGAATGTATAAAACACGTTCACTTTATAACAATTTTACAATGGGTATTGTACCGGTCGCAACGTTCAAAATGTCGATAAACTGTAAATACCTACATTACCACCAATCAATACGCAACCTTTAAAACAAACAAACAAAAATAGAAAAATATTTTAAACAGAAATTACATGGCGTGCACTTATCTAGAAAACGGGACCTATGCATTTTTTCCTTTATGTTCAAATTTAAAAAATTTAAATGAATTTTGCCAATTGTAATTGGCGTAATGTACCTAACGCAGTTTACGTAGATTTTTTGCACGCGATAAAATATCCAAAAATGTAAGATTGCGAAAATTATTTACCCGAAATATAAATTATACGGCGTTGGGTCGGTATTTACTTATTTTATGATCATTTGAATCACTTCTCTGCAAAAATCTCCGAGCTTAGCTTTGTACATATTTTCCTTCATGATTGTAGGATAATGCATAGCATTAACCATAATTAGTTGTTTTAATTAATTCCAATGTTTAATTGAAAATTTGATTAGTACTGCTCCAACAGAGAATAATTTATTTTTCGGTATTTTACACCTTTTTTTTACAAAATTTTTTTTTATATATTGTTGCTATGCAACAAAAATTACAATTATTTAGTCACTGGGTTTCCTAAAGATGTACAATGTGTAATGACATTACATTACCAAAATAATGCATTTCTCTCAATATCACTATATTCTAAAAAATCCTTCATTTTTAGATTATAGTTAAAACTTCATTTAAACACTATCATTACGTATAAGACAGGGCCCTCCGTAGTCTTACTGCCGAATCCAGCGGAGGACCTGGGACGAAACGTATTTTTTAACAAATAGGCATTTTGATTCATTTTTTACCGTTAGAGGGAATTTGAAACCATTAACAAATTGCATTTTTAAATTGGTCATATACCATTTCCATAGATCATCGTTTCAGAGACGGTAATTATCACATTTTTTGGTCTCTCAATTAGTTAATTTTAATTATTAAGTAGCTTATATCGAAGCTCGATCTAAACATTATATGTTATTATTTATTTTCGTGTATTTGAACCGTAATCCCAAGCAAACATCTAATAAGAATTATACGCTTTTTGTGTTTCTTATAAAAAAATTCTTTTATAAAAAAAGATAGGTCACCAAGTTCTATAAAAATATATGAGAAAATGCCCTAAGCTGGCAAGTTTTTTTTTCAAATTTTTTTGGTCATGAATTTTGAAACTGTCTAGGCAGCATTCGAAAAACCTAAAAACGAGCCGATTTTTCACTTTGCAAATTTTTGAGTAACTTAGTAAACAAAAAAATTACAAGCAATTTAGGAAAATAAAAACTAGTCCTAAGTTTGCAGACTCTGCAATGCAGAGGTTGATTGGCAATGTATGCAGAAGTAATGAAATAACGGACAAATATGAAAAAAAACTTCATTTAAACTTTATTTAATGTTTTAAATGCAGTTTACCTTTATTTTTATTCGTCAGAATATTCTGAATCGCTATGTACGCGATTTCTCGTGCGAACCATGTTGAAATAGTCCTACCAGCAAATTGTTATGTGAGAACGTAATTAACTATGGTAATGTTATACATTTTATGAAATGCGTTTGTAAAATATTGCCAAATGCTAAGTAGAAAAAAAAATCTCGAACAACTTAGGGTACTTTAGGACTGCCAACATAGGGCAACGTTATAATTTTTTACATGAGCTTATAATTTTTCCCAGACAATTTTATGAAAAATCCTCACGACCAATAAAAAGGTAGTTAAAAACTAAGTTCAACATGAAAACATTTTTAGGAGAAAATTATGACATATGCTGTCACTTTGGAAACTCAACTTTTCAATTCTGTTCAGGAAAATTTCGAAAAATGCGAAAAATCATATCTATGTATCGAAAAAAGTTCACTAATGTTTCAATTGAACTGTGATCACATAATGCCAATAACGGGGGTGTCGCAATTTGCATTCTGTCAACCTAGGACAATTTTCCTTATTAATATAATTTTCTTAACAAAAATAAAAAATATTGGATATTTAAAAATGACTACGAAATATTAACAACGTAATGTTTTCTAACCCTCGAATATTATAAACATATTCACCAATCATATATTTCATATTTTATGAATAAGAACGGTTTATTATTATTAACATTTGCAAAATCATGCTAAATTATTTGTAAACCTTAGTAGGAATAAACAGGTATCTAAAACGCTCATCTTTGAGTTTATGGCTCTCTCTATTCAAAGCTAGCGAGTGGCGGGACGACCAGATTATACTAGCGCCACTAAGCTAATTAGTATTACCGCATCTGTAAAAACTTTGGATTTATTAATAATAATTCATGCCGGGAACACTTTTTACGCATCAATTTCAATCGTGTATTTTCATATGAAAATTGAGGTTGAATAAAATTAAAAGTTATGTATCTTACTATTTTCAAGGTCGTTCTTTTCACTTTCGTTATAAACATTGAACTATCGCAATGAGAACATTAAATACAGTAATTTACATGTCAAAAACGAAAAAAATCGAGTATACTTTTGAATAAAACATTTTTTCTCACCGAAAATGTATTTTCAGTCACAAAATCCCTTTACGAAAGGTAAAGAAATTAGTTCTCGTATCGAGATATGTTTTTTAAATATTAACAAGATAACATCGCAATCACAGAATGGCGACGGCAGTGAGATTTTTCTTTCTAAAAGTTAACATATTTTTTCATGAAAACTATAAATTTTAGGCAAAATTGTCTAATAATAAAAATATCCTAGAATACATCGAAGAATATGTCTTTTAATAAGTTTTTTCAGAATTTGTTCATATATTATATTATTTTTCAAAATTTAGAAAGATTTTCGGGCTGCTGATTACGAATTTAATGTCTGTTTTATATAATTAAAAATGGGGGATTCAATATGGCGAAACAATTTTTAAAAATGCATCGGATTCGCTGGAAACTCGTTATTCGGGAGTTTTTGAGGTCGCTGATTACAAATGTGGTGTTACTTTTGCAAAATTCAAAATGGGTGATACATTCTCGCAGCCAAAACTTTTTGTAAAACGACTTCATGTTATTCGTTATTATTTTTGCGAATTAAAAAATGGCAGATCAAACAAGCCTGGCAAACATTTTACAACTGATTCCATTTCATGAAAATCTGTTATTGGAGGGTTTTTAGTACCGCGACTAACAAATTTTTTAAAAAATGAGGTATTTCAAAATGTCGTTATCCGCCGTTTTGAATGTGATAAAACTTAAAATCTGATTCGTAATTAGCAACCCGTAAAACCCTTAAAAATAAATGTATATTAAAAGAACTTTGTGTACTTTGCGTAAAAATTAATTAATTCGAAAAACACACCGTTTATGTTGTTTGTTAATAATAACACTATACGAAAACATTTTTAAAAATAGTTGGTTAGGCTCTATATAAGAAATGGAAAAGATAATGTTCTCGTATCTTTCTAGAAGTTTGAATTAAACCAAAAGACACGATAATGAAAATGTAACATGAGTTTGAAGTATGAAATATTCTTCGAGTTCTTTTGTCGGTACCACGCTGGTGGTTCTGAACGTTTTTTCGTGGTCATTTTCTTGAGGCCAACGAACCGCAGAGCGGATGATGTTTACCACCACACGATTTTTCCTCCATTTCCGCTTTGATTCGTCCGTCCTTTCAGCCCGATAAATATAAGCGTTTTGTGACAAGTGAAACGGGCGCGAGAAAGTAAGGTGAATGGATCTTCAGGTCAGCGAGGGAAATATATTAGTAGGGGAGAGGGACACCCGGTGCTTGGGGCGACACAGTGCCATTCGTTTAATCGCTTTGTAACCTGCCTCAAAGCAGGTGACACAATCATTGGCGGTGCCCGTGATTAGGAGTATCAGGACACAAAAATGTGATATTTTAAATTTAATTACTCAGATATAAATCGGTTGGATTAAAATATAACGCAGGCCTGTAAACATTGGCTCTGTTCTGTAACAAAAAAAAGGGAAGGTGATTCTGATAGGATGTTTGATGAAGAAAACGAATCCGACCTTCAAAATGATCCATCATGTCAGGATTTCCTGTAATGGCCATTTTGACCATTTTTCGGAATTTTTTGTGGCTAACCAAACATTTTTTTTTCATTTTGCTCAATTGCATCGTATAGTACTATATGTAAGATTTAAAACCCATTTTTGAAAATAGTTTTACGGTTTTTTTTAAGAAAGTTATGTAGATGTGAAATTTCCTCGTTTAGGCTAGTGCAGGTATATAAAACTGTGAAGGATAAGGTAAGTACATACGTAAGAAACGAGCTAGTAGTAAAATAATATTAACACAGTTTGTAGCAAAAAAACTTCATTTTAAAATTGCCCATCGATTTTTTAAAATTTGTTTTTAAATTGATGTGGGATTGTAGATCATGAATCGCTGATTCGACTCGAAATTGACTTTAGATAAGGACTTCCCTTGACTTTTCTATACTATTACGACTCGTAACTGTAACGCGTTTGAGGACGACACTTTAATGTAACTATTACGTAACTGTGATGATTGGGCATTTTTAATCTACAGATCGCCATTTTGGATAAGACATGTTTAATTTTAAAAATCGGACAACGGATTCGTAATATGTGATCCCAAAAACACTCTTATACAAAACTTGGTAAAAATCGATTAAAATGTTCAAATTTCTGTCCGCCATTTTGGATCCGCCATTTTGAATTTTTCAATTTTGACAACGAATTCGTAATATTTACCTCAAAAACACCCCTACACTGATTTTCATAAAAAATTATTCAATTACAAAAGCGGTACGTGTTGGCTCCGTATTACTGCTGCCATTTTGAATTTTTGTTCGGACGTCGCGTCTGCATAAGGTACAAGTCATTATGTCACAGGATCCAGACGCGCGATTCGATTGGATGAAGCTTTCATATACAAAAATAGCTTTTTCAACAAAGTTTTAAAGTTTTTTTACGAGTTTTTTCTCTTTAACCCTTCAACGCCGGGACGGGCACTTTTTTCGTTCATTTTTAACTTTAATTTTCACGGCAATTAAGAATGTAAAAAATCCTTCAGGAACAATGTCTTACGTATTTGACCTCGCTCTTTCAGAGTCTGCAAGCAAGCTAAAAAAAAATGAATTTTCAAAAAGGTACAGCCATTTTTTTAAAGAAAAATCGAAATTTTTGACAATTTTCTTTCAGAAATGTTTTTTTTTTTTCATATAGCAGGTCACCAGAGCACTGTTTCACCGGAAAATATCGCGTCCGCAATATCTAAGCTTGAAAATGGCGAAACTTACTTTTCAAAATTTAAAATTGAATTCAGTTGCATGTAGCTCTGTAGAATTCGAATACAAATATATTCGATTTCTAGACAAATAATCCGTTCGATTTTCTTAATGAAGACTGCCATATTGGATCGGCCATTTTGAATTTTTGAAATCTGACTTCAGATTCGTTATCAGTGACCCCAAAAACACCCATTTTCAGGTGAAACAGTGCTCTGGTGACCTGCTACATGAAAAAAGAATTCATTTCTGAAAGAAAATTGTCATAAATTTCGATTTTTCTTTTAAAAAATGGCTGCAACTTTTTGAAAATTCATTTTTTTTATTTTGATTGCAGACTCTGAAAAAGCTAGGTCAAATACGTAAGAAATTGTTCCTGAAGGATTTTTTATATTCTTAATCGCCGAGAATATTAAAGTTGAAAATAAACGAAGGAAAGTGTCCGTCCCGGCGTTAAAGGGTTAAGACGCCATAATAATATCGACATAAAAATGCACGACAATATTAAAATCTGAAGTAACAAAAAAATATCAAGAAATTTTATCATGTTCTCAAAGTATATCTTAGCGAATAATAAGGCTTTACATTTGTAGCCCCGGAACAGATAAGGTGAAGTTAGCGGATGATTTATCATACATATATGAGTAATTCTACAGAACTTTTAACTTTGCAATGTTCAAAATCATCAAAAATTATTTTAGTGGCATACTAATGGGACATATTTTTTTGGTTTTTACAGCACTTCGAGAGTAAGAAACAGTTGGCATAACTCGTTTTTGAATAAAGTTGTATACAGTTGAATAAAGTCAAAGTTGAAACTAAAGAATAGCCTAATGGTAGATGCAGATGCACTTATATTATATATCTTATCGTTTTTATATTTAAAGATAAGGTACTTGTTACGAGAAAAACAGTTTTTTTACTCATTATTTATTATCGCCTATAAACAAATTTTAGGATTAAATTTTTTCAATTTTCATTACGGGAGTCTAAAGACACCAGCCGAAAAATTAGTAATCTATGTTTATTTTTAATTCATTAATGTATATTAAAGACTTTTATAATGCAATCGTTTTATAATTTTGTACCAAGGACTTCTGGCCCGTTTAATTACAATAAATATATTACATTTTTTCAATTTTTATTACGGCAGTCTAAAAACATCAGCCGAAAAGGTAGTAATCTATGCTTATTATCAACCTAGAAAAATGCTGATTTATTTCTTAGAATGTTTGTTTCCTATTTCAAACTTAACAATTTCAAATAATAAAAATAAAAAAAAATTTCAACATTTTTTATTATTAAAATGTCGATTTCAGGGTGTAGGATAACCAATGGCAAGTTAAACATGTGATAGGAGATTTATAAGTACTTTAAAGAATAAATTACAAAGTAGTTTTAAGCGAGCCTAAACGCCCTTTAAGTGTGCCACTCGAAAATGTGTATTCGAACGAGTTTTTAGAGACCTCCTACAAAGTTTGTTTATGAGGCACAGGTATGCCGTGCATGTTATTTTTGGGGCTTTTAGTGTAGAATTATTCTATGAAACTAAGAACTCAAGAACTGCAAAGTTATTTTCTCCATATTGAAAAAAGTAATAAATTCCCGAATTTGGAATAATCGGTGAACGCTTATATTTTAAGCTGCACAATTTTTTAGAAGATAAGCGCACTCGGCATGTTGTTTATTGGAACTTCAAGATTCTACGAAGATTCTCTGAAATTTTCAGAGTGATTGGACAATAGTTACCTTTTTTTTTTAGTGATATCAAAATGAAATTGTTGGATTTTACGTTGTGAAATTCAGTAAAAATCGTTCTTTACGTTCGTTTTTCTTCTTTCTAGTGGTTTATAATCTTAAAAAACAATGTAAAGTGCTAACATTTTAATATATCGCAGAAAAAGAATCTTGATCGGTTAGTTCAATATTCGTTTGTTTGCAAGATAGATAGTCTGTGAAATTACTCATATAAGTCAAATCTGGGCAATCTAATAAAAAAAAGGGATTTAATTTTTGTTTTCGGTTTTTAAAAGTGTGAGTCTTATGAATTATAAGACACCACTTCGCCTTTGCAGCGAGGCGTCCGACTCGGAAGATTCGTTCTCCGATAACCCCTAATTACGGTTTAATAACGCAACACACTTTATAATGCAAGTGCGTTTTCACGCTTTGGTTTGATCACTAACTGATTCTGCGTCTTACTAATTTATAGCGTCGACCCGTTCATCTCTCTGCTTGCCTGCCTCTCTTGTTTCGTTATACATTTTCAGGTGAAGCTTAAAAAGGTCTCCGGTTTCGTAATCGTTCCGGGAGCTGTAGCGGAGGGCCACGGTCCTGCGAATATTTTCGCCGTTTATAACAGAAATTGGAATAAACTCTTCAACTCGGGTATTACAAATTTCGCTTGAGTGCACGCTTGTTCGCTTGGTAATGTGTTTGCACCGACGTTTACAGCGGTGTCGGTCATCAAGCAGACTCACACGTATTTGGTCCACGGTTGTGCGTGGGTGTGGGTTGCTCTCGTTCATTTCGCGAGTAGGAGATAGTCGGCCGTTACAGTACAGTGCCAGCAGGAAAAGAGACGTCGACGACGTGTATATATACATACGTCAGCTAGGTGCGTCGGTGTCGGTTGCTCAGTCCGATCTCATGAAACTGAAATTTCCTTCGAAACGGCCCGGGAGTTACGCTCGCGAGATGACGGTTTAGAAATTCCTAAGATATCTCTGGGTACTTGGTCGGTTCGCGTTAACCGGAGGGGGAATCCCCTCGGTATAAAGTCGCGGGTTCGGCAACCGTACGGTTGGTACTCGCACACATACATGTATAAAGGCGCGGAGACGTAAAATTCGCACGCCGTTGGGCGCCAGTACCTAAATTTACCGTTTAAATCCCCATCCCCCTTGCCCCCCGGGCGTGCGGATTGGGGGGGCGTTGGTTTGCTCCCGGTCGACCTCGGCGAAACGATGGCCGTTCGCTCTTGCCTCCGGGCGAGATAAACGCGCATCCCCGCAGACGCGAATTCTGAAAAAGGGGTCGGACAACACCGAGCGCCTCGCTGCCACGGATGCTGGCGGCTAGCCTCGGTGCCCGAAAGGGTTGCTCCGAAACAAACGTGGAGAGGAAAAGTGCACGGATGAAACGAGACGGAGGCTGCGAGAATAGAATATCTGTAATTGTCTCCGCAGGAGCACTTGCCGTACATCCATGCTGGGCGACTGTTACTGACGTCCTAGAACGGTGAATGGCATTTATGGACGTAACGACACCAGGACCCGTCACACCGAAGGAACGACTCAGATATATGAAATTGGTACCGACATCAACGTAGTCACGTGTGTTTCCTAATACCAGGGAAGTTTGTCCAGTATCCCACGAGGAAGTTATTAACCCCTTAACTGCGGCTAGAATTTCAAAGAAAGTGCCCAAAATGCCAAAACAAAAATTTTGTTTGATTTTAATAATATTTGGTATAGCTAGTTTTTTGGGTCGCTGATTTTGAATATGGAGACAGAAAAGAATAACTTCAATCATGTTACTAGGCGATTTTTGGGGCCACTGATTAGAAAACAGTGGTCGGATGATGAAAATTCCAAAATGGATATAGGTGAAACAAAAAGTCTAAAAAACCTCCGAGTAATAAGTTTCAAGTAAAATGGTTCGACTTTTCAAAAAAAGTGTCCGCCATATTGGATCAGCCATTTTGAATTTCCAAAATCTGACTTTAGATTCGTAATCAACGACACCAAAAATCATTGAGTAACAGATTTCAAGCTGTTTTCAAAACTTTTTATGGATAAATTTAGTGAACACCATGGCAAACGTCATGACGAAAATTTTGAAAACATCACGAAAACTGCCATCTTTGTAGACGTATATTTTTGTGTTGACACATAGATTATGAAAATCGACAACGTCATCGTATTCAGTATACCTTAGACTATCCAGAAATGGATTTGATTTTAATTTACATAAATTCCACAATTATTTATACCGTGACGAAGATTTGCGTTTTCTGGCATTCTGGGAAAAGTCCGAAATGAAGAAGATCTTCCTCATCGGCAACTAAGAAGTTAATTTGGGTCACAATTTGATTAAGTTGTAATTCTACATGCTACTGGTTTATATGAGAAGAAACAAAATTTAATTTTCTGCAATAAACAGGGTTGGACCCATTTTGATTCATGCAATGGAACGATCGATCTCGCGAGACTCGCCGATCACTGTCGTGGTTATTTTCCGACTTAACCCACTCAGTCTAGAGATATACGTTGGTTTTCGAGTTTCTTGCTAACCTGACAATTTTGAGATAAAATTTTACTTTTATACCATACATGATTCTAACGACCTCAAAATGGCCGCAACAATGAAAATTTCTTTGAAATTTTCTGGACTCTCTAACTAAAAAACTACGAGCTTCTTTAAACAAACACCAAGAAGGAAAAGTTGTTAGAATCTACCGAGAAATATCCTGGAATTTCGTTTTAGATTTTTTTTATGACATTTGAGGGTTTTTTTTTAAATTTGTTTCGAAGTTTTACTTATTTACGAAAAATTATGAAAAACATTTACGGTATACTGTGAGGAATTTTAAGAATTCTTTATTCTTTGCAATTTTTTCCAAATGTTGACACTTTTCGAGAAAAAAATCCTAAGCTATAATATTTGAAATTCATTTTTTCAAAAACTATCAATTTTTGAAACAAAATGCAAAGGAGAAACTCTTAGAGTTCATGAGAGAATACACTAAATTTTTTTCACAATTTTTCGAAAATAATTTACATTCAATAGAACCCCAATATTTTAATGGCTCGAATAAAAATGGTAAGAATAAATTTTCCCCAATTTTTGGAGCTTTTCTTTCAAATTCGGCGCCATATTGGAATTCCTAATGGCTGAAACTCAATTTTGACCTCGGGATCTTGAAGAGCGACCTCGAAAGCAGTAGAATACGTACCTCTCAATTTTGTTTAACTTCGATTTTGGTACGAAGTACTCGATTGAAATAAAAGCAAGAAGTGTCCTGTGGGCGTTAATGGGCTAATAAACTGACTTGAGTGATCTAGTTTGCCATTTTTTAGCTTGCTCTTTCAATTGTGGTGGTCAAAATGGCACTTAAACTTTTTGCCAATCCAAAATGTCGGCTTTTAAATAGAAAATTTGAACTTTCAGATTTTTATGAATGTGTTTCATATAATAAATATAATGGAAATTATTTCAGGTTTCAAACAAAACTTATCCAGGATTTCAAAAGAACTTGGACCCATGACTGAGAAAACTTTTCTGTCAATCGAATTAAATGATCCACGTACATTTTAAGTCGTTGTTCACTATTACGACGTTCGATTTAAAAAACAAACGTTTTTAAATGACAAAAACCCTGATGAGTATACTGCTGTTAATTAATTTTTAACGAAAACTGTGTTTATTGTAAGTTTAGTCGGCCATATTACATCTGTATTTTTAATTTTATAAATCGAAAGTCTTAATAACGAATGACGTCTTTCGAATATACGTATTTTTCTATGAAGATCTTGCTGCAATTGTTTTTTTTTGTCAGTAAATTAGTTACACCGGACAAGAATGTCAGATTTTTTAGAGGTTGGGATAATTTTATTCACTTTTAATTCAAACCTGAATTGGTGTTTTTACATTTTTAGAATTTAACGAACAATTTCGAAAATAATTTGGTATAGATATAAAAAATTTGGTATATATGATATGAAACACAAATTTTGTTTTCGATTAACCGACGAAAACAATTTATATACATAACTTTTTGAAAATTCAGTTTTCATTTCACAGATCAGATATAATCTTTGTTTCTTTTAATTAAATTACATAAACATATCCGTGTAATGAGGTGACACCGAGCGACGCGCAACGAAAATATATTGCTCGGTCATGCACGTTATGAAAATAGGTTTATATACATGTTACACCAGATATTCCACAGTTTCTTCCATACTTTTTGCACATTTCATTTTTGTAAACTTCTAGATAGTGCATTTTAAGGTTATTTAATTATTATATCTGCTCTTATTTTTTTATGACAAACTTTTATCAGCAAATTAATAATTGATACGATAAGGGAAAAAAACTCGCGATTTACAATAGTATTTTCAACATATCTTAAGAGAACAATCATATCTATTAACCCATTATTGCCCAAATGCACAGAAAAATTACACCAACTTCAACGCTTATTTCCAATATGAAATAAATTTCGAAAAAAATCAAACTTACCAGATTCTACCATTTTCGGGGTCGCTCTTTCGAATGGCGATGAGAAAATTTAAAAAAAGTCAACATTTGTCTATGATTTTGACATATATATTAAAAAAACATACTTTTTTCAGTGCGCTTTTTTTACAAATATCGAGTTTTCGATACAATATCGTGCTTTGAATGAGCTAAAATATACTAGATAGTGCACTCGATAGTTATACTTAAAATATACACTGGTATGCATTTGAAATTTTGCGATGTCAGATCCAAAATGGCCACCGCAGTAACGAATTTCTATTCAAAATTTAACAATTTTTTTTCTTGAAAACCATACACTTTAGAGAAAATGTTCTAAGGACAATTTTGTTTTAGAATGAGCCAAAAAATACCCTTGAATTTTTTCAGAATGTACTGCTACAATTTTTTATTTTTCAAAAATGCATAAAATCCAAAATTTTCAAAAAATTTTTTAATAAATTTGAAAAAATTTGACAGTGTTATCTAACCAATTCTAAGACATTTTTTATCTATAGAAATTTTCTCTAAAGACTAGTTTTCCAGAAAAAAAATATTAAACTTTTCTAGATTTCAAGACAAATGATTTATTTTCTTGAACACTGCTGTCTTTAGAGAAAATTGCTATAGATAAAAAATGTCTTAGAATTGGTTAAAGAACACTGTCAAATTTTTTCGGATTTTTTAACTAACTTTTTGAAAATTTTGGATTTTCTGCAGTTTTGAAAAATTGAAAATTGTAACAATACATTCTCAAAAAATTCAAGGGTATTTTTTGGCTCATTCTAAATCAAAATTGTCCTTGGAACATTTTCTCTAAAGTGTATGGTTTTCAAGAAAAAAAATTGTTAAATTTTGAATAGAAATTCGTTACTGCGGTGGCCATTTTGGATCTGACATCGCAAAATTTCAAATGCATACCAGTGTATCTTTTAAGTATAACTATCGAATGCACTCTTATAGTATATTTTAGCTCATTCAAAACACGATATTGTATCGAAAACTTGATATTTGTAAGAAATGTGCCCTGAAAAAAGTATGTTTTTTTAATATATATGTCAAAATCATAGACAAATGTTGACTTTTTTTAAATTTTCTCTTCGCCATTCGAAAGAGCGACCCCGAAAATGGTAGAATCTGGTAAGTTTGATTTTTTTCGAAATTTATTTCATATTGGAAATAAGCGTTGAAGTTGGTGTAAATTTTCTGTGCATTTGGGCATTAATGGGTTAAGAATGGAGCTTAACGAACCATGGCTTCTTATTTTTTCAAGAAAACATTCTTTACACCTTCACCGATTGAATTTTTACGAATGTGTCAAATTACTCACAAGATGTAAAATCGAATCCTTTTTTTTAATATATGGAGATATTTGACGTTAGCTTGAGAATTCAGTCGTTGAAGTTGTGGAGAATCTTTTTCTCGAAAGGATAAGCCTTCATTCGCTAAAATCCATCGGTTGAACAATAATTTTTTAATCTATTTCACAAGGAAACCAGACAAAAATATAAGTCATTACAACATTTATTTCGCAAATCATTTTTACACATTTCATTTTTGTTTTCAAGGACAGTAATAAAACTTGTTTTCAACAATATTATCCACAATAAAAATTAAATTTTTGAAAATGTTATAAAATACTTTTCACTAAAATGTGTCCAATAATTATATATCACTGGAAAGAACAGCCTTAACATACTCCTGAGTATATTCGAGCAAGTCTTTTCTTTCATGACTTGAAAACTGTGTAGTATTTTGAGGTGTGTAATCGCCAATGTACAGTGGACAATTTTTTTTATTTAAACCTTCAATATTTCAAAAACTTCAATCAGAAAAATTTGTGGCAGTTTTAAATCTGAAATCTCAGATTTTATAAATTCAAAACTTGTTCTATCTCAAAAATACCAGGAATAAACACTTTTAGGTAAAATACACTTTATTTTTTAAAATTCTTGACCAGCTATATTGAATTCGCCGCTCTTAACGCGTAAAAAATTAAAACTGATGGCATATTCTCCGAGTTTCCGGTTTTAGTATTTTTTAAAATTCCGTAAGGAATTCAAGATTACAGTTGGAAATTTAAAATTCGGATTTCGAATTTGCAATAAACGACCCCGAAAACCCCCTGCTAAGGAATTTCATCCGATTCGAACAATTCTGCGAAATTTCATTCGCCCTGTTGTCCCCTGTTTTGAATTTTTAAATTCTGATATACGATTTCTAATCTGCAAACTCGAAAATAATAGGAAAAAAGGGATAGGTTCAGTTTCTATATAACTTTTGTTTTTAAATTAAAACAAATTTAACAGTTGTACCTGTAAAAAAGAACTTAACATAATTGTTTATAGGAGAAAAAGATTCAATGTACAAAAACTTCCCCAAACAGTATTCTCAGAAAATCATTAACGGACGAAAAAGTTCATTTGAATCATTTTGTATTCTTTGTATTTTTCGAAAAGTTTTAAATTTAATTCCATTGCGCCATATTACTACATATCTTTTGTTAATAAAAATCAGTCTATTAACCTGAAAAACTGCTTTTTACTTTTGCAATTTAACATATAATCCGTTTCGAAATAATACGTTTGGGGACAGACGTATTAGGTCTACCATTTAAGTAGTAAGATGCGGACCAAACAACTTTCCTAACTGCTTATACCGCCGATAGTAAGGCTAACCACTTAAGTAGTAACGGCAGGTGTAAAGGGTATTTTTATTATCCGTATTTTTAGTGTAAAGAAGTACTTTTTAGTAGTAACTTTCTATTCTTTCATATCGGGAATATGGTTAATTATTAATACATTATTAACTAGAATTGTTTTCACATAATGTTACGTTTTTTCATGAATTTTGACTTTCAGAATGTGACTTAACGAGGAAGCAATGATATTTTGATGTCAATTATTCAGGGAACATTTCTTTTTAATTGCTGACCAAAATTATTTGTTAAGTTGGTTAATTTTGTACGTAAACGTAATATAAAATATGTTTGTATAATTCATTAACTCGTCAAGAAAGAAGAGACAGACCGTTCAATCATGAAAATTACGAAGCAGCGAAAATCAATACATCAACCACTTAAACACTTCTGCTGTAAGTCGAGTCGTTAGGAAATTTTTCATCTGCACGAAGGAACCCTTGGAGGAATAAGTGCGCATGTATGAACTTTGATTTATTAGATTAATTTTCTTAGCTGGAAGAGGGATTACTGCTCTTCGTTCTAATCACCACTGTATATTCCGTTAAAATATAATTAAACCTTTCACAAGCAGTAGATAAATAAGTATCACTAATCGCAATTTATCTGCGTAATAGTCGATATAAATTTATCAAGAAATAGTTATTTTTACGTACTGGGATTAATTTCAGACTCTAATAAACTGAACTTTGATATAAATTGGGGAAATCTTATTAACTCGCTTTTCGCTCTCTGTTGCTGAGAATGTTTTGTAAATTTTACCACACGTTTTAAATAAGATGATTTGGATTTCTATATAAACATACAGAACCGGCCAAAAGTTCGGAACGCTCTGAATTTTCAAAAAATCACAACTCTTTCACGAATATTCGAGACGACGCGACGCGACAGCATTACAACTTTCAATTTGAAAACTATAAGTCAGATTAGTCTATAACTTTACAAAAAACTTCTTTGAACCTTCCTCGAATTTTCGGTGGGAAGGAAATTTCGATTTATTGAAAATTCTCTCGACTCCCGAAGAGTTTACAGCTTTCAATATCAATATTGTGCAGTAAAACAAAAATCAATTTTTAAAAAATTTCCGTAATAACTAACCATAATTTGGAAAAATACGTTAGTTTGTAGATAGAATAGTGCATATTCCCTAAAAATTTCATTAAAAAATTCCAATTATTCTAAAAGATATGACGAGTTAAAGACAAAATAATTAAGTTATTTTATATTTCAAATAATTTCGTTTTTCGCGATTATATTAAAAACGAAGAGGGATAGAAATTTTTTATTTTAACAAAAAATTCGCGTAATTAATTTTCCTATTAAGATATCTAATGAAAACTTTAAAATTCGAAAGTCAAAAAATTACGAGCCGAGGGGCCAACAAATTGTCCGGCGTTTCGCGCGTATCTCATTTTGATCGCCAGGGGTTCAATTATACAATATGATTTAAAAAAAAGTTAAATATCAGTTTTGACCACTACATTAATCAGTAATATTTTAAATTAGAACTTTAGTTCTATTAAGAATAATTGGAGTTTTGAAAATATAATAACTTGCCATTTTTTTTAAAACTGATTTTGTTTCGATTTCATCATCCAACTGAACCGGCTTCCGCCGTTAATCATATCACTAACGGAACTCCTTGAAATTTTTTTGCTTTTCTTTTGGGACTCAAGATCTCTCGAAGGAACGTATAAGCCTCTCAATTATCGTTTCTTCAAGACTTAAATAAACCCCAACTGCTGGTGAAAATAACGCACGAGCATTGTTCCGGTTTTCCTAGCACTCGGTCGTCGTAATGCCTTCGCTAAACCAGTGCGGGGTTTATTGGCTTTCAATTGATTACAAATGATGGTTTAATTAGCTTGCACGCGAGTGCTCTTGCGCACTATGAATTTCCGCAATTCACGAGGGCGCACGAATGAGAAGGGTTATTATTCTCGATTTCGTATTTTCATACGTGCCATCGGATTCATGGATAAAAAAAAACGATTAGTTTCAAAATTCAAGCAACGTATGCCTATTGGTTATTAAGTGGATTTTAAACAGTAAGTCCAAAATGTTCCGTTTCCCGTCGGCACTCTAGCGAACGAAATTAAAATTCGATAAATATTGAGGAAAGATTGATCATTGAATGTTATTAATGAAAATTAACACTGGCAATTTCATTGTCATCGGCTTCGTCCTCTTCACTAGATCAATTAAAGTATCGTCAGCTAAACTGGAAAATAGATTTATTACGTTAAGTTTGAGTGTTAAAGTAGATATATTAACATTTAGTGATTTGACGTTTGTTATATATCGTAAAAAAGAAAACATATTTTCGTCCGATTTGGTCAAATATTAATGTTTATTTAAAAAAATGGTTTTTATATTTTCCATACAAAACATGTATGTGAATTGTCTTGACCTAAGGGTACCAAGTTTTAATCGATATTTACAAAATCGTCCGTCAGAAATTTTGTATAAGCTACTATAAGAAATCGTTGCGAACTAGTATTACAGAAATTTGTTCGGTTAAGACAAGTTCGTAAATTCCACCTATATATTTTTGAGTTGGCATCTTGAAACATCTTTGACGCAATATATAAATTCCTAGAGTTATTGCAATAAGAGAAATTATAAACAATAAATAATAAGTGGAAAATAAGTTTTAAAAATTAATAATTATTGTTGTTAAAGAATTACTCGTAATTTGTTAATTTTTAAACAAAGCGATTCTCGTTGCTTAACAGTTATTTGCATTTTTTTAATACATAAAAATTATAGACTAAATTAACCCTTTTTTGACCAAAATGAGAGAAGCAGGTACGTCAACATGAGCTCAGTTTCTACAGTAGAAAGAATTTTTTGTAATTTTTGCAAAATACATTTTCTACTATTTTGAAGTGTGCTTTATCGATTCCCATCGAGAAAATGGCAAAAAAACGAATATTTCTACAAAAATTTTTTAAAACACAAAAAATTCCACGTTTTTTAGGTCATTTTTTTATTTTTCACGATTTTCTCCACCGAAACGGATTTCAATGTACGAAAAGCATATATAAAAAGTGATCCTGATTGTTCAACATAAATATTATACTAAGATTAATTTTCAGAAGCAATGGCCGCGAAAAGAAGCACGTTTTTTTAATATATCAATTTCTTGAAATAGAGAGCACAGACATTTTTTTTTTATTTTTTTTTAAGTTTTATAATGATGATATAAACATTCACTGGTTATGAACGTAAATTATAATAATTTTGAGTTGATAAATTCAAAATGGCGGATCCATAATGGCCACCTTATATAAATTGTACCACTTTTATGAATCGTTGTTCCATAATATGTTTCAAACACGTATGTTAGATAATTACGAATATCATGCATATTCTGACCTGACAAAATCAAAATGGCGGATACAACATGGCCTCCGGTACACAGCATTGAATTTCATACACACTTTACCAACGTTAATTAATAATTTTGAAAAAATTTGCTTCGTTCCGCGGCCATTTTGAATTGGCCATTGCTTCTAAAAAATATTCTTAGTATATTATTTATGTTCAACAATCGGGATCACTTTTTATATATGCTTTTCATACATTAAAATCTGTTTCGGTGGAGAAAATTGTGAAAAATACAACAAAAATGACTTAAGAAACATGGAATTGTTTGTGTTTTTAAAAATTTTTGCAGAAATATTCGTTTTTTTAGCCGATTTCTCGATGGGAATCGATAGAGCACACTTCAAAATAGTCGGAAATGTTTTTCCAAAAATTAAACAAAAATTCTTTCTACTGCAGAAACTGAGCTGATGTTGGCATACCTGCTTCTCTATTTTGGGCAAAAAGAAGTTTGTTTCAATTTTAATCTTTTGTTTTTATTGTCTCGTGTTACTCGACAGAAATTTGAGTAATGCCTGATATATTTCCGAACAGTCACTAATATACATTTAGACAACCTGATCAGAACCAAAATATTTCTATTGGAAAGTGAATGACGGCGATACTCGATTACGACTGCAAGTAAGAAACATTTTTCGTTCGTAATAATTATCGATACAAAATACAGATTCAGTGTATTTTCAGTAAATTACGTGAGTTGGCATATGTAACATTTGCATAGTCCTTTTTAGTATCATCCTTCAATTTGAAAACCCTATTTTTCCCATAATTCTTGTAACAGCAAAAACCCATTTGCCACCTGGTGCATTATCCATTAGTGTGTTTTCAAGTGACGTCCTATTAATCGATCCTATTTGGTAAAATTCCAATTTATCTCAATATCTAATCATCTAATAAATTAATGTGATTCCATCACACGAAAGATCCTGATCCAATTACAGGTTATCGATTACGGTAAAATAATTCCATGTCTAAAATTGGTTGATTAGCATTTACGAATCGAATACCCTGAATGGTATAATAATATCAGTTTCTATTTATTTACCTATTTAATTATAAAAATTGAGGATATTGAGCATTTGTAATCAGGCATATACATAGTTTCTGATTTAAACATGCTGAATAAATCACCAGCGATAATTATTTATTAACTGTAAAATTATGTAAAGTACTTGGTGGTTTAGATTAGACAAAAAAGTAACGTGACAAAAGTTTTTAGCAGCAATTGCATGAATATGTATAGAAGTGATCTTAAATATAAGATATATTTTATATTCAACAAATATTTCTTATTAAAAATAAATTACAACATTTTGTTATTACAAAATAATATCTTTCAGGTAAATCTTGTGTAATTTAAGAAAATACCTGTGTAATTTTTTACTTTTTCATTGTTATTCGTACTTTAAACCTGAGATTATTAAGATACATTATTAATTACTAATAATTGAACATAATGTTCTAGTAATGTTTAAGTTAATGTTTGTAATTATAGTAATTAATATTTTTTTATCATACATTTAATCTTTTTTTTTACTGGGATGATTTGGAAAAACTTTACAAAGATGGATCAAAAGAATGCGTCGAGTTTGCCGAGCAGTGGTAAAAGCTCGTGATGTTTTTTTTAAAGAAAGCAAAATATAATGCATACGTATGTGCACGTGAACATTATGTAAATTCATTTTTATATTGTATTACAAACAAAGTTAATTGTATATTTTATATAAATATATGTAATTATTATACCGTAAATTCAGAATGATACGCATGCAAATTTATATCAGAAAGTTATCCTGGTAAAAAATGCAACGGCAATAAAAAAGGTTAACAAATTTACTGCTAAAAATATGAAAAAATGTCAGTTAATAGGTAACTAAAAAATGAAACTTTTTCTTCCTTAAACATTTTTCATTTCGTGTTATATTCTCGACATGTAACAAAAAAAAATAATGATATTTTGTTAAAAACTGAGTAAGCATTTGCAAAGAAATATTACACGGAATCACGAATACAAAAATCAAATCTGACATAATTAGCTTTCGATCACACTTAGTAATTTTTCCCTATGATCATTTTTATAAACATAGGAGCTGATTGAAAATTAAAAAAAAAATGGAAGTAATGATTTTAGCAAATCGAGCATAGTTCCAAGGCAAATACAGACACGGAAATCAAACGAATGCGATTTTGAAGCTGAAAGTCTCCTGCTCAATTTGGATTTTTTATTATTTCTCTACGTTGACTTTTTAGTTTCGCCAAAACTCTGCAGAAGTGATTCCATACTTTTGAGTAGTGTACATATATATATATATATATAGGCTTATATAACATGTACCAAAATTTTGCAAACGTAGATTTGTCTAAAATCGTCCAGGATTACAAATGTTCGTTGCTGATTCTGTTTTGGAAATAAATATTTATAATTGTTTCAAATAAGCAGCGAGAACAAAAATAGTTCATTGAATTATTTAATAAAATGAAAAAGTGATAAAGGAAAGTTCGCTATTTATATACATCTATATATGTGTATGTAAATTAATGGAAATAGTCAATGGGATAAGATTATAGTCAAGTTTACTAAGAAAAATAGGGAATTGAACTATAATGTTCTGTATAATTTTTTCGTTTTATGAAATAATTCAATGAACTACTTTTGTTCTGGTTGTGTATTCAATACAATTAAAAAGTATGTCCTTACCTTATAAAGTGCCCTTACTCTGTAAGTGTAAGGATTGTTGAGGGAGTGTTCGGCCAAAAACCGCTACTTAGGATCAAAGGCGTCGCTGCTGCGACATTAATGTAGCCACTACTCTAACTATCCAAGTACCATAATTAAATTGACTGTGCCATTACTATTACCGTCATCGTGCATCGCACTAGCGATCTTTACTGCAGCCTGTAACAATATGCACAGAGCCCTCTGCCAATTCCTGCCCGTGTTAATGGAAGAATTAATGTAATCTTAACAGTCACGCTCACGCATGCCTGCGTTTTGTAATTCGAGTGACTTGTCACTCCGGGAACTATAATACTAAAACAACTCGAAAATCGGAATTAGGACATTCCACATTAAAGAGCCTTCCACTCTTCCAATATTTTCCATTTTTATGTAATTAACGCATCATTATTGCGATACATGAATCTTACAATGATTTTTTCTCATCACCCTCTAAACTTGAATTAATCAAAAACTACTTATCTATAGCGAAAAGTGGGTTACCATCAATTAGTCAGTTTTTACTGATAAAAAGTACGAAAATACTAATTCATTAGTAAAATTCTACTAATCTATAAGAAGATAATAATTTTAATTACTAATTTAATTAATTTAATTATTAATTTTATTAACTAATTTTTATTAGAAAAAATGATTTCTAATTCATTTGGTGACTCACTTTTCATTGGTAGTTTTTAACTAATTCAGATTTAGAGAGCTCAAATTGATGTAAAACCCAAAATATGTAAGCCAAGTACGGACTTTTTCTCAGTTTTCGTTGAAAATTATTTTAGTTTTCTCACATTAAAATTTTCTCGTTTTTTCTAGGTGCATATTCTGTATTCAATCAATGACATTTATGGTTATTGCCTAATGGTAGCAGCATAACTATTCCACAATATTCGTAAAACGTTTTTAAAGTTCGGTTGAACATTTATTGTCATAAAATGAAATTATTTAAAATTATTTAATTCCGTAATACTTACTTTGAAGAAAAGCTAATAAAAAAAGATTATGTGTTTATACAACTTGTTCACTTCCTTTTATTATTATTACTAGTAATCATATTGAAAAAAGTATAAAAACATTATTTCATGTCGGAAGAAAAAAACAAACGGTATATAGGCACGATTTACATTATCATAATGGTTAAAAATGAAGGAAATGGCCATTATGTAATTAAAACTAATGCGCCGTGCAATTGTCGTACCTTTAGGTATTTGTGCGTTTTTGAAGAAACATTTCTAAATAAAATAAGACTATTACACGTTTTTTGTGGGTAACAATATTGTAGTTTACACTGTAATAGGGCTTTTTTAATGCAGTAGGCGTAAAATGACTATGTCACGCCTCCTGGGGCATAATAGTTATTTTTGTATCACGGGCGTAAAATGGAATTTTATGGCTCGACAATAGACCGAGACACGGCAAAGCCGGCTCGCGGTTCATGAGGGTGAAAATTCTACGCCTGAGATTCAAACATTGTTTTTTATGGTGATTTTACGCCTACTGCATAGAAAAATTAATTTTACGTCCCCGGGGGTGTGAAATTGTCATTTTAGGTCCGCAAATCGAGGCGTAAGATATTTTTTGTCAGACCAGTACGCAAAGTTCATTTTTCCGCCCGAAAAAGGGGGCGGAAAGTGCCCGATTGCTGCCCGGCCTGATAAAGATGACAGTCACCGAGCTGAAAAAATGTTCCCGTCGTCATTTCGCGGGCGATAAAGTGTCTTCGCCGTCCCTCGGGTTTTATTGTCGATATGTCGATATACAAAAATATATGGATACAAAAATAACTATTATATATATAATAAAATGTACGTAAAACGAACCTTTATGGTTATGGATCAGGTTGTTATACCCATGCAGAAATCATAAGCTTACTGAATCATACTCCCCTATTTTAGTCACAATAGCGATAATAAACTCTCATAATTAAACCACATGTATTATTTTACCTTTCATCCCTACCTCTGCAAGTCTTATGCCATATAACAACGTAATTTTCGCATATGGATCAAACTGATGCACACCACTTACCAGTTCGGCCTGAAATTACTACTATTTAAGATCATCAGATAATTTTACTGCCCCAGCTAACATTTTTCATAAGTATATGTTTAATGACTCGAAGTTGGCAACTAATTTGTACACTCAAAAAAATTCCTTGCACCCGTGTGCAAGGATTCAATAAGGTTCCCTTGAATAGTATTCCACTGAATACGGCGCCATCTAATCGATCCTTGTTAAAGAAGCAAAGAAAACCTTACTACAATAATAGGGAAATTCATTGTTCCACTTAGTTTTCTTGATTCATCTAAGAATAAAAAAGTACTGTTATGATAAAGATAATATTATTCTTTTAGCAACAGGGTTAATAGAAGTAAAAATAGATAATTATTTGCAACAACAAAGAATATGTTTATTGCTAGAGCTACCGTATGAATACGATGCATGTACATACACATGTATGCATTATGGTATGTATTACTTGTATGTATCCTTCATCTTCATCGCAATAAACATTTCGACGAGGGCATGTCTAAAATATATATAAAAGATGTCTTTTTTAAAGATAAGGCCATTTTCTCAGAATAAACATAACCTCGAACTGTAGGATATATGTGATGTCAAAACATGCACAAACATGATCCATCTATACATATTAATTTTGATATATCGACATATCGACAAATGCCTGAAATGTACTAGCTCTTTCAATGAAAGTTTTATTATTACCACATTAAAATGTTTAGGCCTCAAGCAATTAAATATCAATAATGAATTTGCATTAAAAATTTCATTATTTAGGCCTCTTCGTAGCTCTTACAGCACACTCGAATACTCAGCGTAAGGAATGACTGGTTTCCATTTTTCTGATGTATGTGAAGTTCCTTTCCCAAATTCCTATATATTTTCTTCCTATAATCCATACATATATATAAAGGAACTTAAAAATTATTTAAGTTTATTAAGAGAAGTAAAATTTGTCGTCAAAATTTTGTACATGTAAAACAAATGTGAAAGAAGTGTTGGAATAGTCGAGTCGATCCTCAATTTGGACCTCTTTTTTATTGAGCATTTTCTCGGATTACAAGTTGTGACATTTGATCCAATAAAATTTTTTCAGGGAAATGAGAATCTGGCATAACTCGTTACAAAGTTATAAAGTAATTTTGAAAATAAATTAGAAGAGATATAATGAGGACAAATTGTGTCATTTTTCATTCATTTTATTGTTCTGCATAAGTTTTATATTTATTTATTTTTCTTTAATTTTATCATTAGTTTGCTGTGAGCATTTAATATTATCAGTTGAATTGGTTCAAATCTACTATACCTTAGAAAAGTAATTTAATATGCCTAGAATAACATTGAAAACATTAAAGCGTATACTGCAATTAGAGAAAAATGCCTATTTTTGCATAAAAATGACCTTATAGCCTAGTCTCGAGTTATGCCAGAATCTCAAAAGCCTGAAAAAAATTGATTGGAACAAATCGCATAACTTCAAATAAGAGATAATGCTAATGAAAAAAAAGGTCCAAATTGAACACCGATTCGACTTTTCGAACACTTCCAAAGCAAGCTCTCAGAGGCCTACATCATGAATTTCTTTATGCACATTTCTTATGAATTAATTATTTAAGACTAAGTTCATTACAACTTGATCTTGCAGTAACAGATTTTCAATAATCGGAAGAGATAATAGATTTCAGCTACCGAAAGTCGAACATAAATGAAAATATTTTCTACGGAGAATACTTTCTATCATTTCTGCATTGATACAGATCTTTTAAATTATAATAAATATTTAAAAGTTCAGAATCAAAATACATTATACTTTTATATCATAATATAAATAATGTTCATTAAAAATAATTAAATTTAAAAAAATATAATTGAAATGTAATGACTTTGGAGAAAATCAATTTAATGTATTTCATTGACCCAGCTTATTACCGAATTAAATTTAATTTAAATGTAAAGGGTGTACATTTTAGACTTTCGAGGAGTCTTCGCATACATGTACATGCTTGCCATTTCAAAAGGTATATTGTTTTATTTATCCTATTAAGCATTATAATATTTGTATAGCAACTATACGTAACCTTACTTTCATAATTTAGAAACCTGCTTAATTGAATAATTTATCATTTCTGTATTGACAGAGATTCTCCTGCTATTATGCATGATATCATTTACTAATATAACTGCATCTCTGTTGCTAGTTTAACAAGGATTCCTTGTTATTTCAAAAATTTTCTATATTTTTAAGGAAGCAAATTTCCTACTTTTATAACAGCGAGGTATTCGGCTGTTCTAAGAAGGAATCCTTGTTATTTTAGTAAGGATTGTGTTAATAAGGGGAAATAGTTGTTCTTCAGCGTTTTATTTTTTTCCGTGTAGCATCTGATTTGAAGAAAATCAGATTTTCCTCATTGTAATAAGTTCAATTCGTATTTACATCAATATTTTGTGTTATATAACTTACATTAATGTAAATTTTTTATTGAAATATGAAATCTTTAAATTTACAATCGGAGGCTACGAATTGGCTGCTCGCGTTAGCGTCATAGACTTATACATATATTTCTCTATAGAACTGCGCAGTCTACTCCAATTATTTTAGCGTGTAAGAGAAATTTGGGTTCACGTGTCACAGGTCTATCCTACGCTCTTGTCGGAACACCAGCGAGATCCCTGAAATATAGTACAGTGAAGTGCAATTTCTACTATATTAATATTTAAATAAGCACTGTACGACACTGATTTTGTCTTCCAAGAGCGAAGCATCATTTCCGAAGTATTTTCTTACGTTGAAAACAATTGTACTCTCATAATGTCCACATCCGGTTGCATTTTCAAAAAAACGTCAAAATTGTCTTTTTTTGTTGTTATGATTTGCAGGAAAAGACAATATAGGCAACCGCACTATAATTTCTAAAGTATACACCGAATTTCCCTATCACGTGACATTTTCCAGAGAAAGTGCCGTAAAGGGTGTCATCATTTTCAGAATAAAAACATTCTTTCGAAACGATAATTTTGGCATATCAAAATCATACAAAAAGGGGAAAATTCATTGGTCACTGTTACGCAAATTTACCTTAGTCGGAGTCTATTAATTTTTCTCTCCATTCACATATAGTCTTTGATCCCAATCATATTACGGATTATAATCAGGCACCAAGATTATCATAATTTCCAAGCGCACCTGTAAATGAGGTGTTGAACATTCAATATCCGCCTGACATTGTTCACGGGCGACGCCAGGGTATTACGAATTATCGATCGTTGTTGACAAATATACCAAATACTGGTCGCTCCTGTAATTTACCTATCGTTTCTACCATCACAAAAACGGTTAGCCCCGTCAACATCCACTGACGTAATAAGTGTCAGGTTACTCCCTGCGATAAAACAAATTATCGGCTAGCAAGTTCTGAAACACGGTACACGGTGCAGCCTCTTATGTCGGATCTGAAGCAGCTTCAAGTTCGAAATTACTCACAATCTCGGGTTCCAACTGTCTATATGCCTTTGTTTTTGGATCCCTTTCAAATCGAAAACTTTAATATTACCGGTTAACGATTTACTCCGAAAATCGTTTCAAAAACCAATATCGCTCTTTTTAAATTAAAAATGAACAAAAGTGTTTCTTTTTTTTTTTTTTTTTTTAATTATTGATTAACGGGTGGAACCGCCGTTTTACTTAATTTTTGCTATATGTTGATTATTCGTAAGATTTTGCGAGAGCTGCAGATCGACTTATGAAGATGGCGCCATACTTCACATTTGTGTATGGAATGTAGGAAACTGCAGAAACCTACACCAAGTACAGCTGCGGTCATGAGTCGATTTCCGCCAGATAAACAATATTTTCAAAACGTAAACAAACAACGTGGCTCGTCTTACCAACAGCGAGCTGCTGCTTGAAAACGAAATCGAAAAATTGTTTACCGGACGGGGATCGAACTCACGACCTACAACCTCGTAGTCCAGTGCGTTAACCGCCTGAGCCACGAAGCCGCTAAAAAGAAGTTTTTCGAAAGTCCTCACAATCTGTGAATTTTAAATAACTTTTTTTTTGTTTTGAATGAAGCCAACCTTCTAAAACGTCAAAACAGTAAATACGAGGTTGCTGATCAGGATTTCGAAATTATATTTTTAAAATTTAAGATGGCGGATCCGATATGGAGGATAGGAAATATTTTTCATTTTTTGTTTAAATCCCGCCACATTGGTTTTTGGAACAATTTGAATGCAATGTTGAACACGCCAATCGAAACAGCATACTCGAAAATCGTAGGTTTGGTCACTTTTAAATCAATAATAGTGTTATTTCCTGTTAACCCATTAACGCTGCAAAATATTGTGCGAAATTGATTCACCATTATCATTTTACAAAATTTTGCATAGTAAGCAACTAACAATACCACTATGGACTAAGTAAATGCATTAAAATTTATAAAATTTTATCATTTTGATCCGCCATTTTGAATTTTACAAAACCATGGCCAGTTTCGTAATCAGCGACCCGAAAAAGGCATTTATACTAACGTGAAATTCGCAAAAAATTGTATTACCTTGGTCCTCCATATTGCATTCGCCATTTTGAATTTTGAAAGATCATGGTCGGATTCGTAATCAGCGACTTTAAAAACCCCTATACACACACCCGGTTTCAAAAGTTTAGTTGAAGTTAATAATAATGAAATAACGTTTGATCCAACATACTTGAAAATTGAGAATTTTCTTTACAATATTCTTAATTTTCAAGGCGCCATTTTGAATTTTCATTATAAAATACTGCACAGTTTTTAAGTTTAGACGGTTTGTGACATTTTATGCCACTTTATTCAGTATCAAAATTACGTTTTCGATTACGATTTAAAAAAAAATGTTCATTTTTCCGCACTGTTTAGTGTGGAACCAAACCAAGTGGAATTCGACTGCGGAATCTAGTAGAAAGCACTCAGAATCATAATAAAACGGTATTCACATATTTTACAAGACTTTTTTTTCTGCATCTGAATAAGAATGTCGGTATAAGAAAATCAGCTAAATGTCCATCTCTCGGACTTAGTGGGTTAATATATTTGTGTCACTCGAATGTCGATACATAATCAACTATATTGATTAATTATTCTGTAGAACTGTGATAACAAGTCATAAATGGCTGTTCAGAAAATTTTAATGAAAATTCGAGGCAAAACAAAATATAATAGAAAATACACTTGCTACATTTGGTATACGCTACTTAGTAATTATCGAATTGCTTTTGGTCTTCTCGGAGAGCCGTATTTTGTAAAAATAAGATTAATCTTTGATATTTTTATTACTCCTAAATTTGTGGTTATTACCGATCATGGCAAATGTACCTTTTCTATCAGATCGATACTTGAATGAAACTTTACCAAAGGAATTCATAACTCAAAAATAGTGCTTTTAGATTGTGTGTAATTTTTTCAAAAATTAGTTTTTCGAAAACACAGTTATTTAAACTAATACAATATATGAAAAATGCCTCCGACATTTGCTTCGCGGTAGTTGCATTATGTTCTTTTTTGCAAAAGACATCCTGGAAGAATTGATAAATTTTGAAACTGTTTCGAGGCTTTTCTCGTGAATTCCGAACAAGGAAAACTTAGACAGGCGTTGTCTCGCAGCAACTCGGAAGGAGCTTTAGTGTCATGAAAATTACCTCAGCTAACGTTTCGCGTCTTGAACTTTCACAAACATTTTTACTCAAAATGTAATTGAATTTAGTCCTCGCAGATAATATGAGCCTTATAACATTTCTTAATTTTTACTCTAACTCGCGTGTTTCTAGAAGACATCGGACGTTGGTCGTACATTACAATTACAATAAATTAAAAATATTGCAGCTCGGTCAACGAAAAAAATATTGCCAAAATTGATATGAAAGATAAATTTAAGAATAAACAAATTCTAGTAGTAAATTCTTAATTGTCCTTCCCCCCTCTGCATCTTTCTCTGTCAAGCGTTTTTCTATAATATGTATGATATAATTGTACTATAATTGTACAAATAAATTTCTTTCAGAAAATTAATTATTCGTCTCTTAAAAAGAATCATTTTCGATAAGAAAATGTCGGAACTATGAAATATAAGAAGATAGTAACTTTTTATATACTGTTTGAAACAAAATTTTCCATCGGATCTTTTTTATTTATTTTTAAATTATCTTTATGCTGATTACATTTAAATTTTTTTTAGAATCACTATTAGTCTCATATTTTGGAAAATAAAGGTAAATTTTACTTTTTCGTAACGAAGGGTATATACATTGTTTCAAAAAGAGTCTACAATGTAAGCTGAGCTTTTTTTTTTTTGAGACTAGTAAGTTTCAAGATGGCTTTTTGTTTGGTTTTAAATTATTCCATTTTTAATTACTAAAAGAGCTCTCAGTCGATCTCCACTATTGATATACGCGAAACACAAATAAACTACATCATCAAGAACGTTTTGCCTTTTTTTTTCAAGAAATTAAAAAACTTAGAGGACTTAAATTATACTTTGATCGGATGAATATTGGCCGAGCTACACGCCTTTACACAATAATTGTTAATTAACTGAAATAACACAGGTTTTACAGACTAACCCGTGGTAAAGTACAAATATATAATACTTTTTAGTAAAGAATATAATACTTTTATGACACTGAAACTTGGCGCACATTCGTAGCCGCAGATTCGAAAAAAAGAACGGTTCTCAATTAAAAAAAAAAGTAATTTTTGAAAAAGCAGCAACTCTGAGATGTCCTTTTACTCATAAGTAACAATAATTTAATAGTTGCAATGAAATAAACAACAATTTTTACTACTATTCCGAATCTGTGGCTACGAATATGCGGCTAGTTTCAGTTTCAAAATACTTTTTGGTTTAAGTCAGTATTTTAGAACTTGCATACATTTTTATTCTACCATTTTGAACTTCACTGATAGAAATTTCAGGTTGTTTATTAGACATATACTCTTTAGTAGAGTAGAGCGGGGTGAAAAAGCCACTTTTGAGCTTTTTGCGCTATAAAATTTATAATTTAAAACTTTTTTTCAAATTTTAAAGTGGCTCTGAAAGGTCGATCCCTAAGCTACAAAATCCCTGTTGAACATTGTTCGTAGATTACACGAGGACAGTGCCATAGATGTTCTACGAAAGTTGTGCAAGTGGCTTTCTTACACCACTTGGTGGGGTAAAAAAGCCATAGGGCAACTTAGGTTGGAGAAATTAGAAATTTTTATTTTTTCGTTGTTTTTCTTTATTTATGTGAAAAATGATCTTATTCCTAATTATTTTAATAACTTTTGTACGAGAAAAAGGCAATGTTATATCATACATAGCTCGGTATAAAATTATCATTTTTAACGACGTTTTTTGGGATGTCCACAACTACGTTTAAGAACGTCAGAAGCAGCAGTTTGATAAAATTAAGTTTTCCGCCATTTTATATTTCTTCCAGAGCTTGCTGAATTTTATTTTCGTCTTGTTTAATTAATTTCCGCACATAATTTCGCGACATGCTGTCAAACGAGTAGCCTTACACAAAACATATGAAAATCGCATATCAGTGCATGGCTCTTTTACCCTAACAATATTCCTTGCTAAACCAACAATATTTCTGGTTAAACCAACCGGAATTCTGGTTATTTTAACCGGAAAAAGTAATATGTGCCTATTTAATCATCTTTTTTTATTTTTTTCCTGAAAGTTGTACTTTCTTGGGTTTTTTGAATGATTCTTGGGCTTTTTTGGTCACCATCATTGGATAGATTTAACATTTCTGATAATAGGCCAATAGGGTTCAATTTCTACCAGAGGGTTTGAAACGCTGATAACTAAGTTTTAAAGAATGATGCCAAAACATTTTAGATATATAATAATTAAATTTTGAATCATTGAATTGAATTATTTCAAAGATTACAAACTCAAGATTAATTCTGAATTATTTTGCGAAATTAAATATATTTTTATACAGTTTTATAGAGAGAACTATAATCCTAATTCTCCGCTCTCAAAAGATTAAAAAGCAAAATTGGTTTCGAGCGTGAAGCTATGCGTGCGTAATGCGAGAAATAAACAGGAACGGTAAAGTTGACGAGCAGATTTTAAACAACGATAATGAATTATTATATCACGGAAAAGCTCACAAAATTAACTGCAAACAAAGAATAGTAATGTATTTCCCCCTGGTTTCATTCCGTTGAAACGGTGTATCGACGCCCACACACTCGCATCGAGTGATTTGTCGAATATAATAACCCTCCTATGGAGAACGTAAAACCAGTTCGCAGATTATTGGACATGAAATCGCAAATGGAGGCTAAAGTTATCAAGGGCGTTCATTTTGGTTAAATAATTCTTTTTAGGGAATAGTTGAATTGTGATAAAATGAAAACTTGAGTAAGTATTAAATAAACAAACAGTCAAACAGATAAGAGAAAATAGCAAAGGAAGAATTTGTTGGTAGCGAGGTGCAGCCTAAAAATCAATCCAAACAGTACGAAATATTTTAGAAATCTGTAGAACCTATTGATATAAAGAAGAGCTGTCTGCATTTTATGAAAAGAACGAAAAATTGCTAATTTGTAAAAAAAAATTGAGTATTTGAATTGAGTACCATTATACGAATATGAACACAGAAATTAAAAATACACTGTGGTTCACCAAATGTAGTGAATTGGGACGTGTTCAATCATTAACAATTATTAATTATTGTTAAAGTCGTCTAATCCATGTTCGCTATATAGGTTCAGCTATTTTGAATTTCCAAATTTTCACTGTTTATGCGTGAACATATTGATCAAATTTTGCAAAATTCTAAAGTCACCTAAAAAACTTAAAAAGTATCCAGGTGGAAACCTTAACCTGGACCCAAATGAATATCTAGGGAACACCTTAAAAATCCGAATTTCAAAAATCCGAAACATTGATAAATCAACATTTGAAAAGCTGACATTGTTGTTTTCGTGAATATTACAGCTTTATGACTCATTGGCTTTTTGACAGTCATCGTTTTTTGAGTGTCGGCTTTTTAAATGTCGATTGTTCAATGTTTCGAATTTTTTAGGTGTTCCCAATATCTATATACGTTTAAATTTTATTTCACTCGATCGGTTTTGTTCAAATCAAATTTGATTTTTATACAGCATATGTTGTATATTTGCAATAATAATAAAACGATAATTCTAAATTCCTTGGTACTTGATCTCCAGATGAATTTGATACAAGGCACATTCCAAATTCGTTAGCAGGTGCGATTCATGGGTTTCTTTCTTTTTATTTCCCCAGGGTGTAAACTTTAAAATTAGCGGGTGAGTATTGTGGTTTGTCGTTTGGAATTTCCTAGATGAATTTCAAAGTCGACACTTCCTCAATTCGATACCGTGAATGTTCACTAAGTGCCATAGGGAAAAAGCGGGAGACAGTGAACTTCTCCTGTTTGACGAAATCAAATTCACTGTACAAATCAATGAATTTAGAATTTGAAGAATAAAACAAATTTCCCCGAACTGGATTCAATTATTCAGTCATCAAAATGAATAGTCCCTTTATATTTTATTTTATAACAAATAAAATCAATCGAATCTTTAAGATTATACGGGCGCAATTTCATACATTTTTATTTCAAGCCTGAAAGTCCAATAAAGTATATAGGGCATTTTTGATAGAAAGAATAACATTTTTTACCTATTTTTAAATTTGCGTATTTCAATAATCATATATATTATTATTCAGTAGTATAAACGTCAAATTTAGCTTTTAAAAAAGATTTGTACGCCATCATGATGAATTTTTAAAGAATTTTTTATGATTTTAATGCTGCCATTATTTGTTATTTTACTAATAATAAGAATAAAGAGTTTTGCTTTCTCGTGAAAATCTTCATTTTCAATTATACCTTGCCTGTCTTCATGAGAATTCGTTTTTAGTGTTGAAAATTTTATTTTAACACCTTGGATCACTCAAATGGAAGTTTAAAAAATCGTAGAAAATGATCATAACTTATATGCAGAGAATGACAATATTGAAAAAAACATGGGATAAGAATAATATGAGGAATTTTCTATCGTTGCTCGTGGCTAAGCTATTAACTTTAGACTAGGGCTCTCGCTGACTTTTTTTAGGCAATTTTGTGCTCTTTAAAAAAGGTTGAGTGCATTTTTAATGTATCTTGCACGGTTTTCAATACGGAAGCTTTAGAATGAACAAAGTATGAAGTTTTTCCGTTCCAACAACGTTTATAGATCATTACAAATATTTATTAATAACTATATCGTCTAGAAATTATGAATAAAAATTCTCAAAGGTGCACTCAAATTGGATCTGTTTATACAAATTTTCTTTTTAACGAATTCGAATTTTAACCGTCATTTCAAATTCGTCAGAATTTGTGCGGTAACTAATACTTCCCAAAATGCTGTAGCATTGACTTAAAATTTCTTTGCGTGTGACGTTTACATATACTGATAAAATGAAAGCGTGATCGAAGCATGACCAAAGCGTAAAAATGTCCAAAATCACTCTTAAGATACGCTTAAATGACTCTTTAACTCACGAGGCGCTCTCTCAGGTGCTTCAGGTGCAAAGAATCATTTAAGCATATCTTAACCCATTAACGTCAAGAAGGACACTTTTTTCACTGAAATTTCAATCAAAAATTACATATGAAAATCCAAGTTGAAATAAATTGAAAGGTACATGTCTTACTATTTTCGAGGTCGCTCTTTTCAGTGCTGTTGTCAAAATTGAGCTATCTTAATTAGAAAATTAAATATGGCGATTTAAATGTCAAAATAACGCGAAAAATCGAGTGTTCTTTTCTACAAAACATTTTTTTCTGTAGACTTTAGAAAAAATTTCCGTAGAACAAAAATGTCATCGAATTGGTCAAAGAATACTATCAAATTTTTTCAGATTTTTTGGAATATTGTTAAAATGTTTTATTTTTCGAAAATTCGAAAAATCGAAATTTTTAAAAAAGTCGGCCAAAAAGTCTGAAAAAATTTGAGAGTATTCTTTGACCAATTCGAAGTCATTTTTGTTCTACGGAAATTTTTTCTAACGTTTACAGTTTTCAAGAAAAAAAATTACTAGTCTTGAAATCTAGAAAAGTTTAATAATTTGTTTTCTCGAAAACTGTAGACTTAAAAAAAAATTACCGTAAAACAAAAATGTCTTCGAATTAGTCAAAGAATACTCTCAAATTTTTTCAGATTTTTTGGACGACTTTTTTAAAAATTTCGATTTTTCGAATTTTCGAAGTATAAAAAATTGTAACAATACATTCTGGAAAAATTTGAGACCATTTTTTGACTCATTCTAAAACGTATTTATTCTTAGAAAAGTTTTTCTGAAGTTTGTAGTTTTCAAGAAAACAATTGTTAAGTTTTAATTAGAATTTTGTCATTGGAGTCGCCATTTCGTGATCACCATGTTAGTTTTTAAATATTTAAAAAATTTATCTTGATACTGTAACTATTGAGTCCACGTGTAATGAAGAAATTTTCTGACCACAAATATTCTTTCGATGAGAAAAAATGTTTTATAAAAAAGAAGACTCGATTTTTCGCGTTATTTTGACATTTAAATCGCCATATTTAATTTTCTAATTAAGACCTGAAAAGGGCGACCTCGAAAATAGTAAGATATGTACCTTTCAATTTATTGGAACTTGGATTTTAATATGAAATTCTTTATTGAAATTGAAGCGAAAAAAGTGTCCTACTTGACGTTAATGGGTTAAGAGTGAATTTGGACATTTTCACGCTTCGGTCACGCTTCGATCACGCTTTCCATTTTTACCAGGGTATTACTTATACCGCTGTAGGCGCGTTCAACGTGTTTTGGAATCGGTCTGCACAATTTCTTTTTACAACGTATAAATTTTATGAAAGTCCGAGGCTCGAATGCCAAACATGATGGAGGATTGCTTGGGCAATAGACACCAGGATGTTCGGTTGCCGGCAGCTTAGGTCATCATCACTGCATATGCTGGAACTGTGGGTGCGTCATACCGAGCTATTAAATTCGGAAAGCATATATGTACCAGCGGCGTGCATTTCCTGGCCGCCATTGCTCGACGTCAGCCAGATTTTATAAACGCATCAAAGCCTGATGGAAACAGCACTGTGCAGAACGGTAAAGGGAAAAAAGGCCGAGGGGGAGCCACAAGCGCGCCGGCAGAGTGACGGGACGTTGTTGGCGTGTTACGTAGGTTGTAATTCAGCGGAGTGAGTATCCTCGGCCACCGCTCGCTCGGCGCGGGAAAGAGCTTCAACATCTGCGAGAAGAATAACAAGAGCGGACACCGAGGATTTTTGAATAAAAGGGGAAAAGCGTCAAATCCGCGTTCCTCTCTCCACACACGGGATAAATAATAAACGGAATAAGCGCCACTACTAGCGGTCTACCGAGCGATGCGGGTGGCGTGGCGGTGCGACCTCGGCAAGTGTCGTTCTCTCCCAACCCTTTGGCGAGAAATTGCACGAATGCATAGCTGATGAGCGGGGAAATTTATCGGGACACGTTAACGGATTTTTCATCAGCGTAAGAGGGAGATTCGTCGGGGATCGTCTAGGAGTACAAATTTCAATACGTAATTCCAATTTGCATGGAATTTTTCCTCGATGCTGTATCAGACTTTGCTTACAATAGGGGCATGAGGAATCGACACCGATGGGCCCCTCATTACTGCTGATGACGGCTTAACCCATTAAGAGCCACAACAAAAGAAATCACAACACTTTTTAGTATTAACGTACCACAACTTTCCACTGAAAAAAGTTTGTTCTTTTAACGAAATATGTTTACTTCAAATTGATTTACTTCATTCTCATGAAGCCAAGCAAAGTTCGATCGATAGAAATCACATTGCATATGTTTAATATATTATTATATCTGACAAATTGTATAACATTAAAATTATATTTATACAAGGTAATTATTTTGTCCACACTGAGCTTGAAGCATGTCTAAGCTCGACTAAAATGTCAACCATAACCATTTGTACAGACTGACTGATACACTATTCGAGTTTAAAAAACCACTTTTAGTTTAATCGTAACTGATCCCGTTTTTGAGAAATTCAGAAATCAATTCTGTACGTTTAAATTCAGCTTACGTAGATTTAATTATTTTACATATTTTTCTTCACATGAAAAATAAGTGAAATTTGTTACTAGAGGGGTTTTTGGGTCGCTGAATATGAATCTAATCTCAGATCTTCAAAATTAATAATGGTGGATGTAAGATAGTGGACAGAAATGTGAAAAGTTACTTGAGCAAGAAAAAACTGGATACCTACGGATTTTTGTGGTTGTAGATTATGATTCTGATAATTGAAAAATATTATATAAAATTGAAAACGTAAAAAAAATGTAAACAAAAAATAAAAAAAAACGGAACCAAACTACCACCACGTCCACGTCGTTGGTTCTGGGGTTAGCAGAGAGTGGTAAATTATTATATTATTTTAATTAAATGCAGTTACATATATTTAATTACGCAGTAAAATTTAACATACTTCCTGAATATAATTTCGACGAGTTTGTTGTCAGATTCATAATCTGGAACTCCAAAAACCTCCGAATATCCAGTTTTATCTCGATCAAGCTATTTTTCATATATCTGTTGGTCATGTTAGATCCGCCATTTTGAATTTTGAAAATCGAAGATCACATTCATACTCAGCGACACCCAAACCCTCATGGCAAAGAATTTTAGCTATTTTCCATGTTAAAACAATATATAACTTAAATGATTAAATCTTACCCACGCTGAATTTAATCGTACAGAGTTGATTTCTGAATTTCTCAAAAACGGGATCAGTTACGATTTAAGTAAGCATGGTTTTTTAAACTCGAATAGTGTACCAGTCAGTTTGTAACAATGGTTATGGTTGACATTTTAGTCGAACTCGGACATGCTTCAAGCTCAGTGTGTGTCTATGCCAACCGGCTAATAGTGGATTTCTGAGTTGATTCTAAGTAACTTTTTCCTGTGCTAAAATGGGATCTGAGGCTCAAAATTTAAGTGCAGAGCCATTGAAATTTAGAAAAAAAAATTACATTTTTTTAAATAACTCGGCTTCTTTTCAAGTTATTGCAATGAGTGAGGGCTCATTTTCAAGCTTTGTTAAAGCCCTGCAATTCATTCCTGAGAACATTTGTCCTTCGGTGAATATTTCTAAAGTTATGGCCTCGAAAATGGTAAAAAAGGCCAATTTTGCGGTTTTTCGCATCTAACTCATTTGGCAAAATAGCCAACGAAATGTCGAACAAGAAAAAGTTGTAGAGCTTGAAAAGACGAAGAATTCCCCCCCCCCCCTCCCCTCCCTCCATACGTCCAATTTCGATAAGTCGGTGGGAACACTCTTAATGTCGTAGAATTGGTGACAAACCCACATCTTCAGTACCAAACGCGTCAATTCTACGACATTAAATGTGTTCCCGCGAACTCAATTTTCTTTAAAAACGAACATACGAGGGGGTAAATTCTTCATCTTTTCAAGCTCTACAACATTCTCTAGTGTGACATTTCGTTAACTATTTAGCGCAATCAGTTAGATGCGAAAAACCACAAAAATTGATGATTCTAAGTAACTTTTTGTTATGAAACATTTTCCGACAATGTGTAGTTTTCAAGTTATTAAACATTTAAGATTGTCGTGGAATTTTCGAATGGAGGCATTATTGAAGTAGGTCATGAATGATACCGAATAATTTGTTAATCGTCGGGTACCTAAAATATATTAGTCTTCTACCTCAAATAACGAATAACCGTAGCGTGCGAGCGAAGCTTAGTGGTTATGACGTTAGCCTAGTAATCGAGAGATCCGGGTTCGATTCCTCGTCGGGGCGAGTTTTTTTCAGATTTGTTTGCGGGCGTTACATATTTATATTCGAGTACGTTAAATTAATGGTGTAAAAGTAGCATAGGGATATTCATAAATATTTCCCTAATGACAAATATTGTATATAAATTTTAATTGCCTTTTATATATCTGTTACGTAAATATTACATCTTAGTTATGTCCATTGTTTTGTCACCATGATATACGTGTTCCTTGCAATGTGGCAGACATTTTAGAGTTCAGGTACTCTCCATGCGCCCCGCAAGTTACATAGCTTTTACTTAGGTAGGAACCAGTGTTACATAATATTTACATACGTGTGACAAATCTGTGTTGATTGGGTTTGTTCCTCGCCGTCCCCTCCCGTCTCGTTACATTTACCAAAGGAAGGGGATCGTCGTTTCTCCCACTCCCCTTAGTCGCATTATGGCCGTGACAGCATAGCAGGCCCGCAAGGTGGGGGGAAAAGAGAGCGGCGACAGGTAAATATAACGAGACGGAATCGGGCAAATATGCTGGGACGTAAATTTAGCGAGAAGCAATTGTACCGGGACTCTACTGTATGGAGATATTTGAATCCGCTCAGGTGATTAAGTATACGCGACTAATAAAACAAATTGAATTTAGTAGCAATTTTTGACCCCGATTTTGAAATATAACTTTTTTTATAAGTTCTGTCATAAAGCCCAAATATTTTTGATTCGATATTTCTTCCCATCTGCGACTTTCTAATATTAGAAATGATAAAATAACAAAGATAAGTGAACAGAAACCTGTAAAAGTCGTGATTTTTGTTAAATAAATATTCGTAGTTTATTTTCTTTTATACATACACCATTCGGGTTTGGGCAATAAAATCTGCCTACTCGAAAACTCGAAAGTTTTCATACTGCTGTCAAGTACTGTAGGACCTCTCTTATTTTAATTACTAAAGTTTTTCAAGATGGCGCCGACCTCTCTTATTTCAATTTTCCCCTTACCCCGACTCGCATACAGACAAAATTTGTCGTTGTATATGCTGAATATCGAGATAGGAGGAATCACCGATATTTTGAAATATCGATATTCACATCGAGATATTTTACGTTGTGTTCGAGTGCTGGTGGGAGAAGACGTGAGGGGAAACGATTAAAATAAGAGGAGTTGAACAATTGAAATAAGAGGGATTAAAATAAGAGGTGTTCTACTGTAAGTCTGATCAGGAATGTAAAGTTTGGTATAATAAGCCTCTGATAAGGTGCCTGAAATCAGCCATTGGTCAGATATTTTTCAGGTGAAACTCGAATTTGTGGGTGATGCTACGTACGAATGAAACGAATCCATGTGTGAAATTGGACGGGTTTTAAGTTCCGATCGAGCTTTGGTCGCCGCGAATGCCCAGCGCATGTGGGCTTAATGAAGCGCGGATCGCAAAATTCATAAATATTATTCCCATTCACGTGAGCCCGAATTTCTTGGGTAGTTTTTTTTTTTTGTTAAAGTCGCTGTATCTACTTGCGGAACGGCAACTGCTTTTCCGATATATTATTCGCCGGATATATGAAGGCGCGGGCGGCTTGGAGTCTTTCGACCTGACGGAAGCAGCCGGAGCGGTGGCAAAGTACAGATTTCATAGAGCCAAACGCGTATTGAAGCGCGATGAACATGTTGGTGCAGAAGCAAAGAAACCTTTTGGTACAACTAAACGCATTCGGGCGATTTATCGGCAAACACGCGTCCCCGCGAGGCATGATATTGGATACGTCGATTTCACCTGGATACGAGGTTCCGCGCCCCGGCATATATTCATCTTGGAAAACTGTTCAATTGCGCGACTCATAGTCGCATAAACCCAGCTATTCCTATCCGCTTATGTATCGCAGTTAAAATAAGCGATCGTAACCTAACCCCAGCCGAGAGCGACCCAACGGTGGTGCCCCCTTTTCCCAGCCAGCGTATGTATTTAGCCAGCCTTTAACGAAGTAATACAATGTTTGATTTTCCTCCCGAACCCATGAATAGGCCCGAACGAACCAAGTCCAGCGTACGAAACGAACGAACTGCGCGTTCGCTGCCATGAATTTTTTTGCCATGTTGCTTCGTTATTTTTTATTATTGAATCTCTTTCTTTCACCTACCATTGTTTTATTTTCGTTTTATAACGCCAGATTTTCATACATCAGTTCCAGTTCATTGCGTATGCTACTCCGGCCATTTTCCGACCTTCATTACGCCTGCATTAATGAAGGACGCAAGGGTTTAGATTATACAGTTCAGTTTATGGTCGACCATTTGTTTAGTTCGTTTTTGCAAATTCACTAGTCAATTTGCGTTTGGCCAATGTAATAATACACGAAACTAGGAACCAACAATGCAGTAATTTTCTCAGTAAGTATATTACGGTAAACATTACACATTTTCAAGCCTGAGACTAGCAGCGGATTCGGAGCGGCGGATTCGAAAAAGCAGCGGTTCTCAACTTAAATGTAAATATACTCTTTTGAGGATTAAAACTGCGCGTTTCAACTCAAATTTTCTTGTGAAGCTTTCTCATACGTTAAGAAACTATTTGCAATGTTTAGAAAAAATTAACAAAATTTCCTACTATTATTTATACATTGTTTAAACTAATGCAAGGCTAAAAAATCCCTCCATAGGACTCAAACTGCGCGTTTCAATTCCAATTTTCTTATGAAGTTGTTGAGAATCTTTTTCCCAAAAAAATAAGTCGTCATTTTTTAAAATTTATTTAGTTTGAACAAATTGTTGACAGACGATAAGAAAAAAATTTGTGTCATTAAAAAAAATCATTTAACAAATTGTTTTCGTTTGAGTACACGGAGAAAAATTTCCAAAGAAATTTTAATATTCTACATGGTTATTAGGGGACATACTTGCATGAGGCGAAAATTTCCTATTCTTTTTGCTGAAATTTACTAAAATTTGTGTGATTTTTACCATAACATTCTGAATTTTTGGCAAAACTAAAATTAGAAATTCCGGATGATAAAAATAACAACAGTTTTTAGTAAAAGAAATAAGAAATTTTCTCATTATACAATTCTGTCCCCTAATGTTCATTGTAACGTTTTATTTATTTTATTTTTATTTTATATTCCATTTAGGATCATGTGTTGTATATTCAAAAACAAAAATCATGAAATGTACCCTAGAAAATTATTATAATTTATTAAATTGATTCCACTCATTAGAAATTACAATTAAATGATAAGAAAAACCGCTACATTACAATAAACTCGCGACTGCCTAAATTTATCTAAAAAGAAAATAATCAGAATTGAACGCCGCTATTACAAGATTTTTACTATTTTATCGATCGTTATTAAAACATTGAAGATTTACGCGAAAGAGAGTGAGACCAGAACGTAACATTTTTAACTTAGCTTATACTTGAAAACGTTGATCAAATTTGATACTTGCGGTTTCCAAACTCAACTTGAAGAAACATGGAGTATATAAAGTGCTGCTAGTGAATCCTCCTTTGGTTGAACCGACTAAACGCCTTTCGTTGATTTTGCCAAGAAATATATAAATGATAAATAGACATCCTTTCTCGATGTTGAAATGAGTGGATAGAAGATGGCAGAGAATGGACAGAAATTGACGTCCTTTCTTCCGCGATAAATTGCAGATCGTCAACGTGTTCACGGTAATCACAATGGATGTACTTAAATGGCCATAAATTTGCAACGTGATGTTGATTCGTCAATGTCTAGCAATTAAGTGCCGATTCGCCACACGTCATGCGGTTCCTTTCGGAAGACTCAAATCGCCAAATTTAATAATTGCGCCAGCGTCAATTTCCACCACCAATAATGATCGCATAACTAAGCGATCTAGTGGCTATATCGTCAACTTGCAATTATCCTATTCGACAATTTCCATTAAAGATACATTGTCGATAATATACCTATAAAATATCCTCAGTCGGTACTTTAGATCTTGATTTATATCAAAAATCGATATCTTAAATCACCTTTTTCTCAAATCTGGTCTCATCTCTCTCTCTCTGACTTACTCTCTTTTATTAATTATGATACATGTAACATATAATCATTTAAATATAAAAATATTCGGAATGAATTGTAAATATTCCCAACACCATGTAGAATAGGAAAATTTCCCAAAAAATTTTTCTCCGGGTAAATGAAGCTAAGATTTATCCTTAAAATTATTGTATTATAAATCGCAACTATAATTCAGTTTAAAGTTGGATTTAAAATAAGACTTTACTAATCCATATGCATCAATTCAGATGAATTTTATTCTGCATTGAAATATAGAATAAAAGTCATTATTATTGTATGATGTTAATCCCAAACATTGAATTAATTTCGTACAACTAGAGGAATGACGAATTGAAATTACTCTTTACACGATGCAGAATTTTCATTGCAATAATAATATGTAGATTCATTTTGTCAGCATAGACAAATAATCCTCGAATTGTGAAATAATAAAATTTATTGGTTGCAAAACGTGATCGACCAAATCGAATTAAAGTTTGAAAATTTGTTCTATTCCGGACGCAGCTGCAAGTTTTGTCGTTGATCCGTACGGACGAGATAAGCATCGAATAGTTGTGTATGCCGAATGGATGCAACTCACTATATTTTCTATTGCGCCTGGAGGATAAATCTGCAGCTTGTTGTTAACGCTCACCTCGTGCATCGCCTCAAAATCAGAATTCTGTACTACAAGAAAACGCCATTACAAATTCCCTCACTTTTTATGTACATTTAACATGTAGCCTTACCCTGGAATGGAAGAATTTTAATATTATACAACAGAAATATTTCAATCCAATTTATGGAAGTTCATATAATTACGCTAATTTTTTTGTATGACGTGGGAGAGAAGGGGGTTTTCTTTTTAAGTGTTACAAATAATAAAAACCACAGTCATCGGATGAAGCTAATAAGTAGTTGAATGTTCTCCATAACAAACAAAAGGAATGACATACATTTCATTTGATTCCGATCGACTGTCACTGAATACTATCTTTAAGCGCGAATAACTTTTTCTTACGCCCCGAGCACAAAATGCTCTTTTGCGCCCCATAGCGCGGAAATAAAACAGCACGCTCTTGTATGAAAAAATAGTATGTGCAACAATGGATAATGGATGTTTGTATAGGCTCATGCGAATTGCCGACCTCGCTTCGTTGGGATGTCAAACTCGACCTCGTCTGCAAACACTTATTTTGCGCCCTTGTTGTACAATGTACTACACAATACCACTTGCAACTTTCCTTATCATTGTACTCGTCGCAGAATGACAATAAAGAATAAAGATATACAATTAAAAAATTATACTATCAACCACTTGTCACCGTCGACGCACAAAATATTATTAATAATACTCTTATAAATTCTAAAATATTGTTCTTCTACGATGTTGCTTGTTAAGCTGATTCCAGAGTAGTCGGTGATACGGTAAGAAATTACTTAAAAACTGGTAAATGAAACATGTCTGAATAAATTTTTCAAAATTTGGGCTGTCTAAGAGTAATTCTAATTATTTTACACTGGCAAAGGCTGTAATGTTATAAACGAAAAAATATTAGGTAACGACCGTCTATACGTAGGCCGCAATTTCTGAGCGCACGAAGCGAGCGATTCATCGCGCGAACTCTAGCTTTTTTTATACGAGTTTTAACTATGAATTTCAAAACCTTGTGCAATGTGGTACCATCGAGAGAAGAATGTAATTAAAATGATTATATACGACAAATTTATTTAGCTTTGAAGAAAATTAATTTTCATATACAACGGAATATACAATCAAATCATCGACTATTGCTGTTTAATTTACTCTGAAATTCATGCAAAAGTATTACGTGCATTATTCCCGTATACGTCTCTCATCCTGATCACTTTTATTAATTCCACGCTCATAGTCGATGAGTATTAATCATCCTTTCAGTACCGGTCCATTGAACTAAAAACGTTGTTTTCTCTTTATTTCAATTTAAATTAATACCGTCCAATTTCAAGGGCTTTCCTGATAACCGGGTGCGTACCCAACAAATTAATAAAATATAAAAAAATACGATAAAAACTTCCCCGAGAAAAATTTTAGCTGATTTTGATCACATTTGGTCGAAAGCGTATGAATCGAAAAATGATGAAAATAAGATCACTTTTTTTAAACATCTCAGGATGTGATATTTTTTAACAATTAATGGGAATTAGATGAAAATTGCGCATAAATGAGGTTTCCTTCCGATAGGTATTTTATAAGTTTTTAACCGGTTTTTGCACGAAATTACGATGGTCTACATGGATTGAAATTACATCCGATATCGATAAGAATAGGATCGCTTTCCAAACAAAATGAACCAAAATGTGGAATGAGTCTTTTCTAAATATATTCCGTCGAATAAAATGTTTAAATATTTTGTATTATTGTAGAAGAACAAAGTTGATTTAATAATTGTAACTAAGATTTGAAGATATGCAAATTCGGGAAAGAGCAAGATCAGAATCGATTCGGTCAAAAGTACGCATTAACGACTCGGCGAAAAAATCGATATGGAAACATGGAACCTTTCCTTAAAAATAAATTGGAACCATCGAAATCCAACTGCAACCCTGATATCCCCTGATCATTGGCTACAACTGGATCATCGCGAACTTCCATCAGTTACAAATCTAAAAATCAGTAGATTAGAATGAAATCCTTTATTCAATAGCATTAGGGAAGAAATCCCATTTTACTATTATTTATTTGATATAATTTTTCATGATATAGACCTCCTTTTACGAAAGTTCGATTGAAACTTTCGACAAAATTCGCGAATTTAAAAATTAATATATTCTAGTGAACCACATTACTAACGATCAAATAAAAAAATGAACGAGAATTTGTTTAAAGTTTCTACAGAACCTCCATAAAATGAGGTCACATTAAAAACTTTCTATATTATCAAAGTGATTTGTAACTGCTACAGATTTAGAAGTTTGTGACGATTGGCCAAGAGTTGTGGCCAATGATCATGCGGACATCAGCATTCAAGTTGGATTTCGGTTGCTGTATTTCGGTTTTAAGGAAAGGTATTTTCCATGTGTCTTTTTTTTTTTATTTGTCGAGGTCTCCGTCGGTTCGGTTGGAATTTCAACCCAACTGGAAATATTATTTTGCGAACTTTTGCACCAGTCGATTGATTATGATTTTGCTCTTTCCTGCATTTGCATATCTCCGGCTTGAAACTTTCAAATGTCATATATAATAACTCGAAGAAGTTTGTTTTCCTATAATACCATAATATATTTAAAAATTTCAGATGACAGAATATATTCGGTTCAAAATGGACCAAAATATAGAACTTTTCAGATCTAAATGAGTCAAATTATGATCAATTCTTTTTTACTGGGAAAGAAACTTATTAGCAATAAAATTACAAGTAACTTACCACGAAAATGATACTAAATAATATTTAACCCATTAACACCCAAAGGACACTTCCTTTTGCTTCAATTTCAATTGAATATTTTGTATCAAAATCGAAGGTAACAAAAATTGAAAGTTACATATCGTACTGTTTTCGAGGTCGCTCTTCAAGATTCCGAGGTCAAAATTGAGTTTCAGCTATCAGGTATTCCAATATGGCGCCGAATTTGAAAAAAAATGTGCAAAAAATTGGAAAATATTTATTTATACCAATGTTTTCGAGCCATTGGAATATTGGGATTCTATTGACATTCTGAATCTGATTACTAAATTTATACCCTACGTCATTCTAACGACCTCAAAATGGCCTCAACAGAGAAAATTTCTTTGAAATTTTCTGGATACTCTGAAAAACTACGAGCCTTATTAAAAAAATGCTAAAAATGAAAAGTTCTTAGAATTTATTCAGAAATACACTCCTCGAATTTTTTTAGATTTTTTTGTATGACATTTGGGGATTTTTGAAAAAATTTTGTTCCCAAATTGTAATTTATTTTCGAAAAATTATGAAAAAAAATTGAATATTGTACTAAAATATTGTCTCATGAATTTTACGAATTTGTTGTTGTTTGCAATTGTTTCCAAATGTTGACAGTTTTCGTGAAAAAAAATCTTAAGCTAATATTTGAAATTAATTTTCTCAAAAACTATCCACTTTTGGAAAAAATGCAAAGGAGCACTAAAACTATCTCTTAGAATTTATGAGAGAATACACTAAATTTTTGTTTTGAATTTTTCAAAAGTAAATTACAATTTTGAAAAAATTTTGAAAAATATTCATACAAATGATTTAAAACACTTGTGTGATATTTCTCGATGAATGCTGAGAAGTCTTCATTCTCACAGTTTTTTGTAAAAACGATCGTAATTGTTTAGTTACAGCATCCAGAAAATTTCATAGAAATATTTATTGTTGCGGCTATTTTGAGGTCGTTAGAATGATGTGAGGAATAAAAGTAAAATTTGTTCTTATAATTGAAGTATTTTATTCACTTTGTTCAGAGTTTCAACAGAATCCCAATATTATAATGGCTCGAAAAAAATTGGTAAGTATAAATATTTCCCAATTTTTTGGACCTTTTTTTAAATTCGTCGCCATTTTGGAATTCATAGTGACTGAAACGCAATTTTGACTTCGGAATCTTAAAACGACCTCGAAGACAGTACGATTTGTACCTCCCAAATTTTGTTAATTTCGATTTTGATACGAAATACTCGATTGAAATAGAAGCCAGAAAAAGTGTTCTTTGGGCGTTAATGGGTTAACTGCAATTGCTGCTTTCCTGAAGGAAAACTTCCTAATTTCATATTCACCGAATCACCAATAATATTTTGTTTTATATTTATGATTCTCCAATATTTTTGGTTATTCTTCACTAAATTTTCACAAAATTTATTTTTTCATTGTATAGTATGTGAAGCAAATCTGGAGCTTGTTCTTTTGTTTTTTATGCGAATTTTAAGCGAACGTTCCCGAAATCTTCATTTTTTAATCTGCAATTATTACATATAAATGACATTTAATTAATAAAACCAGTTCAATTCACATATTGTATGTAATCCATTACATGATACAAAAATATTTTGACTGCTTCTATAAAGTAGGTACAAGAATTTCAATATATTATCCAATTGATTTCATACCATGGGCAAATAGTATTTCTACTAGTGCATCTTGATTTTAAATGACATTCCTAGCATCATAAAAATAAAACAAAATCCCCTAAAACACTAAAAATGTTTCATGGGTATATTTGGGTCGTTAAAATACCCAAATGTTTCGAAATTTGTAATGGTGATTTGGAATAAGTATATTATCTTAAAAGCACAAGCGATTACATAAATTCTCTTCATTTATGGTGCCGTCAGAATGATGTTTGTAAACAGGATGTAGATTAAATGTAAACGGTTTGCGCGATAAATGTGCCCAACATAATGCGCTCTATCGAAACGGCACTGATTTTTTCTCGATGTCGCGAATAGACGGGATTCTTTCGCAAATTTCCGTTGCAAAATTCGCCGAAGGATACGGTACGAGCGACGTTGCATTAAACAAATGATCTAATAGCCCTGCAACAGCACCTGGTCGCGTTTTAAATGGGTCACGAAAAAGAAACTCGTAATAAATTGTGCCCGCGGTAGATAGAACGCGAAGCCCCTGATTTCGGTCATTTTGCCATGAATTTTACTACGTAGTCATCGCAAGTAAGTAGAACACTGCCTTTCGAGGGGACTTTGCATCATCACCAGGACATTCCCGGTCGTATGTGTCCGACGCGTGGCTCTTGCTACGGACTTCCCATACGAAATTATTATCGTAAAAGAGCGCTAAGTACTAAAGTGATACTCTAACTCATTGCATCACCGGTGTGTAGCGCTAGTTTCGCTCTCTTTCTCACTCTCTCTAAGATTCGGAATCGTGACTCGAGCATTATCCACTACATGCAATATTTCAGGACATGACTCTCCTTGATATTTCAAACAAAGTAGTCCTCTACCAAAACTGCATCTGAGGCCCACAATTTATTTTACTTTTTCCAAGTGAGTTAGATACGAAATACCTTAAAATTGGCCCTTTTGACGCCATAATTTCAGAAATATTTATCGCAGGTCTAATGTTCTTAGGAGTGAATTGTAGGGCTAAAATAGGGCTTGAAAATGAGCCCTAATTCATTGAGACAACTAAAAAAATAGCAGAGTTACAGCAAACTTTTTTTTTTTATGAGCTTCCAATATTGGTGAAGGACTTCTCGGTTTAAAATAGCAGGGAGAATCACCTTCTGAAATATTGTTGGTTAATTCTTGGATACCCTGTATAGTGAAGTTCACCACTGAAATGATTATTCTTTATTATTAACAAAGTACTCTACATCATAGATGTAACTATAAAGAGAGAAATGGATTGTAAAAAAAGCTGGTTAAATTTTTAAATACATTATAAAGTAATTAATTTATCTGTAATCCGAACCAAATGTGTCTGAGTTTTCTACGCGAAAAAAAATTTTGCCAGCCAATCAAATTGAATCTCATTTTAGATGGAAAGTGACACGAAAATTAAATAAATTTAATTTCAAGAATCGTAAGAACGATTCTGAAAAATATGAAAATTAGATGTTAATTAATAGAAAACTAAGAAAAACGGAATGGAGAAAAATTCTTGAAAAAAAATTGGTTTTTATTTGTTACGGGTACTATAAATCTGGTAATGAGTACAATCTTGGGTGTATTTTGTGCATTACGAGCTGGTACAATCAACTGGTTTTATATTGTATACCAAAATGTATTGGGTATAACATCTGGTTTATTATATTACAGAAATCCTATCATTGTTAAATTACAAGATTATCATGATTAAAACATTAGATTGTTTTACAATCTTAATTAGTACCTAACTAGAAACTTGATCGTCTTCAAAATATTTTGTACGTGCTGCAATGGCAATCTTCCAAATTATTTATTCGTAAAAAGATTCGATGATGAATGAATTTGCAAAGCAATATGACATAAAAATCGAATCTGCGTTGACAGGTTAGATAGTCGTTTTTTAACGTCATAGTTTCGTTTTTCCACTGAACTTGATACAAGTTGAAATGGGATTCGCATTCGACACATTTTTAATGAACTCTAAAGTTGCTTTAAGAAATTTAGAGTGTAAGCCTAAAAAGAAATAAACAATAAATTTCAAGTTTACTTTGGGCTCCAACGATATGAACATTAAGCTCATCCTAAAATGGCAAAAACAAAAATGTGCAGTTGTTTAAATATTGTCGATAATATCTTAATATTTTAGATTAGTCTTAATATCAGAAATTGTCACTTTTGCAATCAATGATTGTAAAACTATAGTTTTTATTTAAATTATAATTTCGTTAAGGTACACACAATAAGCATCATCTAAAAATTTATACATAAAATTAATTTTCCTTCGAAAAATTCATATACTATCTCGTATGGTCGAAATAAATATAAACTATCCAATACATATTGAAAATATTTCTTGAGAATATAATACTAATTTATTCAACGTTGAAGTTGGCAGTCTATTTGTAGCAGTTGATTTAAATAAAAGCAGATTCTCCTAATTATAAAAAGTCCAGTTGGTATTTATAATATTTTATGTTATATGGATACTTAGTTGTGCCATTTTGAATGAAATGTAAAATAAAACTTCTACGTTTCAAATCGGCAGCTACAAATTGGCTGATGGCTTCAGCATCATCTAATTTATTTTTAAAATGTTACGTAACGTAATTTTTATATCTGTTTTTATTAATTGATACAGAGATATTTTATTCAATATATTTTCTAAATTGGTCAAATTTTGTGTGTAGATAGATAGAAACTGAACGAAAAGAGTACAGAAAACCATTGTTATGTCTAATGTGGACTGTCACGAACTGTAATTAATTATAATTTTAATCAAAATTTGTTGTTTTATGAAACCGACTTCATTTGTGTAGCATGGACATTAACCATTATTGTTTTACGAAAGAAAGCCTTTGCAAATATACCGGAAGTGTTACTATAACATCTAGTAATTATATGTTTTAATCCCGCTAGAGCCAAAACTAAAAAAAATCCAAGTACGATGAGTCGTTTATTATTTTATGTTCTCGTCCTTACATTAAGTGATGAAAGAGAGTGCTAAAAATTATAAATGAACAGATCTTAATTTAATCAGATTATATACAGGCCGCCTTTCATGATAATAAACATTACAGATCCGGGATATCCTAGGGCATTTTCTTGTGACTCATTATAATTACGGTAATTTCTTGATGAATTACGTAAATGTAAGTATACTGGAATAGATGTTGAATGAAATAATAATCTCATATTCATGCCTAATTCTGTAATTGTGATTGGAGTGAAAGCGCAAATAACAAGGCGTTTGTAATGGCCAATCGTTAGTGCAGTAGGACCAATTTATGAATAGGCACAATTATATTAGTTCTATTTGGTTTATACACATAATTAAGCTTCAAATAATAACAGAGGTACAATTGTAAAGGACTAACAAATATCCAGGCGTATTAAACAATAGTTTACGGTTCCATCTAGAACATTCACAAATTGGCTTAGTTTTAATGAAGGGCATAGGATTTGTTTCGTGATTTTGTGACTAGACGTAAATTATTTACATTGAAATGATGAAATGAAAATTTTGTATAAGAAAGGTTTGGTTGTTAATAAGGAAATCACAAATTTTTTATATATGTACTATTAAACAATATTCATTCTTTCTTGAATAAAATATAATTAAAATCTTTTCAAATTAAAATCATTTTCTCTAACAAAGAGTGGAAAACTATGCCATCGTTAGTCAATGTAACTAATTTATTTTAGTCAAAAGTTAATTAAAAATACAAGGACTAATTTGAAATGATTAGATATTAAATAACAAATTAGTATGTAATAAATAAATATGTGGTATACGTCTTAGAGCAAATCAGTATGTTTTTTGTTGTATACTTTTCATATTTCTAAGTAATTGTTTTCTAATAACAGAAACTTGTTTGCTGGATCAGAAATACTGCAAATTATATTAGAAAATACACCAATTTTTTTTATGATGGTAAAGATGGAAAAGTTTGATCGTTTTAAGATTTAAAAAAAAATGTGAGGAATTAATAGTTATTTGTATTCTCTCTTTATTAGTAAATATAATTACTATTTCAAATAGTCACCTTCTTTTATTGTTTATTCAGATTTATTATTTTCTTTGCTTCCGGTTTTCTATGCCAAATTGTTTTTGTTATTATTTTACTTCATTTTTGTTGCAATGAAATTGTGTCTTTAACCACCAATAGGCGAAGAGTGGACTGTTCTCATTAACATTAGGAATTTTAAATTATATTCTAAAGAATATCTGAATTTTTGCCACGAAATATGAGATTGGAAAGTTTAATTTAATATTTATTTGGCATTTGTCCTGAATGATAAGATATTTCATATGCAGGATAAAACTGCATATTTCGAGAAAACATTCATTTTACGTAAATTTTACGGCCGAATAAAATAAATTGAACAATGTTTTATTTATTCATGTAAAACTAAACATTCAGAATTGAACACAGGTTTTTTATATTTTAATGGTATACCTGTAAAAGCACTGCACTCGTAGTTGGTGTCAAAATATTCTGGCTTCCTTTAGCACCTGTCGAACATAGACAGGTACAAAATTGCATGTGTGTTCAACTCATATAGGTTCAAGAATCATTTGAAATAACCGCTAAACAAATAAGTTGGGCTTATTTGTACAAGTGTTTTGATATGCGGCGTTTTCAAGTTTCGTACGAAACGAATCAACTCGTATCAAGAGCAACACGGTGGGGAAACAATAAAATGGCGCAAAAGCACTTCAAAGTTTGTTTGTTTTTATGCAGCACATACAACAAAAAATGAGTTCTGTCAATTGCTACTTTTATTATTTTCGCCGATGTATTATTATCTATTTTGTTTTGATTCCTTCAAAGTATTTAATGTGTACAATATTCCCCCATTTAGGAATATAAATAATTATATATAATTTTCAATTTTTCTTTAAAAAGTATTTCAATTTTAAATTGAAGAAAAAAATCAAATTATTGTATAATTCATATTGAACCTTACAATTATAAAATCAATATTAAATACTTTTAATTTTTCATCTGTACATTTGTGTTGAAATAAGTAATAACGGTTGACCTTTGGGCTGTCAATGACAGTCATAAATTCTTCACTTTGAAAAATTGGAAAAAATTATAATAGTTAGGAAAAGCGTAGCTAAAGAAACCATTATTAATTCATTTGTAATATTATTATTATTATTATTAGATTTAAAGTTTATTAGCCTTGCATTACTACTCATTGATTACTAATAGATCACGTCATTAAACTTCATGAAAGTAGCCTTGGAGAAATATACAACTCGTTTGCATGATCTTACATGATTACTCTCATGACTTTTTATTAGACTTTGTCAACTTATTATTAATTTTCATAAATTCAAAATGAGAAATGTTACCTGCAATTATTAAAAAATATTTCGAATATTCTCAATGCTTAAATTATTTTTTTTTACGAATCTGATCTAAAATTTTGAAAATATAAAATGGCGATTCCATATGATCGATAATAATTTTAATTTTTGTTTAGTATTATACGAATATTACGTAAGATTTTTACAGCGGCAAATTATCACATTTTACATTTGTCCGCTAGTTTGGATTTTGAAAATATTCGTAATGTTAAAAACAAATTTACACATAAATCATTGTAATTAATACTCGACCATCAAATTTTATCCCTTGCAAAGCTTTCGGTAAATTTATAGGCAAATATTTCAAATATAAATTAAATAAATAATGATCTTCATTTTTTTGTCGAAAATCTAAAACAATATAGCGATTTGCATCTTTACTGTCTTAAAAAAATATGTGAATTTTTCTAAAAAATATTGGAATATCTCCAATTCGGGAAGACATTGTTTTTACTGTATCGTTTATGGATACATATATATTCTACATATAACTTTTTTTATCTTTTACTACATTTTATTCCATCAATTTAACTTGTGTCCCGATTGGAATTTTCTTTTATGTTTATTTTATAATTGCATTTATTGCGTGTTGTATTTTATGCGTGCTTATCTAAATTCGAAATCTGTTTTAATGTTTATTCTCATTTGTTTATTTATTAATCCGTGTTTTTTAATTTGTAACGTGTTTAATTTTTCTATATGTACATTATATGTTTGCGATGTACTATTTTATCTCGCATGCTCTTTTATTATTAGTTGCTTTTTAATTTACTTTTGCTGTAGTATTACTTCTGTAATCTCTTATTTTGCTTTAAATATGTATAAGTATTATCTTTACACTGAGAAAGTACAGTGATATAAAATGCTACTCGTCGAGGTGAAATACAAGCCAACTGCTACACGTAATATTGGAGACCATTAGTTAAAGATATCATTGTAGTAGTATTAGATACTATTTGTAGTAATATTGGGAAACTAAAAGTAACTCACCACTACGTTTAGAGTATTAAAATACTTTCATATTTTTCTCGGGGTATAGTTTATAAATTTTTGTGAATGTTGCAGAATATTTTTTGTTCATGCTGTGCCTCGTCTTTTGACGTTGTAAACACTTGTGTATTTTATTTTGTTCGGCAATAAAGATAAGTTATTTTTTTTTTGTTTGACGGAGGGGGGAAATGCATTAGGCACTATAGGGGGTTGAAGATGTTGTGTAACCCCCCGTGTGTCGGACTCCCTCACCTTTGATGTTAACGGCAAGGTTTACCGACTAAAACCCTAACCTCCCTTGGCCCTCCAGAATCCACGTGTGCAGTCTGCAGTAGAAAAGTGGCTCCGATATCCATCTCCTCCGCTGCAGACTGCACCGGGCCATTTCGTTTGCAACTGTAACCACTCCCTCTACCATTGGGTAAGTGGTTACAGGATCTCGTGTGACCTCAGTAGACGGAGAGATCCCAGCAGCACTGCTTTCTGCATTCGGCCTGCGATGGAACTTGCATGTTCTCGACAGGCCGGAATGCTTTTGATGTTTTGGAGGAAAGTTGGTCTCGTTCCTCCCATCACTCCAATTATCAGCACGACGAGCTTGATTTTGAACCCTCGATACAGCTTGCGAATCTCGAACAGGAGTTCCTGATATTTCATCCGTTTTTCGTCCTCTTTGCTGACTATATTTGTTTCTGCTGGTGCAGAAAACTCGATGACGAAGATGGATTTGTCATCGAAGTCAACAAGGACGATGTCAGGCTTATTAGCTGATATTTGCCTGCTCGTCGGGAATGAGTAATTCCAGTATATTCGGCACGACTCATTCCCGACAACGGATTCAATATCAGTGGGGACGTACGGCAAAACTGGGGTTGCATCAATACCATAAGTGCTGCGAAGATGGTAGTACAGCACTCGAAGAGCCGCATTGTGACGTTCGATGTATGCTGAAACTGCATATATTGGGCATGCTGCCAAAAGATGCATGAGTGTCTCAGCATGACATCTACACAATCTACAAAGCGTACTCTGTACCGCCTGGTGTAAGATGTTCTGGCGATACGCTAAGGTATTGATGACCCCATCCTGGCACGCGAAGATAAAACCCTCGGTCTCGGATTTCAAGCCGGCTGATCTTAAGAAGGAGAAGGTCATCTCTGCCGACAAGCCAAGTTGTTGGACATTTCGAAAGAATTGTCCATGTAACGGCCTGTCGATATGCCTTCCCTCCAACATACGGAGTTGTTCCTTCCGTATGTTAGCCCTGAGACGCACTGGGCACAGATTGATGACTGATTCAGCCTCCTGTGCACCACTACGTCCCACGTTGAAAACCAGACCGAGGTTTCGCGCCGCTCGTTCCGCCGCGTTGTACAAAAACGCCCCCTTCCCCTGAATTTCATGCTGATGTACTAGCATCATCAGGGGATCCTCCGTTCGATTAATCACGTCGCAAGCTGTTTCCAGGACCAATCGGTCATGCATACACTCCAGGCTTAAAAGGCCACGACCTCCCATATTTCGGGGCAAATACAGTCGTTCCACGGAAGATCTTGGATGCAAACTGCGTTGCATACAAATCATCTTCCGTGTGCTTCGGTCAAGATCCCTTAGCTCGTCAACGTTCCACTTCAGTGCTCCAAAAGAATAGAGCACTGGTGATACGGCCAACATATTCGTGGCTGCCACCTTATTTCTCCCGGTCAATTCTGATGACCAAATCTGACGGAGAATGCGCCGGTATTTCTTAATGATGGTGGTTTTAGCAGCCTGCACATCCTGGACATGCCTTTGAGGTACGCCCAGGTATGTGTAGGCTTCTTCGGCGCTAAGGTGGCGGATGACATTTCCGTTGACGAGCTCCATATCGTTGTTATGGGAGCCTGACCTTCCTCTGTGCAAATGAACGACTGCACACTTGTCCAATCCGAATTCCATACCGATATCTCTCGAGTATGTGAGGGCGATGTTCAGAGATCGATGTAATTGATCTTCGCCTGATGCGTATAATTTAAGATCGTCCATATAGAAAAGATGGGTGATCTTATGTACACGTTCACCAGGCGGTCCACACATGTACCCTTGAGATTTCCGGAGAGCAACGGATAGAGGCAATAGTGAGATGCAGAAGAGCAGAGGACTCAGAGAATCTCCCTGATAGACACCTCTTTGGAATTGAACCAGTCTAGACATGGTTCGACGCTTGCCCGATGTCATGACAAAGCGTGTTTTCCAAAGAGGCATCAGGTCTTCTACAATTCTCACTATGTTTGGGTGGACATGAAGGCGTTTGAGCAACAAGCTTAAAAGCTCGTGCGATGTTGAGTCATACGCCTTCATGTAATCCAGCCAGGCTATCGACAGGTTACGCTTGTACTGGACTGCGTCCTGACAAACACACCTGTCGATAAGCAAGTTGTCCTTGCAGCCGGATACACCCATTTTGCAGCCTCGCTGTTCTACTATCCGTTGCCACACCGGTTTCACGTATTTCTCAATACGTACGTTCAAGATGTTAGTGAACAATTTGTATAACGTATTGAGACACGTGATCGGTCTATGGTTTCTCGGATCGGACAAGTCTCCCGATTTTGGGATCAGTGTCGTTCGGCCCTCCACCAGCCAGTGCGGAATGGGTTGGTCTCCATTTATATAAGAGGTGAATATTCGGGCTAGGTGTTGATGGACAGAAGTGAACTTCTTCCACCAATAGTTATTAATTCCATCCCAGCCCGGCGAGGAGAAATTCCTCGCTCCTGTGATGGCATTTTTCACCTCTAAAGCACTGACGGGTGGGCAATCTTCACTTTGTTGTGTGACTTCGTCGCACAACTCGGTGAAGATTTCAATACCTGGAGTGTCTGCATTAAGCCTAGATGTTCTCTCGTAGATGCTCCTCCAGAATTCTTCAACTGCGGCCATCGACGGAAACTCGCTTGAGGCTGCGATACGATGTTTGAAGAGGTTGGAAGGATTCGTCCAAAATATTGAGTTTTGTCGAATTCCTTCTTCCCGTCTTTGCAGCCTCTTTTTGGCATCGGCCATAACCCGAATTTTATCCGCTAAACGTTGCTTGATGTTGAGCAACTTCAGCTTGTTCAGTGTGTGATAATACGTCCGCAGTTGTTGTGCGAACTTCTTGACTTTAGCCGTAAATGAACGGCCAGATGTTAAATAGTCGATCACACACTGAATTCGGGAAGCGAGTTTCCGTGTCAGTCGAATCTTACCGTTCAATTGAGACATGCGTTTTGTAATCTGCCTATTCCCCGATATTTGTGTCAGATTTCGCGGAGTCACCAGATCACTTGCAGCCTCGTAAACGGCACAATTGACTTGCCACAGGTCGCAGTCATCTGGAAGAGCATCTAGAAGTAGGCTATTTGCTCTGTCTATTTCTCGTTGTTTAGGCAAAATTTTTGTTGTCAAATTTTTCCTAAACACGGGTGTCGTGCTGTCATAATGTGGAGCATCTCTCCCAGCACCGCGTACGGGCTCAGTTGTTATTGCCCGCACATCCGGTACCGGTTGACTGCTGGGAACAACGAAACCCGTCCGCCTCAGATAGGCCACATAATCTCTCAGTTGTTGTTGAGAAAAGCAATCTGCCAGTTCGGGATGCATTAATGCAAACCGACTGTGCATTCGCGCCATGTAGCCTCTCTGTTGCGGACAGCTCTCCTCATAGCAGCGCATTAGATCTTGCCTGAGATCCTCCGTCCACTGAAATCGTCCGTGGGCATCAGCTGGTCGTCGTCCCGGGACACCTGTTTCGGCTCCTCCACCTCGGGACTGGGCTGCATCCGAAGCAGCCCGATGGTCAGGAGCCCTGCGCGTTATTTGATGAGTAACCGCAAATACAGGGAGTAGGGTGGTTAGCCCTACTCCCCGTTGTTATGCCTCTCTCGTTTGTCTCTTACCTCGCCATCCACTGGGGTTGGTTACCCAATCTCTGGCAAGGTTGCTAAGAGTCCAGGGCCCACCGGCTCTAATAAGCACACGTGGAGGTGAGAGTAGGCCATTTGGGAAGATAGGCTAAGATGCGGCTTTTTGCATAGCCGCATTGTGTTACGCATCATTCCCTTTGGGCCCCATATAAGTTATTATTATTATTATTATTATTATTATAGATACATATGGATGAATTACATTTATTTAATTAATAATAATGTAGAATCATCGTTTAAAACAAAAGTACTACAAAAAAATTGTAATAAATAATAATATGAAATTGTAACAATTGCTAATAGAGGTTTTATAAAGACGTTGAGTATGTTAATGAATTTTGGATAAAACAGACAAATTATCTGCTGAAACTCCACGTAAAACGTGGAGTGTTTCGGAAAAGCGGGGATTTTTCATGGAAACTTATTGTATTTTGAGGTCCCGTGTAACATGATATAGCTGGAGACTGTCAGTTTGTTATTCGGGGCCCAAAATACATCTTCCCTGAAAAAATATCAAAATTATGAAAAAATAACTAATGTAATTATTTTAATTCAATTTAACCAAATGCTATGCCGTTGGAACGACAAATATATAACCTACTGAAATAGAAATACAGGTATAACATGTGTATTCGAATATTTTTATTATGGTTAGCAAAACTTTTTCTGCTGTCCAATATATTATTTATAGCTTGGTACGTACATAATATAGACAGCGGTATTGATATTTTGCGTTTAATGTTCTTTACTGAAAGGCAATATACGCACGAATAAACTATCCGCCTATTTTTAAGGTTATGTCTTATTTAAGAAATTTGAACATTGTTAATGCTTAAATTTCGCGATGCCTCGATCGATGCTGTAGCTACAAAATTACTTTTTAATTAGCCAAGTCGACAAAAATTGAATCTATTTAAGATGTTACGGGATCGTTATTTCATAACATTCTGTAATGTTAATAAAGACGTTTCTTATATTATTATTATTACATAAACGGGAAAATTTGAATAATAGAATTATTCTTAAAAGTTTGAGACAACATTCATTTGCAATTAATGGATTGTCATAAACATTTGCAGCTGCAAATGTTTTCGCTTATCGACCGTTTAATAACTTGAACGGACACGAGTAAACAATGAATTTTTCTTAAATTAATTGTAATCGTAAGTAAACCGATAAAAGAATTTGTTTACTGTAAAGAAGGCTCCTTTAAATATGGCGAGTTAAATTGTTTCTCACCTACAAACGAACTTTCTTAACATTTAAAACGCATATATTAATAATAAAAAAAGCATTATATTTTGCAACAAATATATTTTAACTAATAAATATAGTTTGCGGTAAAGAAATGATTTAGTTCGCCATATTTAAAGAAGCCTTCTTTACAGCGAACAAATTCTTTTATCAGTGTAGAGAAACATAAAATTGACTTCAGAAATTTGTGCAAAATGCAAGGAGGGAAAAATATAGATAATGGAATTATTTCTTCGTAGTAAATCACGGTATTAGAAGAAATAGTTAACAATAGTAACAAGATCAAGTTATTTCGACTACTATTTCAGGGTCGTTAAATGTGCAATACGGTATATAACCTCAAATCTACCGCCAACGTAACCTCAATAGTCATCCGAGTAAAAATTTAATATAAACGATAGATCTATAATGGATTCACGGAGAATCTACTCCGTGAAAAATCCGTCCTTTGAAACAAATATGGATTTAGTTTTATAAAAAATTTAATATGCATGATAGATCAATGATGTATTCACGGTAAATCTACTTTATAATATGTTAGTGTTTGGTTTTATCATGAAATGATATTTTTTGCATTTTATATTTTCATTTTTACATTTTATACTCTCTAAATCTGAAGCAGCGCGTATATTCGCTGATTTGCAGCGGTTTTCGCTGATTCATATTTAGAGAGTAGTAGTACAGAGAATATATACAAGTAATATTTGGACAAAACAAAACCATTTATACAACAGTTTTTCCTCGTATTATATTTCAATACAAAAACGGAGATCTACATACAAACAAAGAAAACAATGGAAAAACTTAAGGATATGGTACTGCTGCTTTGCTCGTACATTTCTGCGACAGTAGAACTTGGCGACTTGTACTCCACCTAAAAAATATATCATCAAATACAAAAACAAAGACTAAAACTTGTATTTGCTTATGAAATATCCAAGGAGCAACGACATGTCACTCTAAAAACTGCAGCTGTCATCACTCATACAAGAAAATCGAATCTCCTGCAGGAACCAACTGAATAATTTCTTTTAGAATAATTTTCAAAACTTCTTGCTATAAAAAAAAACGGGAACACGTGAAAGCAGATTACAATTTATCAGTTTAATTTTATTTTAATTAATAACACTGCATATATAATGTATTTCGTATTTAGGTTCGGCACAAACTGCAAAAAAAACAAAGCTCTTCTTTTATTATACAATGACAGTCCTTGGTAATGTGGTTGCTATGGAGGTTGTTGATTTTTAACATGTGCTGAACTTTTGACAGTTTGTATCGAGCATTGGTACAGAATATTTCGCGTTGGAAATTATAATAAAAATAAGCATACATGTTGTAATTTGTTTTCTCGTGTTTCTGTTTCTGTAGTAAGAATTTTTTAATATTTTCCAAGCAGAAATTATTCAGTTGGTTCATATGATATTTCGTTGCTAGGATATTTCTTACGGAAAATATTTTTCGTATTTTATCAGCATTTATGTATGTATTCTTTAGGATCAAGTCATAATTTTGATGTAGTTTTGGAGCAGTCCAGGAACACCATATCCTTGAGTTTCCTCGTGTTTTTGAATAGTTTCGTTGCTTCGTCTTTTCCTTTGTATGTGCAATGTATATCTCTGTTTATCAATTTAGGTTTTGGCATATTAAATTAATTTTTTGTTCGAAAATAAAAGTCTCTACTATTATATTCTATATCAAATATAAAATACATAATTTTAAAGTAAAACTAAGCACTAATTTGTACAGTAGATTCACCATGAATTCACCATGAATCAATCGTGCATATTAAATCTTGATAAAGATTACATTCATATTTGTTTCACAGGACGGACATTTCACGGAGTAGATTCTGCGTAGATGCATCATGAATCTATCGTCTATATTAAATTTTTACTCGGGCACTTTAAATATACCCATGTAAATATAATATCATTGATTAAACGAAAAAACTCTCTTAATGATAATTATCATAGGAAAAAAGTTATATTATGGTATATTTTATAATATATTAAATGGTGAAAGTAACCCAGTATCCAGGACAACTTTTACTGTTATTAATTCTACTATTATTTGATGTTAGAACAATTCCTTTACTTATTTCCGTTGATTGCTTTTAAAGTATTTGTCAATAAATACTAATTCCGACCGCGAACCACAAGAATGAGCGTTACAGAATCAGTCATATATTTCTACTTGGAAAACCCCACAAAAAATACTTACTGTTGTACTAAAAAATATAAACCTATTTAATACTTGCATCGAATAGATTTTCGCTTGTATTCATACGAGTTTTATTTCTGTTTCAGGTAAGCCACGTGCAGGATTGACAGGCGCTTAAAATACAAACATGAGAATCTGACAAGTAAGCAGACTATTTTGGTTAGAGGTGTAAACCTTAGAGTTAATAATACTCTTGCAGTTGGATTGAACTGAAGCGTAAGGAGTCAGTAGGCTCAAGGAGAAATCTGATACATTTATTATGATTTTTTAATAAAAATGTAAATGGCGTATTGCACGATTTCTTTGGTCAATGTTGGTTGAGCGCCGTGATGTCGGTTAATCTGGGCTCGTGGCAGTTGCATGTCGCTAATGTGCAGAGGGAACGCGATGACGTGGGCACGGCTCGTGGGAAAGGTATATCGTATAGCCAGCTAATATCAAACGCCGGGGAATTGAACCACAAACGCGACCTTGCGCGTGAAACACGTACCAAGTACAAGTTACTCGATAAATAAAAATTACTCAATTTCTCCATCCGTCGGGAGTCTATCTTGAATTGCTAATTGCCTGTGAAACGCGATCCGATTTACGATAATATTTTCGATTTCTTAACTTGATTTACGTCAAATTTAACTCGTCCGATAGCTGATTTACCTATGATCTGCTCTCTCAATTTGAAACAGTGAAAAGTTCACTATCTGAATCAGTGAATTAATACCAACGGATGAATCAGTGGTTCACTACCTGTCAGTGAAATTAACAAATTAATATTTTTGTGAAACTTGGTACATTTGAGTGTATTGTTTTTCTATTGACTTGTACATTGTCAATTAAAAAAAAAACCTATTTGTGGTTTCTGAAGGAATCCACAGCCTTTCGGCACACCAGTAATATGTCCATTATGACTTTATTTCGAATTGTGCAAAGAGCCTCTGTAAGCCCCATACAAAAATGCCCCTTTTTCGTACCTCGAATATTCAAAATTATTTTATGCCAATTGTTTACATATGATGACACAACCATCCCTGCCAAATTTCAAAATGAGCATATGCCCCGTTTCGGAAATTCGAGGGGTCAAAGTTGACCATGTCCCATAAAAAATGTACATCAATTTCACTTTTATACTCGAATAATAATATTAAAAAAAATTCAACGTTAGATTCGACTTCATCGACTACAGAAACCTTAAGACGAGTTTCAAACAAATTGCATTAGAGTTTTCAAAAGTCATCAGCTAAATTGGACCTGCCGTTTTGAATTTTGAAAAACTATCATCCGATTTGTAATCAGCGATCCCAAAAACCTCTTACTAACATTTTTTGGGCAAATTGGATGGATTTTCAGGAAAGTCGTCCGCTATATTGGATCCGCCATTTCGAATTTTGAAAAACTAACAGCCAGACAGAAAATTGAACATACCAACGATAGAATTGCATAAAAAGAATTTATATTCTAGTTAATGACCTTTATTTTGGTTTCATTTTTCGTTTAATTTAGGTATTTAAGCAATAGAAGTTATTAGTTTACTGAAATTGGCGCAATTAATATTTTCTAAAACAAATTAATATTTTTATTTATCATCGAGAGAGCGTAGCAAAGATTTTGCGGTTTAGAAGTTGGATTTCTGGTTGCGGTTTTTTATATACATAATGTTAGATTCGAATTTTTCCGTAGCCTTCATAATTCAATTCCAAAATTCGAGCCAGGAATACTTTACTCAAATTTCAGTATAAAACTTTAGAACTTTATTTTGAAAATCAAGACGACGTGCTCAATCTAACCTAAAACTCGTCTAACAGACGACAAAGATTTTGTAGAATCTCTCAACCAAAGATTATTCTGGTTTGCCTGCAGATGCACCGTCTTTTTGGTTGATGAATACAATGTTGATGACTTTGAAAGTCTTACGTGGTGTGTGATAATCGTCCTTTTTTAAATATTTAATAAATGGAAATGGAGCGTCTTGTCAGTAGCACGGCTGTAGAAACATTTTTTATCGATATAAGGACTGACATTAATACTTGCTGTAGGCGTTGAAGGCTTTCAGTGTGGCCGCAAGATAATTGTCATCGATGAAAAAATAACCAGCCTCTGATTGTCGTTCAGTGAATGAATTCGGTCAAGTAAATCAATTTCACAGATTATAGCATTATACGTCATGATTATGTATTAAAGGAAAATAAATGTATGTCAAAATATTCAGTAAAAAGTAAGCCACTAAAAAGCAAAAGAAGTAAAATAACTAAAAATATTATACAAAAATAAAGTCGCTCCCAAAGTCATTTATATAGAACAGAATGGTTTTACAAGCGGAATACTTCATGAATGATAACTGTACCCAATGGCATAAAAAAAAACATTGCCATCACTTCCTACCCGGTAAGTGGATTTTTTTGAACAGTTTTGAACGAATTTTTATCAGTCTCAAAAATCTACACAGCTACATTTTACATTTTAATTAATTTCCTGTGTTCTATTAATTTTGTGAATAGACGAACTTGAATTTCGCTTCGTTGGAGCCCAATGAAAAATCAAAAATATTTTTTTGCAATTTTTTAGACTGGAGTCCAACGAATGGTTTGTTTACTTTTAGTTTTTTAGGCCCTTTATTGATAAAAAATAATTTAATAATTATAGATACTGATGTATCATATCGAAAACACATATGACACGGTCAGAAATAAGTATAAGTTTAAAATAAAGTAAATATAAAAATAAAATTTTTTAATGTTTGTTGGACTCCAACGATGTGACCTTCAAGTACATCCAAAAAAGTAATGCATTAATTAACATCAATAAGGTTAGAAACAAATGATAAATAAAATAGAAAAATATATTTTTTTCTCGAAATTTTTTTGCACTCCAGTGATGCTGACTTCAAGTGCATTTGACTGGAAGGGTTAACTGAAATTGGATTGCATTGCGTACACTGATTGTAAAAAAGTTGATTTCCGGTCGACGGTATAACTTATATCCGATATATTTTTAAGGCTCGAAGCAAAGCGATCAAAACTTTCGTTCCTTTGACTGCACACGAGGAGGACGGCTGAGACTTTCGAGCGTTCTTAAAAGTTTGAACGTCTGACGTTGGGAACTTTCACACTGTCACCAAACACCATAGTCCCGTATGCATGCAATTACACGCGGTGGAAGCGCACCGATCGTAATTGTCGGGGTTTTAGCAAAAATGTCGATATTAGATATATATTGTCGAGTTGCCTTTGCGTTAGTTTGCGCCATATTGAGTGATTTGCAAGTCTAACTCGTGAAAGACCTATAAAATCCGCTCTATTCGAAATGCCCATGACAATTTTTCATTTTAGCAGAAAACGAAATCGAGGCAGCAGGACTGCATTTCTACGATGAAAATTTGAAAGTCAAATGAATGACGTCGAGGCCGAAAAAGTTTTTAACCTCCAAATATACCGCACGAGCGGGTCGAATGCTGCTCAAGTTACAAGCGAGCGATGTTTGTACATTTATCGTAGGAAGCGCATTCATTATTGTCTTTTGATGGGATGAAATTCTAGGGATATCCGCTTTCTCGCGAAAGCCAGAGAAATTGGCGAATCACGCTCGAAGATCTACGCCAGATGCTTAAACTCGCTCTACACGCGGGGTTTCGCACTTTTACTCGACCCGTTTATTTACGATTCCAACATTTGCGGATCATCCCACCTGCCAATTAAAAGTTTCTCCTTATCTACCGAATGGAGCCTGCGCGCGTCAACAACGTGGATGAACCTCCCAACAGTCGCTTCCATTTCCTTCCAAGTTTTCAAAGTAACTCTGCCCCCTTTAAAAAAAAATCTTCCTGTGCAACTTGTTTTATTCGACACGGCTAAGCAGTTTTCCGCCGAGTACACGCAGTTGATGAAAAAATGCGATCGTTTTTGACAATTATCTTATGCTGCAGCGTGCCTTCTTAACCCATTAAAATGGTCAAAAAATTTACATTCAACTCAGTGTAAGAATTCGTCTTCGAAATGTCGAGATAATTGAATAGTACCACTTAATTAGGGGTTTCGGAGTTCGATCTTCAAGATTCCGAGGTCTAAAAAATGTAATGTGGCGGATAAAATACAAAAAATGCATAAATAGAAACGTGTTTTTTTGTTTGTTTAACCCTTTAACGCCGGGACGGACACTTTTTTTCATTCATTTTCAACTTTAATTTTCTCGGCAATTAAGAACGTAAACAATCCTTCAGAAACCATTTCTTATGTATAGACCTCGCTCTTTCAGAGTCTGCAATCAAAATATAAAAAAAATGAATTTTATGAAAGTTACAGCCATGTTTTTAAAGAAAAATTGAAATTCTTTACAATTTTCTTTCAGAAATGAATTTTTTTCCAAATAGCAGGTCACCAGAGCCTCTGTTTCACCTGAAGATATCGCGTTCGCAAAATCTAAGCTTGAAAATGGCGAAACGTACTTTTCAAAATTTAAAGATGGCGGCTCAAAAATGTTGGCGGAAGAATTTTCCCCCACAAATATTAACAATCCGTGTATCCTTATTTTTTTATATGGCGTTGAGTATTTAAATATTTCCCGGGTCAGATATCAAAAATTCAAAATGGCGGATCTAACATGTCGGACGATATTTTCAAAATTGTTCGGAATGTTCTGAAAATGATTACTCGGGAGGTTTTGGGGTCGCTGATAACGAATCTGTAGTCAGATTTCAAAAATTCAAAATGACGGAACCAATATGGCAGTCTTCATTAAGAAAATCGAGCTGATTATTTGACTTGAAAACGAATATATTTGTATTCCAATTGTACAGAGCTACATGCGACTGAATTCAATAGTAAACAAATGTACTTGAATTTAGAATTTTTGAAATGAAAATTGGAAAATTTGAAATTGAAAAAATAAGGATACGCAGATTATTTATATTTGTGAAAAATAATTCTCAAAAATTTCGATTTGTCTTTAAACAATTGGCTGTAACTTTTTGAATATTCTTTTTTTTTATTTTGATTGCAGACTCTGAAAGAGCGAGGTCAAATACATAAGAAATGGCTCCTGAAGGACTTTTTCCAATCTTAATCGCCCAGAAAATTAAAGTTGAAAATGAACGAAAAAAAGTGTCCGTCCCGGCGTTAAAGAGTTAAAGCAGTATTTTTACTGGGATAAAAATTTTTGTGAGGGATCTAATAAATGTTATCGATGGATAAATTGATTGTACTTTCAAATTACCCTACGGAAAGTTTCAAAATTCAAGATTGTGGACTCAAAATAAGGAAATTTCATTGAAAATTTATAATCGTAAATAAGAAAAAGTTTTCAGCGCGATAAAAGTTATTTTAAAAGGCTATAAATTATTACTCGGGGTTTGTTGTGATCGCTGATTACGAATCTGGAGTCAAATTTGTGAAATTCAAAATGAAGGATTTACTGTGTGTAGAATGTTTAAAAATATGATGCAAGTCGATTGAAATTTGTTATTTATGAATTTCAGGGGCCACCTGATTCCAGAGCTAGATTTTTTAATTCAGAATGGCGGATCCAATATGGCAGAGAGAATTTTTCATGTTGATAAAATTGCATGAACATAATCACCAAGAATTTTCTGTATGACGTAATTTTTTATTCTATTAATGTTTAAAATTATTTTTTATAAGGAATAATGTAGTAACATTTAGAATAACAAAAATACAACAATGCGGAAAATGCAAAAGTTTATATCATTAATGATTCCTGAATGAAAATTCTTCTAACTTTTTTTGTGGAAGTTTATTGCATCCAGAAATTGTCATTGAGAAGGCCATTTTGATTATTCCATCATGAATTAAAAAATCTATCTGTGTAAGTTTTTAGTACAACTATCAGGTCCACGATTGAAATACATTTACGTTCCTATGTCACGGGGAAAATATGAAATTAATAAGAAACATACACAATAAAACGAGTTTTTAATATATATGCCAAAAATAATCGTTCTTGTTAAATTTAGACAAATTTTGACAGCATCATTCAAAGGAGCGACGTCGAAAATAGTAAGTACCTGTCAATTTTTCTAACGTAGATTTCGATAATAAATACTTGATAAAGACTTGATGAATTTTGAAAAATGTAATTTCAGGCCTTAATGAGTTAAATACCTCGACCATTGTTTTTCGGCAGGTACGCCTGAAAAATATAAAGTAAATAGAAGATCATATTACATAATTGAAAATGCTTCTTCTGCTTTACCGCACGTAATCGATATTCCTAACGTTTTATAGGATTCACAATGGGAACCGTTTACGCTATCTGATAATTTTCTCTTTTCTGACGCTTCAGGTTAACATTCTTGGATTCCCTAACTTGTACATATCTTGAGATCATACTACAGATTTAGTATCCTCTTCCGTCAAGGACGCTTGAACTCCACTCGACACGATATAGACATTGCAATTGAGCTCGTTTAACGCCGTACTAAGGCGATAGATGCAAGCCGCTTTAGTACACACAAGAATTATTTAGTTTGTAAAAAGAAAAACACATTTATGAAAAATCGGTAATTATATATTATTAGAAGATCGACCAGTATTTTGAAATTTAAAATTTTTCTCAGCGCAGACAGTATTGTCTTTTGGTTCATTATTTTCGACCTAAAACTATTTATCATTATTATAAATTAAAAATGTAATTTTTTAACCGTTTAGAATTTATCCGTCTTTAATAGTGTTTTCTTTAAATAAATGAAAGCAGGTTTAACATTACAAAATATTCGTAAAAACAACATTAATTTTGAAGAAATTGAAAAGTGTTACAGAACTACATTAATTTAGGCAAGATTTAAATCGTATTTCATATTTTCAATACATCAAATTAAGTTGATTAAAGTCGATTAAGGTACATTCGAAATAATCCGAATGTAATACAATTTAATCTCGAGATTATATTTAATAATTTTTGTGACCCCTCAATGAAATATTCTGAAATCAGCTCTTAAAAATGATATTCATTCATTTCGCATTATAATTTCTTCTATATTATTTGATAGTTTTTGCAATATTCTAACAAAATTTGTATTATTTATAATATTTCTAAATTATAATATTCCAAATGAATATACCAAACGTTGGATATTTCAATGTTCCAGGAAAATTGATGGAATAAAGTGTACTATTAGAGTTATTATCTAGGAACGGTAATGATGATCAAATTCCTCACGATGTTTACTTTAAACATTTGTGCGTCGTAGGTGCCAATGCCAACATTTTATAAACAGCCTACCAAACGGACACATTTTCATGAAAGCTCGACCTTTTTGTCATATATTTTCAGGATTCAAAAAATTCTAGACTACTCATTTCTGACGTGAAATTTATGACCCGCTACTCAAATTTAGGAAAAATTCAAACCCAAATCGCCGCATTCGATTATTTAAAATAATATCGGGTTTTCTATACCAAAATTTTATTTCCAGCAAGATAACAAGGAGATCTCGGTAAAGGGAAGAAAAATCATCTACGTATCTTAAACTTCAAAATGTAAATGATTAATTTTATGATATCTATATCCAATATGGTGGCTTGATGTAAAATTGATGAAAAATGCAAATCCAAATCGCTACGTTCGTTTAATTGAAAAAAATGTCAGGTTCTTTTTACTAAAATTTTATTTTCAGCAAGTTTTTTTGCATTAAAATCGGACAAAGCGATCTAGGTAAAGTGAATAAAAAGCGTTTATAGTGCTTAAATTTCAAAAGTTATGTTCCAACATTTTTAATTTCACGATATCTATATTCAATATGGCACCTTGCAGAAAAAACGTTGGTACTAAATCGTTATTTCCGAAAATAATGATTCTAAAACAAGATTTTCTTGCGTAACCTGCAACTTTGAGCTAAAATTATATCCCGATAACAAATTTATTAAGCAACGTTCTGCATTCAAAATGGCGGAAAACAATTTTTATTTCTTTTCAATTTTGATAATAATTTGCCTAGAAATGCTTTTGGACCGTGCGTCAATCACGAATTTTAGATTCGCTACTTTGAATTTATAAAGTTGAACAATAAATTTGTTATTAGGGACGTTGCATGTCTTAAGATATCAGATTAGGTAAGAAAATCTTGTTTTGGAATTGTCATTTTCGGAAAAAGCGAAATAGTGTCAACGTTTTTCACATCAAGCCGCCATGTTGGATATAGAGATTATGAAAGTAATGATTCTAGCACTTACATTTTGAAGTTTAAGGTACGTAGACGCTTTTTCTTTATCCAGATCTTCTTAGGCGATTACAATGCAAAAAAATCTTTCTGGGAATAAATTGTTGGTAAAGAAAATTGGCGATTTTGATTTGCATTATTAAAGTTCGATCAATTTTACATCAGAAATGGACTAGAACTTTTTCAATCCCGGAAATATACGATAAACAGACGTTGAAAGCTTCCATGAAAATGTCCGTTTGGTCTTAAGGGTAATTGTCTTATACCCAATAATTGAGTCTGACTCGATCAGTTTGAGCATTCCCAAACTTCGGATAGGGAAATACAGGATTACGAATCTGACTTATTGAGATCTTTTTCATGATAATATTCATGTACTAAAAACAGGGATCCCCTTGCTGAATCTATCGATCATTAGGTCCCTGATTTATAATCATAAGTCCCAGGATTTATATTTGGTCAATCCCAAAATATACAGAGCGCCCTAATCTTCTAATGAAGTTCACATCGTCAGAAAACTCATAAAAATTTTAAAATATCCGCTCCTTTATCATGAATTAAACTTTACAGGTTTGATGATATAAATATTGTTTGCATAGCTTTTGATCTCTTAGTATTCTATTGCATCGTTGGAAATGGCTATAATTCAATTTTTGGAACATAAATAATGTTAACAACTTTCTATGCAGTAAAGAAAGTCGTCTTTTGTAAAATAGACTTTTATTTCGCTTGAACTACACCTGAACTTTTAAAAGATATGGAAATACTTAACCGGGCATGCTGAATCTCATTGTAATGCACTGGAGGAATCCGCGAGCATGGATTCAATCGTGTAAAAGTGGAGAGAAATAGAATACGTGAATGTATATAATCATTCTTTTCTTTTAATGTCACATTCTTTTAAGCGAGTAAACTCTCTTGTAGTGTATCACAAGTTAAATCAGTAAACGTTTTAATATTATCTCACGCGTACGGTCACGAATAATATTATAAAACTTGTTTACAAAAATATCAGAATTATAATATATAGTTACGTTTTAAATTTTTATAACATAAATTAATTTGAGGGTGAAATTTGTCTTATTTTGCGTATAAGAGTTGAGTTGTATAAAATCTTCTTTTAGAAATTATTTAGTATTCCAAATTCTACGAGGAGCGTTCAATTCGAAAAATCCTGAATAAAATATAATACATATTTTTTGCTACGCTTGGCTGTTTTCTAATCCAAGTCTAAATAAAAGAATCTGTTGTACAACAACAACGTTGCAATGGTATGTAACGTTTATGTCATTAAGATTTCACCGTTATCGGTTATTATAATTAAGGAGGGCTTCATAGCGGCGGTTCAACGACTTAAATTGCGATTCTTGAAGGGTAAGTTATTTTGCAACTAATTAACTTGTAAGACTTAATTAAGAAGAGCTATTTTCTCGAACGAATTTCGAAACATATTTGCGCAGCGGTAAATTCACACTGTATTGAAATAAGGAAGCAGTAAATTAAAGTGTACACTGAAGACAAATAATGTGTATCAAATTTTTTTTTTAAATGGCGAAAACATCCAAGGCTTTCACTTACGGTCTTTCGAAACGAGTGGCTCAATTTATTTACGCAATAACGAGGCTAAAAAAGGATGAGATTTTTAAATCGAAACTTTTAAATACTATTCAAAGGATACAGAATTTTTCGTGAATATTTGGAATTAAAAAAAAAACAAATAAAAAATATTCGAAATATGGTTTAAAAATCTAAACAAATTCCAGTGAATTCCTCGATGTATTCTAGAAACATATAGTTCTTATAATTTTTTACTTAGATGATCCAGAAATTTTGTCAAAGAAATTTTCATTGGAAGCGTCATTTTGAGGTCTTTATAATAAAGTCGAGTATCAAAGTGAAGTTCAAATATATTTTTCACTTCTTTTCACTAATTAAATCTTAGTATTTGGGTAGCTCGGAACAAATTGTTAAAAATAAATATTTCCTATAATTTTTTCAACATTTTTTATCCCTGAAAATTCATACACATTTTTTAATTTTTGTGTAATTTGAATAAATATTTTCGTATCAAGGTTGTAAAATGAACTAAAACGCCCGCAGGTCCATATTTCTGCGAAGCCACGCTTAGAATGTCAGACGATCGTTTCAAAAGGTAAAAGTTTACGCCCGTCATACTTGTACAATTTTTCGTCATAGTGAGTATAAAATTCAAGTTGATATCTAAAATCTGCAACTCAAAAGATTAGGTAGGAAACTCCTGTTATATTTTATTTCCACAAATTCACGGAAAAATCGAATTTTGGGCTCACTACGACATAAAATAATTTTCTTGTTAAATTTTGAAATTTTACAATAACAAATTACAATAATCCATTACTGCGAAGAACTTTATGTCTTGCTTGGTTAACTTCTCTGTACACGTTTCAATAAACGTAAGAACTATGTAACGGAAGTAATTGACTTTCACCCATAAACAACTCACACTCATTTTCATCCTACTTTTCAGGGTGAAAGACATTGCTTTGCAATGATATACTACGGATAGAAGCGTCGCGACTCAAAAATTTGAGTCTTTTAATTCCGAATTAAGAACAAAATTTTATTGTTAAATGATTATGATACAAGTATTATGAAGAATCATCAGATGAGACATGGACAATCAAATAATAATTGACGTGAATGAAGTTGGAAGAACAAAAACGTCGAAATAAAAAATTAATAGATGCTTAGCCCATTAAGTCCCGGAGATGCACGTTTTTTAGTTGATTTTCGACCTTCATCCTCAGCAGGAAATAAGGTTAATATTGGCTTGAATATGACCAAACCCACCATTGTCGAGTATGCCCTTTCGATTAGTGTGGTCAAAATTGCATTTAAATTGCTTCAAAAACCAATATGGTGCAATTTAAATACAAAATTAACAAAATTCCGTGCGTTTCGTTTTTTTGTGAATTTTTTTTCGCATAAATGATGTTGTGGGATCGATGCCAATTCGCAACCAAAAGTGCACAAACTCCACGAACTTTAACTAGAAATTTGTTTATTTTGTCCTGAATCAAACTAACCTCTTCAAAACGACAACATGTTGAAAAAAGTTGATGAATTTTTCTGAGAAATTTTTTGTTAATTACTATAGACTTTAGATAAAATTCGCTAAGAACAAAAATGGTTTGGAATAAGTCAAAGAATACTCTCAAATTTTGTCAGAATGCATTGATACACTTTTTGATTTTGCGAAAATTCGTTATTTTGAAAAAAGTAATTTTTAAATTTCGCAACATTTGAGAAGGTTCTTTAGTCAATTCTAAACATTTTTGTATATAATATATATAAGAAAATAAATAATTAAACTTTCCTAAATTTCAAGACAAATTATTTATTTTTTGAAAACTATAGACTTTAGAGGAAATTTCCATCCAGCAAAAATGTCTTAGAATTGACTAAAGAACCTTGACAAATTTTTTCAAATTTTTTAAATTACTTCCTTCAAAATTCATCCATTTTTTCTACATATTGACGTTTTGAAGAGGTGACGTTGATTCAGGACAAAACAAACAAATTTCTAGTTAAAGTTCATAGATTTTGGCACTTCTGATTGCGAATAGGCATCGATCATACAACATTATTGATGCGAAAACAAATTCACCAAAACCGAAACGCACGGAATTTTTATTTAACTAGAGCGATGCACGCGCGCGTTTTATCGTCAGCCCTTTCGATACACCTATGGCCATCAATTTTTGTGTATTCTATCCTCTGTTACTTGGTTATATAAAGACATATAGGTGGAAACAAAGACAATAATGGTAGTTTTCGATTCAAGGACGAAAAATATTTTCTGTATTTACACCCATGGTGGTGCCGAACAATGTTTTTTGTATCAGCGTGCATGGAGTGAAGTTGAAAAACTCCGAAAATGCATAACGTCGAATTTTACGTACACTGTAACAAAAAGTATATTTTTAATCAAATGGAATGATTTTTCAATTTATTAATTTTAAAGTAACTCTTAATTTTGATTATTTTCTATTTGTAATGAATTAAATATTTGGTTCCAACTTTTCAAAATATATGAGCTTGTTTTATGCAGCTGTTGTATTATTGACATTAAAAGTTTTCTGTGCAAACCATTATTCTTATGTTCAGATTTCAAATATACATTTATAGTCTACGAAACAACCTTATTGGTCGAGAGACGTGTGACGTCATCTCACGCATACCCTCTTTAAGCACGGATTTCATGTAGTTCTAAAGTGCTCCACTGATAAGGTAGGTATTTTCACTAAAAACCGCAAATAAACTGACTGAATCGATTTTTCAAAATTCGGACTCTGTAAGGATAATTCTAACTACTATAGGCGGTACTCTCGAAAATAACAAAGAAATTAATTGAGAACTGACCGAGAATTTTCTGAAATAAGTCAAAATCGCCAACTTTGAAGTGTTCCAATTTTTTGTTGAAAAATAGGCAAAATTCAAAATCTAATAAAACAGTTGGAAATTTTGTTTTCAACACCCAAATAAGTCAAATTCTGCGAAAAAGGGTGAGGAATTTGATAAATAAAAAACATCTCGGATGCCATTTTTATCTATATAGTTATCGTGCAATAACCAAAAAAAAATTATTTTCCATTTAAAATCCCATGTTAAATTTCAAGGCGTTTACCGGAACAGAAGATATCATCTCTCAGCCCTAGGGCTGTCGTTCACGTATTCGTGTTGCCAAAACCTACTTCTTTCGCACTAAAGCATTTCGAATTTCGAAAAATCGATTATTTCGATGCACCTAAACTTTAAAGTTTAATATCTTTGCGAAAAATTATCGTAGCTTGAAAAATCGAATGGCATTTCAAAGGTTATTGCAACAGCTTTCAATTGAGCACAGAAAAAAAATCGAAAAGACGCAAAATTCAGATTTTTATCGATAAAAAACCAACAAGAAAAAATACGATATTTTTTATCTTTAGTTAATTGTTTGCTAATTTGAAACGAATAATAGTAGGGTAATGAAACTAACGAGGTTTTAAAGGTATGGTTTTTACCTTTAAAATGATCGCTCGTCTATTTTTGTGCGACCTTTCTGACCGGAGTTATGACTATTTTTATAAAAAAACATGATTTTTTTTATTTTCTTATTATCTCAAAAGCTAAGAGAGATAGAAAAAAATGTTAGGTGCAAAAAATACTTTTAATAATTTTTTTCTTCATTTTTTGTAGGTAGAAATTTTTTTTTATTTCTCATTATATGTAATATAGTTGTTTATTCAAAGTTATGTATACGAACAAAACGTAGTGTTACTTTTACAAATGTACACATCAATATTTTAATGATAAAGATACAGGTTAACATGTGAAAATAGATACAAATGATGACAGATATTTTGTCTCTAGGTGTACATACATGCAGTACAATTATTGCACGTATATGTTGTGTCACTATAATATGTACATTTTTAAAAGTAACGCTGCAATTTGTTCATATGTATAACTTTGAATAAAGAACTATGTTAACTATAACTGTATTATAAAATGAGAAATAAAAATGAAAAATCAAATTTTTTTATTTTTTAAAATTTGGACTTTATTTTTGTACTTTCTACCTAAAAATGAGTATTTTTTGTATGTAACATTTTTTTCTATCTCTCTTAGTTTTTGAGATAATAAGAAAATAAAAAAAATCATGTTTTTTATAAAAATAGTCATAACTCCGGTCAGAAAGGTCGCACAGAAATTGGCGAGCGATCATTTTAAAGGTAAAAACCATACCTTTAAAACCCCGTTAATTTCATTACCCTACTATTATTTGTTTCAAATTAGCAAACAATTAACTAAAGATAAAAAATATCGTATTTTTTCTTGTTGGTTTTTTATCGATAAAAATCTGAATTTTGCGTCTTTTCGATTTTTTTTTCTGTGCTCAAATGAAAGCTATTGCAATAACCTTTGAAATGCCATTCGATTTTTCAAGCTAGGATAATTTTTCGCAAATATATTAAACTTTGAAGTTTAATAAATTTCGGCTTTGGCATGGCAAATGTGATTGCGGGGGAGTGTATATACATAACAATCTTTAAAATTATATTCTTATAGCAGGCAGCTCGCAATTGCATGCTGTTCGAAAAGGATATAAGGCAGTATTAATTTGATAATATATTTGACCTTGAATTTTAAAGCAATATGGTCCTGGTCGACGATTTCTGAAATTTATCAGATGTGCATTAAACGAAGCAAAAGAAAACGCACTATTGTAACTTCTAATATTTCCATAAAAACTATCAGAGTGCTCATCAGTACCGTTAAATAATGCACACAATTCTTGAGGGGGAAGCCGTAAATTTTGAAGTACAACTTCACCATGAGCACAGCAATCATGAAAAGAATTATTTTTATTTGACACTTTCTCAGCTGCGAAATGTTTGGCATTGCAATGAGTGCAGCGTACATCAATAGTACTGTTACGATTTTTATGTTTTTTGTATTGCGATTTTTTATCAGGATCAGGAGTTGTAAGGGATGATTCTCGGTAGCTGAGAATCGTTTTATGGGATCTTCCGCATAAAGGGGATCGACACCCCAAGTGACGAAATACTGGCGAATTTAGTAATGATAACTTTATTTTAACTCAGGGAAATTCCATCTTCTATCTTACAAAGACAAGCATTGTCTATGTTACGAGTGCTATTATGTGCGTAGCCAGCATCCGTAACAGTACCAATATAATGTTCATTAATAATTTCCGTATCCTCAACATTTCTAAGTGCGAAATATATTTGACTTTCTAAAATGAATCTGTCTTTCCATACTTGAATGAGGTTCTCTTAAATTTAAAACTACACTTCCGTCTACAACCGTATGTGTACTAACAACCGGAATGCCACTTACAGTTCCGGCATTGTTGATTGGCGGCGTTTCTTTTTCGACGTTCTTCTTGAAATATTTGCTCTTCTTCAACAGTGCATTTAACCTTTCGTTTTGGCATATTCTTATTTATTTTTATCTTTTATGGAGTAGGTATACTATTATTAGGTAAACACAATTTAGATTTTAATAAGAATATAATTTTTAATTCTTAATTCTCGGTTCAAATTTTATTTCACAGTTCTTAATGCTAAATTTTCAGATATGTTAAGTTTCTAATTTCAATTTTTAATGCTAATTTGTACCGATCTAAAATTTCAATGCTAAATCTTCAAATAAGTTCCGTTTATAATTTTCAGTTTTTAATGCTAATACGACAAATTATATCTCGTATATCTCCTTGGATAACGTGCACTTCACACAATTTCGATTGAAATGATTGAAAAACGCGTTACCATTCAACATGGTTTAAACAAATTTTATGTGTTTTAACACCATAAACTATAAACGTATCATTGTAACCTAATTATATTAATAATTAATGTTACATTAAAATTATGATGAAATAAACAGATTTAATAACCTTCAATCACCTTCAGGATCCTCGGGGGGTAAGAGATTGATAAAAATATTAGGAAACTTTACGCGGATTAAATTTTAATTATTTTACATTAATTAAATTTTAAACTGTACATTAAAAATTTGTTACAAACAAATGAGCGGATTCAAACCTGAAAATTTTACGTTTGATGTTTATCTAACCTGTGTACACACTTATTTGCAAATACTCATAGCTGTAGACTTATTCGAAGCATAGGTAACTTAAAAATTAAAATTTGATTTGAAATTTAATATTAATTCTTATCACTGTTAAGAAAAAAATGTAAGTTTCAAGCGGGCTGTACTACATTTGTAGTTAGGATAATTTTTTTCAAAATTTTATTGCTAATCTTTCGGAAAAGTTACAACATTGCATTGGATTCCACTAATACGAAAATGGTTTCGATAAAAAACACTGGGTATCAAAAAATAAAAATAATCCTTTTTCATTCTACAATACATAAATAAGTGCTATCTTGCAAATTATTTCAAAATGCGCCATTTTTTTGTAATGTTTTTTTTTAATATGATATGTAAGTTATCCAAATGTATAACGATGCAATGAAAAGTAAAAAATTAATATTTGAATACTTTATTTGTAAACGTAATGTTAATTTTGATGACAATCTAAATAACCAAAATTGCATACCGGCATAACCTCCGCTTGTCAAATTCTCCAATAGCACCTGAAGTTGCGATCGGGAAAGCACGTGGCAAATTCAAAACGACCAATGGCCATGAGTCTATTGCGACATCAATTATTCGAGAAATGCGATACATTTCGAGATTTTTCCTTACATGGCTTCTTTATTATTGGAAGCGCGCGCCATATTGGTTTCTGAAGCAATTTAAATGCAATTTTGACCACCCCAAACGAAAGGGCATACTCGAATATGATAGGATTGGTCACTTTTAAGCCAATATTAATCTTATTTCCTGTTGAGAATGAAGGTCGAAAATCAACTAAAAAATGTGCATCTCCGGGACTTAATGGGTTAAGATACCAATTACGCTGTTAAAAATTTTTGTAGGAATTTTCTGTAACATATAATGGAAACTTTTTACGGTTACCGTTTCATATTTTCCCGAAACAAAATATAGTTATAGTAATAGAAATATGTAAGGTGAATAAAAAAATTTGATTGCTCCTTTATATTGTTATAATAATTTCAGTTCATTTGTTATTAATTACATGAATTATATGAAACATATCAAATTTATTGAACCAACACTTGCACATACATTTCCAGCATATATTATTAATAATAATAATAATCATAACGTCTTTATGGTAAATAAAATCTATAAAAGGTGAGGCACAGCACAAGCTGCTTTACATTCTGACCTAATCTTATTTTTTCATTGACCTCAGACGTATCGACGTCATAATGATTTTATGCTATATTCGGATATGAAATGGTCTACACATTGAAATATATAAAAAGAAACAGTACATTTATTAATAAATAATAGACATACTGTTTAATTTGCTATTATTTAGATGCAATTGTGAGTTATTATTTCTATAATATAGTATTAGAATAAAAAATTTATTTATTATTTAAACTTTAAGAATTTGTTATGATAAATTGTGGCAGAGATATAATTATACACATGCAGTAATTTCGGTGAATTTATGTGAATTCCGATTAGTATCGTTTGATTTTCTCTGGTTTCGCTTTCTGCATATTTTGTTTTCTTTTTGTTAGCCTTTTCTTTCTGATCGTGAAAGAACACATTGATTAACATTACTTCTTCGACACATTCCAACATAAAATCGTTATTACATCGTATTTTAGATTTGTGATTACTATAATGAAAAATGATGCTGGCATAAGGGCGCAAAATAAAACACCGCGGACCGCTAATGTGTAATTTTGCGCCCTTGATTACTTTAACGAAATAATGAATTTCCTGGTGCAAATTTGAATAGCGTAATATAATCTCTTTACTATTCTAGCTAATAACTGAGTGCTGTATGTATCGTTTTGTACTTTATCTATGTCGAAGCTGAATCATTTTTATACGACTTTGTAATTTATTAACCCAGTAAAATGAAGGTTATTTTGAAATAATTCCAAAGAATGATTATCTTTGCGTAAGTAATGGTTTGATCAATTTATGTGACTGTCAAAACGGCAGCTTTAGATAGAAAAACATAAAAGTAAGGGACAACAATAAAATAATCTCAGTAAGTGCTTTGCTTCGTTCTGATGGCGTGTAATCACTTTCTACATAACGTGTAAATCACTAAATAATTGTTTAAAAAGACATATAACATCCATCAACGTCAATGTCAGTTTTCTTCCCTGACACTGTCAGTGGTGGTCCGATCGTTCTCAGTCATTGGTATACGTGAACTCATTCTTGACAAATCACTTGTCTTTCATTATTCTCGACACTAGCACTGAATATCTTGGTCTAATTACATTTGCTTATTTCCTCAGCCATAAGGATGCTTTTCTCTCTTTTATCGCTTCACCTATTACCTATTTGACTGCTTTGCCAGCTTCAATACTCGACTTTTCTCATTTCAAGATAAATTGCGTTTCGCTCGTTCGTTTTGTAGCCGCGTTGTGCGACAAATTCGTGCATTTCGTTTTCATACCATAGAACTTATTAATACTGACTTACGAAACTGGTTTTTGAAGGGAAACGCGTAACTTTTGAAAGTAGAGTGAAACCGAGCGTCGGCACTATTATATGGCAGTCGCATTTAAAGTCGAATAATTTTTTATGACAGCTAACTGTGCATTTAGGTAGTTTATGATACACCCGACAGCAGTGTTTTTGTCAGCGGATGAAAGTACTTGTGTATTTACATTTACGGAAATTTTATTTCTTTATACGGCGATTGAAAAAAATATTCAGGTTGGGCTACACGTCGTTCGCGAAATTCCGATTTTTTAGCATCACGATTGCATGCGTCAAACGCAATAAAATTCTCCAGGAATTTTTACTGAAACATTTTTCACGAGTCACATTACTTTCATTGATATTTTGAAAAATATTTCAGAAATATCTTTACGAAAATAAAACACATCATAGAAACACATTAGTCAATCCGTCAAAATTGGCTGTCAATATAACCCAAGTTTTATTGTGGTGAGTATTTTAAAAAATTGTATTATTTAATGAAATGTTTATACTTTTATGGGGTAAACAGTCCTTGTCACAAAGTTTTGCCGTGCAAAAATTACCTAATTTCATTTACAATTACATGTTGGTGCCGAATAGACAAAACCTGGAGATCATCATGCATTTTCGAATTTCCAACGTCCTATTACATTTCAAAAACTGGTAGAATCATCCTACTAGAAATTTGTCCAGTTTTTTGTTACACTGCCCAGGTTCCCTATACCTTTATCATGTAAAATAACTAAACTGGCCACAAACTGGCTATAAACTAGATTCATTTTCAACCAGAGTATGGTTGTGCCTTATATAAAAAAAGAAAATATTATCCAAAAACTACATGAGCGCATTTTTTATTAAAAATGAGTTTTTATTTCTGCTAATTTAGAAAAACTTAGATAAGAGAAAATTATTATCCAAAACACGTAATGTCTTTATTTTATAACGCCAATGTAAACTAGAGGCGTCTGATTGGCGTGCTTCAATAAATGCCTTACATGTATTATTTGGAGCTTCCAAAATCCAGTGAAAAACGACAAATAATAAGCAAACCAGTGGCATATCTAGAAAATTGCTTTTCATACCTCTATTACCAGTGCGAACGTTAATTTTCGTATATATTAACTAAATTTAGAATTGTTATTTCATTAATTTAGTTTATTTGTAAAAAAAGCAGCGTGTTACAAAAATATGGACTCCTGTATAAATACATCATTTGTCAATCTTACAAAATTACATTATTTGATTGCGTATGATTACTAGGTGATTGAAGTTTCACCATTATAGCGCGTTTTGACAAATTAATGGATCCCAAAATCTAAATAGCCCAGAATCATCTGAAATTTTAAGAGTATTATTTTCTTATGCACTTAAAAGAAAATTTTCCCCTCGATATGTTTAAAAAAATGTTTACGTTTTGTTTTTCAATGTTCTCTCTCTAAATCTGAATTAGTTAAAAACTACCATTAAGAAAATGAAAAGTGAGTCACCAAATTAATTACTAATCATTTTGGCTAATAAAAAGTGAAAACCTACTAATTCATTACTAATTCTACAAACTACTAAACTAAAACAGTCGATATCTATTTTTTTTTTTTTTTTTTTTTATTTAAGCATTTTAAACCTGTCAAGGTTTATTTCTGCTACACGAGTTACAGCAAATTACACGCTACTTTCAAACTTACTTGCTACAATTACAATTACAATTAACAATATGTAGACTGATACATAGTTTGGCATATATTTGACATTAGATTTTAAGGTCACAATCTTTGAAAAATGTAATTATGTGCTGGCAGGCTTGTATTTCAGGTTTACTGAAGAAAATGTCTATATTTAATGGGGTGTAGTACTTTAATCGAGACAGAGCTTGCAATAACTTTCCCCTTTGATCATCATATAAGTTGAACTGCCAGGTCACATGATTTAAATTTTCGTTTGCGGATTGGCACTTGCATTTAGGATCACATACAATATTTATTCGATGTAGTGATTCGGCTAGATTCTAGTGGTCGGCTCTACATCTATTAATACTAACAATAAATTCTCTTTTTAGTTTTTTACCAGCATACCACGGTTTCTTACGTTTTTCAAAGAACGTTTGAAAATATTTCTTGCCTGTGAGAGAGCTTTTTTCAACGATTTTCCTATTTGTTTCGGAATGAATTTCTTCTTTGAAGTATTGGTACAGATCTGTGTATGGGATAGTTTTTTCACTTTTAGTTTTTTCGTTTGCAGCTTCCTTGGCAAGTAAGTCAACTGTTTCATTTCCCTGGATGCCTCTGTGCGAGGGAATCCAGAAAAACTTTATTTCGACCTTGTTATTGAAAATAATTTCTCTGTATTTTTTCTTCATCGAATATATATAAGAATTTCTCTTAACGTTTAGCGCAGTAGAGTTTAGTGATTCAAGAGCACTTAAAGAGTCTGAGAAGATATAAATTTTTTCGCAATGAGTAATACCCCGTGACATATCCAACGCGGCGTCCAAAGCTGCGCATTCCGCTGTAAACACTGATGCATGATGATCTAACGATTTTTTAATGATTGAATTAGTTTAGTTTCCGGGCCGATATCTATTTGTAGGCGTACACTCTAAATTTCTTAAAGTGAAAATTGACCCACTCTCTGCTAAAGGTGACTTTTTCACTATTTCTAAAGTAAAATGTCACTTTAAAGAGTGGCATATTTCCATTCACTATTAGTAAAGTGATATTTCCACTTTAAAAATAGTGAAAAAGTCACTTTTATCAGAAAGTGGCCCAACTTTCACTTTAATAAATGTAGAGTGTATAGAATGCTACTAATGAATTAGTATTTTCGAACTATTTGTCACTAAAAAACTTACTAATCCATGGTAACTCATTAATTCACAAGAGAGCTTATACCCCCAAAATTCAATTTTAACTCATTTTAGTTAGCTCTGAATTTCTTAAAATAAGAATTCCCTCTTTATTTATATTTTTATTTATTTATGTTTACCATTTTGTATAAAAAAAGAATTTCACAATTTCTCTATTGTTGTTTCTGATTTTTACCCACAATTTATGTATTGCTGAACTTATTTTTATAGAAATATATTTAGGAGTCAGTTTGTGCAAAAAGCAGAAAATATTCAAATTTTATACAATTTTATAAAGTAATTATAAAAATATACTTTATACATTTTTTATAGAACCATTTATTTATACACCGACTTAAATACTAAAATACAGAAAATATTAAAATTTTATACAATTTTATAATAGATCTACCTAGGTTACTTTTTATTTACTTTAGATTTTCGATTTTCTGACACAAACATGAATGTATACAAGTTGAATAGGTATTATTATGAATTTTTCATTTATTACCAGAAACAAATTGTAACTAATATAAGTTTCAGCCCGAAGAGTGTATTTGACAAACATGAACTTTAACAAATTGAATGGGTATAAAAATAAAATAACTCAGCAAATTGCAAAAGTAATAGAAACGAGAACAAAATATTTGAAGATTTGAAAGTGCACGAACTGGTGAAATAATTACACTAAAAGGTTTAGCCGTTCCACGACACTCTTTCACGAAATTGTTCTGCTCGATGCTCTCTCTTTCGATGATTTGTCAAGTTCCCGATTAGATTGTACCAAACTCATCGACCGGACGATCAAATAAGTTTCGCACCACATTTATGCAAATTCCTGTTCGATAAATGCCTTTTAGTTAAATTGCGTACGTCAAATTCGCAAATAATACGACTTAGATTGCCTCCAACACCGTGTTTTTCGTTATCAAATATATCGTGTGTACTCGACAAAAAAACAAATGAAAAATTGAATGTTTAAAAAAAATTGTAAATAATATTCAATGCATTTGACGTAAGAAGATGGAATTACTATTTAGATTATATCTCTGTGACTCGTCTGTACAGTTTAGAGTTTTGAGCAATTTTTTACTGGAATTTTTTGTTAATAGATGGTAATTATTACATATGTTTTCGGTACTATAGCCGTAAAATCCGATTTTACGACCTACTTTTAGTGCGGAAATGAAATTTCACGGATCACGTGAGACATGAATCTGCGCTGTCAAAAACATAACCCATATGGACCAAGTGCAGTTCGCGAAATCGAATTTTTACAGCTTTCAGTACCGAAAAATCATTTTCGACACTCCGCTGTAAGAAAAATACTATTTTTAATCCAGTTTAATCCAGAGGGCCAACTTATCAAACATTTGGGAACAAAAACATATAATAATTAATCACTTTTAAAACAAAATTCCAATTAAAAATTGCTGAACACTGTAAACAGTATAGATAAGTCTCTAACTTTTAGGTCCCTATATTTGTTGAAAAAAAAAAAATAATAGCAATTTCATCTTCGACCATCAAAGGTGTTGAATATTATTTAGTATTACTTTTAAACTGGATTTTCCATTAATTAAATGTTTAAATTTATTTTAAAAAGTTTCAATACTCATTCATTTGTATATGATAGTAATATATTTATATATGTAACAAGAAAACTGAAATATGTTATATAGTCTTTGACATTAGGGAAGAATTTTTCACAAAAAAGATGGGCTTATATAATTAAATATAGTGAAATTTACTGATTTTCAGTTAATTGTCATTTAGTGCTAAACAAAACTTACAAGTAAATCGTTTCAACAAATTTTAAGCAAAAATGATACAAATCTAACATATATTTAATATTTAAGAAAAATGCTGGAAATAAATAGGCATATTTTTTGGAAATTGTCGTCTTAAAATGTATCTTAAAATTTTCCACATTTTTAAAGAAAAGCCATTTTCGTCCATAACCCTTCATCGCCCGAACGTACAAAATTTTGCTATGATGTTTATCACTACTTTATGGTATACAATCCAAACGACCAAAATTTAGGTTTAGACAATTTTCAAAACCTGTTATTTCAAATGACGTTTCTGACGATACTGAAAATTGTTAAATAAACAAATTAAGCGTTGTTATTATTTTGTTTTTTTTTTTGAACTTTTTGTTTACAGTTTTTGTAAATCGAAAACAATTTCTGAACAAATTCTCATTAATTCTACGATGAATTCATTGCGTACTTTGCAATTTTGTTCAAGAAATTGATAGTTTCAAAGGAAAAAATAGAATATTAAATTATATTTATATTAAATTAAATTATACAAAATTTAGGAAGTATGCGCATTAATTATGTTCATCAGTATCGTAATACAGAATTAATGTTATTTGAAGTCTGTTTTTGAGGGTATTGATTTACTTTATGTAGTAATGTCGTTATCCTTGAATCTTTTTAATGCACCATTCTTAACTGGCGACTTGTATTTAATGATTTTTAAAATATCTCCTCGATGATGTTGAATTTGTTAAAATTCACAAAAAGCCGGTTCCAATTTATGGCAATTTAATAATATTTCGTATACATTTTTCGTTTATGTTTTTAGTAAGTATGTAGAAGAACTGTCTCACTCTAAAAATGAAATGAGGACTATGTTTTTGATGTATTTTAGATGCGAGAATTTCGCAATGAAATTTGCATCCAATGCAAAAATAAGGAGTGCTAAAAAAATGGTAAACTTGTTTTTATATAACTCGTTTCTGACGTATTTTTGCTATTATTATTTTTTTGACACATTATTTGTCAGACTCAAACTTTTCAAGATAAATGAAAAAAAAAACTCCAGAAAATCACGTTTTTTAGCGTATTTTTTTAGATAGCGGTTTCAATACGTCTGACCATTCATATTTTCATATTCGCAATCAGTAGCCAAAAATACGTCAGAAACATGTTATATAAATAGTTGTTGAAGTGAGGCAGCTTTTCCACGCTTACCTTTTTTTTGAGCATTCCTTATTTTTGCATTTGACGCAAATTTGTATGAAAACCCATGTCTCAGAAGCATCTGTTTTACTTTTAACAGAAACACACACGAGAAAAGGGGTAAACGCGCCAAAAATTATTAATTGGTCTGTTAATCTTGGAAATGAAATGGACAAATCTCGTTAAAAGTACTCACTAGTTTAGGGGAGAGTGGGGTAAGCTGTGACATGTAGACTGTTTCACTTAAGATTTCTCGAAACCTCTGCACCGAAAAAATCCAATATTTTTGTATAATATTAAGGTTATCACTGCCAATAAAAAAAACGTGAAAATAACGAGGTTCGTAAGGGTGTTGTGGTGAGTAATAGATAAATATGAGTTTCGAGGTATCTTAAGTAACTTTTTTGTCTCAATTTACATATATTTCTTCTGTATTAAATAATAATTAATAATATTTCTTGGTGTTACGGGTCAATTATTAATATAAAAATTCTTTTTAAATTAACATAATTTTTTTGGTTTTCGATTGAAAACACGAAGATGGTAAAAAGTTGAACATCGCCGGATTTTGTATGATAATCGCGACAAAACCTTAACTTTGGAATATTCATATCTGTCTTTAAATTGATTTATTTTGTTTCCCTCTAGCGACTATCGTAGAAACAAGTGCCTATTGTAAATAATATACATTTCGTCCAATCAACTTTTTACTATCTTCGTGTTTTCAATCGAAAACAAAAAAAATTATGTTAATTTAAAAAAAATTTTTATATTATTAATTGACCCGTAACACCAAGAAATATTATTAATTATTATTTAATTTCAAATTAAGACGGTCGAGAAGAAAACTTTTTCGTTGCTAGTTTCAACGATTATTTTGATTTCTTCCGTATCTTTAGTAAGGCATCAACTGCATAATAAAATAATCAATGATAATAATCGAATTAAAAAATTAACCTAAAAATCCCCCACGTATGGGGCAGAGTGTGACAAAACCAAATTTAAAAACAATTAATATTTTTATTGAATTACGTTATTTTGTTATACATATCTTTGTTATTTTATCAACTTGAGTAATCACACTATCGATTAGTGTTATAAAAATGAGTGTTTACAGGTTATAATATATTTTAAATTGACTTTGAAAAAAAGTGTCACAGTCTGCCCCACTCCCGCCTACATACCGTGGACAGAAAAATGAAATAAATACGCAATTAGGTTTGAAACCGTGGTATATTCACCGAGTCTTTATTTGCATTGTTTATTTAATATAGAAAACTGTCTAAAACGATTTTAAGTTTTTTTTTATTGTAACATTCTCCAACTGTAAACTTCTCGTTTTCTCAAGTTAAAATAAAGAATACGTTCTTATATAAATGATGTGTAGTGAAATTGGCCTCTCAACTAAAGTAAGAAAAGTAAATATTATAATTATTTAACAAGAAATTTCAATTTAAGGGGTATCCAGCTTGAGAAGCTCTTTAGTTTCATATTTGAATATTTTACGAACTAACCGTGAATGTTCAGCGAAGAAGCTCTAATTAAACGCCCGTCACGGATGAAAAGGAGCCAGGACGGACGTGCCGTTTCAGTAAAACGTGTTGGGTGGGGGCTGCATAAGTTCAGGGGTTAATTCAGAACATGAAAAATTACGATGCTGCCAACGACTAGCGATTTACGTCCGCTTGCCCTTCACTCGCAGATTGATACATCAAACTCGATTCCTGGCATACGCGTACATACACAGATCACACGTGCGTGAAGTTGGTGTATACGCACGCTTTATGGAGCCCAGGCTTTACGACGCTGCAGCTGCGGTGTTAAAGGTGTTTCGCGCTCCGGAGACGTCCGTTTGTTTATCTTTACGACGCTGTTTTAACTCACCTGCAACGTGTATTAGGTCATTTCCCTCGGGGATGCTAGCAACACAGGTATTGTTATACTCTCAATTGCCATTCGACAGGAATTTCACGTGCTACATTTGCAACACCGACAACTAATCATGCTTATATCGAAATGTTACGCTGTAAACGACAATTGAATAGTCCCATTGCAAATCTATGGAAACTTTGACGTATTCGAAAAAAATACCATTTTTCGTTAATTGTGAGTAGAGTTATCACAAAGCAACTGAAAAAATACAGTTTGTGTCGAGAAATTGTATCAAAAATATTATCCTAGCCTGGAGTTACTGCGAAGTTCGCTAGGTGGCTATGTAATCCAAGAACGAAGTAAGTCAAAAGCAAGTTCGGGTTAGCCTGCAAAACAGTAGTACATGTATTTCGCTCTTTGGCAGAATCGGATTGTTATCAGGCGTAAACGCACACTCGAAAGACGATAAATGTTAATAAATAAAGACGGTTATTATTATTATTATTATTGTTGTCGTTATCGACGTGGTTGTTATTGTGATATTCATTTGAGTAGACGAGAAAAGTATTCTGGACCCATTCCATTTCAAATCGGGCACAGATATAATGTTGACACATCGAAAATTGTTTTCCAAGAAATATGTTGTTTTTTAAGGCAAATAAGAAGACCTGGACTTTTTTGTTTTGAGACAAAAATTTTGTTTTCTGAGTTATGCGTAATTTAAAATCAGGAACGAAAATCGGCTAAGTCCAAAAAATAGGGTACAAAACTTTTTAAAAAAGGTGTATTTTCAAATGTTTTTAATATTTTACTATTATTCCTCATGCATATGATTGTGTTATTGGTACTTTATTGATATCCAATAACGAAATTAACTAAAATTGAAAAACAACAAAATGGCGGCTATTTTTCGAAAAAACTAAAAAGTCAATTTTTTCAAAAACATGTTCCTTTTTTTCTTCAATTTTTTTTTGTTGATAGACCACTGGTAATATTAGTCACAATACGTGAGTAGTGTCATGTGCGCTAAAAAACGCTGCTCCGCTGCATATTTTTTTTTAACTTAAAGTAGAAATTTTGTAAGGATTGGACATATTTCGTTTTATCTAAATTATTTCAAAAAGGGAATACGTCGAAAACGTGACATGCAATAACCCGACATCTCAAAAAATCGATATTTTTATGACTTTTGACGTATCGGTTTCTTTCAAGTTATTTTTCATATATTGGCGAGTTTTTTAATTGTCAGGTTGTTGAAGTGTCAGATTTTTGAGGAGTCCGATTTTTGCACCTCAGGTTTTTGAGTCAAATTAACTACGTAAAGAAAAACGTATACCGTGAATTGCGTTAAATTTGAAATTAAAAAGTTACTAGTGAATTGAAAAATATATTAAGAACATATTTGAGACAAAGATAATGTAGAAATATATTAAGGCAGCATACCAAAAACCCAACATGTTCAAACCTAGCACTTCGATAATTTGACAATATATAACAAAAAACTGAAAAGAAACTGATACGGAAAAAGTCATGGAAATGCCGGTTTGTTGAAGTGTCGGGTTATTGCATGTTACGTTTTTTACGTATTCCCTTTTTGAAATAATTTAGATAAAACGAAATGTCTTATCTTGACCTTTCTACTTTACATAAAAAACAAACAAAAAATTCTGCAGCCGAGTAGCGTCTTTCAGCGTACATAACACTACTCAGATATTGTTCCCAACATTACCAGTAGTATGTAAAAAAATGATGTTTCTGAGAAAACTGACTTTTTAGTTTTTTCAAAAAATGGCCGCCATTTCGTTATTTTTCAATTTTTGTCAATTTCATTATTGGATATCGATAAAATACCAATAACACAATCATATGCATGCGGAATAATAGTAAAATATTAAAAACTTTAGAAAACAGCTAAGTTTTATACCCTATTTTTTGGACTCAGCGGATTTTCGTTCCCGATTTTAAATTGCGTATAACTCAGAAAAAACATTTTTTTTCTTAAAATAAAAAAGTACGGGTCTTCTTATTTGCCCGAAAGAAGAACATATTTCATGCCCGATTTAAAATGGAATCGGTCTTTTTTCCAACTAAAGTGATCCAGGGACCTGACCTTAACCTTTTACCTTTTCATCTTATCGTAACACTTATAATACAACGCGTGTTATATTCTATAAATATATATTCAAAATGCTTCTTGATTGTTGATATATTATTTTTCGTCCCTAGGGCACACAAAATGACATTTCGCGGCCTACTGCGACGAAAAATATTTTACTGTTATAAATAAATAAATTCTAAAACATATGGTGTTTTACAATAAACATAATTTTAATTTTTTCTTTCTGGGTTCTAATGTGTAGCGTTCTTGTGAAAAACAATTAACAAACAACTGAATGAACACACAATTTAAGCACCGGTTAAAACATTAAAAAATGAAGCGTATAAAGGCAATTCCTCAGAACTTTTCAATATGGAAAAAAAAGATTTTTTAGAATATTATGTACACAGGTTTCTTATGATGCACATGTTTAATTGATCAATTGGGAATGATGAAGCTGAAACTGACCCCACCTTCTAGCCCCACCTTAGGTTTTCTAGGTATTATAAATTTTTAAACGTCGAAATGTCGTGTGCCGGATTCTGACGTACGTAGTCTTGATCACAAACATATATACTACAAAAAAATGCATTTTAATGGACTTATAATACCTAGAAAACCTAAGGTGGGGCTAGTTTCAGCTTCATTTGGGAATGACAATCTATCCCTGCAACTGATCTTTTTAGGACGGCATTCTACACAGGGGGTTAAGAAATAAAAAGTATAGTTTTCATATGAATGATATTAGTAAATTGAAATAGATGTTTTAATCGATAAAACAATCGTAATTATATGTGATCTTTCATAATAATACCAAAAACAACATTAAAGTTGAATTTTTCAAACGATTGTGTTCTTTTATATTTTTTTTTATTTTGTCTTTTTTTATTTTTAGATTTTACTTACAAAAATAACAATTTTAGATTATTTGGTTTCGTTTTGTTTGCTATTTGGTTGCAAAGGATTATGAACAAAAGGGGGATTAAAAATGATGTAGTAAGTACACGCATGGTAGTAGAAATGTACTTACAAGGTGAGGTCATTAAGTGTACATCGCCTATATTGACAGGGCTACAAGGTCATTTTCTATCGAAATACATGAGATACGTATTTTTGTTTAGTTGCTAATAATGGGCCTTTGTTTAAAAGATACTAGCAATAAACTAACTTTTTCAATGATACAAGACAAAAGAATAAATGAAAATTAAAATTCTGGCGAAAATTGGTAATTATATATTTTGTTTAATATTTTACATAGGCTCCGTAAAATCAAATTTTGAGTAGGCATTTTGACGAGTATTATAAACTTCGTCGAAAATACGTTTTTCGTAGTATTAAACTTTATGAGTTGTGCGCTATATACGCCATTAAATCAGCACCATCAAGATAATTGTGAAAAAGGTCCTCCCGAAAAAGTAATCGCATTTCCTGCACTACTAACAAACGATGTTTTTCTTTTAAAAAAATATCTGTTTTGTCTTTGGATTTTACGTTTCGAAAATATTTATTTGAACTGCTGTCACTTCAAAGCTATTTGTAGCAGATAATTCTGTCATATATCAAAATGTTCATTTTCGTATTAGAAATAGAGTTCATTGTTTTGAATCTAAAAAGACGTTGCGAATTTAAAATTTTTTACTTCGCCAAAATTAAAAAAAAAACAATAACGTTACTCGTGTTAATAGTCCAATCTTGTCTTAAAAGTAGCACATCAATTTCCTGGCAGACCAGGTTGTATATTTTATATAGGCAGAAAATGCAATTGGATCTAGTTCGACATTTTTTGTTATGTATTCAAATAAGAGTTGAAACGAAGTTCAATTAATAATATGTCAGGCAGGAACGGTTTCTCGCCTTCCGCGACGCCTGTACTAGAAATTTCTTGTGTGACGTTTAACTTAATACCGCCTTAAAGTATGTATGCCAACATTAATACCACACTGAGTAGCACTTAAGTATTTCTATAGTGGGCTTGGAAATGTGCGTTAGGAGGGGTTCTAACTATTTTGAAGTTCCTCAGACGAAGCCGTTGTCACGGCAAGCTCCCGGCAAGTGTTACCCCCGTGAATTATCCTCGCTCCAAGTAGAAAAGTCATATATAATTTACATTTTAAATGTATTAACGTGAATTTCATAATAGCTCAGACTAGATAAAAAATTAATAAATTTAGCGGCTTTTTATGTTAAATTTGCATAAGATGGTAGGTATACGCACTAATTTTAAAACTTTCTTAACAGCTTAGAAATCATTTTTGGAAACGTTTAAAAATCTTTTACTTAAAGAGAACATTACAAAATTACAAACTCTTTAAAATTGTTTTCAAATTATTAAGATTTGGAATTAACAGTATATGAAACTGAATGTGAGATCGTGAATGATAAATGTGCTTGAAGACACGCGGTTATAAAAATGTGGTGCGTTTAGTAGAAAACTAAAAAAAAGTTTCAGACTTAAGTTTTAGTATTTTTCCCTGGCTATTTCGCGGTTATATTGAATTTGAGCTTGATTGTGTTAAATAGGAACCACTATTTTTTATCGCAAATACGGAAAGTGCGGAAAATTTCACGTCCGAATATGACCTTGACGTTCTACTGTAGATCATATTCATAATCAAGCTCAAATTCAATATCACCGCTCAATTACGAGGGCAAAATATACTAAAACTTATGTCTGAAATTTGTTTCAGAAAATGCGTTCCTTTGTTCAAGTTAAAATGGGTCACCCTGTATAATAGAGTGCAATGTGTTAAAAAATGCGTGATTTCGATATTGTAATTCTAATAAATAGGGGAAGGCGTGGCGAAGCAGAGAGGATTTCTTCCGTGTCTCATATCTCGCTTTGAATTTCGTATTTAGGATGATGCAAAGTATCATTTGATAGGTAATTTCATAGTCAATATTTACATGCATCTTACTTACGGTATATGTTTTACAGATGGCCAGCTATGGCCAATTTAATAACCTTAAAAAACACGGGGTGCAGCGGCGATATCGTGGTGAAGTGGCGAATCCTTATTTTTAGAGGTCTGTGAGACGACTGTCATAAATTTAAGTGCACGACATAATCTTTTAAGTTATTATTGTTTGTTTTAATAAAAATAAAATTTCCACGTTGGTGGAATGAACCTCTTCAGATATATCAAAGTTTCCAACAACAGAAAAAAAAGAAATTGCGGATCTTTGAATACTCGTGTTATATCAGGATCACCTATTTTAACTTCATCTTTAGTTACTCAATGCATTCGTCAATAGGGAATTCTAAATTAAAAAATCATCACGGAAAAAAGACATCCGGGAACAAATTTCGCGGCTTCACCCAAAAATATCATTTGGACTTCCAGGTACGATATCTCATTATAAACACACAAAAAAGGTACAATTCATGTTTTATAAATAAGTCCAAATAATATACTTTTAGAATAAATATATAAATTGTGATTATTAAACTGCCAAAACATTGACCAATCTGAGAACAAAGTACATGAAAATAACTTGAAAATTTTATTTAAAAATTACATTTCTCGCTCCCAAAGGCAGGTAAGAGAACAAAAAATGAAATATCACGCCTTAAAATGTGAAAAATGGTGTAAAAAAATAAACCACATATGATATTTTACAATCAGTATGATCATAATGGAAATATTTGAGATTCGTCACTTCGCCCTGTCTTCCCCGAAATGTTAATTTTTTCAGAATTGTTTTGAGTTTAAACATTTTTTTAATATAGCAGTGTTCTGAAAAACATAAAAATTCCTCAACAAATGTTGAAAAAATACAGATATTATTTGAGTAATTCAATATAGTCAGGATATAAGTCGTTCTCCTATTTTTACAAGGTTTACTTAATTTAAAACCTATAAAGGATATAATCGTATACTCATGGAACCTCTGGATACTCAATGGCCATGTAATGGATGTAATTTGAACATATAATGAAAATATCATGCATGTCAATTTTACTGATCAATATACATTGTATATTCTTGCTATTTGTAAGTTAATCCGAAACATAAGGTTAATTAATAATTAACACATTTAAATTTGCAAGAACATAATTTATAAGATTTACCCATTCATCCAAAATGTACTGATTCCACGAGCTTTTTAATTCTAACCGCCTCAACGTCTTAAGTACAAAGCGCACCACGATGGAGTACCGAGACGACGTCAAATTTTGCGGTGGGATTAAACGATTTTCATTTTACGAGAGGTCACTAGATTCGGGCTCATTTAACCCCGAATGGTAGGCTACGCAGCTCGGAAAGATTTACTCCATAAATCGTGCAGTTTACGCGCCTTTCAGGCTTACTGCCAGAATTATATTGCACAAGCATTTTTCAGACACGCCAATACGTGCCGATACCAGTGACTGTATGGCTTATCACCGCGCGACAGGTGATCTTGCTGATTACGCATCACGTTCGGACCGTCCTATGATACTTTGATCATGTTTTCCTTTTCCGCGACACACATCGTTGCTGAAAATGTCGGAAAATCTCCTAAATCTAGGCTTTGGTATTGCAGGCTCGATGCGAGTTTTACCGTTTACCTCCTCCACATGACCCGACTATTTTGCCAAGTTTCTGGAAAAGTACAACATTTTAAGGTGTAATCCGTCCGCAGACAAGAAAACGAATATTGTCATTTCTAGTCATTCGGAGTTGTTTTTCAAACCTCAAAAAGCGAACTCGAACAGATCTTTAACCTATAGAAGCATGGTGGTAACCCACGTTACCACCTCGATTTCTTTGATATTTGCTGATTTAAATTCCAGTTAACGCATTTAGATCGGTCATTTTACTTTTTTCTATTACGATAGTGATAGAAGAATGTATAAAAACAGTTATTACGATATGATTGTTTATTATTTATGATTTATAAATAAACAAACATGAAAAAAGCATGATTTTTTCGAAAGAATTCATTATTGACGCTGTGTTTTAAGATAATCATTTGAAATTTGGCATAATAGGGTTTTAGATATCGCTGATGGCGGCCATCATGATGTAAAAACGTAACAATTTAATGAATTTTCATATTTTTGCCCGCCATATTCAATCTGCAATTTTGAATTTTAAAAATCTGACACCGGATTCGTAATCAGCAGCCCTGAAAACCCTCCAAGTACAAGATACAGGATATTTCAATGAATTTTCATATTTTTGTCCGCCATATTGGATCCGCCATTTTGAATTTTGAAAATCTGATTCCCGATTCGTAATCAGCAACCCCGAAAATCCCCGAGTAGCAAATTTCAAGTCAATTCAACGTGAAGAAAAATGTATGCTTCAAAGGGTTAAAACGTATCCAATTTTATTTTAACTTCAACTGATTTAGTAAGATATCTTTTAGAGCTCGTTTTCAGAAAACTAAATTATCTTAAAGGAGTATTTTTAGAGGTATCTTTGAAAAAGCTCTTCAAGGTTTCTTTAAAACGTTATTAAGTATAGTAATATTAGTAATAAAATAATTGTGATCTCACATGTACTCTAAGTGCCAAATTCCACTTATTCGTGTATTAAGGAGGTTGGTATAGTTAAGAATTAACAAACAGATTCTGACAGAAAAATTACTAAACATTAATATGAATATAAAATGATGGATACCTCAGTATTGAGAAATTATGAAAAACATTTTATGCCTATTAACATGGTGTCTGATGCAAAATGGCATTTTTCAAGTCTTTATATGCGGGATTTGCACAGAATTAACAAATAGATTTACTTAAAATTAATGTCGATTAAAATAAAATATTTAATAAATGTTCGAGAGAAAGAATTAGATCGATTGGCTACGCTAGGGAAGAGAAATTAATTGAAATCGTTGTCTAAAGTTCATTGTCGTACATGTTAGAAGCCATTATTCAACTTCCGAATGGCACTGAACTAGTCAAAATTTGGCGAAAATAACTTGGACTCGAAGGCCATCTAGTGTCACCACAAAAAAATAGTCCTTTTTACCAAACAAAAAATGGTTAAGAATGCCTAACATTCATACTAAGGAAAAATATAAGGTTAGTCATTTCGTTAATTCTCGTGTATCGCAACAGCGAATAGACGTAGTCGTTACGAGCTCTTTAAAATTTCTTAGATATTTTAATATAGCTTACATAAAGCCGAAGAAGAAACCGTAAGGTGGTCTAGTCAGATTTGAAGAAATGGGTTTATAGTACAGTTTATCGAGGAATTACACTCTAAAATTTTTAAAGTTCAGCCAATGTCTGCTAAAGGTGACTTTTTCACTATTTCTAAAGTAAAATGTCACTTTATTAGAGTGGCATATTTCCATCCACTATTAGTAAAGTGAAATTCACCCTTTAAAAATAGTGAAAAAGTCACTTTTATCAGAAAGTGGCTCGACTTTCACAGTAGACATTGCGTATCTCATGTTATTCCAGCAACTGGCTAGTTTCTCCTCCTAGCACCCGATTATTATTAGGAAAACGATCTAGTGCTTTCATTTTACCCTGATTTAATTTTCACCTGGAAATATACATTCATTTAGCATAGTCTACTTGAGTGTTATGTTAATGTTTAACGGATACAGACATCTACCTAATCTAGTATCTCGTCGTTGTCCATTTATATAAACATTGTGTTGGGCTTTAAAAAATGCCATGTTGTTATTCAATATGCTGTACTAATGATATATTTACATTTGTTTTACTTTGAGTTTAAACATGGTGTCCAAGAACTGGGTTACGATATTTCAAGAGTTGATTCTCCATGATATTTCAAACAAAAAGGTCCGGTACCAAAATCGGATCCGAGGCTCAGAAGTTGAGTGACGGGCCATTGAAGATTGGAAAAAAAAATTACTTTTTTTGGACTAACTCGGCTCGCTTTTAAATCAGTTCAATGAGTAAGAGCTAATTTTAAAGCGTTTTAAAGCCCTACAATTAATTCATAAAATCATTTGGCCTGCGATGAATATTTCTGAAATTATGGCCTCAAAAACAGACAAAAAGGCCAATTTTTGCCGTTTTTCGAATATGACTTATTTCGCACAATAGCTAACGAAATGGCACACAGAAAGAAGTTGTAAACGAGCTTATTCTGTCAGATACTTTGAGGACTGACCTGACAGTATATCGATATTTAATATTATTTTAGTAAATATTCGCAGTTTTTACAGTAAAGTTTCCGATCCGAATAGGAAAATTTACTAAAATAATAGTAAATATTATGATCGTCCTCGTAGTCTTAGTCAGAATAGTAACAATAATTGTGATGCGATCTCTCTCACTGTATAGACTCTAATGTTTTATAATTTTGTAAGGCTCTTCAACGATTTTGATAAAAACTTTAATTGATAAAAAACAAAATTGGAAATCACATGAATGGAATGTAAACTATTTTTATGTAAAATTTCGTCGTTGTTATTTTACTCATACTCGAAGATAGTAAAAAAATTTGAATCTTAAAATGAGAGAATTGCAGATAGAAGCCATCAGGTAATTTCGGTTTCGCGGACCGTTCAAGATGACCACATATACAAAAGTAAGTTCTGATTGGGAAAAAGATTGCGGAGTACGAATATAAAACGATTTTTGCAAAAATGACATAAATATATGATTCGAGCTTTTAACCGTGTTTCCTTGCCATTTTCCTATTTTTTTTCATGATAAGGCACGAAAATATACAAGTGAATTGCAAACAGATTTAAACAACATACTGACGAAATATGTGATTACAAGAAGCTTACGATAATTCGCAGGATAACACAAAACCATTTAGCGGACTATGTAGTCTCGTTCAGAGAGGTAACAATTAAACTCGATATACCTTTGAGCAAATACCTGTAATTTTGTATGTACATCGATCGTTCGTGTGGTTTCGCAGACAAACTCTTTGAATTCAATTTGTTTTCTAGTTCGCTTGATAATCCTCTGTTAGTTTTTTGCACAATTTTTTTTTATCGGAATGAGAATTGTACCGGCATTGGATTGACGTGAACGGCGAAAAAGGAAAATGCGCCTATCCTATAAAACGACCAGTTAAAAAGTTGATATAAATAAATCCCCCAGATTAACACTCGCTAAATACAAAAGGGAATGAAAAAATTAATGTTGATGCGATTTCAAATTTATATAAAATATATTTTAAATAAATTGATTAATTGCAGTCCCTGGACTTGTAATTAATCTCTACCATAATCTCGCTAATCTGCACCAGTGATATACACTACTTTTTTGTTTAAATACACGGAAGCAGCTACATTCTATTAAGTTTCCATTTTATTATTCTAATTAATTTTCAGTTTTCGATTTTTGTTTTGTATGATTTTTTTAGTGTCTCTGACAGTTAACAGTGTCATGAAACTGGTTTGTTTTCTTTTACCAGACTGAGGTCTTCTCGTGTATTTTTCAATGCTGAATTCAAGTTTTATTAATATACATACATAATCATTTAAAATCTGATTTATAATAAATACTGGTGAATATTTCCTGGTTATATTGAATAGAAAAACTTAAATAAACTAACAATTACTTAACTAAACGCTTTCGATTTTTTTTTACGCTTTCAGATTTTGTTTTGTTCATGAAAAAGGGAGATTTTCACTTTTACAATTTTCGTGTGCAGTAATGAATTTTTGTTTTTTTGTGAACTATTTAAAATACGTGGTTGGTTGATGTTAGCAATCCAATAATATTATTTCGACACAAAACCCAAGAGTTATAAGGCAGCATTAGAATACATACTTTCGTAAAACCAACATTATTACTTGGGACCAGGATGAACAAGGCATGATACTCCCTCGAAATCATATAAACACAACCTGGACCGCGACAAACGAGCTATAAAACCGAGAACTTTATGAGAAACGCCATTCAAATATGACATCATTGAATTTCCCTAGTACCCGCTTTTCCGCGAGCGTAGCGAAAAATAATTAATGCCTGTTCTGCCAAGTGAATCTTCCACTTCAAAGAGTCATGCGCCTATTCCTCTGCCGACGCTGCGCGCCATTGATGCAAACTGGTAGAATGCAACAAACGAATGCATTAACTAGGACGGTATATCGGATTGTTACAGACGTGTTCAATAGAGCGGAAAGCGCCGATAAAACAATCCTTTACCAGGTAATACGTGTTAAGTGTAACGTGTTCATTCGTAGTCACCTGTCATTGCCTGCTGGTGATGTTGCAATTAGCTTAAAATCTATACGGACGCTGCACTGCTTTCGGTCCGTGATCGAGTAAAGGGAGTTAATTAAATCTTTTCGTTGCGCATCTTAACTAGACGATATATTGTATTATTGGAAACAGTACCATCAAATGCTCCTACGTACTGACCTGGAGATTTGTACATTTCAATCGAAATGTTCGAAAATAGCTCGTGTTGAGGGAGGGGTATGTTATCGATTTTACGCTGCTACGAATTTTTACGGTTGGTTACAATCAAAAAGAACATCGTCAACGTGATTTTCACCGTCTCATACTCATATAAATATATTTGTGACAACAATATTTTGCACTTGTATCGAAATTAGCGACCTACAGGTCAGATCTCGAGACTGGTAGTACAGTCTACAGACTGCTAATATATTCCCTTCACCCCGCTGAAGCTCTATCCCTATTTCACCTGTCACAAGCCATTCATATTACCTGTTTCTTATCTCAGCCAGGAAAAAATGAAACATATATAATTTTATATGAATAATATCAGATATGAATTTTGACCTGATATAACCATATACAATTTTATCTGCAATAATATCACTGAGAGAAATGTTTCTTTACAGTTAACTTAATAGCTTAACAGTTAAACTAAGAGAATTTAGATTCTGAACCTAAGATAAACTACTTTGTCCTAAAGTTTCTGTAATCCTGGCATCGGTTACACTTGTTATATTAATAGTTAAGATAAGAAATTTAATTATTAACGATGAGATCATTACAGCCAATACTAGAATATTTTATGTAACACAAAGAGTATAATGTAGTTTGTTATCATTTCGTATAGGTTAGAAACTCTTGTCTGCCTTTGTTGCATAAAGATCGTATACTTCAATAAGTAGAAGATTTGGAAGTATACACTGAGAGAAATGTTTGTTTACAGTTAATGTAATAGCTTCATAGCAAAGTTTCGAAACAGAGGTAAACATACATACACACGCGCAGTTACTAGATTCCCTACGAATTTTTCGACGCATTGTTGACATGCGCAGTTCAAACGACAGAATTTAACGTTGTAAGCTTTTCATTTGCAAAATAACAAACAACTCCAATATCAGCAGTTTAGTACTGAATTTGAAGGATTTGAAGCTTTCATTAATCATATTTGCAAATTTGGGTTAAATATTGTCTCCTATATTCATTTCGATCTTAATCACAATGTATTTGTTTGTGAAATAAAACATTATTGATACATAATTATATGTAATAAAGTGCTTAATGTAAATTTAAAATGTTTATTTCTACACTCGAATGCAGATATAAATGACCATAAATAAATGCGAAAGGTTGCACTCTTTATTGATCACATAAAGGCAAGTTGTGTACATTTTTATCCAAATTTAAAATTCTCTACACATTTTTCAGATAAATTATATATATATTTTACATAATTCAACTCTAAAACATATACGATGTCTAACAAAAATAAAAAGATATCAGATATTAACGCGTTAAGTAGAGTAAGGGGGTACGGGGAAATTTCAAATAAGAGGGATCGGCGCCATCTTGAAAACAATGACCAGTTGAAATAAGAGGGGTTCTACTGTACTTAGATGCAAGAAAGTGCTGGTATTTTCATCTGAAAGTCACCTGTCGATCTTAACTTTACAGTTATACTTATAGTTTTACAGTTAAGCTGAGAGAATTTAGATTAATGTAAGAGCCTTGAAATTAGCTTACATTAACTATTAGTAAAAAATTTTTCTCGGTGTAAATTAAAGACCAGAAAGAAAAAAATATTTCGCCTCTAACGAGAATCGAACCCGGGTCTTCCTCTCTTCAATCTCTAACCGTAACCACTCGGCTACCCTTCAGTTATATAAAATAAAGTGAAAATAACGAATAGTTGAAATGAAGACTAGGACATTTTTCTGTGCACAGAATGTAACGTGGTCAAGCTGCGACACATTTATTATGAAATTCGTGTCGAAGTTTATGTCACAAATATGTAGAGACAATTATTTATTCAGATTGTCATAATTGAAATTATCAAAAATTGGTCAAATAAATTGATCAACTAGCAGATTAATAATTTAATTAACATGAATTGTTTCATTATATTAATTAATAAACATAAGTTTGAAATTAAAGTGCTTATTTAAAAAAAAAAGAATGAGTAAATACAGTATTTTAATTATGTTCATGAAGTTATTATGTTTTAGTATCAATATATAAAAAGTAATTATTAAATGTTTGTTTCTTATGACGTAATAAACATACAGTTCATTATGCCCGACGTTGTATGTTCTTCATATGATGAAACATTCATATTTTTTTTTTGCTTCTTTTCTACATGTCATCCAAATCCGGATGCATTTTGAGACTTTTTCTAAGTTTTGATATTCAACACATTGTTGAATTCAAAATTTAGCAACTTTTTGAACGTCTAAGGATGGAGGCGCAGAACCTTATTGACAAGTCCTATGCGCCCCCAAGGACGAAACGTTCAATTTTAATTAAACCTAGTAACTGTACTTAGTTGCAGGTTTATATTTTTATTAAACATCCAATTGTATGGTGACCGATAAAAACCAAGAAACTCAATCATTTTAATGAATTTAATGTATTTAACAACGGTCAAGAAATATTTACGACATTTTATTAATACAGTTCATTAGGTTACAATATATTTGTTTATTTGCATTTTTACTTTCAATAACTTTTTGACACGGTACAGTTTATTTTCTACGGTTTTTCGACGTCTTAAACATACACTTGCGTAGCCGTGCTTATTTGTTATTGTTATGAAGTGTACAAAATTAAACAGTTTTCAATCATTAATGGTTAAAACTGTGTTTTTGCGTATGGTATTACACGATTAGATATAATTATATATGTGCTCATATATATATATTACATATATTACATATATGCCTATATCTAACGGTATATATGCTAATATATACTTATATATAAGCATATATAGGTGTACAGCTACATTCGCGAGGTCATATATAGGGTCATGCATGGCTATTTCTGAATATATATGGACATATCTAGCTGTATATAGTTATATGCGGTCAAAATCCGTATATAGTCATATATAGTTAGATAAAATTATATCGGAAGCATATCTGATCCATATATAATTCAGATATAATTATATCTCATTCAGATACGACCCATTTTTTCACGAGAGGAAGGGAGAATCAAAGGGAAACGTGCGAGAAGCGGTACGTATTGGGGTGCACCAGCAGCTTGACGTACCGCTATGCGGTTAAGTTTGTTGAATTTTTTGTGCAAGTAAATTTCAATTATTATAGTTTGAGATTTTTACCCCAAAACTAGAAATAATACTGAACGAGTAGAGGAAGTGAAAGAAATAAAATATTAATGGTCTATTATATATAAATGAATATTGGAAGGGAAATACATGTTAGAGATAGTTAGGTAAGGCAAAGATAGTTACACGCAGAAAAGTCGGCGCTCAAAAATAGCATAAAGTGCTATTAAAATGTCAACATGTGCCATTTCGTTGTGCACAAAACTGCTTCGGAACAAAAGTCGACAAATTATAAATTTTGCTATTTAAGATTGTAAATTGTTACATGTAAAATGATAATAAATGACACTCAAATAGAAATTTTTGACATGCGAAATAGTATTAAATGACATGCTGGTGAACAGAGGACGATCGAACGGCTGTTTATTGTATATATAGAGTGAAACGACCTCTCAAATGGCAAAATATAGCATGTCAAATTGTGCACAGGAATAGACCGACTAACTTCGGTATAACCTCTTTCAAAATGTGACGTATCAAAAGATGTACCACATTTTTGACCCAAACTTCGTTTTTTTAGGAACAAACCATTTGAAATAGTATATTAAACATAATTTTTAACCTTCAAAAGTTTGACGTACTGAACTTCAAATTCAGAAATGTCATGTCCCATAATATCGATACATATCGTATTGGCACTAGCATTTTCACGGCCAATGAGGAGAGACCTCCAACCTGAAATTGATCAATCAGAATCTATCTTTAACATAGGATGTTTCAGCGCATATAAAGACCGACGTTTCATCGAAGCCCGCTGGCGCAGCAGTGCTGCCTCCACCAAGTTCATTATTTGGAAATCGTAGTTTGTGCAATTCCAAAAAGCATTTAATGCCAGTTCGGTGAAATCGAAAATTTTACTATTTGGGTTCGTAATATTTCCCATGCGAAATGTCATTTTTTTACATATTTACGTAGCAAAATACTTGTTTGACATGTTGCATAGAGAGAAGTACTATTTCACATAGTATTACATCGCATGTCGAATAGTAATTCGAGCGCAGAAAACAAATGAAGTCGCAACTAGGATATTTTGACATTTCAAATGGCATTTACTATTATTTTTTATCGCAATGGATGACATTTCAGATCGTGCTAGAACACATTGACATTTGATGTAGTATTTTATGCTATTTTTCAGAATCGGCTTTTCTGCGTGTATTGGGTGGATAAGGAGTTTATAGGAGAGAAGGTTTAGCGGCGATCTACAAAGGGAGAATGAAGCTATTTGATAGCCTAGTGATAAATGTAGTTAATATATGGAGCGAAGTCAGAGGTATCGATGATGGGATGAAATAGAAGGACTAAAGGAAAGATATCCATCATAGTAGATAAGTTAGATATGACTCCTGGATGCGTAATGTAGAGAAGAGTTCAAAATATGGAAGGTGTACTGAGAGAAGTTTTTATAACGCGAATAAATTAAATTTATTTAGGTTGGATTTTATCATTAATACTAAATATTTATTAAACACAAGAAACTGGATTTATTGAACTCTAAAATTTTCATTTACTAAAGGGTGTTTATTTACATCTTACTAAACAAGTTTTTAAAAATGAGTATTTTTATCTTAGGTTCAGTATAATTTCTATATTTGAGAGGACAGAAAATACCAATTAATAACAGTTATAAGATATTTTTCTTATTACAAATAACTTAGATTTTATCCCGTTAATAGCTATTACAAGAGGTTCAGTTGACAACTGTTGCCAATAAGGCAGGTTATGTCGTAAGCATAAACGACTATCATTACTGATGTTGTTATAAATATTAAATGGTAAAAGTAGCAAATAACGTTTGTTTCTCACACTCCGTGCGCAAAATGCTATTTTCTTCACACTGGGACGAAAGCGGGAGGAAAGTTACTTCTTTTCCTCCCTGTCATGAAGAAAAATCGTATACTTCCCTCGGGAAGTAAAAAAGAATGCCTCAGACTACATGTTTTTCCCCCTCGGCTTCACCTCGGGTAAAAATTACACGCAGTCTGAGGCATTCTTTATTTTACCTCCCTCGTTGAGTAATATACTATTTTCTCCCTATATCGCGGGAGCAAAATAGCACATTCTCTCCCAAGGGAGCAAAGTAAATATTTCCGGGAGCTAAATAAATTTCTCGCATTCTGAGCGCAAAATACTATTTTGCTACCTATATCGCGGGAGCATAATAGCACGCTCTCGTATGATAAAATTATAACTGCAACAAGGAGAACAGATGTTTGGAGACTCGTTCAAATTGCCGTCCTCGATTCGCTCGGGCGTCAAACTCGCACTCGTCATGTGTCTCCGTTTATGCGAATTTCTTTCTATTGCTAATATTTTACGTTTTTAAAAACAAAACTATGATTGTTATTTATTGTATATTGTTTTAGTCCCGTGTTTATTTCTTCATCTTCTTCATGATTTTTAAAGTGTTCATGAATTCTTTTTTTAAGTATTCTACCTGTTTCTTCAATCCAACTTTTTGAAAAATATTTCTTGACCAAATGCATACTTTTTTTAACCGTCGAAAAACTTTTTTGCAACCTTTGGAAGCCATTTTGGAAAACTTCCCAACAGAGTTATCTGTTTAATTTTATTTCAATGAATTAACCGTATATTTGCTGATTTTTTTCAATTTTCGTATTCTAGGTGGCAAGTTTGGGTCGATAACACTATTTTTTAGATAATTTCCGTGTAAAGTTATTGTGAAAGCAGAGCTATTGCATAAATGCGTAGATTTTATTTAGAAAAATAATAGTTGCAAGAAAAACGAGGATAGTTAAAAAAAATGTTCAGCCATCGAGATCACTATCTACACTGTAAAAAATATTTTATGAAATTTTAAGAAAAATGTAGGAAGCAAATTTCATAAATGTTACAAAAAAGTGTTTCATGACAATTCTTCAACGCTTTTCATGACATGTTATTAAATTTAAGGAAATTGTATTAAATTTAAGGAACTTTTATTAAATTTAAGATTTTTTTATTACCTATATATATACAATAGAGGACAAAAATATATATATATATATACATATATATACGTGTAGTGATGTTATATAAATTATACACAGTATGAAGTATATAATTTATGTGAAGCGTGGGTGTGTTCCAAAATTTTTATTTCTTGTCAATTTAAAATTAAATTTGAGGTTAGCTTCTGAATTTGACAACCTAATACACCAACATTCCTTATCTCTGTAATAAACTGTTTAAAACAATTTACTTAATTTATTATATTACTTGTAAAAATATTAATATTATTTTTAATTATTATTAATGAAACCTAAGTTGAGCTGAAAATTCTTGTTATTTTGTTTCTAATTTTTGAGGATGTTAATGACAACCGATTGATATAAAACAAATTTCGTCAGCTTCGTGAGATCAAAACGTGTCCAGAAATATGGTTATAGACTAATTTAAGGGTACATTTACATTTTTGACCTTCGCGTTGAGTCAAACAATTTTCTCCTTTTAAATCAATACGATCACAGTTTAAAGTTTTTTTTTTGTTCATTTCCGATATTTGATCACACAGAAATTCCTAACTTAGTGATTCTGTAAATTCTTTTAAAAAAAACACATGTATTTCAATAGGACCTTTGAGGTTAGGTTTCAGTGCACTGAGATCGCTGAGATACTCTGCGTGTTCAGCAACGTTGCCAAGTTTTCGCTCCCTCCGTGTTACTTATACTATGCTCGTATGTATGTATAATTGGTAAAAGATTAATTTTATATGTTATTCATGTCTTTTTTATTAATTATTATTATTCATAGCAACTAATCACGGCAGTGCTGGATTTTGCCGGATTTCAAGATTTCAACGGACTGACACAGAACGGAACAACGATACGTTGTTTTAAGGGGATTAAAGTTTATTAAATTTAAGAAAATATTCTTAAATTTCATGAAATTTTTTACAGTGTAGATAACTATTACGCCCCTATTAGGATGCAAAGGGGACGAAATATAATTTAAGAAAAAGAATTTAACTCTTATATATATATATATATATATATATATATATATATATATATATATATATATATATTTTTTTTTTTGCTTTTAATAAATAATTTGTGACGCGTTAGTTATTTTAAAATATCCTGGCTACCCTATGGAAAAATGAGCCTCGAACACATAACAGATAATAATTGCCAAATTTTCTTTCGTCACTCTTGTTAGGTAACATTAATGGACTCTTAAAGACCGTAATTGCCTCCTTTGAGCGTTAAAGGGTTAAGTACAGTTTATAAGACCAGAAGCCTCTAGCAGCGCAATTCGTTACGGTTAGACCTTTAATTCTGAAAGGGTATGAGGATATACCGGATATCTGTAGGATATCAAGTTTAACAGGATTCTATTGATCTTTGGTGCCGAAAACTGTGGATTAGTCTGATTAAATAAAATCGAGTAACCGCAAATTATATGAAACTAACAAAACAAGAAATAGCAGATCGATTCTATGAAATTATGCAGGTAGAATGTGGCCATGTCATAAAGAGCCTCTGTAAGCCCCATGCAAAAAATGCCTGTTTTTCGTACCTCGAATATTGAAACTTTTTTTGTGCCAATTGGTTACATATGATGACCCAATATTCCCTGCAAAATTTCAAAGTGAGCATATGCCCCGTTTCGGAAATATGAGGGGTCAAAGTTGACCATGTCCAATAAAAAGTGTACATCAATTTCACATTTATACTCGAATAATAATATTAAAAAACAATCAGACGATATGGTTCTTTACAGCTTTTCGGCTGCTGATTACAAATCTGAAGTCAGATTTTAAACATCCAAAATGGCGGATCCAATATGGCGGACGACTTTTTTGAAAATCGAAGTAATTTGCCTAAAAATTATTACTCGGGGGGTTTTTGGGGTCTCTGATTACGAATCGGATGTTAGTTTTTCAAAATTGAAAACGGCAGGTCCAATATAACGGATGACTTAAAAATTTAATGTAATTCGCTTGAAACTCGTCAGCTTATGGTTTTTGTAGTCGATGAAGTCTAATCTAACGTTGAATTGATATTGAAAAGGTACTCAGCTTTCTTTGTCGCTGCATTAAATCTGTTTGGACCCTGCATAGGAAACAATAGAAAATCTAAAAAAATCCAAGTTTTAATGCATCTTTTAAGACATCTTATTTGAATCGTGGGCTTGCGAATGTGATAAAATAAAAGTATCTTTAGTGTTGAAAATCTTGAATTTATAAAAGATTTCAGCCTATATTCAAAAACCCTAGAAACAAAAGACTATCAGCAGATTAGCATTTCATTTATTTCCATTCCATTGTACATCTTATTTGAATCGTTTGCTTGCGAATGTGATAAAATAAAAGTATCTGTAGTGTTGAAAATCTCGAATTTCTAAAAGATTTCAGCATATATTCAAAAACCCTAAAAACAAAAAACGATCAGCAGATTATCATTTCATTTATTTCCATTCCATTGGTTGGTTTATTGCACCTTGCCTTAGTTGGTTGGATTATATGATCTTACCTTTGTCGGTTGGAGTATTACATCTTGCCTTGGTTGGATTATTGCATCTTGCCGAGTAATAATTTTTAGGCAAATTACATCGATTTTCAAAAAAGTCGTCCGCCATATTAGATCCGCCATTTTGAATTTTTAAAATCTGACTTCAGATTTGTAATCAGCAGCCAAAAATCTGTAAAGAACCATATCGTCTGATTGTTTTTTAATATTATTATTCGAGTATAAATGTGAAATTGATGTACACTTTTTATTGGACATGGTCAAATTTGACCCCTCATATTTCCGAAATGGGGCATATGCTCACTTTGAAATTTTGCAGGGAATATTGGGTCATCATATGTAACCAATTGGCATAAAAAAGTTTCAATATTCGATGTACGAAAAACGGGCATATTTTACAGAGGCTCTTTATGCAATCTTGAAATATGTTGTTTGTTAATGAAAGTACGAGGTACGTATTTTGGAAACAGCAATTTTCGCGCAAACTAGTCGGAAATTCTAACGGAGGAATAGAATAGCTTCTGCAAAAGCAAATTCTTGGAGCAGATCTCTAAAATTATACTAAGCAATAATTATCGCGTTTTTACTCTAAACTGAGAAAAGTATATTTTTAAAAGAAAAGAGAAACTCAGTTTTTCACACTAGGGCAAAATTTTTAGATGCGTAAAATCACACTCGTTGGAGATTGATAATTGATGCATAATATACTATTTACTAGGTATTGGAATCTAACATCCCGTAAAGGGAGTCTTTTACATATGGGAGAGTAATTCCACGTCAATAATATCAAAACTGAAGTCGATGTCTCCAAATTCCTCCAAAATGAAATATTTTAAGGGTATAGACTTGAAAACCATTAGGGTAGAATATTTTTTTTTAAATTTCAAAATGGCGGCCGTGAGGTCACCTTCATTGAATTTCTTAAAATTACGATAGCTATCTTTCCACTTTGCACACTTTAATTTTACAAGGATCATTTGCTTCAGAAAAATGAGCACTTTCATGCAAAAATAGAAAAACAATTTGTGATTCTGTCTTGCCTAAAAATGTCCATAAAATATTTTTAAACTTAATTTTAACTACCGTCCAGGGCTTTTTTCCCTCAAGTGATATTTTATCTTGTAGAAAAATGTCTCACCTTTCATTTAAAAAAAAAAAATTGTTGGAGACTCTTTCCGTTCCAAAGTTATGATTTTTTTAAGAGCGCAGATCGCGACGGTCATTGATGCGCTGCGCCATAGGATGTACCAAGCTGCGCTTTCATTGCATGCCGTTAGGTGCGCGACAACTCAACAAAGCGCTGAATTAGAGTGTGATGGTAGTATATCCATACCAGACAAAATATTACTTGTTTAATACAATTCTATAACTAAATTTTATCCCAATATCAATGTATATAACTGTTATTATTAGAGAAAAAGTAGGAATAGAATTCTGGTTGTCGTCAGACTACTCAAGAATACCAACTACTGAGCCATATTTCGAGGACATGTCCCCAAACTAACAATGCCTTTCGACGACCTCCGCGAAAAAAAACATCTTTTTATATATATTCTTTTGCAAGTAACACGTGCTTGCAGGATTTTGTCCTACATTCGGTTGTTACTTGCACTTTGTGGGTTAAAAGCCCTGCGTTTTCATTTTATTTGTACCTTATACAATATATTAGCATTACAATAAAAACCGCAATAAACAACGGATTCTGGTATTATTTTTGTTGACGAGACACCTGGGGATGAGTAGGCGCTACTTAGTCCGTTAAAACGTTTTTAGAATGTTCCAGAAACGTTCCTAAAACGTTAAATGTCTGCAACATTGATGAAACGTTTATAAAACATTCCGTAAAAATTGCAGACATTTAACGTTTTAGGAACGTTTCTGGAACGTTCTAAAAACGTTTTAGAAACATTCGGGACTTTCGTGCCCGTTGGGACGAGTATTCTTATATTATTTTCTTTGATTCTAAGATTCTATCTTAATCTGTTTTCGAAGTAGAATTATCCTAATAGGATATTTTTACTTAATAACAATTTCGAAAAAATTTGTTGTTCTTTAGTATCCAGAAAAACGGGTTAAAAAACTGGATGAGATTCGCTATTATACACATGGCTATATTCGGTCAGCATGATTTGAAATGAAATCGGTAAAAAGTATTTAGCAAACTGAATGGTTGTTCCACGACTGAAGATTTTTTTGCACATTTAACAGTTGATCTTTTTTCGAGCCATAATTGGCGGGTGCTAATACTGTTCCGCCAAGCAAGTATGAACATGGATTAATAATGCAGTTAATGTGGTCGTTAACATTGGGCGGAATTTTATATTAATGTAGACTAATGAAATTCCGGATCGACTGTTTCGTCGGGCGTGGCCACAGTAGTTAACAGGTAGTACCCCTGCCTCTGGAATTGCAACCGAGAACGCAGTTTCCCGATTTCATCCGGCGGCAAGAGCAGTTCAGTGCAGCTTCACTGGTTTAATCGTGCTCAAACGCTATGAGCATTTCAAATCGGAGCACGAAACACGTGTCTCTGTGATTCCACCGTGTTACCCTGGCTCGAATGGCGCGTACCGTGGTGCCGAGGTTGCAGTTATAGGGAGAGACAGATAGAGAGGGGACGAGAGAGAGAGTAGGACAGATAGAGAGGATACTGAGGCGAGCTAGTGGGCGGTATGCGCAACAGCCATGTATAAGCGTCCGCTCGCGCCAACCTGCTTTCTATACAAGCTCGTTCCGCAGTCAGCAGGGTAGCAATCGAATGATCCAGCAGCTGGAAATTCAACCCCTTTCCGGAAGACACAAACATCCTGCACCGTTTATACATACCCGAAACCTTGCCACATTCTACGCCACCAGTTGCCCACTTGGATGCTAAAGGACTCCAAAGGACGCAAGCACGTTATAGATATCAGACTAAGCCCACGCGTGCATAAATAAACGTACCCTATTTGTCTATCCGCGTCCATTAGATTGTTGGATATATGCGCACAGGCCGACACGCACGAGTGCATCTGGGTGACTATAACCCGAGAAATCGTATATACAAGGGGAATCCACGTTTCAGCTACTAATTACGGCATAATTACAATATATTGAAGCGAAATCAAGTAAAAAATGAACATTGATAACTCAATCAGGAATAGTCGAAAATGCAATTTATTTCCCAAATTGCCTGCGAGAGATTGCTGATGAGAGTTGTAATATGCGAATAAAAGTCTTGGGTAGGAAAAGCGTTTGGAAAAGAAGTATATTATCTCCCTAATCGGAACATAACCATTCCGAGCAGAAAATCCTGATCAGGCAGCAATCAAACACGCCTGATATAGGCGCCTTATCACTTCCGTATCAGGCCCTGACCAGGTAGTAATCAGACATGCCTGGTGAAGTGTGTCTTAACATTGACTGATTAGGACCTGATCATTGTGCAAAAAAAAGATAATTGTGCAATGACTATTAAGACACTGGTAAGGTGGCTTTGTATTCAAATGAAATAAAAAATAAATAAAGTAAGACAACGTTTATTCATCTTTTTCGTATATTTTTAAAAATATGCTGATAATTTGGATTCAAGACAAATTGAGTGTCAAGGAAGAAGAACCGCGGGTTAAGCGCTCGAAGTCAGTAATATCAGACAGAAGTTAGACAAATAAAATCGACTTCGAAAAATCGAATTGAAAAAAATACTGCCATATAGAGAAATTCAAACCGACCAATGTTTACATTTAATATTTTTTAATTCGCCTTCAACTTTTTGAGGAATTAATTAAAAAGTGAAAAATTCCACCGGCCCCTAATTCACAACTTTTAAATTATATATCACTATATCTCGTGTGCTATAAAACGAAACGACTTAAAATTTTAACTGCACATGCAATATAGTAATATGAATAGAGAGAAAAACGAATAGAAAGTTAAAATATTTTAACTCCTTTTTTTTAATGCAAGGCATATTTAAACACGATTCAACGTTTTTTATGATTATTTATTTTCAAACGCCTGCGGAGGCGAGCGAAGTTTTTGAAAATAGAAAACTGAAATAGTAGCATTATAGAGAAATAGTTGAAGAAGTTTTCTGCACTAGCAGAATTTTGAAAAATTTACACAGTTAAAAGATACGAACGTTAATGTAGCGCTAGAATTTTCGAGAGCGCATCACGGCACCAGGTATATGCTGTGAGCTGGACGGAGAAACAAACGCGCGCTGTCGAAAATTCTACCGCTACATTAACGTTCGTAGTTCTTAATTGTGTAATTTTTTCCAAATTCTGTTAGCGCAGAAAACTTCAACTCTTTCTCTACAATGCTACAATTTCAGTTTTTTATTTACAAAAATTTCACTCGACTCCCCAAGCGTTTGAAAATAAATAATCATAAAAAACGTTGCATCGTGTTTAACTATGTCTGCATTAAAAAACAAAAGGAGTTAAAATTTTATAACTTTCTATTCGTTTTTGTATTTCTATATTGTATGTGTACGTAAAATTTCAAGTCGTTTTGTTTGATAGTACGCAAGATATCGTGATATATATAATTCAAAATTTGTGAATTAGCGGCCAGTGAAGTTTTTCACTTTTTAATTATTTCCTCCAAAAGTTGAAGCCAAATTAAAAAATGTTAAATGTAAATATTGTGCTGTTTGAAATTCTCTATATGGCGGTATTGTTTCAATTCGATTTTTCGAAGTCAATGTTATTTGTCTGTCTCCTGTCTGTTATTACTGGCTTCGAGCGCTTAACCGGTTCTTCTTCTTTGACACTCAATTATTACGCTGAAAAATATTATATGACCAAAATATTATGCGTCAAAATATTACAGGGATAAATATCACACGTCAAAATATTACATGTCAAAATAAACAAATAAAAAAAACAAATATGACATGTCAAAATAACAAAAATTTTATAATTTATTAACCAAAATCTTAATTTAATTCTTCAACGGTAACTGGCCAGTACCGGTCGGTGATTAATAGCGGCGTCAATTTTGCTATGCAAGGTCACCATCAGGCACGATTGAAAATCTCAGGTCATATTCGTATTCAGCGACTCCAGAAACCCCCGAGTGGAAAGTTGCAACGAGATAAAGTGACTTTTCATTTCCGTCCGCCGTCTTGGATCCGCCATTTTGATTTTTTGAAAATCTGAGATCAGATTCGTAATCGGTGACCTCAAAAACCCCCGAGTAACAAATTTCACTAGTTTTCCGCGCAAAGAGAAGAGTTTACTTAAACATCATATAACTTGTAGCCGCCACGTTGGATCCACCATATTGAATTTTGAAAATATGATATCAAATTCGTGTTTAACCACCTAATAAACTACAGTATAATAAATTTCATTAAAACCTACGGAGTTTATTTAAAGTTGAACATATATAACATATAATAATCGGCTTCGCAACTTATATTTCCGTTCAGGAGGTGAAAACACATCGCAATACTGCGGTATACTTTTTTTCAGGATGATTCCCGTTTTGCGGAAGTTAAGATATTTTCTTGTTAGAATGGTATCATGACCTCTCACTCCCATAAATTGAGATCATTGGGTTATTATAGCCGAACTAGATATACTTAGATCTAATGAAATCTCTATCAATATATAACATTAGATATATACAAATTTAACATTAGATCTATTTCCATCTAGATAGGTACAAAAATTTACATTTTTGTAGATTACCATAACCAGGAATTGGACCTTAGTAGATCTAGTTTGATCACATGATATTTCTGCAAAACTCATGGAGATCTGTAGAAATTTGAATCGTCTGTTTTGGATTAACGTTGACTCATCCGCCCAATGTCGCCATGACTACCATATCCTCTACCGCTCTCCGTATCCCCTGTCCGAACTAAAAGAAACAACGGGGGGGGGGGGATATAGCATTGATGTGGGAGGTACTAGGTGTTCGACGCGCCACCATGCTGTGTAGTTGATCGGCCTCAAGTAAAGATCGCAAAACATCGGTCAATGCCAGTATCGAGACTTTATTATGAAGAGGAATTTACCAACTGCGTAAGTGCTGAGTCAGTCATATACAAGGTATGTACAGTATTCCACAGATTATATTAAGATATCACATCCAAGAGTACGAAATTGTGTTTTGAAACGAATGCTCATGTATTTGAGTTTTTGTAATCGTCGTATCATTGCCTCTTGAACTAGACAACTATATTTCTATATTTAAGTAACATTAATGAAAATTTATTAAAAAATCTCAAAAACATAAAGATACGTTTGTCAATTTTCTTGCTTTAGCAAACGCATAGGGTATTGTACAGATGTGCCGCAGTCTCGTTGTGTAAACAAACTCAGCCTGGAAGCATGTTAGTCGAAGTATATATAAAACTGATTGAAACTGGATTTCTTTCGTCATTTTCAGTGTAACATTTATTACATTTTGAAAAAAGTTGATACCCACGCTTTCCTGTAAACACGTTTGTTTCCTTTATTTGAACAGTGCGACAGTGACGTCACTTTGCGATGTCTTGCAAGCAGTACACACCGACTTTTTCCTTCTGCAGCCTTTAATTCCATTTCCCCATTTTCTTCTTTTCCGCTCCTCTGCGGAATTTCCGCCGACTCCTCTCGTAAATTGCTCAGCTTTTCGCATCCGAATAGCACATTCTCTATAGATTTCATCTTCTTCGCGCGTAATTTGATCGATATATATTTTTTCCATTTTTAATGTTTGTTTAGGGCTGTGGACTTCGTGTAACATTCAGTATTAAACAATTGATGGCGTTTTGACCCTTCTGCAATAGACATAATAATGTGAATATTGAAAATATTCCTTCTCATTTCTTGTAATATCTTATTACCCCAACTTTTCCTCGATAAACTTTGCTCTAACCATTTTTTTTTAAAGAAATTGATTCTAAATTGATAAACTTATAATTGTTTGTTTGACTCTAATATTTGGTAGATTAAGAATAATTTTGTATAGTACAATACCGATGAAAAACTATTTGCTTTCGCTATTACAACCAAAAAAGTACCTTCGAAAGTCTTTGATTTTTCTGTTCCTCATGTTCTGAAATATGATAATTACCATAAAAAACGAGTTACATTATCAACATTTAGTAAACAATGACTGTATTTCGCTGTAATAAACAAAAATCCTTGAAAAAGTTTAAAATTCATTATATTCATATTTTAATTTTGAAAACGCTAATCGAAGCTGTGTTACAAATTTAGAATTCTACTTTCTCTTTTGAATTTTTTTCCATTGGTTTTCCTTGCTCCCACGCACCGAGAATATCATGTATGTCTGAAGCCTCGAGGCAAACAGCATCTCTGGTCGTCGAAAATTAATATACGGCCGATCACGAAATACTGGTCGAATTAAAAAAACGAGAGGCGAAAAGAAAATGGGATTAATAACGAAAAGAGACACCACACATGTACAGCGAGGTCTTTTTCGACGTTCGCGCCAATTCATGTCCAGCGATTCGCCCCGAGGAGACGAATATGTGGAGCGGAACGTGAAACGAGTGAGAGATTCATTCGTAAAAAAGAGCTGGTTTCTGGAGTAGTAGTTTTCTAAATTTAAATCACTCAGTCATCCAAACTTTTGGTTTGCACGCTCCAAAATGGAGAATTCCACATCATATTTGAATTTGCAAAATCATAATCGAGCCCTTCGCTGGAAAAAAGATTTTAGAAAAATAACATGAAATGAAAAAAGGTTCTATTATGTGATTCAGTCCAAAATAATATATATCATTGAAAGTATTCTATTTTTTCTTCGAAGATGTACTATCTGGTAGTAATTTCGCAAGATACAAAAAAATAATATGTTAGCGTTCTCATGTTAATCCTTAATTATTTGATAGTTGATTTCGGAGATCCACTAAATTGCGTCCTTTTGAATTTTTCAAAACTGTCATCTTTTTTTCAAAACTTCATCTTTTAACTTTTGAAGTCGTTAACCCTTTCAGTCACAGGCGGACACCAGTGTCCCACTTAGATGCTCTCGATTTTTTAAGGTTTTTGAACAGATAGTTCTCGATTTCAATGCGGTTTTTTTGTTCCTGGCTTTCCTAAGACTCCAATAACTGTTAAAAGACAATAATATTACAAAATTATTTTAAATAATTATTTTTATTAACAAATTAGTACCAAAAAAGGCATAATTTTCAAAAGAAATTCATGTCAGGAAGAACTAATCGCTATTATTATTTGAAATTCGGTATGCCGGAGTTTTTGATGTTGCTGACTACAAATCCGGTGTCAGATTTTCAAAATTCAAAATGGCGGATCTACTATGGCCTACAAAAATTTTAAAAAATTATGATTTTGTCAAAACCCCTATATACCAAATATTAGCTAAATTCATTATCTTTCAAATTTTTGGTCGGCCATATTGGATCCGCCATTTTGAATTTTGAAGATCTGACACCGGATTCATAATCAGCGACCTCAAAAACTCAAGTATACAAAATTTCAAAGAAATTCCGTGGCTGGAAAAATTCGTGACTGAAAGGGTTAACATATACTTTTTCCACAGCCTTACAAAAATCTCAACAACAGGATGTTACTTACAATAATTCTTACTGCCGAATCTTATAGGGGTTTGTCCATGGAGTCCGAATCTGGCCTTGAAATTTGGAAACACCCTTGTTTTTGAGCAATTCAAGTTTAAAAGTGTAAAAACACTGCTGACACATTTTGTTTACCTTTTGAAACCCTAAAAACTGGAATTCATGTATTGCAAACATTTTAAATAATTGGGAACAGTTTTAACAAATCATTCATAGGAAAAGTGAATGCGAATAAAAAAGAAATTAAAATTGACATTTTTTTTATATTTTGTGAAAGGAATTAATTTAGTTCCTTCAAGACAGAAGGTATCTACCTTTCCACTAGTACTTACGTATAAGTACGTATAAGTTTGACTAAAATGCAACCAAAATCGGCTTCGTGGGGATAATTTGCATCATGCTAGAAGTAAACGTCCGTTGACATCAAAATCCTAGCTGATCCTTTTCTCGAGATATCGGCTCATGTAGTTTAACTAATCATACAAAACGTATCTTAATAGCGTAAAGTGTCGTTCAAAATCGTAAAATTCACACTTTCCGCACATTGTAACAACAAATTTTTTTTTATATGCATACCTGTCAATGAGTGCTATTTTGACAGGTGTCAAACAATTGACACCCATCAAAAAAACCTAAAGAAAGGAAATAGATTAATATTTGTCAAAGATGTGGATTTTTTTTGCATACTGAACTCAGTTAAGAGTTGGTTTTGAACTTTCTTGATATTTTAGGTAATATTTCCAAAACCTCCATATTTTTTCAAAATAATATGTTATATTTTATTACTTTTTTTCACAAAAAATTAAATTGTTTGATTGAAAAACTGGTTTATTGCTTATCACTTTACACACAACTGGTAATATTCATAATATAACATTGGCAAATAAACTCGTTGAATAATATTTATACTCAGCAATAGATTAAAAGATAAATTGAAAGGAAAAATAATGAAAATCTTACACGAACTTTAATTCTTCTCGGGTATTACTCACTCAAAGATGCAGAGATGAAAATTGGACCACTGCTCGCAAAATTTGTGTTTGTCATGTGTTTGACAAATATTATCCAATTTACTTCATTCCAATCTTCTTTAGAAGGTCTTTTTACATAAATAATAATAGGAACTCAGATTCATAATCAGCGACCCCGAAAACCCCTTAGTATCCAGTTTCATCTCGATCAGGTAATTTTTCACATTTTTGGCGGCCATGTTGAATCGGCCATTTTGAATTTTCAAAATCTGTGTTCAGATTCGTAATCAGCGTCCCGAAAAAACCCCGAGTACCAAGTGTCATGAAAAATGGTTCGTCAGAAAAATGTATGACGGAAAGGATTAAATGAGAAACTTTAGCCTTCTTGCGGGTCCATTTATCTTCATTTTACCAATTTTTTGCAAGAGACAAAAAAAAGTTTTTTTTTTGTCTTTCGATCCCCCCTGGTTACGAATCTTAATTCGCAATTTTCATTTTTTTGGACCACCCTAATATATATACAAAAAATATTTAAAATACTTGATATATTATTAGTTAGCTTACATGTTGTTATAAATATTAATACTGGATGTTTTATTATTAAGCGCAAAATTCAATAAACGAAAATGCCGATATCTCGAGAAAAGAATCAGCTAGGTTTTCGATCTCAAGGAATTTTTACTTCCGATAGGATGCAGAATATTCCCCCACGAAGCGGATTTTGGTTGCATTTTAGTCAACCTTTTTTTGGTTTAGGCACACCGTGTACGGTTGCATAATATGAATTTTGGTTAAAAGTTATGAGTCAAACAAAACAGTGCCCATAACGGGTGCACTTATTAATTGCATTGTTTGATACCAAATTAATCATTGATATAAACTGTTTGTAATTCATTATAAAACATTAATATATTAAACATTAATGCTGATCCCTGGCACAAAGGACAATTAAAAAAAAGAAAGAAGTAAGTACAAAATTTTGCGATTATTTGTCCGGCAGATTTGTTGTTTTCTTCCATCTACTTATGAGCGATGTACGAGTCGCAATGACAAAAAAAGATCTGATTCTTGGAATCTTGAGTGTGTGCAATACACGTTCGTAATCGCACATTCTTATGACTTGGACCTGGCCACCACGTAAACTTGCAATCCATCATAACGAATTTTGCGCACAACATTGCAATTTTTTTTTAATTTCTTTTCGCGCCCGACGTTTTGACGTTTACATTTTCGCAACAACGGATTATTTTCGTTTCCATAAACAAAGCCAGAACTTGAAAGAAGAGTTAAAATTGTTCACTAGTTCACCGGCCAGAGCCCGCGGCGGCGTCCATCAAGAAAGATCCCGCGCTGCGTGCGCTTGAAGCGCATTGATTAACCGTTGTCTGTTCACCGCATCGTGCCCGGGAGCCATGTTTATAAAAAGTTTTTGCATCAACCGACTGTGGAGGTGTATCGCGTAAAACAACGCCGCGGATTGTTGCGTGACGCCAGCGCGAGAGCCATGGAGAAAAGGGGAAAATTCTATCAGACGCTTCGCGCGTTTTGTTTTTCTCTGCTCGACTTTTCCGACCCAAAACAGCGAAGCGGATCGGCGCGCGATTTCGTCTTCCGCTCGACGCGTCGTTGCCGGACGAATGACGAATTACCACTTCGGATGAGGAAAAATTGTTTTCCCACAGACGTAATTTCTCAGGTGGGCTTCCAGTGTCAGATGCGTCTACAAAGGTACTTAAATATGAAACAAGAAAAATCAGATTTACATAACTCATATATTACTTCCGGCATTTCGTATGCTGCATTCGAAATTAAACTCAAATTGCGAATACTTGAAAGCCAAGTATTGTTCCTCAGCTCAATATGGTTCCTCAAAAGTGGCCTATTTTTAAGACTCTCTTAACCCCCTGACTGCCAATGACAAAGATCTTTGTCATTTTGGACTTTTCCCAGACTGCCAGAAAAAGGCAATGTAAATCTTCGGATAAGCTGCATGCTCGAAACGAAAAAATCGACAACGTATATTCCATGTATTTTTGCTTCTTGAAAACGAATTCAGCAGTAGAAATTGGCGCTCGGCTGTATCTTGGCCGGAATTAAAAAAAAACAGCCAAAAACGTGATTTTTTTTAGTTTTTTGCATTTATTTCGAAAACGAAAAATGATACGAAAAATGTTTCAAACAAAAAGTGTGTAGCAGAGAATTTTCTAAAAAAATGTTGTAAACATTTTTGCCGTATTTCCTATAATAAACGCGTAAACTGTACTTAAAGTATGCAACCAGATCGTAGAAAGTCAATGCCACAACCTCGGAAGTGCTTGCGTGTTGGAGGGCTCTGCCCGCCCAACCTCCTTTCTGTACTAGCCTAACCTCCAACCAACGATGTATGATCCGTATCCGAATGTCACATGGGTTCGATTGTTACCCATACCTTCGTGGTTAGAGGTTAGGCACAATTAGGTTCTAGGTTCTCCACTACATTTTTTGTAGAGAATTTTCCGCTCTACATTTTTTGTTTGAAACATTTTTTTCGTACGATTTGTACTTTTTGAAATAAACGTAAAAAACTGACAAAAATCACGTTTTATGGCTGTTTTCTTTCAAAATTCCGGCCAAGATTTGGCGAGCGCCAATTTCTACTGCTGAATTCGTTTTCAGTAGGCAAAAATACATCGAATATACGTTGTCGAGTTTTTCGTTTCGAACATGCAGCTCATCCGAAGGTTCACCAAAGGCAAATCTTTGTCACGGTATAAAGTAGACCAACAAATTCTGGAATTTATGTAAAATAAAATGAAATCTATTTCTAGGCAGTCTAAGGTGTACTGAATATGATGGCGTTGTCCATTTTCATATTCGCTCTGTCAAAAAACTATATAAACCCACAAAGATGGTAATTTTCACAATTTTTGCAAAATCTTAGTCATGAGATATGACATTTTGTTCAATCCGTTTATGCATAAAAAGTTTATAAAACCGCTTGAAATTTGTTACTGGGGCGTTTTCGAGGTCGCTGATTACAAATCTGATGATATATTTTGAAAATTTAAAATGAACGCTACAATATGGTAGAGAAATTTTAAAAAATGAGATCATTTTGGTTGAAAAATTTTCAAATTCGTAATCAGCGGTCCCGAAACCACCAATGTACCAAATGTCAAGTTCAATGGTTGGAATTTAGAAAATTTGCCTGCCATTTTGAATTATAAAAATCTGACTTCAGATTTGTAATCAGCGTCCCCGAAAACCCCCGAGTAAGAAATTTCAAGCAAAATGGTTGGAATATGGAAAATTTGTCCGCCATATTGAATTTTCGAAATCTGACTTCAGATTCGTAATCAGCATCCTAAAATACCCCTATACACCAAGTTGTTAAAGTAAAATCTAAGAATTTTTTTTTGCATTTTGGGCATTTTTTAAAGATCAGCAGAGAAAATTATGTTATCAAAATAATGTCTTACACAATTACATCTAAGTGTTTTTAAGTTTTCGAATCAGCCGTCAGATTGTAAAATTTTCAAATGGCGGACCCACTATGGCGAACATATTTTTAATTTCATCTGATTCGCTTGTAACTCGAGATTTCGGGATTTCGAGTTATCTAAAATAATGAATATAATGTCAAATTTGAAAAACTTAAAAGGCATTTAAATAACGAATTTTCAAACCCAGATTGTTTGAATATTTCATCTACTAAGTTACCCAAATCTATTGACATTTACAGAATGATACCTTAATAGTCATATATTACAACTCTGGCAATGCGCACTTTTATAAATGCAATATTGGAATCTTGACTAATAAGGTAAATGTCCTGATTAATCGGTTTCGTCCCAAAACGACAAAATTTATGGCCGATTTTAATCCTCCGTAAGTTTATGCATATCGCTGAAATATTGTTATGAAATGTATGTTTCCTGTAGTTTTTGGGCATGCTTTTAAATCTGAATTCTGTTTTTGATATCACTGTCCATTTTTAAATACGGCTACTTAAACGATAAAAAAAGTGGAAAAAAGCGTAAACTTTTTTAGTGCACTACAATTTTTATTGGAAAGGAGTTTTGGGATCGTTTCAGACCAGAATCCTGTGGCATACTGAGTTTTACCAAAGTTGGCCAATATTCCAATTTACATTACAAAATGGCGGCCTAAAAATGGCGCTATTTGCGTTTTATGAAAATATTGTTCGTGTGGATTGTTTTAGAGGTCACGGAATACAAATTCGTTATTAAATTTTAGAAATTCAAAATGGCGGATCCACTATGACTTCGGAAACCTCTATGTATTAAATACCAGACAATTTTTTTTTAATTTGGATCATCCAAAACTAACGATCTAGATTTATGTCAATTTTTTAACGTCTTTTAGAACAAAAGTTACAACGCTGAGAGTTCGTCCAAATTTCAGATTTTCGGGACGAATCGAGAAATAGGACATTTTGATTTAAAAAGTGATTTTATTTTAAAGAATTAAATAAAATTTACAAGTTTTTATTATTTTACTTCATTCTCAAACAATTTTATAACGATAATAAAATTTCCAATTAAATTGGGGATTTCTTTTAAAAAGGTTTGAAATCAACGAAAAAAAGCTCTCATAAAATTAAAGTGCGTGCAAAGGTTTCCAAGTACAGCTCGGACAATACATTACTATCGCTTTCTGCAATAGGATTAGTACCGAGTTGAACACTCTCGGAAATACTCATAAGCATGTAGGGTTGCCTGTTAGAAGGATATAGTTGATTCCTGCATCTTATATGGCATTATGGATTGCTCAATGACAAATAAAAACGGTATAATAAATGGTACCAAAAGGTGCTTATTGTAATATTTGTTTATTATTACTAGAAAAATAATTAAAATATCCTAGATAACTTTTGATTTATTGCAAAAAAAAATGCAATAACAAAAAGTTTCTGGAACATACTTATAATAGTGATGGAATAAAATATAATAATTCTTGAAAATAATGGTCACACTACAAGAACAATAGGCATTAATAAAATTTTGACCTTGTTTCGGTTCCAGCGAAAATCTAAATATCGTAGTAGATAACAGGAAAAGAAGATTGTTTACTGCCCTCCACTGTGCGGTAAGAATTTATTACAAATATAGGTACGCCAAATACAACATGTCTCTTACGAGGAATTTGAAGCGACAATGTTTCTCAATAAAACAGCTTATTATTAAACAAATTGTCCTATTTAAAAAAAGGAGACATGCATTTCGAGAGACCGATAATTTTACTATAAATGTATGTTAATTTAAAAGGTCGAATGTTTTTCGCAAGCATGACATTAAAGATACTAAAAATTACGAAAATTGATATATTTAGTAATTTTACTAACATTATGATCCAATTTTGAATAAAATGTGTGTTGTATGAAAAAAAATATGCAATTTGGTGAATTAAGATTTACCTTAATATTATTCTATGCAATATGCACACAAAGTGCATCAAGTTTGAAAAATTATATAAAATTAAGAATTAGGTAACTACACGGAGAGAAATTTCTAATGTTTATACCGTGGGTCACCTTCGCCCGAAAAGACTCAGGCTCTCACTTACGAGATTCGTTTGTTTTCATACTCTTTTGCCGCGGCCGCAGAGATCGACAACGTATTCTACCGTGGACGCATACTTTATTTCCTCAAGACCCACCGGATTTGATGGTGGGTAGCGGCATGGGATGCGTCGATAAGAGTTCCGTACTATAATCGTTAGAAATTTCTCTCCGTGTATATATTTTGTATAATTTGTATACAATTTGGTACATATTAATAAAAATATCAGAAACTTGAGCACAATTTAAAATATTGATGCGGAAATGACGGTGAAGCTAGCCGCATTTTCAGGCCGCACTGTTATTCAAATAGTTTTCTGAACACTTTTAGCATTAACATGAATTAGGCAGCTAACTATACCGGAGAACTAACTGAATCCGGCAATTTCCTATTTTCACGAAAAATTGCTTATACAAAATCGTGGTAAGCTCTGTGGCTGGACTATACATGCATGAAAATTTGCAGAAATGATCCCTAAACGACACCCACGTTATATAGCTGAACACAGAAACAATACATTGCTTAACTTGTTGCTGAATTATAAAATTCTTGGATTTAATGGCAGAATGATGCCGGTAATCGAACAGAACATGTCCACTATTTTAACAAATTGCAATAGCCAAAAATCGGAAAAAAAAATTAAAGAAAAGGAATACAATAAAATAAGAAATACGAGTGATACTACCTTCTCCTTATTCAATCTCAACGAAGTTTACCGTATTTGGATTCGAAACGACATACGAGTAGTGCGCGACTTTGCGACTTTTATAGGGACACAAAAATAAGAAAATTTAAAAATTAAAAAAAAATGGAACCAAATCTTGCTGCGTCCTCGTTGTGGTTCTGGGCTCGGCTAAAGGCAAAACAAAAATCAAAGCACGCATCATTCCAATGAGCACGGAGGTGCCATTAGGAAGAATTAATTATTTAATTATTCCGCAATTATGTCACTGAACTTATTCATACGTCAACTAAGTCACCTATACATCTAAGTACTTATGCAGCGCATTCCCGAATTTTACTAGTGCTGAACGTCACGCCAACTTTATTGGAAAATGCTAAAACGGACGTTTTTAAAAATGCAACGTATTTAAAAAAAAGTTTCACAACACCCCACAATATCCTACATTTTCTTGGTGTTCCCATTTTGGTACTGCAATGGAATAGAGGTCTCGTTAGTGCCTGAAAGATATGGAACCGTCATTATCGCTACAATGAAATTGAGCCGTGTTACTCCCAAACATCGATATATTTAGAAAGTGACTTGCAGCATCTCAAAATGATTCCAAGTGGACACAAAAGTGACTCAACTGATGTCAGCTGCTTTTGCAGTGTCCGTATCCTCGTTTTTTCCTGGTTTATCATTTTCGTCATGGTCATCGGCGGTATACGTGTTACCATCCCGGTCATCGACTAATTCGTCAATGTAACCTCTTCGACATTATTTTGAAACTGGCGACGCGACATTATGCATCGAAGTCATCAGATCATTCGTGTATCGTTTTTATTCCTCGTGCTCCTTCTGTTATCCTTGTAATTATTGTAGTAGTTAATCACGACCGTTGACAGAATGCTCGTCATCGTTCAAATCGTGTCGTCGGTATACATTTCTGTATTAACGTCGAAGTTTCCACTTTGACTTAACGGTACTTTTCCCATACATGGATTGGATTTATTCACTTTTAGGGTCGTTGAAGAGGACGAAGCCAATAGTACATTACTCAACGAGGGAGGCATTCTTTTTTACTTCCCGAGGGAAGTATACGATTTTTCTTTATGGCCGGGAGGATAAGCGGCATCTTTCTTCATCTTCCGCTTGTGGGAGGAAAGTTGCTGTTTTCCTCCCGGTGTGAAGAAAAGAACATTTGACGCACTCCGCGGCGTGGAAAACTTCTTTTCTCCGCGCGCCTCGTAAATCACCGATAAGAAAAACTCTTTCCGGCCGCTAAATAATATCACCGGGCGGAAATAGTACATTGTGTAACTATAGAGCAAAACACTTCTGCATTCTGTCGTGTTGCACATAATATGATCTTCTCATACGAGAGAGCGTCCTATTTTGCTCCCGCGATGTAGGGAACAAAATAACATTTTTGATGCAGTAGGCGTGAGATAAAATTTTCAGTTTAAACAGTTATGATCTTTTGTTATTTTAATTTTGAATGAACAATGAAGTTTTTCAGGGCCTCGAAGCACATGACGCGTTGGTCATCGACTGCCACCAACTTTAAACATTCATTACTTTTTGACTATTAGACCAATAAAAATAAAACTTTCCAGAAAATTTGTTCATACCTTTATGAACAACTTTCTCGCTGACAGTTTTCGGATACTCGAAATTTGCTCGATAAACGAAGAGCCAGAAGGTATATATTGCAGTTGCATAGAAAAAAATTAATAACTTTATTGTTCATTGAGATATATAATTTATTATTTCACCATTAGATGCGGAAATCTCTAACGAACAATTTCTTTTTTTATTCGTTTCAAAACCTTCAAAATTGGCTATGTTATAGCGAGTTGAAATAAAAAAGGCGACCGCGTAGTAACTAGTCCTGTCTATACGGCATTCAGCCGCCTTTCTCTTTTTCCGTATTTATTGACGCCATTGGACTATATTTTGACTCCAAAGAACTCAAATGTAGTCGAACCCGGCCTACCCCATTTTCGACTCCTTTGGACTGAAATTTTACTCCAATAATTGTAGTGTGTACCATTAGGGTACTGTTCAATCATAATGTCACTTGCTCCTTGAACTCGTCTTTATTTCCAGAGATGGTAAGTGCCGATGTATGGAAAAAACGTCATAATCCGTGGAATTTCAAAGTAATTTTGGAGATTGAGTCATTTGGGGGAAATCGTAAAACAAAAACCATCGATAAAGGCGTTTGCTAACTTTCTCCATCTTTACTGCCCAGAGTCGCTGTCTGACGGCTCCCGTGCTAACTATACGGTTAAGTATCACTTTCGAACTGCTGATGTTTTCAGGTGGATCGATAAAGAAGGTTTAACGGGACTCGTCTCGTCCCATCGCGTCCGCAGAATGCTGAACTTTCAGAGCTCGTAAACGGGCACCACCGACGTGCACATGGTTTTACGACTCATTTGCATCTGCCTTTAAAGACTAAGTCTAGCAATTAAACCCGTCCAATGCAGCTGTGCCTTCCATAGGTTATATCACCCCGCTCGTATATTCCAATACCCAAGTTAATATTCTCCTTTAACAGATCAGTGCGATCGACAGTCGTAATCCAAAGAAGTGAAAATTCTTCCGGGCCCTTCACCGACGCGTGCTTTTAATATCGCTCTTCTTCCCGCGGAATTAAACTCGCAAAATGAGTATAAAATGCACTCACCGGCTGTATAAATTTATGGCTAAAATGAAGTAATCTCATTGCCTGACGGGTATCGATTGCGAATATTCCTCCGATACCATTTCGTAAATTTACGACCTTAATACGGAGCGGGGGTCACTTTTTGAAACAGTGTAAAAAGTTAAGCTATAAATTTAAAACCACGAAAAACATCCGATTGCTGGGTGAACTCATCCACGGAATTAGCAAATTGCCGTTAACTACTTTCCGAGTCTCGGCTCGTACAAAAAAATACTATGCGAATTTTACCATTATTAAGAGTTGATGACTTTTGATGATTTTCCATACAAAAATCCGTCATTAGATCCCTTTATGACGCAAAATAACAGTACACATTTTAAAATAATTTGGGTGCATAAACTTGGCTTTAGACACAAAATGCACATGCGTAGACCACGAAGCTAATCAGTACCTGATCTGATTAAACGTTCCATTTTTGAACAGACCCAACAGCAAAGGCATAATTGAGGATTTTCCGGACCCTGAAGTTTCCGCTCGGATAGCTGATCCATCCTTTTTCTCTTTTAAGCGACTTTTTATTGTAATGTAACAGTGCAAGCTAAGTATTCTATTAGTAAATAAAATATAGTTATTTTCGCCCTCCCCGTCGTAAAATCGCATTTTACGCCCTCGAAAATTATATGGCTGATTTTATGTCCGCAAAATTAGATGAAAGGAATATTAATTAAGTAAAATCTCTGTCTGAAAGTATTAAAATAACTATATCAAGTCGACTCATTTAACTGTGAGTTGCTAGTTGTAGATAAGAATACGCAAATAGTTTAAGTAACCAAAGCGACTTATAGGACATGCATTATATATCCTTAATTAACTACATCAGGTTTGTGTATCATTTTTTTGCTGCGAATAGGTAACTGAAAAGATTATATTCTTATTTAGTTATTTTCAATAATAGTCTCTAATAATTTGAGTCCATCGTAAATTCGCTCATTCATACGAAGGATAATAAAAACAAAAACCTGTGATTTGTTGCTTTCAACGATCTAGTTTTGAGCAATATTGATCACCGTAAATCGCCCCCCAGAAACTTTACTACAAAAAGTAAGAGAGTGTCCCTGAGGAACGTCTACGACTGGTTCATTTCTTCACATTATCGGAAATCCAAGTAGAATAAATTTTAAGAAGATTTAACGAAATTGTTAGTAAACGATAAAGTAATCATTAAATACACATAACAATAATTAGTTGAACTATTACAAAAATATGATATGTAATGTGGAGCTGCATACAATTATGTAAAATGTTCTTTAGAAAAAACTCTCGCTGTAACAGTTCAGTTATAATTCTGGGATTGATTAATAAATTCGCCATAACAGTACTGAAGTAAGATATTTTAAAATGTACAATGTAAATTATTGTATTCAATTTTTAATTGTGAATCGTGCTAAGTAGACTATTCTATGCAATCCGTTCTTTCTGTTCCAGGTAAGCTCGCGATGTTACGACGTGAAACAGTTCTTATTGGTTTCCTGGTAAGCTGAAAACTGTCTACATTATCTTTTGAATTATCAGAAAAATTCCCCTTTATATGAAAAAAAACGGAGTTGCCAAAATGACTCGAAATTACCCTGCAATCAGGGTCATGCAAACGCGGTATCGTTTCCGTGTCACGCTAGCTATTCATTATTTTCGTTACTACAGAGCTTTCGAGTCAATACAATTGTGATCGCCTCCTTCATACCCAATCAAATGTTACACGTCTCGTCATATAATTTTTTTTTAATCATAACTGTGGGAAACACGTTTATATCAAATATGATCCCTGAAATACAAAAATTCATTTACCATTTTGCAGGTTATAACAAAATATTTTTTAAAAACTGAACCTGTTAGGTAAATCCACCTTTAGTAGATTGTTTCAACTGAGGTTGAAAACAATTGAAAGGTACATATCCCATTATTTTTAGTAGTTCTTCAAGATTCTGATGGCAAAATTGAATTTCAGTCGCCGGGAAGGCGCTAAATTTGAAAAAAAATGCCAAAAAATTCGGCAATATTTATTCTTATACATTTTTTCCAACTATTAGAATATTGCAGTTATTTTCAAACCACGAAGAAAAGTGAAGAAAATATTTGAATATTTAGCAAACGTTTTGTTTTGTTAGCACATTTTACTTTAACTATCTCAAAATGGAGTTCCCACTGAATTTTCGTTAACAAATTTCTGAACTATCCGACTCGAAAATTATAAGTTAAAAAAAGTGAAAACAACGTGATATTCTTAGAATTCATTAAGGATTATAATGGTATTTTTCCACATTTTGAAATCGATAATTTAAAATATTTTTTATTTCAATTTAAAAAAAATGTCAAATATTTACGAAAAATTAGAGAAAAAAGGATTATAGGATAAAAGAATTTCAATTATTATAGTTTCGGATTTTTTTCTCAAAAACTACCAACTTTTGGAGAATATATTAAATTTTGTTCAGAATTTTTCGTAAGCGATTTAAAATTTTGAACAAAATTCCTGAAAATATTATCAATAAAATCTGAAAAAATGCCACTATATTTCTAGCTAAATTCTACAAATGTATTATTGTTAGGATTTTTCTAAAAAAGCTCACAGTTTTTTAGTTAGAGCGTCCAGAAATTTTCACTGAGCACCCCGCACCATTTTGAATCCGCGTTTTGAACTTTCAACTATATTTAGAGTAATATTTAAATATATGTCATTAAGCCACCCGATCCAAATGCACATTTTGATTGGATAACGTTTTAAACAAAAATTTGAGTGTTTTTTCCGGAAAGGATGATTTTTGCAAGTTTTTTGCGTTTAGGCCACCATATTAGAAAAGAGGCTAAATATAATTGAAAAATGGATAACCGAAAATAGTAGGATATAGATCCTTAAAAAAAAGTCATTGACGCTTTGTAACAAAACAAATTAAATGAAAAACTTCAACGTTTTATGCCCTCTTCTGCGTTAATGGGTTAAGGCATATTTTTGATGGAATTCAACATATATTTAAAAAAGTTCAGTTCCAAGAACCTATGAAAATGACATAAGTTCTATTTGTAGAAAATGTGTACAAACAGTAATCAGACTGACACAGCTATCCTCAAAGGGCCATAGGTCTGACAAAAATGTAGGGAAAACGGCTTTCACGGCTTTATTTGTACAATTATCATTTAGCTTCAAAATTTGCAAACCGCGAAATTCTAGCTGATCGTTTTCTCCAAATATAGAAACGATTTTTCGTTATTACCGGCAATTGACCTCCAATCGAAAAATGTTTTATGGGAATGTTGTAGGTATAAAAAAGATCTACAATTTTTGTATACATCTTTTTTCACATAACCGCAGTTTCAGAAAAAAATCGAAAATGTATTTTTTTATCGGTTTTTAATAAATAAATAAGAAAAGAATAAATATTATTATTCAACAAAATTACAGCTTGTTCGGGACAAAAAAGGTAAGTCTCCTAAAAATGTTCATAATTACCTCTTGTATATTATTATTTTGTTTGTAAGGGCCTGAGTGGTCCGTTTAATGAAAATAAATAAATAAGTAAATAAACAATTGATAGAATAAGGTTTGGTTTTTTGAGATATTGACTTTTTGAAGAGGTTATGTTGATTCGGGACAAAACAAAAAAATTCCTAGTTGAAGTTCATATGTTTTGTACACTTTTGGTTGCAGAAAGGCATCCATACGGCAACATTATTGATACGAAAAAAAATTCACAAAAAACGAAACACACGAAATTTTGTTCATTTTTTTTTAAATGCGCCATAGTAGTTTTTAAAGCAATTTAAATGCAATTTTGACCACGCCATTCGAAGGAGCATACTCGTAAATAATAATATTAATATTAACTTTCAAGTCAATATTAATCTTATTTCCTGTTGAAAATGAAGGTCGAAAATTAACGTAAATATGTGCGTTTCCCGTCCTAAATGGGTTAACGTTGGCGACGCGATTGTACAATCTAGTACTCCATCTAGATTGTGGATGGCACCCATTATCGTATTTTTTTGAAGTCGTAACAATTATAATTTTAAAACATTCATTTTCATTTCTCGCTGCGTATAGGCGATATTGTTGAAAAGCAGTAAAAATGACTAAGAATGTTTTCCAGTGTATACAGCAGGATATGAAACCCTCGCATGACGCTTATTTCGAATTTTGAAATGCCTTACGCACATTGTCGAAGAAACGAATTTTTCAACAAAGCAGAATTCGCTGCTTCGGCGACGATCCAATATTCCTTTAACATTACTTGCCGTCAGTGGCATTTCTGCGACGGAAAATTATTTCCAAGTCCTGTCCGCGTCTTGGAAAAGCTCCTCGCACACCAGTCCAGCTGCAGCCTTGTTATCAATACGCGGCAAGTATTCGCGGAACTTGCTCAGCGTCGTCGTCCTCCCGTCGAACTATGGATTCTACGCCGCCGTCGCACCCGAAGAATGGCAAGAAAGTCGGTTGCGTGCACACAGTCCAAAAACTGGCTGACGAAATTGGATTTCTGAAAGCCCGCAAACCCCCCCGCCCCTACACTTGCCTTTGGCTCGATTGGTCGCCGACGTATAGAGCGACCAGGCCAACTTCACCTGATTACCTGTTTCGCAGATGGATTCCTAGATCGAGCAGTTGCACCACCGACATAACCGTTTTAGGGGAGAGGGGGGTGGGGACCCCCCGGCCTCCCCGATCCTTAAGAATCCAGCGTTGCCAAAGGCAACCTCCCCCCGTCCTCCTCGTTCTTGAGTATCAAGACTCGCTGCGTTCCTTACTTCCTCTTCCATCACGTTCGCCCCCCCCCCCTCCCCTTACGCCCCCCTCCCCGCGTTTCCCGTCGATCGGATTTTATGGCCATTTTGTATAAACGCTTCGTTTGATTCGCGCAAATAGCTGGGCTATAGCGTCTGGAAAATCGGAACCGACGAAATCCGATACACCTGATGTTCCTTCGACCGTCGCGTCGTCGGTGAAGAAAAAGGGCTCGGCTCACTCGACCGATAAAATATCCCTTTATTGTCTACTTACCAATCCTCGTCAATGGGGACGTTATTAATAACGATACTAACCATTTCCACGAGCGACCGTGTTCTTTAAATTTAAATTAGACGTGTAGTACCAAGGGAAAAATTAAAAGTCGGCCACTAATTTAATAACCAATAAATTTTTGTAATAAAATGTAAAACATATTAAACGTGACGAGAATTTTGTAGAAACTTCTTGATGTGTCGGTCCAAAAGAAAATTTAAATACAAAAATAAATATATCCGGATCCAGATTTTTCAGAAAAGATTGACTTGTCCGCCCACATCAGAAATAATTTCTTTTGCGCCCTCATATTCATAATATATTAGGAAACGTAAATAAAGTGGAATTTTTCAAAAACTTTCATGTTTAATTGTTTATAATAATTAAGAAGTTGTAAAAAATGTTTTACAGTAAAAATGTATGGTGAAATTGTTACTCAATAAGAACGATATTGGTCACTTACGGATTTTCCGAGTCGCTGATTACGAATCCGGCTTAGATTTTCAAAATTCTAAATCGCAGATACAATAAGGCGAATAAAATTTTCAAAAAATTATTTGTTCAATGCATTAAGTTCCAAACAGACGAATAATTGTCCTTGATTTTTACATTAATTTTTGTATGAAATAGGCACTAAAAGAAAATCGGTATAGGATATTTGTGACGTAAAATTTATCATTCTTTGAGAATCTGCGGTCGAAATTTGTTAATAATAAATGTTGAAAATGTGATAAACAATTAAAAAAAACATGATTTTTCGAAAAAAAAAAAACTTCTTTCAAGCCATGACTTTACATGGAAAATGTAATGGAACTGCCTCAAACGCATAAAATCTCGCGTCCACTGGTCTCAGCAACAAATTCATACAGCTACTTTTTCTGAAATTCAAAATGGCGGACCACATCATGCCTGAATTTTAAAAAAATTACTGAAATCGTTTGAAACTTGTTACTCGGGTGTTTTTGGGGTCGCTGATTATGAACATGAAATCAGATTTTCAATATTCAAATATTTTCTACGCTGTTAGAAATTTCGCAAGACTTTTAATGAACATCTAACGGAAGTTACGGTCAAGCATGTAAATGAAAATATGTTAATGACATAAATTAAAAGTTAGGTACGCGCTCATTAAATGTAATGATTTTCAAAACGCGGACATTAAATCTAATGATTAAAAAAATTTATTTTCTACAAAACATCATACATTGTATTTATTGTATCACATCTTTACGAATACACTTTTTATAGAAAAACAACTATTTTTCTACTGTTTAAAAGTGTACAAATGTAGAAAAATAAAAGTTGTCTGTGTGCTTTAAATCTTTATTTTTGTTTTTATTTTCATAAGTTTTCACATAAATACAATTAATAAAAATTAAATGAGTTAAAAAGTTTAATAATTATAATAAAAATGCTTCAAATTTAAGTTAACTTCACTTTACGGTTCAATGTTTCAAAAACAATGTTATCCAATAAAAATATGGAACGTAACAAAAATTCAATTTTATTAACGAAACCAAGTTTATTCCATAATGTGGTTTTCGAGAATTCAGCTTTTTTAACTTTTAGATTCGTAGAATTTTAGTCATGGATTACTTTTGTGTTATTGTAAAATTAAATAATGAACTGCAAGATAGCAAGCCACTTTTTACAGAATAGTAGCGTTTTAATAATTCACAGTTATGGAGAAATACTGTCTTTCTACGATATCCGGCTCATCTACACTAATGAGACTAATTACTATGTAAAGGAAACTGTTCGTATCAGTTCGTACACAGAGCGCAATAAGTCGCCTGCAGGCTGCTGAAACACCCAGAATTGAATTTAAACTAATCGCGTCAGTTAACTACTGCAAGTACTGACTACTGAGAATAAGTGAAAGAGGCCAAAATCGATCAGGCAAGCGCGTATGTTGCACTCTTAAAGATAATCTTAAAAATACCATTTTAATACAACTGTAAATGATGTGTCTCGTTTTTTTGGTAATGGCTTTTTTTATGACGTTGAGGTTTGAAATGTTGGAGTCCAACGAAAACAAAAATTTGTAGGGCGAAAGAAATTTTTTTTCAATCTATGTCATATATAAACTCAATTAATGACAAACAATTGTTACGTCCTATAAAAGATGCACTTACAGTTAGGCCACTCGTTTTTTCTTCGAATAGTTAATAATGATGGTAATAAATAATCTGACTGATTTTCAAAAAATTCGGATGGCAGGAAAACGCGGTTGAAGGGGGGTAAATGGTGAAAAATGCATAGAACGTGCTATTAAAGTGCCTTCCTGATATCCATAAGTTTTGAAAATAAGTGACATTGTTTATTGATATTTTTAGTGACGTTTTAAAGAAAAAAAACTATTACAATAATACTAGAAGAGAAAAACGAGATGAAAATTCTAACGTTTTTTCTAATAAACTAAATATAAAAAGTCTTCAAACGAAAACAATTCCTGTTAAATGGAAATGATGGAGTTTAGCTCGCTTTAATATTAAATATAAATAGGGAATGGTGGCTGTTGGAACGAGCAAATAGATGTTGATTATTGCAATACTTTTAATTCGGAAATCGATATAAAGAATAATTTTTTAAATCATTTTTTCTCAACTACCAGAATATTGGGGTTATATTCAAAATGTGAAGAAAATTTGAAGAAAATATTTGCAATTTGAGAAAAAAATGTTACTACTAGACCCACTTTTTTTAATTTCTTTGAAAACTTTTAGGACGCCGTACCTAAAAAATGATGAGCTTCTTCAAAAAAAATGCCAGAAACAAAACCTTCATTGAATTCGTCGAGGTTTATCTTCGAATTTTTCAGGTTTTATAAGCGATGTTTTGAGAAATTGTTTGTTTCAATTCTTTTTAAACATTTCAAATATTTACGAAAATTTCTGAAAAACTTTGGTACATTCTTTTTGATGAATTCTAAGAATTTTTGTTTATGATTTTCCCGAAAGTTCATTGTTCTCGAGGAAAAAAGCCCTAAACTGTACTATTTGATGAATTTCTTCCCTCGAAAACTTTTTTTTTTCTATGAAACTTTAGGAGATATTCGCAAACAAAAATTGTTTTTTCAGAGAATGTACCAACATTTTTTCGGAATTTTTCGTAAGTATTTGACATTTTTTTAAAACTGAAATAAAAAAATCCGCAAATAATCGTTCACAAATTCTCGAAAAATGTCTGTTTATTTCTCGATGAAGAATTTTGTGTAGTTTGCATTTTTTTTAAAGCTCACAGTTTTCCAGTTAGATCGTCAGAAATTTTTCACCCAAAAATTCAGTGGGAACGCCATTTTGAGGTCATTAAGGTAAAAATGTGGGCTATAAAAGTAAAATTTGTTCTTAAAATGCAATTATTTTCTTCACTTTTTTTCACAGTTTGAATATAATCCCAACGTTATGTTAATTGGTAATGTTAATTTGTAGCAATAAATATTTCTTCATTTTTAGACAATTTTAACCCTTTCAGTCACGAATTTTTCCCGGGAAGGGTATTTTTTGTAATTTGGTATATAAGGGTTTTCGAGGGTGCTGATTCCGAATTCGGGGTCAAATTTTCAAAATTCAAAATGGCAGATCCAATATGGCCGACCAAAAAAATAATAAAATTCTTAAAAATACAACAAAAAAATGAAGAGCTGTTGTCAATAAAATTTGCAAATACACAATAAAAAAAGTGTTACATTAAATTATAATCATGAAAGATAGAAATCCACATACAAGCATTTTCATAGAAATCTAGAATATTTCAATTTGTAATAAAATACTCCAAAACCTTCAAAGATCAAATTTCTGATAAAATATATTTTGTTTTATTTTTCATCTACCACATCAGCTCGGGCATTTTAAATTTCGAAAACTTAACATCAGATACGTCATCAACTACGTCAAACCCTCTATATACCAAATATGAGACAGCATGACCGTTTTTTTCAAATTTTTCGTCGACTATATTGGATCCGCCATTTTCAATTTTGAAAATCTAACGCCGGATTCGTAAACAGTATCCTCGAAAACCCCTATATACCAAATATCAGACAAAATTACCACCTTCCAAATTTCTGGTCGGCCATAATGGCTCCGCCATTTTGAACTTTGAAAATCTAACACCGGATTCATAATCAGCAGCCTCGTAACTCCTTATATAACAAATATCGCAAAATGAAACCTATTACTTCATCCTAGCATGAAATTCTTCGGAAATTTATGATATTTTTAAACGTAATTTGTTTATATCAATAATTATTTTAAATAATTGTGCAATATTATTATTACTTAACATTTATTGGAGTCTTAGGAAAGCCAGGAACAAAAATCCTCAACGAAATCGATGGGGAATTGCTCATAAACGTTGAAAAGTTAGTAGCATGTAGGTGGGACACTGGTGTCCCGCTGGGACTGAAAGGGTTAAGAAAATTTTTCATCATATAGAAATTCTTGACGACCGGAACTTTGACACGACAATCCTGAAGAGCGACATCGAAAATAGTAGAATATGTACACTCTAAATTTCTTAAAGTGAAAATTGAGCCCCTTTCTGCTACAAGTGACTTTTTTACCTGCTTTTAAATGGAAATCTTAGTTTATTAAAAGTAGATAGAAACGTGTCACTCTAATAAAGTGAAATTTACAATTTAGAAATAGTGAAAAAGTCACCTTTAGCAGAAAGTGACTCAATTTTCACTTTAAGTAATTTACACTGATAAAAAGATTTATTTGTCATAAAGAAGGCTTATTTAAATACGCTGGAAGAAACCATTTGTTAACAGTAAACAACTTTACGTAATAGTTAATTAACATTTGTTAAGAGTAAAATACGTGTCTTAATTATTAAGAGATGTATTTTAACTATTAACTAAAGTTGTTTACTGTTAATAAATGGTTTCTTCCAGCGTATTTAAATAAGCCTTTTTTACGACAAATAATTTTTTTTATCAGTGTAGAGTGTACTTTTCTTTTATCAACTTGGATTTTGATGCGTAATATTTGATTGAAATTGAAGTGAGAAAAATTTTGTTACGAAATAGTTGTAGCACTGACTAGGCGAATGAACAATCTTTTCAAAAGAAGGGTGAGTTTATATTAGATGTAAATTGTCTACGTTATCAACTTAACATTGTGCACTGGTTATGGAAACGGCCTTTGATTAGCCTGACTGGAACAACCCAGAAGTTTTATCAACTACATACAACAATTGTTACGTCGTGGCAAGTAAGTAAATTGTATGCATACGCAAGGCAAGAGGTGCGTACATCTGGCCAGAGGAAGTTTCTACATTGCCCCGCGTGGTGGTGTCCTAGTACTTGTTTCACCCTATGTTCGTTTCCGTGGACAAGTGGTGCTATTTCTAACCACGAAGTATGACTTCTCCATATATATTCCGTGTAGCATTCTGGAGTTTCATTGTTTGATGCTTCGAATTTCTATTCCTTATTTGTATAAATGCTTTACAACCTCTAGTATACTTTCGGCTATTTATTATATAGCTGCGTTTGTTTCGCTTATTGGAGTTAATAGAAATATGATTTCTTCACCAGACTAAAAAAAATATTTGGTTACTGCATGTATGAGCGCAACTTAACCAATGATTTTTTAAACTTTCTGTTTCCACATTGAAAAAAATTCTTAGTTGATTTAACTACTTTTTAACTACTGAAAGTATTTCAATGGGTCCTCAACGGAATTTTATAGATTATAGCTACAACCGACATTTTGGTAGTTAATTCTACCACATTTAAAAATATTTTTTAGAGTCTAACTACCTAGTATAATAAAAAGTATTCAACATGCTGGATCTATTTATTTTTAATTGAATTTTGCAGAACTTCATTTTTAGTTGATTTAACTTGTTTACGGTAGTAACTGCAATTTAGAAAATTTTCTTGAAACGTATCGAACTACTCTGTGTACGTAAAAATTAATAATTAATAAACTAAGAATTTTTAATAATTTTAAACTAGGAATTGGCGGTTCCTTTTTCATTATATTAGTGCATGCCTTTTTGAGTTTTATGCATAGTATCGCGTTTCTAGATCTCCAATCATTCGGAATACTTTTTCGTTTACTGGGTAAATTATATTAACTTAAGTAAAAATAGTAAACTTAAAAACATCAACAAAGTTATACTAACAAAAAAACTATTTCTTTTAACTACTCTCAACTCAACTTCTCAATGGTAGTTGAATATGCGAAGTAAATTTTTTTCAGTGTAAAGATCATCTATTTTCTTCCACAAGAAATTTACTTGCGGTAGATTACAAAGTCTCACATTTTGTGAGGTATTGTTGTATACTCAAACTAATCGATTTTCTTTGCTGCGCTATTTTATTATCTTCACGGAAAAAATGAAATAGTTGGATTGACTACCTAAATAGCAAGATTAGGCATAACTACGTTTTTTAACATGGTTTTACTATTTATTTAGTATAGCTGTATCATATCCTACTATTTAATTAGTAGTTCCGATTATTTCATTTCTTGCGTGTTTATATATTCAATATTTTTGAATTCGAAACCGTTATCAATTTTGTTTTACAAATATAATATTGGTTGTAAGGAATATAAGTATAAACCGTTTGTAGATAGTTATTATTGTTTAAAATATAAAAACATATTTATTTGTTGTTATGCTTTCTTTTCTTATTTATATTTAATCGTTTCAAATTAAAAATGTTCAGTAATCAAAGAGAGCCAAAATTATATTGCTCGAATTATTTATTGACGTGAATTAATATTTGTAATCTTCATTCCTAAAAACGCTGTGGGGACCATTTAAAAAAAAATCAATTAATATTTTTGAAATGTTTTCCACCGTGTTAAATTGATGAATAGATTTCCAATCAGCTCAAAAACAAAAATATGGCGTTATCGCATAATTACTGATTTAGTATTTCAGTACAGATTATTATTTCAGTACTTTTTTACGCGATTTGCTGTATTTTCGCTTAAAAAAATGCTAATACTAGTAAGACATATACATTTCTTAAAATCTTAATTGAGATACGTATTGAAGCGTGCAATTGCTTATATCGTAATAAAAATTGATAACAACAAAAAATTTGTTGAGAAACTTTGTGGCCTACTACTTTCAGCGTCATGAAATAATTATCTGTCATATGAATAATTATGAATAACAATAAAATATCAATAACTTAGATGTAGACCGCAGAATTTTTTATTTTCTCACATTTGTGTTTATCATATTACATCACATTTATCATTGAACACATTTACAGACCATTTGAAAACGGTTGCAGAGGAATACAACATGAAGCCAATACAGTGCCATTATTCGCAAACATAGAGACAAATGAAACACACTTTGTTGCAAACAAACAGATCTTTACAAGTACTTTTACATATACTTATTACGACTTAACAAAATAAACAATGCCTTCGAAGAAACATAGGTGATATTCCTACCGTGTAAGAATTTGCGAAACGAGCATCTAAAAAAATCCTTTTTTGTTAAGTTTTTTTTATTGTTTTTGGTATAAAGCAACAATGTACCAAAGAATTTGCATAAAAAAGTGTATTGTTAATATTCACAATTAATTTTTTTATCTTTTTTTTTTGTTATATACAACAAGAATTAACGACGTTCGTAAATGTGCTACTATTGAAAATTTTATAATTATTTATGCAATAAAACGTGTTTTAATACACGAAGTAAAGTGTATTAAAGAAATTCCCGTTGGAAATTGATGTATTAGGCTAGACATTATTAGGAAAAATGATTTATAATATAAAGAAGATATCTATTTTTTTGGTGGCTAGTTTCACAAATACTTGCGCTATACTTCAAAATTGATGAAGTCAACGATTTTCGACTGTTCTATCATTAATGTAAAACTTAAATTTCGGTACAATTTTCCGAACGCACCTTAAGACGTCGTGAATTGTTATACTTATTTACATTTACTAGACATTTGTGGAACAAATTATTTAAATCTAATATCCGTACATGTAATTCACTCATATACGCACAATACCACTTTGGCCCTTTGCACCTCAGCCGAAGGCACGCAACTAAATCTGAAACTCAACACTTGCAGTTCAGAGATACTTATCGCAATCATTCCAGCGCGTTTCATACGAAGAGCAATCAGCCATTTCAAGAAACGGTTGCTAATTATACAACAAAAAACTAACCAAAGGTCGATGTGCTTTAATAACTTTCTTATCTCGATGATTGATACGTGGTAAGTTTTAATGTAAAGTTTTTGGAAGTGCAAGTAAGTGCACCAATGTTAGTATTCACATATTAACATTGCATTCTAATTTTTGCGAGAGACAATAATCTAAAATCAGGTGTTTGAAAAAGGTGAAAAAAATATCATATTTACTAACATTTTTTATATTTTTGGCGTACTGGGCGGAAAATAAAATACGAAGACGCACATTGGCCGTTTTGACCAGGTGACTAGGTGGTAAAAGTTATCTAAAACCGTGTTCTAAGTTATTTACAGAATATTTGTAAAAAAAAAAACGTTGACATTAGTAAATTTTCCTTCTATTCAAAATTACAAAAATGAAAATTCGAGATCGATTTGATCTTATTCAATTGTGTTTAGATGTGCTAACTAAAAAATGTAGATTGACTGCGCAGTTTTACCAATTTAAATTTGTTTAAAACTTCTTCCTGATCTCCATATTATTTTAATAAAAATAGTTACAAATAATTATCAACATAATTCAATGTAGTTTGATTCCTCAAGAAATTTACTTTATACAATTTTTCTGAGTGCATTGTTAAAAATTTTATTAATAATGTTTATTTTTTCAAGAAACTCGTCAAAGGAAACAAAAGAATTTGTTTAGAACTGGTTAACCCATTGAGTCACGCATTTTTCATGTTGTCCAATTTAGCTGAAAATTGTTACTCGGGTTTTTTTGGAGTCAATGATTACGAATCCGAGGTTAGTTTTACGAAATTCAAAATGTTTGATCCAATATGGCGGACAAAAATTTTAAATACAACTGTATTTGGACAAAATTTGGTACTCTGTGGTTTTCAGGGTCGCTGATCACGAATCCGAGGTTAGATTTGTGAAATTCGAAATGGCACATGCGCGAGATGTGCTCTATGTAGCACTAAAATTAATATAAAACACAATTTATGTGCAAAGTGTTCAATTTTCCGTTGTGCTTCACATTTAAAAAAACTGTTTTATTCCATATAATAAATGAATAAATAAACATTAGTATGATTACATTTAAATATTACATATTTTTTTAAAAAAGTGTTAAAATTTAAAAATTTAAAAACTAAAAAATAAAAAAGGGACTTAAAATCGGTCTGAGGAACTTCCACGTAATGAGTCCTGGATGCCTTGGAAGCTTCTATGAAATAACGAATCCCAGCCCTTAGCCTCTATTCCAATATGTAATCCGAATTAAATATTTCATAAATTTTGTCTAAAGTTACATTTAAAATTTTTGCCGCCATATTGGATTCGTCATTATGAATTTCAAAAAACGAACGCCGTATTCGTAATCAGCGACACCACAAACGTTTATGAAAAAATGTTCAGAAAAAATAATGGGAGGTTTTCTTAAAACTGCATTTATTCGAGAAAAAGCTCATTTTTTAAACTTGTTTTGTTAATAACAATTATATTATTAGCAATAAAGGGGAAAATTGTTTTTAACGATTATTAGGGTCTATATAAGTAACAGGAAAAGATTTGATCAAAATGGGTCTTAGATTTCACGAGAAAAACAGCAAAATCTATGTAAATGTAAGTGCGTCAACGTCTGTCCCACTGAGACGCAAAGGGTTAAGATATAAATTCAATTGGATAGAAATGTAAGAATTGTTAAAAATATTTGATTATTTTTAGGAAGAAAATTTCAGTAGTAAATATCAACTTAATGATTTATCAATTTCAACTTTTGCCACGAAAATATATTTTGCATGCCATTATTAATACTGTATATCTTAAATATTTAATAGAAAAATCTTTCCAAAACTTGATTTTAGGCTATGGCCCCTGCTTGATGTAATAGATATGTCAAAATATCGAAGGTTTAAAATACGAACACATACTTTCTATAACTAACTTTTACACGCTTCTTACATTAAAACATTGCATTAGTCTCGCAGGTGTAGTTTACAACAATAAACATTAGTTTACATTAAAGAATAATCTAAATGACACGTTAGTCTATGGCCAATTTTTTTATTCAGCTAAACAGTATTAATAAATACCTTTGTAAGCTTAAACTTATAGTTTTTTTACGGTTTACCTAAACTGTACTCCATTTTTACATTTTTAGGTTTGCTTTATGCTCCTTTAAAAGCCGCACGTTCGGTTTATTCTGTCACGCAGTATGTTCTGTTTCCACTATATCTGTCATGGTTTTTACTATATTAGTTATAAATTAAAAAAAAAAGTCGGAATGGAAATTTTCAGTATTCATTCAATGTGATATGATAATATCAATTCCTACTCCGGCTACTTAGGTGTTAAATGGAAATATTAGGTTTAAATGTCGTAGGAGAATTCCGTGGTTCATTAAAAAATCATTAAATTGTGAGATTATGAGTAGACATAGTGTAAACAAAACATGTAACTGTGGTTAGGTTTCTAAACGCCAAGTTTTTAGATTGATTCGCTGAATGATCGTGGTGCATTTCATTTACGCTTCACAAATATGTTCTCAAGAAGCTCTTTCGTTATAACTCGATGTGGCCTCGTAGGACTCTCCGTGGTCCTCTGATAAAGCCGGCTGTTGATTGCATAAAGTTTTGGACTAAGTTCGCATCTAACGTTAAACCACCAGTCACAGATGAAAACTGCTTGGTTAAATTGGGTGCCATTAGGGCACAGGAATGTTGCTTGCCGTCCATCGATGTCGCAATAGTGCCACGCTTGGCACCTAGTTTCGACGTCTGCGAAAAAACCAGGATACGGCTGCTCGTCGCAGTAGAAATTCGTGTAAGGTACCTTCCCCAAAACCGGATAATCCGTGCCTGCTCGACCTAGAATAAAACCAAACATTGGAATCCGAAAATATTTCATGAGAATAGATTTTAACCAAACATAAATAATTGTCTAGGATTATTCCCTTGAAATACTAAATGTACGATATTGTATATTAGAATAGGCTAGTCTATTGCTGGAGACCAAAGTTGCTGAATATTTCCGAAGAATCTTGAATCAACAAGCAGATTTTAAATGTAGACTAATATTACCGTAAACTTGAAAAATGTCTCAACTTTTCATACCTTTTACGTCAAAAGCAAATGTTTTATATATCCGCTAAGAAAATTGTTAAATTTAAAAAATATTATGTTCGCTGTTTGATCGTATATTAATAGTAAACAACACCCCATATTATTATTAGGAAGCATTGTTTTTTGTGACAAAATCCGTCACCTTCGCAACATCTAAATCGCAGGAAAAATGTCATATGTCCATTTGACGTTTGCCGTTTTCAAAACGATTGTGTACAAAAAACTACTTTTAGTCATTTACACTACAGTGAATGATTGTGTGATCTTGTATGTATTAAGTATTTAGGGTCTACTTCCATAAAAAACCACCCCGCTTTATGATTTTTCGCAAGTATCGCGTAAAATACTCAACATTTCGAAAAATTCTTCAAATAAAAGTTGTATGCGTTTGGCATTGTTGTTAGGGATAGGCAGAGTTCTCACTGATTAGGTTAGGTTAGTTTTAGAGCACGCAGAAAACCGAAAACAATAAAACCAATCTATCATTACTACTTTTCAATGGATTAAATTATGCGAATAATATTCTTTTCGATATACTATGCGTAAAATGTGATTTTACGCACTGTTTTTAGTGCGTAAAATACGATTTTACGCACTACTGCTGACCGGGGCTCTCTCGTGCTGTCCGGCTGCGCCGCGGTCATCACACGTGCGTAACATCATATTTGACCCACAAAAAACGGCGCACAAATTTTACGCATAGTATATCGAAAAATATCGTTCGGCACGCGTGCGTAAGAATTCGATTTTACGCACCGCCCTATCTAATCGCATGTTAAAAACGGTACGTAAAATCGTATTTTACGCACTAGTATCGAAAAATACTATAGTATTTTGCAGTCTTTTCGATTTTTCTCAAAATGCATAAAACATAAAATGTGTATTTTGATCACATCTACAACTTTTATTAATTTAATTTTTCGACATTTTGGGTATTTTATGAGATAATTGCAAAAAACTATAAATTATGGTGTTTTTTTAAGGTTTTCGCCATGAAAATAAAATTTGCGCCAATTTTCATTTTGGTAATCAGCACCCCGAAATACGTAAGTATACCAATGTACTTTAAAATCGGTTGGGTGGCTTTTTCGGAAGTTTATCCAGTATTTGTTCTAAAATATTTATTTCAAAAATAAATGTAATATTGTATGAACGTGTAAAACGTATAATATAAATAAAAGTTATATGAATATAAGTTTTAATAGAATTTATTTACTTAATTAATGTACAATAATTTTGACTTACAACCTACGAATGAAAATTGTGATTCAAATTATAGACTGGAGAAATTTATAAACGAAACCTAATTTGTTAGGCTATTCACAGCCTATTGCAAAAGGAGCATTAATTAATTTTTTGTCAATCCTTGTCATAAATAAACTTTATTAATGACAAACAAATGTTTCAAACACCGGGGGTACTGGTGGAGGGGGTAAAGCATTAAAATGAAAAGGGAAAAACATTATGTATTCCCCATTTAATGGATTTTCTCGTTTTTTAATGCACTAATCGTTTTTAATACTTAAAAGAAGCATACTGTAGTGTTTTCAAAACTTTTTAATGATAGGAAGGTACTGTTAGAGGGGCTAACTGATGATAAAGACAGGTAAAGATTTTTTTATACGGCTGCTACTAATGCTCTGTCACGGTAGACCGTAGTAGCAACAATAACCACTTTAAGTACATTAATTTGATATCTACACGACCACGGGACTGAAAAGCCCTATGGGAGGCTATTGTTTGTTTGCTTGTTTGTTTGTTTCTTTCTTTCGTATTTATTATGGCATAGATATCAAACTTTTTAGCCAATCAAGCGTAAGAATACAAGAATACACTTCAAAAAATAATTACAGAGATTACATCAAACTTATTTTCTATAGACTAATAGCCAATCATAATGTAACTGAAAACAAGCAAAAACTAATGAAATTAGTGTAAACTCGGTAATGTAGAGAAAAATGTGAAAGTCGCCTATTTGGAGACGAATTTCGAAGAAATGAACTAAACCGAACGATGTAGCTCCAAACATTTTGGAGACTCCCTCCCATGAAGCTGTATTCTTCAAGGCTTTTCTCCTCGATTTCACCTGTTACACCCCGTTGATATTGCGCGATTTATAAGAAAAGGAGAACGGAAGGGGAAGCCGCTCGAGAATTGGCATTGTGGTGGGAGGCACAAGGTGCTCGACACGCTGCTAAGCGGGTTAGTTCGTTGGACACAAGAGAGCACCCGCGGAAAATAGGACAGTACCTACCCCGTGGACACCCAGCGAGAGCGGTTCGACTGTGTGCATATGTATATATGTTTTCTGAGATATCATCTACGAAAAGATCTTAAATTGTAAGTGTATTATAACGTTGAGTTTGAATAATATATTTATTTTTATAGAACCACTTTCCTTCGTGTACTTTGGAAATATGTTGTTGCTGGTAACTTGACTAGTCGTGATGTTAATTTTGAAGGGACCCAAGAGTTAAAGACGTGCACTCCACTGAGCACCGCGTTTCCGCTTGTGTTAATCGCGTTACGCAAAATTATCGATAATGACGTGTCTATAACTAACGGTGACTAAGTAAGAGTGCGGAGGCACGGTGAGGGCGGGCATCAGGGCGCCGGAAGACGAAACAAGGGTGGAGAATTGAGCAAAGCCAGAGCGGGTTCGATGATCGGTCAAAGGCCTCTCTATCCGCTATTATAGCTAAGTTACGTCTATTAGACACAAAATCGCCGACGTAGTCTCTAGCTGATTGTGGCTCATGATGCAGCCTCTCGCCCCAGCATCTAGAGACTGCCGGAAACAATGCGTGGATTTTACGGTTATCGACGTTTGCCTGTCAAAAGCAGGATAGCTGCTTGCCTTGGCTCTACTTAAACATACAACACACGCAGGTGCCGATCTGCGAGGAGGTAACGATCTTGCATCTGCCGGGTGTGCACAAGTCAAAGTTCTCGCGGAACTTGGAATTAGCGATCGGGTTATCTTATCCGCGAGCATCTCACCTCGCGCAAGTCTACCGGTAATTACTCGACTCGCCTTGCAAAAGGGTAAATCATCACAGTTGTTTCCCCCGAAGATGCACGTGCGAAATGGTGCACGCCTGTAAACTCGACTGGCCAAATTGGTACTGGAAATGAGTTCTTGATTTAACTGCCTTCAAAACGACTGAGGTAAAACGTCTTGCCTTTACAAGCTCGAAAATGAGTAATAACACACAAATAAGGTTTGGTTTAAAATTAAGACCATTCAGTTCGCTTGTTTTCAGGTTAGGAAATACATACGGTTACAACAAATACGGGCGAGAACTTTTAAAAATGGTTGGTTTATGCTACAGTAGAACTTGAATGTATTGTCCTTCACTTTGTTAGCGCCTTCACATTATTAGCGAGATTCCCTTCACGCAGATAAGGTTAGTTCTTCCTCCCTCTTTCGTAATTTCAGTGTCGTTCCTATTGTGTTGGCTGCAAGGGGCGCAAGAAACGATGCGCATTTGTCGGACAACAAAGTGCAGGGCAAAACCCCGAGTAGGACAATAAAAGAAAGTTCTACTGTGCTTTTTTTTACCGATTTACAGATCGAAGATTACTATGTCCATGTGCCATTAATCTTGGTAACAGGCACTTCTTTACAAGGTTTTAAAAGACAAGAGATGTTTGGCAATACTGATTAACAATTTGAAGTTAATTTTCAAAATTTTGAATATCAAATCCTATATGAAATTTTCTACTGTTATACTCATTTTTCATCTCTTTAAATAGTAGTAGATTAAGAATTAAGCGAAGTATGAAACTAAACGTGAAAGTTTATTTTCTTAATTAATTAATTATAAATAGGTGATTTTTACAAGCGAAAAAATCCGCTGAGTTGTTTCTTTTTTAAGTAATGAGGATGTTGTCGTTTATGTTTTTATTATTGAATATATTATAAATTATTGACCGTTAGAAATGTAAATCTTTATAAAAATATAATTATCGGTTATTGCGGTCGATGGACTAATTAAAAATAAAATAAAAACAAAAATAAAAACAAACTACAAATCTAAACATTGGGGTTCTGATGAAAGCCTCCGAATATGTGAAAGGAAAGTTGCACAAGCCAGATTTTGTGTTTTTGCCCGCTACGGAATCATCGATTTACAGAACTGCTTGAATATGTAAATTTAAGGATTTAACTAACAATGGATTCTGTGTTCCTCTAGTGACAAAATAATAAATAATGTATATTCCAGATACACGTCGGAATATATAGGAAATTAAAATCTTTTTATTAATTTCGAAAATATATTTCGGCACATATATCAAATACGATTTTACCATTGATTTTCCTAATATTGTAAAAGTGATAAAAATATTGTTGTTGAACAGTAACTACAATAAAACAAATTAAATTAACATGCAAAGGAGACACATATTTCGAAATGTTACCCAAATTTAAGGAAAAAAGTGAATTAAATAAGCAACGGCGTGGAAAACTTTCAGATTGAGCATGCATGTCGATCTTGAGGTAGGGAGCGTCCAACAACGAATATTATTCCAAAAATGGGATTTTTAAAAATTTGTTTTTTTTCAAACCCTTCAACGCCCGACTTTTTCAGAACAGTCGGATTCGTTTGAAACATGTTACTCGGGGATTTTTGTGATCGCTGATTACGAATCTGATATCAGTTTTTCAAAATTCAAAATGGCGGATCCAATATGGCGGACTAATTTTTGCAAATTGGTCAGATTAGAGTAACAACTTTCAAACGAATCCGACAAGTTTAAAAAATTTGTCCGCCATTTTGAATTTTGAAAAACTGATTCCAGATTCGTAATCAGCGACTCCAAAAACCCCTGAGTAGTCATTTTCATTAGCTTAACTTTATTCAATTTTTGATTTTCTGTTTTTTTTTTTGTAAATCTTGCCACAAAATTTTTTTTTTATTAGTGTAATAATTAAAAAAATGTTAATTTTTTATTGCAATATAAATTTTTTTTCCCAAAGTAGGATAAATTTGTAGGTGTTGGGTATTTGGAAACCGAAAATATTCCAATTTTTGTGAAAGTTATGAAGGTTTGAAGTCAAAAGTGGTTTCGATCGAAACCGCTGGGCGTTAAAGGGTTAATTCGAAAATATACATTTTACCAAAAATATATATAAGAGACATTTTTTGTTCAGTATTATTGTAAAAATCTAAGTACATTTTCTTTGCTCGGAATTAAATCTAAATTAGAATTTCAAAATTTTTGTATTTTCAGTAAAATATCTATTTTTATGGATACAAGATGTCAAATTTAAAAAAATACAATTTTGTCATTCTTTTACTCCCTTGACTCTTCCTACGTCGGGATTGAGACACTCTTTTTTACATAAACAATCCAGCATTGTATATTTTCATTTCCCACACATTGCGACCCAAACTTTGAAGTCCAAAAGATTAGAAATTGGTCAATTTTTATTGCTATTGTCCAGGATTTTGAAAATTTCGGTAGCAATTTCGTGAAAGAGTAACCGAAGTTTTTTTATCGTTACGGTTTCAGAATTTTACGAAACAGAGTTTTAGTAATATTCTGAAATATTTTGGTAATTTTTTGAAAATGTTTCTTAATTTTGTTTCGTAAAATTCTGAATCGTTAACAGTAAAAAACGTCAGTTACTATTTCATAAAATTCCTAGAGAAATGTCTAACGCTGCAATGGCTTCAAAAAGTACTATTTTGTCTGGGAAAATAATCAAAAATCCATTTGTGTAGTGGCTAGGTCGCATAGAATCGATTAGAAATACTATCCTAATCGTGTCTGGTAGTAATCTGCAGTTTTTAATTTGTAAAGTTACTTGTGGACGCTCCGAAGCGGTATTCGTCATATGCCTTAACTTGGAGGACAATTTGGTGGCGGCATTATTACCTTGAAGCTATTGTCAGACGCCGCAACAGTAGCTAAGCCGGGGAAAATCTTGTCGCCATTCGGAATGATGATGCGAAGTGAAATAAGACTGGGACGAGAAACACCATAAGAGGAGGGTGAGAGGTCATAGATGTCGACGTACTCGCAACTGGTCACATAGGTGGAGGTAGCTGGCTGAATCTCCCGGTGGAGTAACCTGCCAAAACAACTTTATGCCGATACGGAAGCGTTGCAGCCACGCTTCCGCGAGTTTCATTTAGCGACACGTATAGTTTCCCCGACACACGTTCCCGACCGTATCGCACACAGTGTACAAGCAGTGTCCCGAGAAGTGCCTCTGCAGCATGCGAAGGGGTTTCCTCTGACACAGTTACAGTCTCCTACACTCGGAGAAAAGTCCAGCAGAATAAATATTATACCACGTAATATACCGTACTTTGCGAATAAAAATTGTATTACGTATTATACACGGAGAAAAATAAATTCTCCAAAGTCGTATAATAAACTGAGAATTTTACGAAATGTTGACGTACTGTTTAAATAATAACGAATTTATAACATACTTTAACCACTTAAGTCCAAAATGTGCACAATTTGTGCACGGATTTCAGCATCTTTTTATTTATACCATCAAAATTAAAAAAAAAATGAAAACATCTATATTCGACTAGTTTTGAGGTCGCTCTTTCGATTGGCGCTACTGAAATTTTCGAGAAGTGATCATTTTTTGGCCACAATCTTTTTTAAATGCATTTTTTTACTACGATACCCGTTTCAGATCACCTTATAACCTATCAGAAACGTGTTCCCGATTTTTTTACTTCAAAATTTTACAATCACATATTTTGATTTATTTTGTTCATTTCAAAATGGCATCTAAACGTTCAAAATGGTTGAAATAGCAATTATTTGGAATCTGCTAGGTTTTCTTTGTAGTAAATTCGCACAAATAAGTTATTATGAGCTTTATATGATCTGTTTGGATTTACGGAACCAGTAATATCCCAGAAAATCGAATTTCAAGATGGAAACTGCCATTTGCTCAGTTTAAATATGTGAATTTCCAGTTCTGTTACAAACAAAATTTGTGTGAAATTTGCCAATTAACAATCTATGGAATACTGCTTTCGTAAATCAAAATAGGTTACACAAAAATCGTAATAACTTATTTGTATGATTTTACTACAAAGAAAACATAACAGATTCGAAATAATAGCAATTTCGTCAATTTCAACGTTCCGGCGCCATTTTGAAATGAAAAAAAAAAACAAAATATGTGAATGTATAATTTTAAAGTAAAAAAATCGGGAACACGTTTCTGATATGTTAGAAGGTAATCTGACACGGGTATCATAGTTAAAAATGCATTTAAAAAAATTGAGGCTGAGAAATCCCGTTTTTTGTTAATATTTTTGTAACAAAACTGTGGTAAACGCCATTTCCCGAAAATTTCAGTAGCTCCAATCGAAAGAGTGACCTGAAAACTAAACGGATATAGATGTTTCGATATTTAAACATTTTTTATTGCGTAAATCAAATAATGCTTAAATCCGGGTGCAAATTTTGCACATTTGGGACTTGAAGGTTTAGCCCGTTTCTGGCCAAACGATCACGAATTTTACTTCATTCTGAAAGGCGTAGTTAATATGGTAAACGATCAAAAATTTTATCGATGATGGGTACTCTACCATTTCTGGGTATACACTTTTCAAATCTGGCCATAGTTTTTGTTTTAAAATCGTCGTTTTTTTAATATGGCGTTTAGAAATTAAAAAATGCGGAAATAACTAAAAATTTGTTGTACAAATCTTCTTGTCTCTTAAGATAATCAATCCCAATTGAACCGCCCCTATGTATCTGGTAGACAAATTAGACGTATAAAGGACTGAAATTTGCGAAATTCAATATGGCGGACGCATACAGCGAAAAGTTGGCATTATTCTGACATAAATTCAAAGTTATTGATGAAATCGGCTTAGGTGTGTAAAAACTCTAATGCAGTGACATCAGTAATAATGAAAATGAACATCTCAGAAATAGCCACTTTGAATTTTCAAAATCTGATGTCAGAATCGCATTCCGCGACCTTGAAATATTGTCAAATCTTTACCATTATGGAAACAAAAACTAGAACATGGATATTTTTTAACTATATTTCATCCTTCATCAAAATGGAGATCTGCGTTCTCCAAAATATTCAATATTTTGACAGTAGTTCGTCATTTACGTCCTGAAAAACAATAATCTCTTGTCGAATAAGATTTTACAATTATTTTGAAAATTTCTGAATATGAATTGGATATTGGATTTTCGAAATTCAAAATGGCGGATAAAATATGACAGAGAAACTAATAAAAAGTCAGGAAGAACATATGATTTCTAGTAAAAAGTGTTATAAAAAAATGAATTCTTCAAATTGTTCAATTTTGAGGCTAATGTCTAAAGGTTTTAAATAGAAAAATTAACAAAATTTCGACTGTATAAAAAAAGACTCTAATACCGTTGACTTAGGAAAGATTCAAATAATGATTAACAGATGTGCTAAGATGTGAAGAATGTGGACCTCGATTTTCGAAAAAGTAACATTTTATCGTTCGATAATCAAAAATTATATTAAATAATAGCATTAGATTACTTAATACCTAGGAAAACGAGTAGAGAAACTATTACATCCTGAATATTTAGTAATTTTAAATTGGACAAAAAGTTGATTAAATCACTATCTATTAGAAATTACCTATGGAAATACTAATAATTTTTAATTTAAAACTCTTTATTTTTTGATATTTTACCCGCCATACTGGATCCGCCATTTCGATAATACAATATCCAATTCATATTAAGGAAGTTATTTTAACAATTCATTCCGCATGAGAATAATTATATTTCACAACGCACAACAGGAACTTGTGATAAAATAGTGAATATTTTTGCAAATGCGAACTTCAATTTTGAAAAAGAAAACTTTTTATCGCTTAATAACTTGTATACCACACTGAGAGACTGTAAGTTTATGAATTTAGGGATAATCGATGCACAGCCATAATAATTCTAAAATTTTATACTAATTTTTCATACATGTTAATTACGTACGTTTGTTCTTAGTATTACATCAAAAAATAGTATAAAATATTAGAATTATTACGGCTATGCATCGATTATCCGTAAATTCGAAAACAGTTTTACAATTTTTGTTCTTTACAGTCTTTCAGTGCATAATAACGTAACATTAGAATAATAATTCCCTGAAAAGAATCAATAGAATGAGTGTAAAGAACTAATTATGAATTCGTCCTATGAAAGCCGATGTTATGGCGTTATTCTGAAGCTATCCTCTTAGGACTGAATTTTATCATTAATATATTCTTAAAGTACAACAAAAATGACCCCCTTTATTATGCATTAGGAAAATATTATAATTGTTTTTGGTCTGAAAACACAGAAACAGGAATAAAAATATCTCCGTTTTTGATTCCCCTGACTTTTTGAACAAAAGTCGACATATTTAATTTTCAAGCGGTATACCATAATTCTGATTTCGGAATTTTAGAGGTACACGGTTGGCTTCGATCAAGTCTTGAGTTTTGAGAGTTTGTTGAGCCTCGAAAGTTTTGCAAGGAAAGTGATCGCCTGGGGCGTTAATACGGGTTAGGATACAAAAAATACATAAGTTTGAAGAACAATATTGAAAAGTACAGAAATGAATGAATGAATAAGGTTATTAAATCGTTCTATACATATGTTTATGTTACATGGCATACAGTTCGGTTTTCCGTTTTATACTATAAAAATATAACCACCCGACATTCTAATAATTTTACAATAGTATACAATAACTGTTTTTTGCTGAGAAAAAAATAATACAATAAGTCAGGAGATAAATCACTAAGACTGAAAATTAAACACTATTAAATGGTTTAGTGAACTGAACAAAATATATGAAAAATAGCGAAGTCAAAAAAGTTTTGTATTAAGTAATCCTTATTTACATATAAGGAAAATTTATGTTAGACAAATGATTAACCCATTAACTCTCAAAGGATACTTTTTCTTGCTTTAATTTCACTCGAGAATTTCGTAACAAAATCTAAATTATAAAAAATTGAAAGGTACATATCGTACCGCTTTCGAAGACGCTCTTCAAGATTCCGGATTCCAATATGGCGCCGAATTTGAAAACAATGTCCAAAAAATTGAGGAATCTTCATTCTTATCAATTTTTTTCGCGCCATTAGAATATTGGGATTCTATTGAAACTATGAAATTGTGAACCTACGAAAGTTGAATAAAATACCCTACATTATTCTAACGACCTTAAAATGGGGTTAACAATGAAAATTTCTTTGAAAATTTCTGGACGCTGTAACTCAAAAACTAAGAATTTTAAAAAAATTGTAAGAATGAAAAGTTCTCGGAATTCATCGAGATCTTACGGAATTTTGTAAAAATATTTTTATGATTTTTGTTTAATTTTTAAAAAAAAATTGTCTATTTTCGAGAAATTCGGAATATAATTGAAATTAATTTCGTCGAAAACTATCAACTTTTGGGAAAAAATTCAAAACTTTTAGAATTAATGAGGGAATACACTAAATTTTTTTATAAATTTTTTCGAAAATACATTACAATTTTGAAAAAATAAAAAAAAAATTCATAATAAAAAATCTAAAAAAATGTGCTATTCTTAGCATTTTTATAGAAAACTCGTAGTTTTTGAGTTAGAGCGTCCAGTAATTAAAAAAAAATGGTGATTGTTGAAGCCATTTTGAAGTCGTTAAAATGATGTGAGGTGTAAAAGTGAAAATTTTTCTTAAATTTCAAGTATTTTATTCATCTTTGTTCAGTTTCAATAGAATCCTAATATTTTAATGGCTCGAAACAAATTGGTAAGGATAAAGAATACCCAATGTTTAGGACACTTTTCTCAAATTCGACGCCATATTGGAATGCTTGATGACTGAAGCTCAAATTGTACCTCGGAATCTTGAAAAGCGACCTCGAAAACGGTAGGGTATGTACTTCCCAATTTTGTTTAACTTTAATTTTGATTCGAAATACTCGATTGAAATTGAAGCAAAAAAAGTGTCCTTTGGGCGATAATGGGTTAAGAATACTAGATTAGCATGGTCCGATTCAAGGAAGTAACACAAATTTTTTTAAAAATTAAATTTATTCTTATCGAAAAAGAATTATTTGTTATCTAAACTCGTTTACTTTAAAAAAACGATTCCATTCAGAATACTTTTTATTTCATTAGTAAGCCCCGAATCCGGTCAGTCCACATTCTTATTCGAATTTAATAGGTGTAATACGTATTGCTGTGTCTACTCGTAAAATACGGTATTTTACGTATGTAGTATATTCACACTAGTAAGTAAAAGACTTTTCCCTCCGTGTAATGTATTATTTGCATGTACACCTGATTCAAAGGACATATCGCGTAACTCGCAACCGCTCCATAGCTTTTTTATACACGTTACTGCATAGCATTGTTGATGAAACGTATAAGTTCGCCCACATGCAAGTACGAGTTTCTGGCCTCGTTTTAGTATCGTATGTACCGTATTCACATGGCTTGGTTTTGCGTCGTTGACAGTAATGTATTATGCGACTGTTACAGAATCGTTCTCGAAAACTACCCGTGATGGAATTACTTGTTCAAAATGTTATTGTTTTTGATAAGACCTTTAATAAAAGATATCGTATTAATAAATTAGTTTAAAACATATTCATCACAACATTTTACTAAACATACTGAACAATTTTCTAGTGTATTTCGCTAAAAACATAAGTACAATTTACTGATAAACTTGATATTTTTCATTGATGAAATTTGAAGACACCTACATAAAATGATCGGGTGATTAAAACAAATTACGTTTTACAATTTATCGATTTCAATAGATTCACGTCAGTTTTGTATAAATTAAAATGTAATATGTCACGACTACAATAATATCTGCGGTATTGTAATGTGCTTACTTATCAAAACTTTGAAAAATACTTTGTTTTTGTGCATCCTCCCCAATAGCCATAAAAATGGCTATTTTACGCCTGCTGAATCGAAACGAACATTTTTTAAAATTTGAACCGTTCACCGGTGGTTGAATGGACGTACAAAATATAGTCATTATGAACGTCCCGGGAAATATTGTTTATTTCTGTTGGATCAATGTGAAAATAAATTGGATATTGATTCAAGTCTTTCGAGCATATGTTCATTACTTACATCGAAAAAGTTTTGTTATTAACTATAATTTTTAACATAACATAGATTTGGGAAATATTATGAGATAATAATTTAAATCAATAAACAGAATCTCAAAGTAAGTACATTTCAGCGAGTCTGCAACGATTTTTAAAAATTTGTTCACCACATTGGATCCGCTATTTTGAATTTCAAGAAGCTGACGTCGGATTCGTAATCAACGGTCCCGAAAATCGTAAGTAACAAATGTTATAAAATTCCATTCCTCGTTTTCTGTGTCATTATTAATTTTTTTGGTTCGTCTATTACGTTCTAAACTATATACCATATAAAAGGCTGTAGAATTTGTAATTTTTTGAATGCTCTCTCGAACTTAACTTACTTCTCAGAACTTCTGAAAATTTCATGTACTTTCGGATGCCGCGTGGCAAGTCCAAAATTAAAAATTTTTAAAATATAAAAAATACTATCGTATACAAAGCATTTTCGGGGTCGCAGATTGTGAATTCGAAGCTGGATTTGCAAAATTCAAAATATTAGCTGCAATACGACGGACGACTATGCAAAAATTGAAGTTTTCTAATATGAAAAATACTGTTGTGTTCTAGGTGAAATTATGAATTAAAATGTCTTTTTTCGAGATTGGAATGATGCTATATGAATAAAATAAAAGATAAAAAACTTAAATTTTTGCATAGTCGTTTGCCAAAATGCATTTTTTGGAATATGAAACTTTTTTAATAAAAGTCAATTTGTTTTGTTTCGGTAACCCTTTTTATATAATTTCTCTTAATCATACTTCCAAAGAGTCCAAGGAGCCTCCATAAAGAAATTGGAAACGATTCGGAATTTCCTGTTGTTAATAATGGAGATTTATTGAAAACATGATGACTGATCGCACTCTGGAATCTTTTTTAATATTTCCCGGGGATCCCAGGAAGCCTCCATAAAAAAATTGGAACCTATTCAGAACTTTCTGCTATTGGATAATATCTGATAACATTTTTTAATTTCAAAATTGCCACTCATGCTCGGATCTCTTTTAATCTTTTCTGGGGATCCCAAGGAACCTCCAGAATAAAACGTGAACCAATTAATGACGCTCTGTTGCTTATTTCGTAAATATTACAAAAATTCTTCTATTTTATTCTTATATTCTAAAGCTTCCTGTTTTTTTCAGAATAACCTGATTTTTAAGACAGAAGATGTTGATTGCAGTTCATTGTCCGTAGTATACTCTACGTTTGATTGTAAATGTGTTTTGGTGGTTATGTTTGATTTTTCTCGATTTTTCGGTGAATTTTCTTTATTATTTTAATTTGTGGACACACATTACACTTGTAATGTTGATAGCTATAATGTCGACTGTAAATACGTCTACGATTGTTTCGTTCACGCCTTCTTCGTCGAGAATAACTTTCTTACTCACAATGTCGGTACTTGCTACATCCTCGTGATCTTCAACAATTTAATGACTGAGAATACCGAGGTTCATGATTCTCTAACAATTGAGATTTAAAATCATGTAACATATATTTTTTCAATGAACACCTTTCAGAAGTGCATTTCTTCGTAATCACTATTTTTCATCTGCTGCAGACCGACGTAAAGGAAAAGATGTATTCAAATTATGCTACATCCTTATCAATTTCGCAGATTAGGTGTTTTTTCATTCGTTGGCCATGAATTTCAACGTCGATGATTCTCCAAAACAATTTATTTTCGCCATATTTAACGATCTGAAAATCTTAAGTGCTTGACTTGACGGTATAAAAAATAAGAATGAAAAACATTTGAATATGGAAGATAGGAAAAACATGTTTTCAATGCAACTTTAAATATGTGACGAAATGGGTTCGGTTAGGAAGAATTCCTGAATTCTGAAAAACGATGCATTTCAAGTTAAAAAAATCCGAGTTGTGGTCTCACAATGGCTCTGGGTCACGAAATCGTGGGATGGATATGCTCCAAAATCTAAGCAGTTCATTATAAACAATGGGGGTATCCAAAAACAGGTCGACAAAGATAATTGGTTTATTCGTTCATTAGCGAGCATACATAGTACATCAGAAAAAGTGATATGGGCTTATCTCGACTCGATTCGGCAAAATTCGGAATGATCTCGGAATTTGATCCCTCAAAAGTTTTTGATTCATTTCGTGATAGTGACATTTAGGTTTGACACATTTAGTGACATTTAGTAACTATTGCAAAATGGTATGATGGTGAAGCTACAGCAGTATATTAACTAGCAGTACAGTAGTCCTTCCCTTATTCTAATTTTCCCCTCTCCCTTACTACTTAGATTTTGCTGTCTCACTTTTGTCTTTCTCTCTTGTTGCGCATGCGCCGTTATTTGTATTTTGAAAATCAACACGTCAACACACGCCAATAAGGAGAACGCGTGAGGGGAAATATTAGAATAAGAGAAGAGAAAAATTGGAATAAGGGAAGGACTACTGTAAATCGGGACGACAGGCTGTTACTACTTACGAAATTTACGAATTAACCCGTTTCGTCCTGAAATGCCCTAAATTTTGACTTCTTTTCATCAGGTGCTTTCTCATGGAGAAAGTCACTCAATCGATTTGATATAACCACACCTATTGTATTTTTTCTCGAACTTTCTAAATCCGGTTTCAAATTGACCATATCTGCCGCCATTTTTTTACTATGACTTACTATTACTAAGAAATATAGTGGATTTTTTTCAGATTTTTTAAATGAATTTTTGAAAAATTTTTTTCAAAATTCTTTTCAAAATTGTAATTTTTTGTTCGAAAAATTCTGAACAAAATGTAGTGCATTCTCTGATGAATTCTAAGAGTTTTTTATTCTATGCATTTTTTCCCAAAATTTGATAGTTTACGAGAAAGAAAAATTTTAAACTATAATATTTGAAATTCATTTCCTGGAAAACTATCAACTTTTGGAAAGAATTGCAAAGAACAAAAAACTCTTAGAATTTATCAGAGAATGCACTAAATTTTGTTCAGAATTTTTCTGAAATAAATTACAATTTTGAAAAAAATGTTGAAAAAAAATTTCTCAAAACCTCATTTAAAAAATCTGAAAAAATTCCACTATATTTATCAATAAATTCTAAGAACTTATCATTCTCAACATTTTTTTTAAAAAGCTCGTAGCTTTTGAGTAAGATCGACCAGAAAATTTTCAACAATTTTTGACTGAGAACCGCCATTTTGAAGCCGCCATTTTGAATGCAGAATTAATAACCATCCTATCTTTTATCCTATCCTGACTTAGCTTGTTCCGAACACGGTTGCCTGTTAAAAATACGATTATTTGAAGAAATTTTTTCAAAATTCACAATTTTGTTATGTTTAAACCGCCATAGTAAAAAAATGGCGGCAGATATGGTAAATCTGAAACCAGATTTAGAAAGTTCGAGAAAAAATACAATAGGTATGTTATGTCAAAACGGTTGAGTGATTTTTTTTCTCTAAGAAAGCACCTGATGTAAAGAAGTCAAAATTTACGGCATTTCAGGACGAAACGGGTTAATGGAACTATGTAAGTCGGTAATAATTCCAAATGAGAATATATAAATCAACATTCAACTCAAAGAAAAAAAACCTTAAGATTATTTAACCGGTCAACAGCATTTTTTTTTTTTAAATTTTATATTCATATTGAAGATTGCTATAGTTAGTCATCACGACAAGGGGTGTTTTAAACAGTTGACAGCCCAGGACCGATAATTAAACCTAGACGCTAATTAAGTTTGTAAAAATCGAAACAATGACTAAGTTTATTTACTGCTTATATCCTGCTGATCGCTAATTGGCAAAGGTTTTATAAACAAATGGCATTTTTCAACCTTTCTGTATTTAACGCTTAATGCATTAGTCACTTGAAAATGAGTACTACGTACTCGAAACATAGCAGACAAATTTTGTACGAGAGTGGCCAACACCGGCTACGACTTATTAATGTTGTAAGCCAAAGCTGTTATTTTTTATATTGATTTTTATTTTGTAAACGATATCGCATGTGCTTAATTACAATAGAAAAAGATTGTAAAAAAATGTATTTTCTGTAAAGGACATCTCATCTATGAATTATTGAAATCAATTTAGTCTAACTATTTGTTTACTTATTTATTTATATTTTACACAATTAAAATAAATTTGCAAGATGTTTTTTGCCGTCACTTCGAACGGTGAATATTTATTAAATAAATAAAGAAACGTTTATTTTTGACATTTTTTCAGTTACATTAATTAAGTTTTTGGTCTTCGTTTGTCAGCGGATTTGGTGCCCGTTATGGATCTTAACCTTAATTAATAGACAGAAGTCCATATATTTAGAAAAATTAATTTATTGTCAGACGATTGAAAGAGATTTTATCTATTGAATTTATATTTAAACAAAAATAGCCTCGATAAAGATCACTAAACAAATTAAGGAATTAAAAGTTCATTTAGCTATCTTCTTTCATCAGCGTATTTTCCCAACTGGAACATTTTAGTAACAAATGATTAATGCATAAAAGTGAACTCTTCGAAAGTTTTAGCCTAAACATGCCATGATGATAATGTTCACATGCGTACAATGGGTGTGTTCTGGATATACGTGTATTCAAAGTGCATATCTGCAAGAGACATACAACTAATTTTGACCCACTCAGCCAAGGAAGTTCGTACTCGTATTCCCCTCTTCCTCGTGTTTGTTCTTCTTCGTTGACTTATAGACATGGATTCCGGACGTGGCTGCATTCAGTGCAGATAAAATTTCTGAAATTTACATAATTCATCGCGCATGAAACACGATGCTTCGTAATCGCATTACAATAACACATTTAATAAAGCAAATTTCCCATAGATTATCACAAACAATAGTACGCACTACACGTGTAAGTGTAACTTTCGATTCGTGTGATTATGGCCTGTACTCACGCACATTAGAAAATCACCCGCTTTACATTTGTATCCCAATGTATTATTTGCGTACAAATATGTGTAAAATTTGATTGTACGTATACGCGTATCGAAATAGTAGTTTGCAATTGAAGAAATAACTTGTGAAATAGCATTTTAAACCCATTAAAATGAAGAATACATTTTTCCTTTATTACGGTGAGAACCAATTTGAAAAAAGAAAATTCCAAAATGTGTAATAAAGTATTTTCGTATCGAAATTGTCGATTTGGATATCGAATTAAAAAAAAATTATTCTCGATTAATTCACAAATCGCAACGATAGTAATGCTTTCCCATTATTATAATTTTGTGCGTTTTTCAATTTCACAAAATCTTTCTCTGTATCGATAGAGTTACGCGACAATTTCATTTGAACTTCATATAAATCGGTCAGATTGACTCGAATGACTCATTAACTTGGTATTATATTGCATTCGATCAACCGCACGCGCACACAACGCTAAGCTCTCTTTTTCTATGTTTGACGTTACGCAATTCGATTCGTTATTACTCGAGGAGCGAAATAATACTGTAAATTATAGTGTTTTGATGTTACATGCGTTATTTATTATCAATATTTAACCTGTACTTTTGAAAAGTCGTACGAAGCCGAGGGTCCGTCTTTTCGATCATTTAACATTACATAAAAATGTGCACATTCTCTTATAATCCATTTTTTCATGAACCTGGGTAATCGGGAGTCTTTAGTTGTTGATTACAAATTTGAACTCAGATTTTGGACATTCAAAATGGCGGGTTCAAGATTACCGACCAAAATGTAAAACATTACCTGATTTTGCAGTCGCTGATTACGAAGTTTTTGAAAATTTAAAACTCCGAGTTCAGATATATATAATCAGCGACCCTAAAAACCCCCTAGTACACAGTTCCATCTCGACCCAATCGAAAGTTTGTTCCTGACTGCATTTTTTCTAGAAAAAGTCTTAGTAGTAGTTTATTTGTTTATAAAACATAATATTACATAAATATTTACATAGGTGCAATGTTAAAGAATTTTTTAACATCTGCATAAATTTGATTTAAAAAAAATCCAGTATTGAAATAAATTCCGGTGACTACTATAATTACCGTTTTTCAATTTGTTTTTATGTTTATATCGTTTTTCACATTGAAATAATTTCAGGATTCTTGTTTCAAATAAAGAAATCAAGTCCTCGAAACTAGAACTTCAAAATTCGTAAATAGTTGTTTTGAAAATAAAGGTGAAAACATGGTGCCACTAGATTCTGGAATTTTTTATTTGAAAATGTTAGGCTTGTGGCAAAAATGTTTCCGAACAAAAAGTTCTTAGAATTTCTCAAAAAATACTGTGACATTTTTTTTCAAAATGTAGGGCTGTGAATAGTGTAAAAAAAATGTCCACAAAATTTCAGCGTATTCTTTGATAAATTCTAAGAACTTTTTATACAGTAACCTTTTTTCCGGGTCTTTAATTTCCAAATACAAAATTCTTAAAATATTCGTAGATTTTTCAGAGATTTTTTGACTCGGGATTTTCTATTAAAAAATTGTACGGTACAAAAAATTCTTGGAATAGAATACGCTAAAATCGTTTTAAAATTGGACTTTTTCAATGTCATTTCAAGTGTTAAAAAAATTATGAAAAGATTTATTTTCTCGAAATTTTTTTATCTTAAAAAAAATTGAAAAACAGTCAGGGTGTTATTTCAGCATTTCGAAGAACTTTTTGATTCATAGCATTTTTTTCCGAAAGTCCATCATCTTCAATTAAAAAATTCCCGAACTTCTAGACAATTGTTCGTGTTTTAACCTGTATTTTGGATACTTTCGCATTTATTATCAAAATGTTAATATGCATGTTTTAAAGTACCCATCTCTAGGAAAAGATTTCTTTCCTTCAAACAGAAATTCTGAAATTATTTCATTGTGAAAAAACGACAATAAAAGAAAACAAATGATAGTAGCCACCGGACTTCATTTGAAAAATTGATCCTTTTTTACAATCCAATTTATGCAGGAATTAAAGAATTGTTTAACATTACATTTATGTAAATATCTATTTAATATAATGTTTTATAACAAAATAAACTAGGGGAATGCGAATTTTCGATCGTAACGACGATTTTCTTGAATGAAAAACTATTCATATCCAATTAATGGACATATTAAAGCACATCTTACGAATCGTGTCTCGAAAAAACGCCACAAATTTAAAAGTAAAAAAATGATAAGAATTTAGTTAATAAAAATCAAGAATTTTTTTGTTTTTTTTTTACTTTCGTTATATATTTATCATTTCCCACATTAGAAAACATTAGACATTTTTAAATATATGGCGTAAAATTTTTGGGTTCGGAGATATAGGAGATGAATCTATTGTAACAAATTAAATTTAAAAATTACGTTTCAAAATACCTACTAAAGTTTTTTTTTTTCAAAATCTTAGGGGCGTGTATTCAATCGATTGATCGGAATGAAATCACTTCAAATTTAGTACATGGTGGTTTTTAGAGTCGTTGAGTCAAACCTGATGTTAGTTTTCGAATATTCAAAATGGAGGATATACAACCAGGAATCAGTGACCCCAAAAACAACCATGTCCCAAAGAATGAATTGGTTTCGTTTGATTTTAGTTAATACGTCTGCCATGTTCGATCCACCATTTGGAAATTTTGAAAATTTATTCGAAATTTGGAGTCAGCAACCCCAGAAATAAATTTGAAGTGCTTTTATTCGGGCTAGTCGACTGAGTACTCGCGACTATAATTAAAAAACAATCGACTTTAGTAAGCATTTTTGAGTCGCAATTTTGAAATTTAATTTTTTGCACTAGTTCTATCATCTGGCCCAAATATTTTTTACACGATATTTATAAATATCTGAGTGATTCTAGTGCGGAAAATGATAAAAAATAACGGTAAGTGAACAAAAATTCTGATTTTTGTTAAATAAATACCCGTAATTTTTTTATTTTTAAATTTGCGCCATTCGAACGAGCAGGGTTTGAGCAATAAAACATGTTTATTCTAAATTTGGTACTATTTAAAAGTACTGTCGAAGTTTACGTTTAATTTATGTACATTTGGTTCTTAACGGGTTAATTCTTTAATACAGTATATATTTTCATCAAGTAGGTATGTATGGCGAGTTTATATAAAAGATTATATAAAAGAAATAGGGAAAACATGAAAGGCAGCGGAAATTTCAAACTTTTGTAGAACGACCGATAATTAAGATTATGTTTGGTTTAGAATTGCATAACATTTCTAAAATCCAGGCATATTGTGAAAATATCACTTTATTTTATGCGATTAACAGCTCCAATTTGAAGCATTAGAGGCGTTAATAAATTGAAATATAATTCGAGTGATTCGGCATTAGCGCTACTATTTCACCGGATGTATTGAAATAAAAGAGAGTAGTCGGAGAAGGAGAACGATTTCAGAACAATTATCACACCTGTATAGTATTTTCGTTTCGCATTTAGTGCCGTAGCACCTCCTCTCCAATTCAGCCTTTTGTCAGCGGTTCTGTCTCCCGCCCAGAGGACAAGAGATCTGTTAATCGACTTAAAGCCGATTGTCTAATGGAATTGGAACGGTTGGACACCCAGAGCGGCAAATCTGTCTCGCGAGGGAATTTCTTTGCGGCTCTGCGTACTGTTTCTTTAGTGTCGCAACTATACACGTCTCTTTTAGCAGGAAACAATGACAAGTGCTCCTTTCATTGTCTCGGCATCCACTTTTTCTCTCACATTTTCTCATGGAGACGTCTTTCTGTTCATACCCACCCGACATACAATACCGAGTCATCCTATTCGTATAATAGGCAAGCGAATTACCCCCTGAAATTGTGATTTTAACCGACCGATCACCCCTCTGCCGGCTGAAAATGACAATACTGATCCTTTGTATTTCCCGTCGTGAAATCACTTTTTTACAACGTTGCCTTTAATGTAAACATATATTCAAGTAATAAAGAATTATTTATTTTATAGATAGACACATAATATTTGGAGCAATGCCCCATTGAGAATGAGTTCCGAAAAATGAGATACATTTGACTTGAATACATGGATCTTAACCACTTCACTGGTAGCCGTTTTCAAATAAAAAATGCCAAGACTGCTACGAACTAGTTTTTAACATATCGAGAAACTGTGAAACATGTGTTTCATTTTTTCATGAAACATATCCATTGACGTAAAAAAAACTCGCCCCCACAGGGTATAATTATATTTCTTTATCAAATTTCGATGGGAATGTTAAATGTGAGGTTTCCGGGGTCGCTGAACATGAATATGATCTCAGAATTTGAAAATTCAAATCGGTGGATCCAATCTGGCGGACGAAATAAAACAATATTGAAACATCTCTTTTCACCAACAAACAAAAACAAAATTATAAAAAAAAAAAAAAAAAAAATAATGCAAAAAACAACAAAAATACAATATAATAAAAATAAATAAAGAAAAAAAAATGAAAATCCTCCCACTACCTCCTCGTGGTGCACTCTGGGATCGTTATAATTAACCAGCTAACGGTCGAGGTCAACCACATCATTTTTTCATTTTATGAAATATTCAGAATTGAGTCCAAGATAAACGGTCAAAATTCAATTTTCACATTTTATTTGCCATCTCGGATATATCATTTTGAATTTTGAAAATCTGAGATCAGATTCGTAAACAAATTTCAGCAAACCGAGTAACAAATTTCAGCCATTTTCCACGTACAGACAAAAATTTGCTTCAAAAGCATATAGGCTGTAGATGAACCAATCAGATCATATTTTTTTGCACTACTAATTTTTTTTTATAATTTTCTCTAATGTTTGCATCTAAAGCCAGAAACTCACCTGGATTCATTAGAAGAATTGCAAATATGTTAGAGAAAATTTTAATTCGTAAAGATGGAAAGGATGGAATTTTATACGTAACTGTTTTTTCGAAAATCGAGAACAACCCAAAAAACAGTTTCGTATAAAATTCCATCCTTTCCATCTTTACGAATTAAAATTTTCCGTGACATATTTGCAATTCTTCTAATGAATCCAGGCAAGTTTCTGGCTTTCGAAGCAAACGTTAGAGAAAATTATAAAAAAAATTAGTAGTGCAAAAAAATACCATCTGATTGGTTCATCTACAGCCTTAAATCTTCATATTTAGTAAAAATGTATGTAAACTTTTCGCCGAATGTATTTTGGTAAAATCTCATATGACTTTAATGAAAACATTTTCAGGAGCTTGTGAGTTTACTCTAGTGGTTATTAATTTTATCATCACAAGAAATACAATGCTGAAAGATTTGTTTGTGCAAATTAGGTGAAACTTCGGAAACACTTCGGTCACGTTAAAAAAGAAGTATTTTATGTGGTTTCATACGTATTTTTTATCACTGATTACGAATATAATAATAGAATCAGCGGTCATCTCATATTGAAGCCGTCATCTTGAAGAAATATCCAAAAACGCGTCTTTTTAGTACCGACGGCTATTTGAAGGCCTTTTCCTCCTACTACCTGGGTCAAATGTGTCCCGTCTAGGTTCTTCCCAAAAACCAGATCTGTGATAATCACAACCTCCCAGGTTTGAGATCATCACAGCCTTCTTTTGTTTGTAACAGAAACTTTCCTGTGATTGTCACATATAAGTTTGGGTTTAACACAAACTTCTCGGTCTGTGATTATCGCAGACCTAGTTATTGGGAAGAACCCAGACAATTTTTCTAGATGAAATTCTTAAACAGAATCTTTGAAGATGGTGTTCACGCCTTTTCCTTGTTACCAGACAATTTTTATTCGTGAAGACGCAATTATAACGTCAATTTTTTTGTACTTCAATTTTCAAAAAAAGAAAATAAATTCTCGTGCAAGTCATTGACTCGCATAAGGAGATATGTCGCTTTCAGAAATTTAAGTGAAGATAATTTTCAAAGGGGGTTTCTGGATGTCCTTAAGAAGTCGAAAAGCAGCCAGAGGATGGAGTCTTTGGGTTACCTCTTTTATTATATCTCTTATTACGATAATAGCGTCTTATCTTCACCTCATCAACTGACATATCAATAGCATACAAATCGCGTATAGTTTGTAGAACGTTTACTGGTGTATGTCCCATCACTTTCTCGCAATTGTGTTAATCGCGGACTTTTCGTTAAAAATGATTTACTATGAATACTTCGGAGCTATAAAGTTGATGTTACATATGTGGCTTTGGAAGTAGATGAACAATAATCAACCGTCAGATATTCATAAATCAAACCGGTGAAAGCCAAACAGCGGAAAGAATATAGATAAAAAGTTACTAAAAACGTCGCTCTACCTCTGTTTTTTTCGATACATCAGATTCACGATGCCCGAATAAATTCGCAGGTATCACTGTTCATAAATCGAACCTATTTGTAAGCCACATTCTCTGTGAGAGGCTCATTAACATATTTATTCAATTTTCGTCTCTGGATGTTTAATACGTTGATTCCGATTTAAATAATATGCTAATTCCTCTTGCTTAATGGACATACACACTTGTTGAAATAACGGATAGTCCTTCGTGAAATGCTAATCCATAGGTGAATACGATATGCATTTTCAGACGCATTCTATTTAGAAAACATTCTTCTTCAAATACAGCCCATTGCAAGCAATTATGGCATTGTTTCATATTTGTCATGAACTCGAGGGAAAATTAGTATGTGACTTATTTGGATTATATGCTTTCTATGAAATTTATTTATTTAGTTTTTTATTTCACAATCAATTGCAAACTCGCATTATTAAACGCCAAATGTGAAAAATAATAAAAAAGACAACAAAAGAAAAACTATGGCATACAATCATACATATGACAGGTACAACAACGCTGCGTAATTATAAGATTAGCTTTGAAACAAAAATGTAAATAAATTATAAGGGCCAATAAAATTTATACCCAGAAACCGGACTACATATTTCTGGCCGCAGAATCGTTCTTCCACTTTTTTCATTTTCAGTAAGTTTGTGTGGCAGAACAATATCCTTATTTAGAAAAAAAAAAACAGATTACAGTGCATTCGTCAGAAACGTGAGTATACTTTTCCGAATGACACTGAAGTTGGCTGCCACATTCTAGCAGCCACATTGAAAGCAATCAAGTATTTTAAATTCAAAACGTTTTTTTAAACTGTAAATGAATAAATATTTACTAGTTCATACAAAAAATAGCTCATCTTTTCAATATAAAAATAACAAAAATAAATTTCGTTCAGGGTCATCTTTTCCGAAGGGTTTCTATGTTCTGTCCAAATTTATTACGTGAAGATTTCAAGATATCCCAACCTAAATGCAAAAAAAAACGAAAATCATGATCGTGCCTTCACAAAAACTTTTCTCGATTAAAAAAAGTCGTATCTGAATCCTTAAAAGAGCATTTTAAAGTTGATGAATAAGACTATTTAAACTATTTTTTTTAAATTGCGAACATAATTTTGTTCCGCCACAAAAACTTTCTAAAAATTAGTTTTTTGGCTTTTAGGTTATCTCAAAACCTTTACGTGATAGACAAATTCTGCGACCCGATTTGGATTCAGCTCATCAAATATAATTTTTAATTAGAGTTATCTCATGATATATACTTCCAAGGAGAGGTTGTCAACTATCATCAGTTGATCATATTGGAGAAGAAATATGTTATTCTATATCAAATTCCATTGCTCAGATATTTTTTGCTTTATTGTCATTCGGCATTTGTTTACGAGATATTATAGATAAACAAATCCCGGTGAACTTAAATAAGTAATTATCAAAATACCAAAAAACCAAGTTTTTCTTTCAGGAATGTTTTCTTTCAGGATAAAAAAGGAAATATCTGATTTTTTCGATAAAATCGCGAAATTTATGGCTTTAACTAATTTTCATGCAAACAATTATTTTAAAACCCTTTGTTAATTCATAGCTTTTACAATTGTAAAAAGTAGTAAGTTACAATTGAAGATATTACAACTTTTTAAATGTTATTAAATTTGCAAACGGTCGTTCGATAATTCTCCATATAATTTGTGCGTATGATGGATGATTTTGATTCTGACATAGAATTTCCTTTTTTTTTATCCTAGAAAACATTCCTGAAAGAAAATCTTGGTTGTTTTCAGTTTTGGTAAAAACTTATTTAATCTCACCATGATATTATTATAATATTTTCACAATTAACAGTAAAAATTTACCAGATTTGGTTTAAATTTGTCAACTGTTCACTTTTGATCGCTAAATGGCGGATCGAATATGGTGGAACTACTTTTGATAAGTTTTTGCATTCGATTTAAACTTTTTTTCCGGCCATTTTCATTTTGGAGATCGTATTTTTTATCAGGAATTTTTTGTCTTCGATCCCAATAATCCCAAATCTGTAAAAGTGTCAGCTCCATTTTATATATTTTTAGTGCGAATGGAAAAGTTATTAATAAAATTTGTTTATTTTTAATCTCGCAAAGACTGATCGGAAAAAAAGATAAATCACGAATCTACTGAAATAAACGAAATGAATAAACAATAGCTCCACAGTATTATTACGTAATAAAGAAATACGTGATAATCAAGCAAATCACGATATTAGTGTTTACCTAAATTATTTCTAGTAATAGAAAACCGTTTGATCCCTCAGAAGTAATGCAAATTTCGTCGGAAAAATTTATATTGTTCAATATTTTTTTATGTTTCTTTTTTATCCGACATAAAAAAAATGGTAAATTTTTCTAACAAAATTTACATTAGTTTTTATCGCGCAAGTGCGTTCTGTTGTCATTAATGCATTAGTTAGAAAAATTACGAATTCAATATCAGATTTACAAAGTTCAAAATGAAGGATCCAATATGGCCGACCAAAATTCTGAGAAACGGTAATTTCGTCTTATATTGCATCCGCCATTTCGAATGTTTCGAATGTAAATCTGACACCGGATTCCTGTCAGCGGCTTCAAAAACCCCTGTACATCAAATGTAAGAAAAAAAAAAACCTCACTGAAAATATTCGTGACTGAAAGGGTTAAGACGAACACCACATATTTATTTATTATGCACGTATCTAATGAATTATAATATGAAACAATATATTGCATCATCAGTGGTGAATAGTTGAGCACTCCTTGTCAGTACATATCATTTGTTTTAAGAAATATCGATTTCGCAAATTTTTTTTTATAAAAATAACACGAGGGGTATATATTAAGTTTTTCATCAATGTTTTCCGCGAAATACATTTTGTTGCTTAATTTATTTTCGCTTTAAAAACTGACTTTGGAAAATAGCAGATAATATAATCTCTGGAGATAAATTTAAAATATAAAATATTTGCGATATTTCTGAACTCATTTTCATAATAAATTAAAGAAAACAAAAATAGCAAGATGATACATTAGTATTATTTGATGCTTAGGATAAACAATTTAAAATGCTCCGCTTCACGTAAAAGATTCGTCAAAGTAGACATTTTTATTCTTTAAGCATTCTGCATAAAATGTCCAGGCTTAGGTATGTTCATTTAATAGGTATTCTTTATAGTAAAAACTATGCATCTTTTAAAATGACTTTCTTAAAACGAAATTGATTGTCAATCTAACAACCTTACTGGCCGAGACTAAAGTTTGACCGTTTTCAGAGAGAGGACCATACGCATAGTAAAATGAAGTAATTTAAGTAGTAACAGTGCACACCTTGTTCCATTCGCAGTAAGTGCCGACATTTACTACTTAAATGACTGGTCACTGCATGTATGAGCGCGACTTCACCAATGATTTCTTAAACTTTCTGTTTCTCCACCGAAAAAAATTCTTAGTTGATTTGACTACTTTTTAACTACTGAAATAGGTCCTCAACGGAATTTTATAGGTTACAGTTACAACCATACAGAAGTTAAATTAACAAACAATATAATTATGGAAACGACATTTTGGCAGTTACTTTTACTACATTTAAAAACACTTTTTAAAGTCTAACTACCTAGTGCACTAAAAACTATTCAACATGCTGGAGCGATACATTTTTAATGGAATGTAGCAGAACTACATTTTTGGTTGATTTAACTTCTTTACGGTAGTAAATGCAACTTAAACATTCTCTTGAAGCGTATCGAACTAATCTGCGTAGTTACAAAGAAGTCAAATCAACTAAGAATTTTTCTGGAAATTTTTTGTTTAGTGGAATTATTTTTAGTGCAGCTATTGGCGGTTGTTTTTTATTATATTAGCGCATGCCTTTTCCAGTTTTATGTATAGTATCGCATTTCTTGATCTGTAATCATTCGGAATACTTTTTCATTTACTGGGTAAATAATATTAATTTAAGTAAAAATAGTAAAATTAACAACATCAACAAAGTTATACTAACAAAAAAACTATTTCTTTTAACTACTTTCAACTAAACTTCTCAATGGTAGTTGAATTTGTCAAGTAAATGTTGTTCAATTTAGTTGTGCATCTGCAGCACTCGTATGTGCATCATCCTTTAACCCGTTTCGTCCTAAAACGACAAAATTTGTCGCCGTTTTTCATCCTCCGTAAGTTTATGGATATATTTGAGATAATGTTACGAAATACAGGTTGCCTATAGTTTTTGGTTATGATCTTTTCGAATCTGAATTCCGTTTTTCGATTTCACTTTCCATTTTTAAAATATGGCCACTTAAACGGAAAAAACGTGGAAAAAAGCAAAAAGTTTGTTTTTTAGTAAAATGCAATTTTTATTGCGAAGGAGTTCCGCAGTCGTGTCAGGCCTCAGAATCCTGTGGCATAATGAGTTTTTCTAAATGTTGGTTAACATTAAGATTTAAATTACAAAATGACGTCCTCACAATGGCGCTATTGATTCGGACTTTTCTTTTTATTTGCGTTTTATTAATATATTTCTGGTATCTTGTCGTGAATTTTTATAAATATGTTCTTGTAGATTATTTTTGAGGTTGCTGAATACAAATTCGTTATTACAGTTTGGAAATTGTAAATGGCGAATCCAATATGGATAACTGAAAATTTTTAAAATCCGTCTGATATTTAGTACATATAGGAGTTTTCGAAAATATAGTGGATCCGCCATTTTTAAATTCAAAAATTTAATAACGGATTTGTGTTTAACCACCTGAAAAAGTCTACGTATTCATTAAAATACATGTCAAGATACCAGAAATATTTGAATAAAAACCAAATAACAACAAAAACTCCGTATAAATATCGCCATTTTGTAATTTAATTTTTTCGTAAAACTCATTATGCCACAGGATTCCGAGGCCTGACATGATCCCGAAACTCCTTCGCTATAAAAATTGTATTTTACTACAAAAGCTTTTGCTTTTTTTCACGTTTTTTTTTCGTTTAAGTATTCATATTTAAAAATTGGAAAATGATATCGAAAACGGACTTCATATTCGGAAAGAGGATACCCAAAAACTAGAGGAAACCTTCATTTCACAACAATATTTCAAAGAATCCATAAACTTGCGGAGAATGAAAACCGGCGACAAATTTTGTCTTTTTGGGTCGAAACGAGTTAAAGTCGTTTAAATTTGAAGAATTTTAGGATGATTTTTCTCAAATAAGAATTACTGAAGCAATTTTTTTGAAAGAAAGCTTCTATTCGTTCGCTCCTGAATAATAAACGTGTCAAATATGACTACAGTATTATTGGGAATAAACTCTATTCTCATATCCAATAAAGCATCCAGGAAATAATCAATATTTCTTTCCTAGAGTCAGCCTTTTGCATTTATTTCTCCATTTTTTTTTTCCTTAACTTTCTATTTTCTACTTTTTTTATTTCCAGCAGTGAACTTTTAGCACCGTTCGTTATTCTTCTCTCGTATATTCTTCCTGGCCCGATCATTCATTCCTTCTCCCTCTTGCTCCGCAGTAGTCATATTCCAACGACCCCCTACTCCGTATTCCTTGGAACTATTACAGTCCCTCCTTGCTTTTATTTCTTCCATTCCGCCCCTTCTCTGGCCCTGTCTTGACGTTCCTTCTCGTTCTTTCGTACAGTTGGTGCAGGTCGACCTTTGTCACTTTTACGTCTTCGCGTCAGCCATCGTCATAAAGTCAGCCAAGCGCATGGGACGCGCCAGCAATTCCTCTCCGCTGCACGGCGGAGATCCTACGGTAGGTTAGGTTTCCTGCTCATAAGGGTTCTACGGTGGAAAGCATGCTTTCCCACGCGAAAGCAGGGCGAGAGTCCGTTTTAAGCGAGCTTGATCAAGCGACATGTCAACGCTAAATTTTGGATTTTTATTTTGACAAATGGGGTGGGCGGTGGCGAAAAACACAGAGCAAATGTGACCAGTTTTGAATGTGATGCCTCACGTGTCGAGTTTGCTGTTCGTTTTGTATACCATGTTGGAAATAATTCAACATCGCAAATTTCATCGGAAATTTGTTACGCGGGGGTTTTCGGGGTCCGCCATTTAGAATGTTTGAAAACTAATACCAGGCTCGTAATCAGCGACATAAAAAACCTCAGGGTATTGATTTTTAGGGAATTCAGTGAATTATTTATTGAAATCTGTATATAGATTTTCCGGCAGTCTACAGGTTAATGAAATCGTTAGTAATTTGTCTGTAACTATTGTATATTATTTCATAACAACTTAAAAATTAAATTCAAATTATAACAGTTTTTCCATTTGTTTATCCACCCTGTTAGAAATGTTCGGAAAATTCTGATACTTTTATGTTACCGCAGTAGCTGAATTTTTCTAATGCATGTTATAGATAGACAAATTGAAGCCACAGTATGAGAATACTGGCGTAGCGATGGCTCAGTTGGTAGTAGAGTATTGGCTTCGTAAACAAAAAACCCTGATCCTGTCCCGGCCTCTGCCATCTATCATTGGGACACCTCTGTATTTGTTTATAAGTATCTAATAATGTCAAAGCTCAGATGGTTCGGATTCCACCTTCATAATCTGTAGGTCCCATGTGGGTTCACAAAAGTCGACGTAAAATACTATTAAAAAAAAAAAAAAAAAAAAGGTATGAGGAAACTACTAAGCTTGTAACAGAAATAATATGAATACACAGAAAAAAATAATTAGTAGATTCTACACAGATTCTAAAATTTACCGAAAAAGTTGAGTAACCATTGCAATAAAAGTAATTACGCAGGCCGACAAATTTTAGAACCAAGAACCAGAACATACTTTTCAGAAGGTATTGACGCACTAAAATCGAATTCGACCTCAAAATAGCCTCTATACGGCAGGTTTTTGAGATATTTGAACCTAAAAGTGCAAAAAGTACGTTTTTGAGTACATATGAGGGTCTGTAACTTCATGAAAGATTTCATTTTGTAAATGTCTGTTTTGACATTTTCCAAAAAGGTTGGAGTAATGTGTACCCCTAGTAAAATTCGGGTATGTAATTAATGAAATGATATGAAAAAATGATCAGTAGGATATAGTCGAACTCTGAAAAGCGGAAATTTCACCAAAGAGCACCGATGCTTTTATTTCTGTACTTTCGCGGCATAATAATTAAAACCATTTTGAAAGACATAAAAACTGTTCATATACATTATGTTTTTATCATAAAATATCGATGAACAAGGAAAAAAGCAATATTGCACATCAACGCAATACAATATTTTCCGCAAAATGATTTAATTCACAATAATTGAAATAAACACACATTTACCTATCAGATAAATTAAAACACTTCACCAAATTAATAGAAATGTAAAGCACGAAAATAAAATTATCTCAAGAGTTTAACTAATCAATGTCAAAGCAAAATATTGTGGACGAAACAGATGACAGAAAACGATTATATTCATTATCGAACTGAACGTTAGAAACCGTCCGTGTTACACATCCCATGTTCGACATCCTACATGTGTGCTGTACTTATTACGTTACATATTTTTAATTTTTCATACAGTTATTTTAGTAAAATATTAACTTACATAACTATACTTTGAAATATTCGTAACTACATATATGAGCTATTCAACAATAATATATTAACATCATCAATTGCGATGTTTTTACAATGTGTATTAACTGCTAAGCAAGTGACAACAATTTTTACTTGTCTTTCTAAGAAATACAACTAATATTAGTTGAGTAGCCATTAGCATCAAAATGTATTAGTGTGAGAACAAGCTCGAGCACTTGGTTTGTACTGGAAATTGATTGTGCGGCTTGGCTGCGGCGAAAACACGATCACGAAATTCTAGGGAACGCCGGTCGAGGTTTCCCGGAAGAGAGTTGCATCGAATCAATATGGTAGTATAAACTTATCTCGCTTGACTTAGCAGTCGCTAACTTTCGAAGGGCCAAGTCGAACCAACTCATAAACAGCCGCCCAACAATAAGATTGCCGCAATGTCTTATAAGGGCTAATATATCTGGAAAAAGACGATATTACCTAATTACCCTAAATTTTGTATTATTACTTGTGGACAAATCAAATTCGACATTTTTAACGAATTCGGTGACTTTGAATGTCGACAGAAAATCCGAATGTATTTTTGACCCGGGTGCCCACAATCGCATTGGACTTCCTTGAAGAAAGAGTGACGCTGCTAAGAACATTCCCATTTTAACACTATGCCGTGGAAAACGGTGGCGAGGGATAGTTCCAGCATAGTTTGGTCCAAGTAGTTTCGATACATATATTATAAAAATATTCCTTACATATCTAAAAAGTGAAAATGAGCATTTTCAAAACTTCGACCGTGAAATGTTTTTCTTATGGATGTGTTTGCGACTCAATTAATGCTTACATGAAAGCGGATTTTAAAATTTTTTAGATATTGAAATGTCTCGGAAACTATAAGAGATATGCAAAATCTGAGAAAATTTTGGGGTGTACCTATAAGTGGACGATTTCGATTCGATTAATGCATACATGTAAGCGAATTTTGAAATTAGACCGACGGTCTGGGTCCAAGTAATTAAAATTAAAGTTTTTTACGAACTTTTTTATGATTTGATGTGCGGATCAACTTTAAAATCTAATTGGGGCCGTTTCCCATGTATAATAAGGTTATAATTTACAAAATTTCTTTTAATAAAATTTAGGAAATTATCACTAATCAATCTTACTATTCTAAATATTTAATATTCTGTAGAGTGTATGAAATATCAATATACATTTCAACATAATTAATCGGAATATGTGTATATTTAATTAATTTATACACTTTACAGAATTTTATTAGCACATAGATTATTCCTTTCGTATAAAATTGTTTTTAATTCTTAGCCACAAAGATCTAAGTTAGGTCATGCGAAATCCAAAAAGAGGTTACACGTCTAAATCCGTCTTTCTATACAGTATACTAGACATTTTCAAGACAATGTATTGCGGACTCTATCGGACGCGGTAGACGCATGATCTCATAAAATAATTTACATTACATTGAAGTTGAGGAGGTAACGAACAAAATGAGTCTGTGAACATTTTTAATTGGTTATGAATTTTGCATAAAAAATAATACTCAAAGTGTGAACATTAAAAAAACGAAGTTGACCAAATACAATACTTTGCCGACCTACGTTCTGGGTCGAAGTACACGAGTAGGAATTTATAGGGCCCTGATCAGGGCCTGACCAAAAGCGTTACACCCTGATCAGGGCCTGAATATTTTTCTACTCGGTTAATTACTTCTCCAAAATATCGACTACAAGTTGTAATGTTTCCTTTTTTTGCACACGTAAAACCGTTAAACGGTTGAAGAAAAGAAAATTTAAATTGGAAAAATTGTTGATTACCAATTGTGAATATCTAACCTCAAAATTGTTTATTTCCAACCTCCTTTTCCCTGATTTTTCAATGTTTTGTATTTTCGTGACAAAATAGTATAAAGTGAGATACACTACGTTCAAATCATTTTCACATTAAAAGAATATGGAGTGCCTCAAGACAATCTGATAAACGATTTTTCGTACAGTTTATACACGTATAGATTATTAAGAACGATTTAGAGTCTAATAAAACAAACCGCGATATGAGCCATAGCAAAGATTGACCATGATCAACCGAATGTAAGAAAATTTTTATGAAGGAGCATCCTTTATAGGAAAAACAAAATCTATACTGGTTGCGTGGAATGCGGTGTTTGAAATTCATAGGATCGAGGAATGCTCGCAGCAAAGGGTTTTTTACGGTGTATCGGATATATAGACTGCAGTGGTGACATATAATACGTCAATTTCATTGTGTGCTGCTTTTTGAAGTCTTTTTTACCTTCGCAGTGAAACTTTTTTTCTTGGGAAAAGAATGAAAAAATACCGTATCGTTTCAGATTACCGGTACTCGGGATGAAAAATATGATATTCCACTGTTATTTAAAAAATGTTATTGAAACGTAATGACTTGTATTGGGAGAAATAATTACGAATGTTGCTCAAATTTCATTAAAGACAAGGATAAGTATAATATGTCGTATGTGCAGTGTACATTAAATTGATTTGATCCATTAAAGTTTGAAATGACATTTTTATGCTTCAATTTCAAAAAAGTATTTTGTATCAAAATCAAAGTTAAAAATAATTAAAAGCACGTTTACTACTGTTTTCTCGGTTGCTCTGTAAAATTCCAAAGTCAGAATTTAGTTTGTTATTAAGAATTCCCATATGGCGTTTAATTTGAAGAAAAATATTTAGTCTTATAAATGTTTTTCGAGCAAAAACAATAATAGTTAATTATTGAAACTGTGGATAAAGATGGATAAAATATTTGAAGCTTAAGAACAAATTTTAATCTCCGAAGTTTTACCCTACTTCATTAAAACGACCTCAACATGGCGACGCAGCAATCATTTCTTTTAACAAATTTCTGGATGCTGTAAATCAGAAATTATGATTTTTTTTTAAATGCTAAGAATAAAAAGTTTTTAGAAGTCATAGAGCAACATCCTGGATTTTTTCAGACTTTTTAAATAATATTTTCAGACATTATTTAGACTAAATATTTCTATATGTATTTTTAGAAAGCTCGTAGTTTCTGTCTTACAGTATCCAGAAAACTTAGAGAAGAAATGTTATCTTTGGCGCCATTTTGAGGTCATTCCAATGAAGCGGGGTATTAAATTAAAATGTTTTCTTAAAATTGAAATATTTTTCCACCTTGGCCTGCAGTTTTACTATAATCGCAATATTCCGAAAAGGCTAAAAAATTGAGATTAAATATCTTTTTATTTATATCTGCTCTTTATTTTCTTAAAATTTGACGCCGTGTTAGAATTCATTACGGCTGAAACTCAAAACTGTCGAATTCAAACCTCGGAATCTTGAAGAGCGACCTCGAAAATAGTAAAATAAGATTTTGCCACGACGTAGTTAATTGGAAATATATTAACAAAACTTCATTCCAATCGTTAGTGAGTTAAAGATTTACTTTAAATTTCAATTTCTTCCCTAATTAAAAAATACAGTTCTTAAATTTCATTAACACGGTTATTCGTAATAATTCATTGCACATTGCCTGCGTTTAAATGGTATTTTAATCGAGGATGAAAAGCACGTTGAAATTTCTTTTTTATACGATTTTCGTGCACTTGTAGACCATTTCTATGCAAAAATGTTAAATATCATTGCAGCAGTTTTCATTCAATATTTATTTTTTTTAATCACTTCAATTACCATTAATTACCTGCAATTAACATCAATCCATTGAAACAAGGATAAACGTCGCTTCTCCAATTTATAGTAACACATGTTTTTTACGTATTTCGATGCACGAAAATCATAATTAATAAAGTTCGCGCAATATCATTTAGGTGATGGCGAATTGGAAAAACCCATTTTAATATATAATAATAATAAACCCAGTATAGAAAAAAGAAATTATTATATATTACAACTATAACAATTCAAACATTCACTGCCATTATTTGCAGTTTCTAAGACGGTCACAAAAAATGCACGAAACATAAAATGTGTATTTTGAGAAGGCGTAGAACTTTTACTTGAAACAATTCACACATTTTTTAATATTTTTGTAAATAAACGAGAAATTTCGAACAATTTAATTGAAAAACGATTTTTAGCATGTAAATCGCATTTGCGCTAATTATTACTGATTTTGCAAAACAGAAATCACAAAAACAACTATAAACATTTTTAAAATTTTTCAATATAGATGGTTTATAAGTGTTTTCGACGGAAAAGTAGTTTCCAATGCGCACATTTCTCCTATGGCTAGATTTCAAAATGAATTAGTAAATTATTATTTTTCTGGTCGATGATTACCAATCTGATGTTATAATTTCAAATTTCTTAATGGAAGATGCAATATGACGAACTACATTTTCAATAATTAATAAATTTTTTAAAAATTGCTACCTAATGGTTTTTTGGATGATTAATTTTGACAAAATTACTGAATGTTCAATGGAGTGACGATTATTTTATATCTGTCTTTAATTTCCTAGCGAGAATAGTAATTTACCCTATTTTTTAGTTAATTTACCTACGATTTCTGTCAGAGCAAGTGCGATTCTGGTGAGGGTTATCCGCGATTCCAAAAACCATTAGATTAAAGCAAATTCGTTATCAGCAACTCAAAAATCCACATATATAAATTTTTATGAAAACGCGATTATTGTTTTTTTAAATTAGCCGCCATATTGAATCTGCTATTTTGGATTTTTACATTTTAATCAATTCCCTTTTGATACGTAGTTTTATGATGATTTTTCAGAAACTCGTCTGACTTTGAAGTGTATAAAATGATAAACTTTTTCTGTTTTTGAATTATATATAAATAATTTCGTAAATAATTAATAAATATTTCAAATGGAACAACATAACATGTGTATGTTGACCTCCTAACTTTAAACTTTCATTAAAAAATTATTTCACGGTGTAAAGTTATGTCGGTGAAATGTAATATCATTAAATTTTATTCATCACGTATTACATTAAATATTCATTAAATTCACAAACTTTTCGGCAAAATTGCTGACTTTTCTGTCCCATCCTTGTAGGCAGATAGAGGGCGCGGGATGATCTTGTTTACTTACCAGGTATGGATTTACCGAGATCGAGGTATTCTCGAACTGACGGACTGATGAATCCAGGTGGGATTCCCGCCGGCTGATTTGTCGGATTATTTCGCTCGCCAACGTCATCTTCATAGTAGTAATCCTCCTCCTCTGGATCCAACGGTTTTGCTCGATTAGGCACGTCGTTGTCATATTCTTGAAGACATCCTGCAACTGAAAATTTGCTGGTCTACATTCATTTTTCAATGGAGGGATGCTTTTAAGATTAAGTTTTGAGCAACCAAAGGGAGGAAACTACGGTAGGATTTTCAAAACGTTTAAATAATTTTAACGCTACGATGCATCGAACATCTGAAGTTGCGCCCTCGTAACTTTTTCGCAAATAATCAATTATTGAAACAACTAATGTCAAGAGAAATCGGGAAAATGTTTAATCATTTGTTTGACATTAACCGAAGTGAACTCGGTGGCTGTAAATGTAATAAACTTCCTAAATTTATTGGGTGCACCTGAAACGCGACAAATCACAAAACAGACACTTCAAAACCCGACGTTCAATAACCATACATTTAAAAAAACAGAGATTCAAAAACCAGACAATTCCAAAACAAACATTACCAGTCCAGACATTTAAAAAACAAACTTGCAAAGTACGTCTGCATTTTGCAATGTCTGGTTTTTCGGTGCACCTCAAAAAACCCGACAAATCAGATGCAGACAGTTAAAAAAACCGACATTCAAAAACCAGACATTTAATAAAACATGTGTGTATTTTGAAATGTCTGTTTTTTGAATGTCGGGTTTTTTAAGTGTCTGCATCTGATTTGTCGGGTTTTTTGAGGTGCACCCAATTTATTTAAGCAATATTTATCTATAATAAACCTCAATTTTAATAGTCGTATCATCTGTGTTCCAAACAGTTAAACTAAACGGTCTGCTTGTTAAATATAATTGAAATGGTAATCTACAAGTAATGACAAACATGTTGCTGAAGTGTTTTGTATCAGACAAAAATAAAGGACAGTCCTCTATGATATACTATTAATAATAGTAACAATTATTGTCCTCAGATACACAAAAATAATTCGTAAAGTAATTAAAAGAATATAGATAAAGAATGAAGCACAGTGATACCTAAATATGTTTTCCAAAGATCATTATAAATAATATATGGGAATTGCTAAGTCTCCTGTAGAATCATATTTTATAATTGTTCGTTCTCTTCTTTCTATTCTTCCTTACTATGGAAATTAAATAACAATCAGGATTTCTTTCAGAATCACAGACACGTGAAGTCAATATAGAAAAGCTTATCCTTTCTTTTTCGAATAAATTTGTTGTATTGTCGATTTTTTTCTATGCATGTAAATTGGTTTGGTGGCAATGAGATCAGACTTGAAGATGATCGACAAGATGCCGAAAGGTAGGGAATATCTGGATTGTATAGTTTAATTTAAAAAATAATCCTAATTAGCATCAAAGGTCATTCCCCGTAATATTAATTCAGGAATATTATATTGTATATTAATACATTGTAAGAAATTTCTTGGACTCTATGTTGAAATACCCGGTTATATTTCTCCATCTGTATATCTCATACTTTTTTTTCTCTGTCTTTATCTCGCAGCTTGCCAAAGAAAAATAGATAGAGTTCACTCAAGCACTGATTCATTCTGCGCAAGAGTCGTCGTATTTTGTGCTGGATGTTTATAAAGTGCAGCGCGTTGAGTCGCAGATAATATTAAAATGATACCTTTATTACTTGACGACGTTGCTAGGTTATATTGACCCTCGTCGCAATCCACCGTTCCTTAGCGAGTACAAAATGAACCTCTCGGTAGTTGTACATTAATATGAGATAGGTGACTATGGACAATTCTGGAATTAAACGCGCTAAAGGTTCATTCGCTTTACGCCGAAACGACCAAGCTGCGCGACAATACATAATTATTACCGTTAATCATAATTTCAATTAACTTTCAATTCAGCGCTTTAAGGTAGTTCTTACCGAACCGAATAAGTCAAGCGTTAGAAAAAATGCATATTTACAAGAATGTGTCCAGAGAAGAAACGAGTGTAAAAGTTAGAGTATATTTGGTTAGTAATAAATCTCACACTTGACTAGTCGTTTGAATCAACTGATAGATGTGACATGTACAATCTGAATTGAAGAAAAAATAACCTTCATAGTACATTTAGCTACAGCAATTAAGTAGTTCTTTAAACCCTTAACTGCGGCTCATGACGAAGATTTTGTGTGGTAAATATAAATTAGGCTAACGAATTCGATTACTGGTGCAAATTTATTTTAGATCATTTTTAGAAGGTCTAAGGTATACTAAATAAGATGCTGTTATCCATTTTCGAAATCATCGTTTCAAATAGAAGATTTGAAATATTTAAAACTCCAGTTTTTATGATTTTGGCAAAATCTTCGTCATTGATAGTTAAGGGATTGAACCGTTTTGAGTTATATTTCTTTTAACATATATTGCACGTATACTACCGGCCAAAAGTTCGTGAACGCTCTGAATTTTCCAACTCGTCAAAAAACGTGTCATACCACCGAATCCTTTAAGATATTCAAAGAACACAAACGAAATCTTTTTATGTAGAGGAATAAAGCTTTCAATTGGTGCATACAGTTTTACATCAGACATTATTTTGTCTTAGTTGTTGTATTTTCAAAATGTCGAATTTTGTAACTTGTTTCTTCCAACTGTTATCTTTCACCGGAGGATTAATAAATTTTTCTGGATATTACCAATTTTTTTGTAAAGACTACAACTCAAGACCTTGAAATTTATTTTTTATAAAAGTCGCTACGATTTTTTGTTGCAAAGTTATGATTTTTTGAAAATTTCCAATTTTACCAGTTGAGTGAGAATTCTTGGAAAAAAGACCAAAAGTTCGTGAACATGCAGTTTATTCATGTGTCGCGAATCGGAATGATGCGATTCCTTAAAGATGATGCAACATATTACATTTTATAAAGAATACACTTTTTAAATGTGAACTACAATTCAAAACTCCAAAATGTTACTTGATAATCAAATTTCACATGAGACCCTCGAAAAGCTCGTCAAAAGAATGACAAAACTCTGCAAAGCAGTACTGAAAGTAAAGGAGGTAATTTTAACGAATCAAAAGTGTAAAAATTATTATTAAGTGTTTAAAAACATTATTTTTGTTATTTTAATGAATTATTAAACGTTTAAAATCATTAGTTTTGTTTTTGGAATTAATTATTAAGTGTTTATGGCAGTTAGTTATGTTATTCAAATTTTGTTGTGTGAACAGTAAATATCATGAATTTCGATTTAACATGATTTATGAACACGAAAATCACTATTTGAAATGATAAAATTTCCAATAAAATTGTTCTTCAGTGTAAATTGTGTTTTTTATTTTTTTAGTATTTATGTTATTTTTTTTTTGTATGTGTATCGTAGTATTTGTTTCTCACATTGCTCGTTGAGTTTTAGGTGATTCTCGGACTTAAATCCTCGATTATCACAATTTGATTTAAGCAAACAACTGTTTCGAATAATACCAGCCACATTTGTGTATAAATCAAATACAACATTTGTCAATTACCAAATATCAAACAGACGCAAAAAACTTAATGTGGATGGCAAAGATTTTTGCCATTTTATTGTAAAGACAATAAACCGAAGACTGAATTTTGTTTGATAAATGAAATACGAAATTCTGTTAAAAATTACCGGAACACAGTTGCCATTCTGTACCACACCTCAAATTGTTCGTCATTTACCGTAGTTATTTTTCTTAATTTACTAAAAAAAACATTTACTTTTTCCGTTTGTAAACAATCTTTCATATGTTACTTATTAATAAAACAAAATAATAGTAAAATTGTTGTGATGTCCATGTGATAGTACTGACAAGTATGAACAATTTCATTTTTTATTTGTTACTGTACGACGTATATCATTCGATTTATAAGAGTTTTCAGTGCAAATTTTCGAAAAATTCTCACTCATAAGAGAGTAATCTTTAAATCTGAAAAACTTATAAATATAATAATAAATAAAGTTACATAGAAAATCCATATATGGATACGAAAGGATCATAGCGTCAAATATTACAAGTTTTTTGTGATTAACCTGTAGTTTTATTTTAAGTTCTAAAAGTTGATAAGTAAAATGCACCATATCTATTCCTGGAAGTTTCGAGTGGCTGAATTCATTCGCAAACATAGCTTTTGCTTTTGAACCCTGTGAGGGGGTGAAAATAACGGTTGAAAATGAAAATTTCATTCATTTTTTAAAGCGAATAATAATTTGTTATTGGGATTTTTGTAGTTACTGGTTTCGTTTTTGAACTCAGTTTTTACAATAAGATAATAGGTTTTAGGAAAATTCGTCGTAAAATATAGTTATTCAGGATGTATGTGCTACAGTGCCTCTGAAACGGTTTAATTTGATTAGCGACAACATTCGTAGTTTCTTAACCGCTTATGTATCATAAAATTTAAATAAGCAACGAAATTATTTATCGATAATTACGTTTTTTATAAGAATATCATATATGATGTAAATAAAGTACAATAGACAATAAAGTACTGAAACGAGCTTGGGTACAAGGTACCAAATTGCAAAATAAAAAATGGATTGAACGAAGATAGAAATTTGTAACTGCTTTTAGTTTAATTAAAATACAATATTATAGTTTTAAATCCCTCTACCGGTAACTGCAGAACTAAAAATGCCTAATTTCTGTCAAAATAACGTTTCGGCCCAGATCATCCACATGGACCTCGTCAGTAAAACAGTGGAAGATCCTGTCTTAGACATTTGATAATTTTAATTGAAATTTCAACCTTATTCAAAATTAAAGGATATTTTGGAGAAAGTAAAAGAGTTAGATATAAAAAAAGCAGGAATGTAATGTCATTAAAAAAAGTATATATATATGGGACGTTTCACGTCAACCGGATAATCAGTGTACCCAAAATTTGAATTAACCAATCAAGACGTTTAAGGGCTCAAAATGTTCGTCTAGTCAAGCGCCTTTAAAAAAGTTGTGGCCTTTTGGTAAATTTCATAATGGCGGCTCAAAATGGAGGCTGGAAACCGAACAAAAAATGAGAGTTCGAATCAAAAAGCTTGTGGGAAAGAAAATTGGTGTTCTATTCGATTAGTTTTGGGCTCAAATTGTTGGTTTCTGAAGTCTTCAAAAAATTAGTAAGGTAGATTGATGAAATCCAAGATGGCGGCTGAAACGTCGAAATCGTCGTGATTTAAAAAAGAATCGTCAGATAAATGCTAAAATTAGTTTACGGGGGTTTTGTATCATGAATCTGAAGACGGATTTGCAAAATTCAAGATGGCGGATCCAATATGGTACACAAATTTTCGAAAAATATTCTAAAATAGCCCCCGACTACTCAATTTTATTAAGAGCAGGTAATTTTCACTTTTCGGTCGGCCATCTTGGATCCACCATTTTAAATTTTCAAAATCCGAGGTCAGATTTGTAATCAGCGACCCCGAAAACCCCCGTGTACCCAGTTTCATCAAGATAGGATAACTTTTCACTATTCGGTCGGCCATCTTGGATCCGCCATCTTGCATTTCATCAATCTACCTTACCAACTTTTTGAAGACGTCAGAAACCAACAATTTGAGCCCAAAACCAATAGAATAGAACACCAATTTTCTTTTCCACAAGCTTTTTGATTGGAATTCTCAATTTTTGTTTAGTTTCCAGCCTCCATTTTGAGCCGCCACTATGAAATTTACCAAAAGGCCAAAACTTTTTTGAAGGCGCTTGACCAGACGAACATTTTGAGCTCTTAAACGTCTTGATTGGTTAATTCAAATTTTGGGTACACTGATTATCCGGTTCACGTGTAATGTCCCATATATATCTATCTTAGAAAACCGTAATACAATTAATTTAATATGTTGATTAACAACATTTGTGGGTGCGGGTCGAAAAACCCGACAGTCAAAAGCCGACACATAAAAGAAATAGACACATCGTCCGAAGGACAGTCACTTTTTATACTGTCGGCTTTTTGACTGTCGGATTTTCGTTTGTCGGTTTTTCGACCCGCACCCACATTTGTAGTTTCTTAACCGCTTATGTATCATAACATTTAAATCAAGAATGAAATTATTTCTCGGTAAATACGTTTCTTAGGATGTAAATAAAATAGAACAAACATACTTAAACTGAAGCGGTTAATGAATATTTGTAATTTTATTGGCCTTTGAGAAAGCGTTATTCGTCATGATTTTTGTTGATTAGCAGTGAAATTGTCGTACAGGAGAAGTCTTGTCGGCATCATTGAATAAAAGCTTTCCTTTGATTGACTACCTAAAAGTGTCACAAACGGTCGCATGGGCTGCACCACAATTGCTGCTCGGAAAGCGTAGAGAACTGGAAGCTTATTAACCGAATTTCCCCTTTAAATACATCTAGTAATTTGCTAATACGCATCGCTTTCGTAGTAGGGGTCTTTAGAAACCGTTGAACCGTCACTCCATTTTCTCAAGTTCTTTAGGTAGATTCAAAGTTTCATTTGATGGCTTGAGACGTGAAAGCTAAGTCTAACGTAGCGTCGTTTCTGTCATCGTAGAAATCGTATGCAAAATAACATACAGCGAACTAAATTCAAGGGACGCTTAAAATATGGAACCGACGAGTTTCGACGCTGAAATACACACTACCCGACAACGGGGCTAATATTGCTTTTTGCCGCGGAGCGCGAAAATTCCGCTAAAATGAGAGATGAAAATGCAAAAATCACCGGGTGCTCGGGTCGCAGACTCGTGGGAAGCTTTCCAGAACTCGGTAAAAAGCTTCGATATAAATACGATTTGCTAATTCGGAATAAACCGGCCGTGTCGATGATTATGCACGTATCAATTTATCGAATTCACGTAGACGATTCGAGAATGTTGGATGAAAAAGTTCACGTCAACAAAGAGATTCGCATGATAAAAGGCTTTTACGCGTGTCTGCTCCCTTTCAATATTTTTCGCTTGTCATTAAAAATATAAGCGAATGTCGATTGAAAATAATACGGGCGGAATATTTTAAAATGCTGTAACTGCAGTAATGCTGAGTGCACTTTTTCACCTCGCTAAGAGTTACAACTTTTTTTCCATTCGAAAGCATAACGCGATCAAGTAATTGCGTCACGCACCCATCTGCATTGTCGATGTAGATAGGATCAAAAAGAGTTTCGTATGTTCTTGTTGTCACTGGAAAATCAGGACACTTAGTCGCAATGGCAATCCCTTCGATGTACCGTAAACGCACAGTTTTATTGTCATCAAAAAGGAAATAGGTTTGATAGTGATTTTGTCGGACTTGTTGAGAGACATCATGATAACTGTAAAGAATTGAAATAAATGTACAAATCGTTACCGCTGCGGCTGAAAGTAATTTTATCAACTGTTTTTCTTATTGTCATGGGGCCAGACTTCATTTACATAATTTTAAAGAAACTAGACATATAATTTTGAAAATGTTACAAAATGTACACATCACGTAAAAAACGCATGTTTTTCGATGATTTTTCATGAGTATCTCAAAAACAAGCCTTAACAAAAAATTATGCGGATCAAAATTGAAGGTAATGAAACATCGAAGAGATTCGTTTTTTTTATTTTTTGTTCTATGTGCATTAGAACCAAAGTTATGGCTCTTTGAAGAACACTTCGCATTCTATGATATCAAAAATCGAACATTTCAACTTGAAATAGCGGGGAAACGAAAAGTTTTTTCAAAAAAACTTATTCTACTTATTTTGAAGGACTTGAAAGGAGTTTTAAATTTAGCTGCGGTTAAAGTTGCAGAGTTTAAACCAGAAGTTAAAAAATTGACAGATTTATGGCGATTTTAAAATGATTTTCTTAGTTATTAGTAAAAAAAATCGGTAATAAAATTAATGCCCTTTCTACCAAAATTGAAAATTAAAAGCTATCCTTCTGCAATTTACTTTATATGGGTACAAACAATAGGTTCTAGAAGTTTGGCCGGTTTTAGATGTCTCCAGGCCGAAAAATGCTGGATATACTTTTGAAAAATATATTTGAAATTTTGAAAATATTTATTTTTTAATTACTTTTTTCGATGAAAAATGACTGAATTATAACGATTTGGAGGTGACAACTACACACGGAGACCCTTTTCCCTGATCCCTTTAAAAGGGTGTAAATAAAAATGGAAGATCTATCATAAAATGGAACTGACAGGAGTCCAAGAGCTTAGAATTCTGAACCAAATGCCGGTTAGAGCGATAATTTAGCTGTAAAATTGAGAAATTTATCGGGAAAAAACTCAACGCATTTTTCGGTTCAATTTATTTTCACGTTCATTCAACTTATTTACAGCTGATTTCAATCGAATACACGTCCGAATCTAGAAGTTTACAATTATTTTTAAATAGGGGTAGTTTTCACCCTTTAAAAATCAAAAGCAACTTTTGGCACATATTGTCAACTTTGAAGTTTTTCATTGGTTTCATGGCTTAACTTTTTTCGGCATCGTACCCAAACTTTTTTCGTCTTCCTGACACCTGTGATTTATATTTAAAATTGCACAAAGTAATCAGAATCCTTCAACTGTTGTATCTCTGCGCCAGCTGATTAAATTCCTGACCCAGGAATGTTCCAATTGGAGGCTGCAGATGCTTTACATTCAATTTTTTTATTTTTAGGTCAAACTTCAATGTGTCAACTCTAATACCCCCACCAGGCAAATTTTGAAAATTACGTCTGCCTTTCTCAATAGTAGTTTTAAATACGTCCGCAAAAGCGCGGATAAAAATAAAAAATATCAACCTATGATCTGACGCCTGCTACCATTTTTTGTAAAGTTTGGCACTCGGTAAAATTTAAGGGTTAAGCCAATCGAATGGGTAATTTCATTAAGAAATAATAATATCTTTATATTTTCAGTAAAAGAAACATTTTAAAAAAGTTTGTTAAACAGGCAGTTTATTTTTCAAATAGAAAAATTGTGTTTTAACCACGAAAAATGGTTGAAAACTAAATTTGTTTGTTTAAATTGAAAATTTTTCTATTTATTTAACAATAAATTTTTCTCAATTATTTAACAATCTTTTCTCAGAATACTGAAATCAGGTATGCCTGCAAAGGGTACAGAGTTAGAGGGCTTTTTTAATTCGAGGAAAAGTCACTTGTTACCTAATACTAAAACATAAAAAAAAATCGGAGAATAGGTGCCAGATCATTCATTGGTATTTCACGTTTTTATTCATGAATTATAAATACTAGCATTCTTTTATAGAAAAAAATTGAACAATATGGTTAACAATGAATTGTGAAAAAGAACACTGCAAAATTTCGGAAAAAAATTAAGAACATCGTTAATGTTTTGTTTGTTTAATTCTTTCTTCAATTTTGAAATTTGCTTCAAACTTATCACTCGGGGATATTAAGGACGCTGATGGCATATATGAAGACAAATATTTACAATTCAAAATGGTAGATCCGTTTAAGCCCCAAAAGTGAAAATTTGGAGCGAAATCATTTTAATTTGTATTCATTATATATTATTTTCAATACTTTACAATTAAGTTACTAGCGATCAAAAGGGCTTATATGTTATATCAGTAATAAAAGATTCAACATAAATCTGCTTCGCTTATAATATTTAAACTAGATTCTAGCGCTTATTTTACTTTCTAGCCGATGTAAAACACATTTGTCCTCAATCGTGAATGAATGCATCGTTACGCGTTTAGGACGCGCGTGCAGATGCATTTATAACAATATTTCAACATGTAACGAATAAAATACATGTCTCGGATAGTTAAACTGCCTCCCTACTAAGAAATGTCGTCAAATACATTGTCTTAGTTGCGAAACCTTTTTCATATGTTATCAAGCAAATTAAAAAAAGCAGTCTTAATCTAGTAGACAGTCAATATACAGAAGGAAGGTAAACGAAGGAGGAATTCAAAAATAAGCGTCACTTCAATGCTAGTGGACACATCGTATGTGAAATTATTGCCAACATATATATAGTCAGAAAAAAATTATTCTACTATTGGGAAAAATGGAACAGACTGGGGTTTTGTTCCATTTTTCCCAGTAGTACACTCTAAATTTCTTAAAGTGAAAATTGAGCCACTTTCTCCTAAAACTTTTTCACTATTTCTAAAGTGGAAATCTCACTTTATTAAAAGTAAATAAATATTACTCTAATAAAGCAAAATTTCCACTTTTGAAGTAGTGAAAAAGTCACATGCGGCAGAGAGTGGCACAATTTTCACGTTAAGTAATTTAGAGTGTAGAATTAATTTGTTCTGGCTATATATTATTATTAGTATTATGAACGTCTTTATTGACAAATATAAAATTAATGTTCTCTATAATAATACACACTTATATCGAGAAATACATATGCCAAGAGGCGAGTTACAGGTGATGTTGTTTTCTAAACTGACCTAAGATATTATGCTTTTGAGTCGATAATATATTGACATTTATTTCACATAGGATGCGTGCACTGGTATTATAGTGACGCTTATTTTTTAATTCCTCATTGTTTACTTTCCTTCCGTTTATTGACTGTCTACTAGATTGAGACTTTATTTTGATTGACATAAAAACCCCGACGTTTAAAAACTAGACATTTAAAAAAACCGGCATTTCAAAATGCTCACATATTTTGAAAGTCTGGTTTTTAAATGTCGGATTTTTCAGTGTCTGTTTTATGATTTATCGGGTTTTTGTGAGGTACACCCAGATTTTTGTCGGTTGACGGTGAAAGACTTCTTTAATCAATATTTACACGGAAAATAATTTTACGCCGTGATAGGCTAATATTATGGCGGGACAGCAAAATTGTGGTGTCGATATGGCTATGACCTCAGTATTACCTTGCGACGGCATAACAACCTCAACATAAACATTTGTTTGTTGTGCTACAACAGCAAAATAGTTTTCCTGGAATACAGTAGGGAAAGCGTATAAACAATAAATGTGAGGCTACGGTAAGACAATGGCGCCAACACCCTGGTAGAAAATGAGTCCAGTTTTTGGCCAGTTTCTGTGTTTCCCGTGTTAAAGGTATAGGAAAACTGGACAATGTAACAAAAAACTGGACAGATTTCTACCAGGGCACCACGCGTTAGGCTGCGACAATACAAACATTATTTTCCATGTACGTTGATAATAAAACAATTTTTTAAATTTATTCACCTAATTCCTAATAAAGCATGCCTTATTCAGTCTTAATCAGAATCCGATTAGGTATTTATGCATATTTGATTCGGATCAGATACTGACCAATATTAGGGAATAGAAATAAATCTATTATGGATATTAGTAGGCTTACATCGTTTCATGAGAAGAAGTAAGAGGCAAAAAAGTCGTTGCTGATACACGAACGGCAACTGGCATTGTGAAAGGTGTGCGATGGTGCGCTAATTAAGTAGGAAACCGAGTGGCGCAATAGCTGCTCCATTTTTCTTGCGTATCGTCAAAACAGTCGAAAGGACCGACCGAGAGTAGGTGAGATGCAGTTTGCCAAGTGCAATCATAGAAAAGTCACGAACCGCATATTGCCGCCATCGATACCTGGCGCAGAAATCCACTGCTCGGAGCACACACGCGTGGAAGACGGATGAGCTAGTTTATCGTCGATGTACCCGGCTGCCGTTGCCGCCACATTACATAACCTAACATTGCAGAATAGTTTCGAGTTCATAAGAGCCCAGGTTATTCCCCCGTAGGCAATGATCTTTGATTCTGTTGCATTCCGCCAAAGGTTTTACGTATAATTCAAATTGTCTTCGGGATGAAAGTTAACCCGTTGGTAGACCCCCGATTCCATCGCGCACTTCGCAGGTACTTTTCTCCCAGTTAATTGGGAAATGAAAGTCCCAGCAGTCGTCGAGAGTGGGCGGCGAGCCAATACCATTTAACAGACTTATTAATGAAGCGATCATTTTTTTTCGCTTCACTTACAGGCTCAAGTAAATTGATCGGAAAGAAAACGTTATTATTTCAACTATTCGTTAATCCATTAAGGTATGTCGTTTGAAATCACTCAATCTCTTGTGATACCGCAGAAAAAAACTGGTGTTTTTGCAGCTTGGTGCAGTGTAAAACATAATTGGAAAAGTCCTTTACAAAAGGAAACTGATAAAACAATATCTAAACAAAAATGTTTAAATAACGGGGAGAATCTTTTACTAGATTCTACCACTAAATATCACAAGACAAAATATTATTGGACAAAATATCATGCCAAAATATCATAATCCAAAATATTATAATCCAAAATATAATGCAAAATATTATTGGAACAAAATATCACAGGATAAAATATTCTTTAGACAAATTATTATAATCTAACCTAACCTAACCTCACCTAACCTAAACAGTAATCAAATTCAAGGAATATAATAAATGTACACAGTGTCATGAAATAAATTCGTATTTGCAACTCGCGAGTAATATCACAAAATTTTCGATGAAAACTATACAATATTAATTTATTAATATATAATAATATATATTAAAATTATATTATTTTAAAATAATATATAATACATATGTAATAATATATAATAATATTTTGGCATAATATTTTGTCCCATGATATTTAGAGGTGCATCCTTTTACTACGAAGCCACTAATTAAAAATTCGTAACAGCGAATTTTATTATATACGGAAAACATTGAACTTTTTCGGATACTTTACCTTCCCAAGTGGAAAATTTTAATATAAATTTTATAACATTTTAATAAAATCCCCCATATAACAAATGTATGAAAATTATATAAATAATTGGTGTTATAAATATTTTATCAAATTAAAATGTTTAAATATAATTTTTATAACTTCTGTATAGAAGGTGAAAATGTTAGTCTCATAAAGGAATAAAATTCAGTCATTCATAATAATTAGATCTAAATTCTGTCAAAATTTCAAAATGTGAAAATCTCGCTAATCGAGAAAACCAGGATACGCATTGTACGAAAATTCGCTCGATAAACGAAGCGCCTAAATGTATAAAAACACAAATTTCGCAGTTCTGCATTAAAAATTTAATAACTTTTTTATTTATTGAGATATATAATTTTTTCTTTCTACACTAGATCTGGGAAACTTTAATGAACATTTTCGTTTTTATTCGTTTCAAAATTCTCAAAATTGACTGAGTTATAGCGAGTTGAAATAGTAACCAGTGCTGCGTAGACAGTACTCAGTCGTGTTTCTTCCTTTCCGTGTAGTTGATGGAGACTCCAAGCGTTACAAACGGGAAAAATATCGCGCTGTACAACAATATCCCGACCTCCCCTACGGTTTTTGCGAAAAAAATGAAAAATGTACAGTACCGCTCAAAAGTATGAGCTCACCCTTGCGGAATTTTGGCTAAATTAAAATGTTGTTATCTCATCGCCAAGTCAACATACGGGAAAAATAAAAAAGGGGAATTAAAGAGAAGACTTTCAGCTTCTCATTCGCGGTAGTTTCATTCCTATATGAGTAATTCCATGGAACTTTTAAAATTCGAGTTCGGAAAATTATCTTTTCCTCGACTTGGGACCCCTCCTTCAAGGTTATTTGAAGGTCAAACTGTTTTTTGAATGCGAACCTATACATTTGAGGTCGGGATTCGAAATAGCGTAAAATTTTACATTAAAATAAGCTTCGAGGTTCAAGGTCAACGTGACTTCTAGAAGTCAAGTAAGGCTAAAATTACATTTGCAAGAAAATCTTGCAGAATAAGTGGCTATTGGAAAAAGGATTAATGACAGATCTAAATTATCATTCAAGTAGTACTCCGAAAATGACCTTTTCCTCGACCTTGGACCTTCCCTTTAAGGTCATTTAAAGGACAACTTTTTTTTAAATGCGAACCCATACTACGCAAGCAATTACAAAATATTATTTTATGCACGACGTTAAACGACAGAACTATATTTTGTCTTTGAATCTGCATTACCGACAATTGTTATTCTGTTTCCCTGAGGGATTGCGAATTTGAAAACTGGCAACGTTGACTATTAATGACAAATGACGTTTGGCGCATTTTAACAACGTCATTTGTTGTCTTTGATACCACTGACGTTTAATACCCCGTTATTGCCATTTAATACACCATTTTACGATATATTTTACATAGTCAAGAAAATATTTTTTATTTTCTACAATATAAAACTGAACGTAAGTTGTAAAAATGCTAAGTACGATGAAAATGTTATTTTTTAATTGAAATTGTGTGCTAACAAAAAATGAAATCTAGTTGATAAATTTTCAAAATAATGGACATGAATTTTTTTATGATAAGCTTTGAATTCAAAGTTGACATGTTTTTTTTATATCATTTCATAACTGAGATGTCAGGAACATAGTAAAAAAAGTGATTATTTCTCTACCTTTTGAGTGTGACAAGCAAAAATGTAGTTTTTAAAACCAAAATACGCTAGAGAAGTGATATTTAAAGCAGCCAATCAATAATTAGCATGAGTCGCATACTTATGGGACCGGGACTATTTCATTCGTTAAACTGTCCTAAGTAATATTCCGTTTTCACATATTGCGGATCATGAAAGTCATTTTGTTAAAATTGCTTTTTCCAAAAATTAACCATTTTCATGAAAATCGAGTTACTCCCACATATTTGTTTTTAGTACGTCGTGCATGGTAGACACATGCATATAACCTTCAGTTTTTGAAAATATAGAGTAAGAGGAACAATTTACTCCATTTTCGAATCCTTTGGACAATATGCATTTTTTTTATTACATTGAACAGATAAGAATTTCTCTTAGTACCACCTGAGAATTTAGTTCATTTCGAATGTTTTCGTAATCACGCATGACTCTAACGACTTATGGTCGATTTCTGGTAATAGAATATTGTTCTTTTAACTCAATTTAACCGTATTAAACAATTTTTAAATCATTGCATCCCTTAAATTGAAACGTTACAACACGGTACCTCGAATTTTAAAAGTTTCGCGGAATTACTCATATATACATTTCTCTATGAACTATGCTCGATTTACTAAAGTCATTTTTTCGTATTATTTTTTTCTTTTTCAATCCGCTCCCATTTTTTTAAAAATGATTGCAAGAGATGTGTACAACGTGTAATCGAAAGGTAATCTCTATAGCTTTAATTTGCCTCTTCGGGATTTTGTCTAATATTTCTTTACAAAAACTTTCAATTTTGAACAAAATAATGTGATTTTTTTTCTATCTGCTATATCTCGGAAAATTGACGTGATATAAAAAATATCTAAAAAACAAAAAGTTTCATTTTTTAATTATCTATTGGCTGAAATTTTTTCAAATTTTTAGAAGCATTTTTTTTTAATCCTATTTTTGTCAAGTTTACGTTTTTGTGCTGCGATTATTAACAGATCTAGATTTGCATTTCAACTGTGCTCAGTTTGCGATATAATAATTCATGTACATGTATTTATAAATGAACGATGAACTTTATTTTAACATTATACATAGAAAGTATCAACAATTGCATTCATGTACATATTTATTAAATTTTGCTTTCTTCAAAAAAAAACCGCCACGCGCTTTGCGTGAAACATCCTACACGGAAAAAAATAGTACGTCGCTCCAGCCATATTGCCCAGCTAAAACAGCTTCCCACTGACCAGCAGGTCGATGTAAGTCGCGAGTGAAGACGTAAAATGACAATTAAAATTCGAAATCCTTAAAATTTTTTTTTCTATAAATAGGTATACTTTTCTTATGTCTTGAGGAATATTTCTACATAATTTCTAGACGATGTGGTTATTTATATTATTTTTATATGATTTTTTAAAGTCGTTAATAGTGAAAAAATCACTACTTTTTTCATTTTAAGGCTTCCGTATTGATTACCGCGTTAGATACGACAAAAATGCACTGAACCTTTTTTGTAGAGCACAAAATTTCCTACAAAAAAGTCAGTGAGAGCCATAGTCTAATGTCAATATGTACGGCATGAAAAACATCGCAATTTATTGAATAAATCATTGAAATTTTAGAACAGAGATAGTTATCTTATTCGTGACGTATCTATTAACATTAGACTATGGCTCTCACTGACTTTTTTGTAGGAAATTTTGTGCTCTACAAAAAAGGTTCAGTGCATTTTTGTCGTATCTAACACGGTAATCAATACGGAAGCCTTAAAATGAAAAAAGTAGTGATTTTTTCACTATTAACGACTTTTAAAAAATCATATAAAAATAATATAAATAACCACATCGTCTAGAAATTATGTAGAAATATTCTTAAAGACATAAGACTTACATCGCGACCTGCTGGGCAGTGGGAAGCTGTTTTAGCTGGGCAATCTGGCTGGAGCGACGTACTATTTTTTTCCGTGTAATAGTAAAGACAAACATAATCTTAAACTTGATCATAGTTTAAATGCAACTTTGCATCCGAAAATGATTGTTATACAACAAATGTTGAAGTCAACTAAATACGGCAAAAAAAAATTTCCTTATGAAAAAATTTCAGCCAATAGATAATTAAAAAATGAAACTTTTTGTTTCTTAAACATTTTTTATATCTCGTTAATTTTCCGAGATATAGCAGACTGAAAAAAAATCACATTAATTTGTTCAAAATTGAATAAGTATTTGTAAAGAAATATTAGACAAAATCCTGAAGAGGCAAATTAAAGCTATAGGAATTACCTTTCGATTACACGTTGTACATTTCTCCTGTAATCATTTAAAAAAAAATGGGAGCGGATTGAAAAAGAAAAAAATAATGCGAAAAAATGACTTTAGTAAATCGAGCATAGTTCGTAGAGAAATGTATAAATTGGAATGAAACTACCACGACTGAGAAGTTGAAAGTGTCTCCTCTTTAATTCTCTTTTTTTTATTTTTCCCGTATGTTGACTTGGCGATGAGATATCAACATTTTAATTTAGCCAAAATTCCGCAAGGGTGAGCTCATACTTTTGAGCGGTACTGTATGTCTAAATCTGTTATTTTTAGGACGGAACGGGTTAATTAGCTGTAATTCAAATTTCATTCTTCATCCCGGAGTAGGAAATACTTAGGTATTCAAATCGTAGTATGAATCAAAAGAATGGGAGCGAGAGAGGGGGGAGTGGAGTGTAGGGAGAGAGAATGTCAGGCAAGAAATGCATAAGATACGCAGATTTCCGGAACAGAAACCGCAACGTCCCATTTCCGGATGAATTGGTCAGCCTCGGCCGTCTCGTTGCGGTGCTGGCGGCATCGTCACGTCGTCGAAAAGGAACGCGTTGACGACGCGACACGGCACTCCGCTGGGACCCGGTGGTTCGAGGTGGAAGTTTGGGTACGCGGGGTTTGGGGTGTTGGCCGCTGGCGGGTAATGGCTGGGCACGGATGGGGTAAGGTAAGCAAAGCGATGTGCTCCCGGCGACATAGGAAAACAGTAATCAGGAAGTAACCCTGGGACTGGTGGAATTCACGCGCTGTCGGCGGATCAACTTGCGGGTGTACTGTAATACCCTCCGCAATGCATACAAATGTCATTTCCACTTCGAGGTTCCACCATTCCACGTTCCTTATTCTCGGCGATCCTCGTATACTTCCTTCCTTTCTTGTCGGCCAGGTGTGCACCGTATCTCTTTCAGCCTCTCGCATTGTCATTTCAGATATCTCCTCCTGGCTCGGCCACCCTGGACCCCCCTCGCAACTCTCTCTCTCTCTCTCTGTTACTCCGCAAGAGCCGGAGGACCCTCGCACCTCGTTCACGTTGAAGCTACCGCGGAACTTGCTACGAAGACACGTGGTCCATTCTATCTACAGAGTTTCCGCCTCTCCGGTTCCAATTGCCCTCCCTCGTCATGTCTCCGCAAGGAAGATCGACGGATGAGGAGATGAGATCCAGTATGACCCGCTAAAATATCTTGTATAGATGCGTGAATTGCCATTTCGTGTTTCGGAATGCTACACAGCGAATAAGTAATTTCATATTGGATGGAATTAAAATCAAATAAAACATTTGAGTAATTCTACAGAACTTTTAACTTTTTAAAATCATCAAAAACTATTTTAGTGGCACACTAATGGGACTTTTTCAGGTCGTTATTTAAATTTAATGTGCATATGGATTAATTAATAGAGTGATTAAATTTTCGCATATCAAATTTACAGAGAAAAATTTAAATATAGTAAAAAATATACTCAAAGATGGATACCCAAACTATGTCATAGGTCAATGTTTTAGGAAAAAAGTTTTTAAGATATATAACACATTTCAAAATACACATATAAATATAAATTATAAAAAAAACTATTAGCATCCCATATATAAATAACATCTCAGAAAATATAAGAAATAATTTTAGAAAAGATAATATTAGAATTGTATTCAAACCTACTAGCTTAAATATATGAGGTATCAAACGTTTCAAAGATAAAATTGATCATTTTCACAAAAAACATCATATACCAAATTAAATGCAACCAATGTGAAGGCGTATATATAGGCGAAACTGGTAGATTACTAAAAAAACGTATAAATGGACACAAACGTAATATATATTTAGATGAAGATAAATACCCAGGCTTAACTATACATAGGATAAACACAGGACATAGCTTTGATTTTAATAATGTATAAATCTTAGCCATGGAAAGAAAGAAATTTAATCGCAAACATTTAGATAAGTTATAAGAATGTCAACACAAAAACCAAAACAAAACACCATTGTAAAAGTCAAATGTTGTAAGAGATTTTCAGTCTCCTAACTGCTTTTGTTTAAACCGACACTATTTTCAAAAGCAGTGTTAAAGTAGTATACAAGGTATTTCTTTATTCAAAAATTAATATATGAAATCTTACTGAGTATTTATACTCATAAAATTCATTTTATTTGTATAGAATACTCAATAACATCCTGAGATTCAATAAAATGACATTATCAACAATAATTTAAGGTAAGCAAGAACAAATATAATTAATTAAAATAAATTGACTTATCAGAAGTTTTTAAAAGAACTGAAAATTTCAAATTTATAAAAATTTTGTGTTAATTTATGTATATTTTTTGTTAAACATTTACCAATTTTTTATATATGTAATATTTTCACTCTGATTATTTAATTATGTTAAATTGATTCTAAAAACGAATTTTGTTTATAATTTTTATAAAATTTTTATATTTTTTTTTAGAATAAAATATTCTCAAGAGGGCTAAAATTCATAGCCGAAACATAATTACAATTTTTTTATTAACACCTCGACACTTTGATATTTAACCCTCCTGTGCACCAGTTTTTCTTTTCCCATAATTAACAATGTAATTTGGACGAGTATATTCGTCCTGACGTACAGGAAGGTAACAGGAAGGTAACCCATTAACGCTCAGACGGACGAATTGTCAGCATTAGTTTGAACATCGATAATTTGTATATAAATGCCTTTAGAAAAATATGAGCTCTACTGTTTCTAAAGTAAAATTGTATGCTCTTTCAGAATCTTTCAATAGAATTTCGAGAAAATGAACCGCAAAAAAGTTATACACGTTTTTCTTTTAAAAATCATGGTTTTTTACGTTTTGTTTTTCACAAAAACATCAGTTTCACCTCGAAATGGCGTTGGGAACATATCTAAGTTCAAAATATCGCGTCCATGGATCCCCAGGATTAAAATGTACCATATCTGAATTCATAATTCAAGATGGCAGTTTACAAAATGGCTCCTAGAAGCTCAAAATTCTTTTTAAAACTTAACCATTTTTTTCTTAAAAACTATGGACTTTAGAGAAAATTTTCTAAGAACAACAATGCTTTGGAATGAGTCAAAGAATACTCTCAAATTTTATCAGCATGCAATAATGCACTACTTGATTTTTCAAAAATTTGAAAAATCGAAATTTTGAAAAAAGTCATTTTAAAAATTTGAGTAGGTTCTTTAAATAGTTCTAAAATATTTTTATTCTAAGAAAATGTTCTCTAATGCCTATAGTTTCCAAGAAAATAAATTATTGGTCTTGAAATATAGAAAAGTTTAATAATTTATTTTCATGAAAACTATAGACTTTACAGAAAATTTCCTTAGAACAAAAATATCTTAGAATTATTTAAAGAAGCTACTCAATTTTTTTTCAGATATTTTAAATGATTTTTTTCAAAATTTCGATTTTTCGAATTTTTGAAAAATCAAGCAGTGTATTATTGCATGCTGATACAATTTGAGAGAATTCTTGGACTTATTCCAAAGCATTGTTGTTCTTAGAAAATGTTCTCTAAAGTGTATAGTTTTTAAGAAAAAAAATGGTTAAGTTTTAAAAAGAATTTTGAGCTTCTAGGCGCCATTTCGAAAACTTCCATGTTAAATTATAAATTCTGTTATGGTACATTTTAATCCTGGAGGTCCATGGACGCGATATATTCAACTTAGATATGTTTCCCAACACAACTTCGTGGTGAAAGTGATGTTATACTGAAAAACAAAATGTAAAAAACAATGTTTTTTAACAGAAAAACGTGCATAGCTTTTTTACGGTTCATTTTATCGAGATTTTATTGAAAGATTCCGAAAGAGCATACAATTTTACGTTCGAAACAGTGGAGCTCAAATGTTTCTAAAGGCATTTATATACAAATTATCGATGTTCAAACTGATACTGAAAATCCGTCCGTCTGAGCGTTAATGGGTTAAAGAAACATTTGAAGAGATATTTCACTTACGAAAAAATCAAAGAAGAAGAAAATATTAATTCTTCGAATATAGCACTAATGGGACATATTTTTTGTTAGTTTTTACAGCACTTCCAGAGTAAGAAACAGTTGGCGTAACTCGTTTTTGAATAAATTGAATAAAGTCAAAGTTGAAACTAAATAATAGCCTAATGGTAGATACAGGTGTACTTATATTTTATATCTTATAGTTTTTATATTTAAAGATAAGGTACTTGTTACGAGAAATACAGATTTTTTTGCTCATTACACAGGTCTACAAAAAAGAGGGTCTTGGATGTTGTTGGGAAGCTGTGGGTCATTTCCGATGCAATTGTATACGTAGAATCCAAACTCGAAGTCAGAATTGGTCCATCATGTAAGGTTTTTGAGATATTTGAGGTTATGTACTCGAAAAACGCGTTATTTTGCTATGTTTGAGTTTACGTACAGGACGCAACAATTTTTGTTGGCCTTCTGTACTATTTGCATCTTTTAGTACCACCTTTACTTACATTGGTGGATCCAAGATGGCGGACAAAATTAGGGAAATGTTGCTTGATTTGAATCTGCCATCTCAGTTTTCAAAATTCAAAACGTATTACATATACATATTTCGGGGCCCCAAAATCTCAGAATAAAAGTTTCCAGCCATAAATACATGTTATTTATAAAATTCTTGTACTACCATTTGGAATTCGCCATTTTGAATTTTGGAATTCTCTTCGTCATCAGCGACCATAAAAACCCCTTAATAAAAATTGCCATGAAAATCGAAACTGAAATAAACTGGAAAACGCTTTTCTAGAAAAACCAACTAATATTTTTAAATACGTCAAAATTTAATTTTTATAAATGAAATTATCTGTTAGAAAAGGTGGTTCCTGAGAGAACCACCGTACTTAAAGTTTTAATTTGATTTAATAATACGAAAATTTATTAATTTTCATCATTTGTAATAAAAAAATTGGCCTAACTGCGATCCCCAACTAGTGGCCTAACTCCGACCACGCTTTTTAGTAATTTTTTGTTTTCAATAGTATATCCTGAAATTTGATGATATCTAATTGCATCTAAGATGTGCAGGAAAAATGGGAAATAGGGGTGGACGATATAAATGAGGATAGGAAAGAAATCAACTGGATGGAGATGGTAGAACAAACGAAAAAGAGCGAGGAATAGAATAAGGAGTAAGTTATAAGATGTAAGCAAGAATAAGCTTCTAAAGTATGGGTTTATGATTGTTTATATTGTTGTAGTTTTGTGGAGGGTTATCGTCTAAACACATAAAATGTATAAAAAGCAGAAGTCTAGGTAAACCATTTTTTGTAAAAGCATAATAAATACAAATACAAAATGTATCATTTACGGTTTTTAATAAGAATGCGACGAGGGTATAAACGTAAAATATGTCAAAATCGCTTATAACTTATACTGTAGATGTAAACCGTACATAAAGTTTTTAACACACGTACATAACCGATAAAAAATGTCAAAGTTTCGATTAAATGGAAAAATCAATTTAAAAATATTTCTTTTTATTAAATCAATATTTTTATTTCTCTACTTGCATAATTTTAATTAACGATTTTGAATTTCGATTGAATATCATATTTATTCACTTTGCACAAGGAGATGGGGCTTAGTCCACAGTTGGGCCAAGTTTTTTGTTTGGATTCATTGTTCACAGAAACAAAATTTAGAAGCTTGATTATTGGCTAAAAAAGTTTCTAGTAACGTGTATTCTGATTGAATTGATGTAGGTTTTGTAGTACTGGTTTTGAATTTATGCTTTTTATGGTTAAAATCATTTTGATGTTTGGCCATTCTCCCTTAGTGAAAATGAGGCCCTCCTATACAACCAAAAGTAATTTAAAATAACATGTCTAGTTCGTCATATTGGATCCACCATTTTTTATTAAAAAAAAAAAACTGATTTTGTACTTGTATTCAGTGACGTTCAAAACTGAATAAAATGGGAATTGGCATATAATAATATATTGTGTTATGAAACATGAAATTTAATGCCTCTATCTATAGCGAGTATAAGCCGATATCGTGAAAATCTGCAGCAATACCAAATGTTGTTTTCAGAAATGTCAATAAACTACTTTTAACGTCCAATAAATTGTTTTATACGCTTTAACTATATAGAAACCTAGAACAAATTTTCGATCAAATTTTGGCATAGGGGAACCACTTTTAAATACTCAAATAGACAAAAATCAAAATATGTAAATAGATATTTTGGTAGTAAAGCAACTCGTAACACGTTAACACGTTTTTGGTAGGTCAGAAGGGGAACCGAAACTGGCCTCGCAGTGAAAACTGCATGTCACAAAAGAATTGTACCTAAAAAACGCGCAGAAAATTAGTTTTTATGAAAAAAATGCGTTAACCGTAATTTTTCCAGATTTTTACCAGCGGCATTGGAAAGAATGTCCTCGGCGAACCTAGTCGGACGTGGATGTGTCGTTTAAGATAAAGAATAGACGTGTTACCGCAGTAACCTACCTCGAGTATTGTGTGCCATTTTTTTAAACTGTCACAGAAATTTTTTACGTATTGGTTTTTTAATTTCGAAATATGTTGCTAGTTGGTATGGTTACACGTTTACATATTAAAACAATAACAAATTTGTAACTTTTTATCCTTCACCGCCGGATACGAAATATATGTTAATAGGATTCATCCCTTCAAGCCAAAACAATAGACAACATAACCAATTTTCTGCCAATTATGACTACTCATTTTTTTGGTGTATAAATTTGTGTCATAAAAACTGAATAATTAAATTTGACGGTATAATCGGAACTAAATTATTGCTTTGTAGCATTTACAAATATTCGGTTATGGTCTGGTACAAAACGAGCTTGGACTTATAATTCCGTATCAAAAACTAGAATTTTAAATCTGTAAATAGTGAAAATTATATTCCCGCCGTGAGCGTACAATTTTTAAATCATGAGGAAACTAGCCGCGGTAATCTCTGGTTGGATTTGTCGCTCCTTAATGCATGCAAATCGCCTTTGCACCTGCGGCACGAAAATCACATTATTAAATTTTTATTATATAGCGGTCGATTTTGAACATTCGTTCAATGTTCAAAGTTTAATGTAACTCATAAAGTACCTGTACAAGTGTTTTCAATTGAATACATGTTAATTTGAAATAAGGTACATTGAAAACAAAAAACAATTTTCGACATACAAGAAAATATTTATTTTAGTAGTCACGACTAAACAATTTATTAAAAGCACGAATATATTTTTAACGGATGTTTCTTCTCTTTGGCCTGACATTAATAACAATATTTCCTTACTAAAAACAAATGTGTACGTGCAATTTCGCACGAAACTACTCAACTAACTAAGAATTACGTTGAACCACGACTGGTAATGTATCATATATGTACATATTTATTGTAATTTTCAAGATGGTGTCTACCTTCTGAAAAAAGATATAAAGGAAACGAAATTCTCAGAAAAAAAAACTTTTTTTTTTACATTTCATTGTTTAGAAAAAGTGCGTTTTCCAAGAAAAAAACGAAATGCATGAGGGTGTTTCATACTTAAAATTGGTCGAAACCAAACTTTTTAAATTCCATCCCATTTTACCGGAAAAAACATACGAGGCTTTGAAAAATGATTCTACTTGCACCGCTCGTATAGAATAGTATATTACATTTATAATGGGAAATACGTATTTCCTGCATACTATTAGGAAAAACATCGTTCGTTACATACAGTTTGAAAATCGCCAAAAACGATAGTTGTTATTTGCTTGGTACATTTTTAAGTGTATCACTATTCTCAAGTTAAAGTTATTAGCACTTAAAAAATATTTCCATTTTAGGTAATTACAGTATTATATTATTTTGATTATTTTGGCAGTAATAAATCTCTTGATTATGAGCTCTGATTATGTAGCTCAAAAGCTTTGGGCCCAAAGTCCAAACACTCACATTTTTTCAAGTTACAGGTTTTTGTACTTCCATAGTTCTTCCATAATTTACATGCAGCTCTAACGACGGATAAATGAAAATCTGTACACTACTACGTACAATTTTATATGGATTATATATACGAATAAATATGTAATTATATTTATTATTGTACATAATCTATACATAATAATATCTGCTAGTGAGCTTATTTTTATTTACGTCTCGTTGTATAGTTATATGCAAGTTATATGAAAAAATTGTCCACTTCAAACAGTTGTAACTTGGAAAAAATGAGTCTGTGGTCGTTGAAAAAATTTTCGCTTATTCCGGTTCCAGTATCAAAATGGTAACATTTTTACTGTAAGAGAGTATTTTTCTAAAAAATCAACGAAACAATTGCTAAGAAAGATAAAATAAAATGTGTTTATACACATTTTTGTAAAAAATATGTATGAACCCATTAACGTCCAACGGCCACTTCTTCTCGCGTCAATTTCAATCTAGTATTTCGTATCAAAATCGAAGTTAACAAAAATGGAGAGGTACATATCCTACTATTTTCGAGGTCGCTCTTCAAGATTCCGAGGTCAAAATTGAGTTTCATCAAACGGGAATTCCAATATGGCGCCGAATTGGGAAACAATGTTCAGAAATTTGGGAAATATTTATTCTCACCAATTTTTTTCGAGCCGACACCATTGTCCCATCTAGATGTTTTTAATTTTTTAAGGTTTATGAACAGATAGTTAACTATTTCGATGCGTCTTTTTTGTCCCTGGCTTTCTTAAGACTCCAATAAGTGTTACGAAAAATAATATTACAAAATTATTGAAAGTAATTATCGTTGATAACAAATAAGTACCAAAAAAAGGCATAATTTTCAAAAGAAATTCATGCCAGGAAGAACTAATCGCTATTATTATATGAAATTTGGTATGCTGGAGTTTATGATGTCGCTGATAACGAATCTGGTATCAGATTTTCAAAATTCAAAATGGCGGATCCAATATGACCGACCAAAAATTTAAAAAATTAAGATTTTCTTAAATATTTGTTATATAGTGGTTTTTGATGTCGCTGATTACGAATCAGGTGTCAGATTTTCAAAATTCAAAATGGCGGATCCAATATGGCCGACCAAAAATTTGAAAGTTAGTGAATTTGTCTAATATTTGGTGTATAGTGGGTTTGGAGATTACTGATAACGAATCCGGTATCAGATTTTGAATTTTGAAAATTCAGCCACCTCAAAAAATCAAGTATACGAAATTTCAAAAAAATGCCATGCTGGACAAATTCGCGACTGAAAGGGTTAATAAGGTTGATTAATAAATTTGTTATAAGGGATGTAATGTTAATTAGTGTTTCAGATTATCCAAGAAAGTTTTGTTTTTGAATGATTATTTTCAGAAATAACGAAATAGTACCAACAACTTTACGGTAAGCCGCCATATTGGGTATAGATATCGTGAAATTAAAAATTTCGGTACATACATTTTCAAGTTTAAGGTCCATGGACGTATTTTGCACCCTTTCATCAGATCACGTCAGTCATAATGAGTGGACTGGCATTTTTTTAATCCCGGAAATATATGACAAACAGACGTTGAAAACTTCCATGGAAAAGTGTCCGTTTAGTCCTTAATGGGTCAACAATATCTATTTGTATCGAAAATGAAGGGCACAGCCTATGTACAAGTGTACAAACATAGAAAAAAAGTAGTTAGTGTGCCTTTCATCTTCATTTTTATTTTTTTCATAAGTGCAATATGAAATGAACCTAAACCACCCTGCCGAGGAGCCGCTAATAGGGTCAAAGAGCAAACGATTGAAATCGAAAATTACTTTTGGAAAAAAAAGCTTGGAATTTTTGTAGGCCCCCAAATGAAAAACTGATAATAAGTCAAACGTTACCGAGTGCAAGTATATATCCGCGGCAGCATTATCTCTCGGTTACCGCGGTAGGAAAAGTTGGCTGTTTCTGGTATTTGTCGTGCCGAATTTGCAATAATCACGTTATCGTCTTCGACAAAGCCCACGTCCGCAACAGGATATAATAGATGAGCGCGAGATGAACAAAGTTGGCGTATGCACACGAAATTCGTAATAAACCCCGGCATTTCGTATACGGGTTTCGACAATATAACTTGGCGACTCCGGTAATATGTAAACCGCAGGTTTATCTCGGTGTCTGGCGAATTAAATCCAACTATTCACGCAATTCGACAACTATGCCGAGGTACGGGAGATCGAGCTGCAACCGACTCGAGTGACGGCCAGCCGCGGTCGCGTTCTTTTGTACAATTTATATATAAACGTAATGAGCGGTTCCGAGTAATAACGCATTTCCCAATGAGACTAAAGGCACGTGTGTATATATGAGTAGAATCGGATGGTCTTCCAGGGGGCGACCAGGAGACGACATAGTGGCGCGAACGGCACGTAACGACAACGACGGTTCGTGCCGTAAACCTCCGGCTGGTCCCCCGGAAACGAACGAACAACGTCCCCCGTCCTGTCCCTAACTTAAACGTTTCGCCGACGAGGCAAGGTCGACGGAAAAGTGCATATAGTACCTACAAACTAGGAAATACGGCACGAAACGCGCACTTTTCCCAAGTTTCCTGGCATTATATTTTCCCTCAAACGCAACGAAATATAATTGGAGAGGAGGGCGGTATATATACGCTTAAAACCGTTTCCAGACCCTCCTATTGCCACTCGTGCTCGTTTTTGCCTAGTTCGGTACGCGTCGACTTTGTTGCATTCGCGTTCCCCCGGTGTGTTTCCATTCGGGTGTTGCAAGAAAAGGGCAGCAACAGCTTTGCCTTTGACGAGGAAATGAGAATCTTCACTCTTAGCAAAAGGATCCGTGCAGCCGACAATCTTCTCTTCTTCAGCACCCTCCCTCCCCCCCGGGGAGCAGCCGAAAACGCAGCTCGGGATTTTCGCGGTTCTACCTCCCGGGTTAAATGATAAACTCCCCAGCACTAACGACTTTAAGCTTAAGGAGTCGAGCTGTTTTCAACGTCACCGGGAACGATGTTCATTTTCTTTTTACATAATATAATAACGGGGAGGAACGACAACTTCCACGGAATAACAGTCGGTTCATTGTGCACGCAATGTCAACAAGATTCAGTTATGTTTATCGAGATTTTGTTCTAGCTAAGGAATCTCGTGATTCGACATGAACAATTGAATGTTCAGTTGTTAATAACGATAAAACGAGAATCTCGTACAAAGAACAAGTTATCATGGAATATTGTTACGTAGTCTTAATTATTATTACATTGTTTCAGGCCATGAAAAAAGAAGGAAAAGAAATGGACTGTCAAAAGACCCCGTAAATCTCTCGTGTACTTTACAAAAAATTCCGAATAAATTATGTCATTGGAAATAAAATGTTGGAAAAAACTTTGGCGCTGGCTCTAATGGTGACCTTAGTTGTCACCTTAGCGATGAACTTCAAGGTTATTGCAAGGTCATCTTCGTTTTTTGTTAAATAGGAAGACAGAAACTTGTCGTATAAAAATATTGTTTTTGTGACCTTGGAAAGGTCAAATGTCTGAAAAACAAAATTTGTTGTATTCTTTTCAACCCTTTCAATCACACATTTTTCTTTTCAGTGAATTTGGTTGAAACTCGTTACTAGAGGGTTTTCGGGGTCGCTGAAAACGAATCTGACGTAAGTTTTTAAAAATTCAAAATGGCGGATCCAATATAATATCAATAATAAGCGAATTCCCCTTTGAATTTAGAAGTTGAATGACGAAGACAACAAAAAGTAGAATGTATCGCTCTTCTATAATTTGCATTATTGTTTCCTAACGTACGCAAACTATTTACTAAATATACTGGTTTATTGACCTTGAGCAACCTACACATGAAAGTTAAGTAAGATATGGCGGACAATAATTGAAAAACGACTGAATTCGCTTGAAAAAAGTTACTCAGGAGTTTTCGAGGTCACCGAATACGAATCTGATTTCAGATTTCAGAAATTCAAAATGACGGACCCAATATGGCGGAGAAAAATTGCAAGTCTACTGTATTCGCTTGAATAATGTTACTCGAGGGTTTTCGAATCCTGAAAATCTATTTTCATTTTCGTATTCAATGACCTCGTAAACACCCGAGTAACTTTTTTTTCAAGGGTATTCAGTCGAATTTCAATTTTTTGTGTGCTATATTGGATCCGCCATTTTGAATTTTTGAAAACCGACATCAGATTGGTATTCAGCGACCTCAAAAACGTATAAATAATAAATTTCCCGTATATGTTTGTACGGAATCATTTGTCACCAACGATTTAAAAAAGAAAAATGGTCATTTTTTTATCATTTTGTTTATAATTAATTAAAATATAGTATTTTAATATGTGTGATATCATACATTCAATCGATAAATGCCTTAGCTATGTCAAAAATCAATCACAACGAAAAAAATATAAGAAACTGATTTTTAAAAAGTAGCGGATAAAAGGTGGGTCTCTGAGAGATCCACTGTGACGCAAATCGTTAAAGTTAAAAAGATGACCTTGAAAGGTCATCAGTAAAGTTAGAACCTTGATTACGTAGTTGATGGAATAGTGTGATTCAATTTTTAGTGTAATAAATTGCATGAAATGTGTTTAGAAAGTGAATATTTTTTTATTTTACTTACGGCAGGTTACCTTCAAACTTAGAATAGAGTTTAACCTGCCAAATTAACAACTTACTCCCCTACTTTCTACACCAATCCAAAGTTAATGCACACCGGAATGTTTTCATTTTTTAGAACTTGAAGCAGTCCAATCAGAATCGAATAGTATACCTATTGGAAAAATTTGTTTGTCGTAAACGTCGAAAGGATTTATTTATATTATAAGATATTCTTGGGAGTCAAAATAAAATATTACTTAAAAATGCAAAATTATGATCACAACAAATGTACGAACATTATATCTGTTTACAAGCGAAAACTTATGCTAAATGTCTACGCATTTTCTTAAATATGTAATGTATCTAGAAAAAAACATGGAAAAAAGAAATATTTGGTTTTATTATTTAAATAGTAGGATCTTTCGCAGCTACATTTTTAGTTGGTTTACTACTTAAATAGGCTTTGCTACCTAATTTGTCAAGGTAACTATTTACAGTAATATTAACTAGAAACGAAGGCTGCATGTTATCCTACTATTTTGTTAGTAGTTCTAACTCATCAGAAATCTTTGAATGACCTAAAAAATATTGCTACCATGCTTCTACTATTATTATACTATTTCAATTATAATTGACATATATTTTATTCTGTCTGTTTCAGGTAAGATCTCATGAAGGAATAAAGTATAAAAGGCCAGTAGAATTGACGTAAGGAAATTATTATTATTAATTTTCTGTTTTTTTTGTATTATCTATGTAATTTGCCGACAAGTGTGCGATATTAATACTCTTAGTATGAAGATGAAGACATATATAACTTCTGTGATCACTTCTACAGTATTACGATTTTCACGTTGTAACTCATTAATATCCACAATTGTTAAAGATAATCATAATTCTAATATCTTTTGATGTCGTTCTGTAATCCCGCCTTTAAGAAAAATTCTGACATTCTCCCATTATTTTCGTGCTCAAAGAGTACATTCTTTGTAAGGTATTTCCCGTGTAACGTTTGATCTGTAACGAAGCTAATATTGATATTGATTTTAGCTAACTGGAGTTGGGATTATGTTGTAAAATGTATTTCTTTGTCACAAATAAAGTATGTCCGCAGGACATATTTTAGTAGTATGAAATAGTATTTGTAGAAATAATAAATTTGATACAACCGAATAATATATTTCTTATTCCGATAATATTTCATTTGAAAAAGTTCATGGATCCCAGATCAGTGTGGGATAAATAAGCATTGACATATTGAAACTTGTTTGTTGTCATTCATTATCTAGATAATGTGTAAATAAATTGGAAGAAAAGTATATTAAAGTATTCAAGCTAGACAATGTTACATAAATGTTAAACGATTAGAAATTTTAAACGATTTTTTAATTCCATCACTTAGTATATATCACTGTTTGATATAACGAATATTTGACACGACAAATTATAATTTTTAATTTTCAGCATATCAAATTTTAGTATTACTTGTGTTAGAAACTCATATTGTTATGTAAAACTTTGAAACTTTACTATCAATAAATGATTTTTACCGCGATTTCCCAACTTTCATATCCTAGTATATGAAACTTTGACAAAGCTTTGTCATTTATTGATACAAAATGTCTCTCAGTGTAGTTGCGCATTTCAACGATTTCACTTGTAAAAAAAAATTTATTCTTCAAGGTTAACCTATGTACACAACAATATTAGTTAGCATAAAGAAAAGATTTGTAATCAATTAACCAACTTATTTATTACTATAACTCAAGAGTTGAATAGTCGTCTTCAAGAATTGAAATAGTTAGAAAAAATTAACTCGATCAGTAATAACTATGACACGTTACCTGTAAGATTTATGTCTATTCCTTTTTTTGCAATTGGCCAATAGAAAATAGCTGCGGACACCAAAAAAAAGTTCAGCAGGATTTATGTATATTTTGAAAACCCCTCGCATACGAACTGCCACAATATCAGGTCAAAAGATCACGAAATTTTTGAAGTTTGAAACGCGTTAGTATTCGATTTGTAACTACCAATTCTTTGAAAACTATAATCTCACGTTTATGAAAACAAAAGACTGCAACAATGGCGGTGCTAATTGTGGCTTATATTTCGCCAACGATTGCATTCGACGTGACAAAGACCTGCCATCTGAATATCATATAACCATGAATTATCAATCCGCATGTAGGCACACAGTTTTTTAGCAAACGACTTTCTGAATTCTACATGGCGAATCGTGTGAATCTTAGCAGCCTTCGCGTTTTGGGTCAGCTCTCGAAAAAAAAACAACAATGCTGGGACGATGAGGGTAACTTGGTTTCGCTTCTTTCTTGGCAAGCTGACACGACGCTGGTACGAAATTTGTATGCTACCGAGCATTCGTTTATGAATGTTTGCAGCCATCTTCTAATGTGTTGGTATCAACATGCATGCGTACGTTGCATACAGACCAGGAACGTAAGGGAATGTTCGTTCACATTCAGCATGAACACTTGCGAAGCATTTACGCGATCTTCACAAGCACGTGTAACTGCTAATGGATGTCCCATAGTAAAGAATCATATCGAGATACGTCTCAAACTTTCACTTTCATCCACACACGCAAGGCTGCCGTTATCTTGAACCTCCAGTCCGCGAGGTCTCATTATTTCAACGTCCTACGTGTTTCGGTCGCCTTGCAACACCGGGGAATAACATCGCGCACCTTGGAACTACTTGACAACTGTCTAATGCTTCGCGGTGTCTAAATTAGTGCAGTTTTGTCAAGTGCTTATTAGAACGTGAGATGTCATTTTGGACCGCGATAGTCGAAGGCCACGGCTATTATGCCTGGGTTCATAGCTAGGTGTGCTTCAAGTAGTGGAAGATTCGATATTGTTAGACTTCCGTTGCGAAAACCTTGAAATTATTGGTTGGGAACGTGCAAACGTCGAACTTCTTTATTTCACATGTAAAATTCGTAGCAATTATTACATACACTCTAATAAGATCAAAGTGAAAATGCGGATTGCAGAATAATCTTATAATAAAATAACGTGTGAATCCACCACTGACAGTTTAGGTTATTTAAAAGCAAAGCTTCCCCACTTTAACCGATTAACGCTGGAAAGGACACTTTTTAAGCCACCACTTTCACGTCCCTATTTCCAATTCATTTGACGGACAAAATAATCGTGACCTAGTGAATTTTGTCCAAAAAAAGTTGCTCTTTCCGATGGTGTCCATGAAATTTTGAAAAAATTTAAATGTCAACGTGAAAATTGAGATTTTTCATAAAAATACACGATTTTTTTCAACTTCGATTTTCGTCCAGTTTCCGGTTTGGAATCGCTCTAAAATCTTTGTAGATCGTGTACTTTTGATCTAAACTTAAAGCATCGATGATTTATACCATTAATTTTGGTCCACAAAAATGAAAATGGCGCCCAAAATGCCAAATTTTTCACTTAAACATTCAAGAACTTTTTTCTCGAAAGCTATGGGCTTTTGGAAAAAAATGATAAGAACGAAAAATGTGGAGGTAGGTGACATTCATGAACCTTTTCTTTTTTTTTTTTAATATTTGTAGTTTTTAAAATTTTTTTATTCATTTTTCCATTTTTGTAATTTATTTTTTTTGTGCTTTTCCTCCAAAATAATTTCTTATATCTATGTTATAAATTTTTACATTTTTTAAGAACTGTAGCAGTAATATTTGTCGCTATTTTTGCAAAATTGTCTGCTTCGAATTTTGCAAATTTGGTCAAACAGTATCTTTGATGCTGTTTTTTTCCACGACATAAAATTTACAATTTTTACCTTTTTTGCTTTTGACAATAGGCATTTGATATTTCTCGTCGGCCATTTTGAAAATCGAAAATCTGACCATATATTCGTAATTAGCGACTCGTCAAACATAGGGATACTGAAAACCACAAAAATCGATGAATACTTAATATTTTGCCGCCGCCATATTGCACCCGCCATCTTGAATTTAACAAAACGAACCGCAGATTCGTAATCAGCGGTCTCAAAAAAGCCCCGAATAACCAATGTTTTTATAAATAGAACTACATTTCTACTTGATTGTGTCTCATTTTGAAAAATATACAAATTTTTCGTCATGGGATCGCAATTTTGAAAATAAGGCAAAAGGTAAAAAAATGTTTTATGATTCCTGCAATAGACACATTGAGTGCACGTTTCGGACGAATTTTGAGTCAATGGAAATGCGTTTTGACAATAAAATGTACTGAAAACAAAAATAGGAAACTTTTTTTTTAGATATTTTTGCAAAAAACTATTGAAAATTGCAATTTTTACAAAATGTTCTCAACGCCATTCGAAAGAACGACCTTCTAAATGGCAAATCCATATTGTCTCGATTTTTGTTCTTATCTGTTTCATATGAGAAATAAACGCTGATGTCGAGATAAAACTACAGTGCATCTGGGGGTTAATGGATTAACTCTGGCAGATATTTGAGGCTGGATATTTATTGTCTAGTTGTTGGACCACAATTTGTATATTCAATATGCACGTGGTAGGGGGTAATTTTTCGGTTTCAGAGCCAGCAGCAGATCTTTATATACCAATTTTAAATTTATAGAATCCTCATTTTCATTTAGCGTTTATTTTTGCAATTTTATACACAGTATCTCTCAAATTGTTTTATTGGGCCAGTTTTCATCGGTGTCAAGAATTTGAACACCATTCCAATTAAAATGATAATCAGTACCTAGTTAATGTTTAGTAATTACCGAATTTCGTTCTGAAGACCCACGGAAATTTGCTTTATGATCTTCGATTCTTGTTTCAAGACTTCTTTTTCTCTCGTCTACATAACTGGTGTGGCAATCATTGTATTTTACCCTTTAATGCTACAGTTGCACTTATCGAGGCCTCTTAGTTCAATGCAGTGGCAATTAGCGAAAACTGAGGAAAATTTCGGGTGTGCTCTTTTGATTGGAAAAAGATAAAATGCTGAAAAACTACAAAAACTTGTGAATTTTTTAGATTTGAGTTCAAAAAATCCTTTTTTTCAATTACATTTGTACCTTGAATCGTCTTTCTGTTATACACAAAACCTTTAAAAATAGCGAACTAAAAATTTAGATAGCGATAAAAATTAATTTCGATATATGGAATCTAATATTCTAAAAACAAAAGAACAAAAAAAAATAGGACTGAATGTTTAAAAAATGTTTTGAGGTAGTTTTCACAAAACTGACTAATGTAAAAAAATTCAAAAACACATATTAAAAAGTTGGAAAAAATTTACATTTATTTCTTACTTTATCTGTTAAATGAGAATTAACTTCTTAGATTCACATAAATAAAGTGTTAAATAAAAGAAGTTAAGAATAAAATAACCAAAAAACGAAACAAAAAAAGACACAAAAACAAAATAAACATTTTTTTAAAATAAAAACATCTATCGAAACTTTTTATATGTTGAAATCATAACATCAATATTGTAAACATAAAAATACACTAATAATAATTACATATAAATACGGATAAATTAATTAACACTTCTTTATATAAAAAAATTAAGGAATTATGTCGTTTTTTTAAAAGTATTTAAAAAAGTACTCGTATACGACGGCGAAGAGAAAATTTATACGTGGAAAATGCAATAAATATTAATTTTTTCAGAATTTTTGAAGAGATTTTTTTTAATTTGCATATTTTTTTAAAAAATCAGAATATAATAGTAGAAAAATTTGAAATAATTCACATATTTTTTAGGTAATTCTAAACTTCTTTTGGTCTATAACATTTTTCATAAAGTTGATGGTACTGGAATTGAAAAATTAAAATTTAGCCACTAAGTATCACCACGGGACCTTTTAGTTCGAGGTGCAATTGCACTCGATTAAGAGGTCTCATGTAAAAACGAAAGGTGATGAAAGTTACACATGATATTTGAAAAAACATTGGGTCGAAAAAAATTTATAAGCTCTTAAATCTAAAGAATTCGGAAGTTTTTTTTTTCGTTTTTCGGCATTTTAACCTCTTAACCTCTGCCTATCCAAAGAGCATACGCAACAATAGGCGTATTGCAATAATCACTTGCCCAGTTTTGGTTTATTGCGAATTGCGAATGCATTAAATTTAATGCGATAAATTTAATTTTGAGTAACATGGTTTTATCTTTTGCTATAATTGGTGTTAAATTATGCATTCAGGAGGGAACATCATAATTTTGACTAGAAAAATGTTAAAATATTAGCTAGGGAAAACAATACATAGAAAAGGAAACATTTAGAGAATTTGTTTATTAAAAAATATAATAATGCAGTTAACATTAGATTTGAAACGTCGAATTTACTGATTATTTATTTTCCATTGTTACATAATTAAGTTTCTTTTTATCTTTAATTGGAAAATTCAAACTTTCATTTCGTAATCTTGTATAGGTTAAACACTGATAAATATTTACTTTGTAGTTAGTCTGCGCTACATCATCGGATAATATGTATGTATGCTATATATTACAGACTTACTAAGATTCTTTTTTGAAACTTATACTTTTTCTATTTTCAATAGATTTATTAAAATTTTTATTCGTGGAGTTATTGGTGTTTCAAAATTTCAAAAATAAAAAATAAAAATTTTATGGGATTCAAATAGAAACCTACGAATTTAAGGTAAGGATATAATTATTATCTAATTAATTCTTAATAACTATAAATTATCAGTTTTTCACCTCGGTAATTTATTTTTATAAATGTACTCCATGTCATTTTTCATACTGCCTTGAATTGTAACGCATTTTTTCATTTGCTTTTGAATATCATATTGTTATATTTTTATATTACTTTGCAGAATGAATTTTCCTAAGAGGGTATTGAATTCGTGACCAAAACGTAAATTTTTTTATGATTATTTTACTTCCATTATCCGATATGCCAAGAAAACTTTCTACAACAAATGCATTTTGAATATACTACGGATTAAGAAATTACTTGAATTTTGTTGTCTTCAATTTTTTAAAGTGTCAATAACACAAGGGCGATTACTTAAGACAATATCAGTGAGAGTAGAAGTCACGCTTCGGGATAATCTTGTGGAGAGCATGAAAATTGGGACAATTTCCGAAACCGTGGAAATTCATTTAAATACAACGAAATTACGCCGAACGCGATAAGCTTGGCAGGGAAGTGCTTATGTAGGTAAATCCGAGCACTGGAGCAACAGGTTACAGAGGAGAGCCAGAATCGTCGACTGGTGTTGTCGAGCGAGCACTTCCCCTTGTTTATGCACCATCCTCTTATAGTCGTTCGAGGGCTTGAAATTCGCGACTGATTCGATAATACGAAAGAAATGGTACGAAAACTTGGGGAAGAAAAAAAAACCAAGCGGGTAGAAAACACACGTGACATTAGTATGGACCAATAAACAGTCATTTAAGAAATTTATCGTTCGTTTACACGTTTCATCCATTTCAATCAAGATTTCATTTAACTTGTGTGAACCTATCACCCTAAACTAGCGAGTAATAAAAAATAATATTACTAAAAAAAATATTTACTTCTAAACCAGCAGAACAACATTTTTTTTAACTCAAAGTTGGTCGTTATTTTCATTTCTGTTTCTAATGCCAGGTTCACAGTTAAAACTACCTCAAAACATTTTATAAACATTCAGCCCTATTTTTTTTTGTTCTTTTGTTTTTAGAATGTTAGATTCCACACTACCTAAATTTTTAGTTCGCAAAAGAAGTTTAGAATTACCTAAAAAATATGTGAATTCTTTCAAATTTTTTGATACTATTCTGATTTTTTCAAAAAACATCCAAATTAAAAAAATCTTCAAAAATTCTGAAAAAACTAATATTTATTGCATTCTCCACGTATAAATTTTCTCTTCGCCGTCGTTTACGAGTACTTTTTTAAATACTTTAAAAAAACGACATAATTCCTTAATTGTTTTATATAAAAAAGTGTTAATTAATTTATCCATATTTATATGTAATTGTTATTAGTGTATTTTTATGTTTACAATATTAATGTTATGATTTCATCATATAAAAAGTTCCGATAGATGTTTTTATTTTAAAAAATGTTTGTTTTGTTTTTGTGTCTTTTTTTGTTTCGTTTTCTGGTTATTTTATGCTTAACTTCTTTTTTTAACTTTTTATTTATATGAATCTAAGAAGCTCATTCTGTTTTAACAGATAAAGTAAGAAATAAATGTAAATTTTTTCAGATTTTTGAAGATTGGTTTTTGATTTTTTTTACATTAGTCAGTTTTGTTAAAACTACCTCAAAACATTTTTTAAACATACAGCCATATTTTTTTTTGGTCTTTTGTATTTAGAATATTATTCCATATATCGAAATTAATTTTTATCACTACCTAAATTTTTAGTTCGCTATTTTTAAAGGTTTCATGTAAAAAAGAAAGGCGATTCAAGGTAAAAATGTCATTGAAAAAAGGATTTTTTGAACTCAAATCTAGAAAATTCACAAGTTTTTGTAGTTTTTCAGCATTTTATCTTTTTCCAATCAAAAGAGCACACCCGAAATTTTCCTCAGTTTTCGCTAATTGCCACTGCATTGAACTAAGAGGCCTCGATAAGTGCAACTGTAGCATTAAAGTGTAAAATGCAATCATTACCACACCACTTATGTATGTAGACGAGTCAAAAAGAAGTCTTGAAACAAGAATCGAAGATCATAAAACAAATTTCCGTGGGTCTTCACAACGAAATTCGGTAATTACTAAACATTAACTAGGTACTGACTATCATTTTAATTGTAATGGTGTTCAAATTCTTGAAACCGATGAAAACTAATCCAATAAAACAATTTGAGAGATACTGTATGATAGAATTGCAAAAATAAATGCTAAATAAAGATGAGGATCGTCTAAATTTCAAATGGGGTGCAGGTCGAAAAACCGACAAATCAAAAAGCCGATAGCTCAAAAAACAGACAATCGAAAAGCGGACGGGCAAGAAACTAACACTTCGAAAAATGACTGCTTGTAGATTTGTCTATTTTTTTATGTGTCGGCTTTTTGATTGTCAGCATTTTGATTGGTCGGTTTTTCGACCCGCACCCGGTTTACAGATGTAAAAAGATAAGTAACAACATCTAATTACTAATCTGAACAAAAGCTATATTTCACCTGTGGATAAAAATAATTCGTACGACATTTTTTATGAAAGGTTAAAAAAAAATTTTTTTTTACATTTTTTTTACACGGTTCGTTGGAATCAACTTCAGGTATAACAAAATTGGACCGACTTTTTGTGTCTACCACACTTTAATATGAACTTAGTAATGCTAAAAAATTAAAATAAAAATATTTAATTGCGGGCATTGAAGTTTTTGACATTTAAATATTTTAAAATTCTGTAGTCAACTTCATCACTTTTCAACTGGAAGCATTCGGTAAGTTGAATATTGTATAACACTTCATCATTTATTATACTTAGCATAGATAATACTCTACACAATTGCAATAAAATATTGAAATTGCAACTTCTCAAAAACCCTCAATTAAATATTTTATATAAAGTTCTTTTGAGCATTACTAGGTTCATATTAAAGAGTGGAGGGCGCAAAATTCGGTCCAATTGTTTAAAATCTGAAGTTGGTTCCAACGAAATGTGTCTTATAAGAGACATAGATGTACAAATGTAGTGTAGAAGAATTTAAGTTATTGATAATGACAACGAAATTTAAGTCTATACTTGTTGTTTAATGCAAAAGATGGTAAATAATATTTTATTGAAATAAACAGTAATAACCGTACATTTAATTTGGAATGTGACATCTGCAAATCCGATAATTAGCTGCAACTTATACCGTTGCTTATTGGAAAATATACTTACAAAATCAGATCTCTGAATTCCAAAGTTATATGTCCATTTTCAGATGAAGAACTTGTGATGGCCTGAAACATCGAACACGTTTTTCAAGAAGCCATGCTTTCCAACGCAGCAGTCACGATTTCTCAGGCGTTAATTAATGAATTCGTCTGAAATTCTTGTGGAATTGCACACAAGTGTTGAATTGAACACATAGCAAATGAAAAAACATAGAAACCTGAATTTCTGTCGGCCCATATGCAAAACTAGAACCGTAATACAACTGAGCTATAAACTTGTCCGTGCTAAGAGTATTTTTTATTTAAGGGGGTTTACCTAGTTAGGTTGGTCGAACAAAAACTAAATTATAGCTGTTTATAATGCGTTTTTTCATAAAAAATTACGCCTCAAACTTTAACTGCGATCATCTCGAAATTCTGTTTTTTAAAAAGTGTCTCTGCGGTGAGCATGATTTCTTGAAAACCATTTTGCCGATCTTTCACGGATTTGTTTCTAATTATAATGGCTCGTGATTGAACGAAAAAAATTGTTGTTTCCTCAATAATTAACATTTTTAGTGCGTAAAAACTGATATTTTTGTTGCACCAAAAATCCCCTTTTTTCATAAATCGTCACCATTTATTAAAAAAAAAAAACAAATTTTGATAAATCATTCGTTCGATCACTGCCTACTAATAAGTAATATACTAACGAAATCTCCTTGTTTTTTTTTCAAGATGGAATGGTTCATAGTTATCAAGCTTACCGCAAAGGCATGTATAGAAAGTTAATTTTTAACAACTGATCATATTGTTCATATTTTTAGATATTTGGAGGTAACTTACTTCTTAGAAATATACCTTTGTATTACTTGATGAGGTAAAAAGCGTTTATATTACAAAAAAAATCATTAAAATTTGCTGTATCCCAACTAGGTATAACCCGTTCAATTAAGGAAGCTCATTCTTTAAAATTTTACAGTGTAATTCGGCAGGAAATTAAAACGTCCTGTATAAATGGCTGACATACCGATTTCACATATATGCAACAGCAGCAATCAGTTCCCTTGCAGTAATAAAAGATCCCAGATATTTAATTCTCGCTTTGCAGAGTTTAACGATTTCCTGCACAAATATTTGTATATTTTCGTTTTTCTAATGATATTAGTAGTTAATTTATGAGGTTTTAGCAAATCGCGTGCACGAAAAGAATGTTCGAGGCGCGAGACTTTCCAATACGGATACAACGCATGCCGTTCTCAGTCATTAACCCCTTCGAGGTGTGAGATAAAGTTTGTGGAAAAAAACTAGGTAGACACATTACTTTTTTTATGTTATAAATTGTTAAAGGTACACGGAGAAACATAATTGAACAAGGTTTACTTAATGATTAGATAAGGTTGAGACACATCGTCAAATTAGACAATGTTTACTGCAAGAATAATATTATTTAATATACAGGATGTATTACAGTTCAGAACACGTCATTAGACTGTCAAGATGGTTATTAAGGAGGTTGGTAATTAACAAACAGATTTCGATAAAATAATTAAACGTATAACTAAATGTTAATGTGAATACAAAATGAATTCCTTGAAAATTTTGAATCATTTAGATACCTCAGTATTGAGAAATTATGAAAAACATTTTGTGTCTATTAACATGGTGCCTTATGTAAAATGGCATTTTTCAAGAATCTGTACGCGACATTTGCACAGCATTAACAAACAGATTTACTCAAAATCAATGTCGATTAAAGAAAAATATGTCATAAATGTTCGAGAGAAGGAATTAGATCAATTGGATACGCTAGGCAAGAGAAATTAATTAAAATCGTTGTCTAAAGTTGATTTTCGTACAAATTAGTAGCCACTATTTGACGTCTGAACGGTACTGCACTAGTCAAAATAGGGCTTGACTCGCGCGTACCATACCAACCTCCTTAAGGGGAGGGTACACCAACCAAATCAGCTCTACGAAATACACTTTTCAAAAATTTGAAAAAATTAATTCTTTAGTAATTTTTTACGAGGAATACAGTAGTGTAAAAATAATAAGTTATGCTTGTTCCGAAAATGTTAGGGCGGAAAAAAAGTTGCGTATTTGTAAAAATGCTTCTACATTTTCTAAATTAATTTAAAATTTCAAAAAAATTAGAGTGAACATAAAAGCACATTTTCTAAATAATCACAGATAGATTTTAAAAAATTCTATTTTTTTCGACAAAATAATTTTGTTATGGAACGAAAGAGTTTTTTTAATGGTTAAAAACAATGTTTACAATTTTTATTCTAGTGCCACTACATTCCATGATAAAAATTTGTCTGGAAATAATTTTTCCGACACCTACAGTTTTTCGAAAAAATGCTTCTACATTTTAAATTTTGAATTTAAAAAGTCAACAAAATTATGGTGAACGTAAAAATACATTTTCTAAATAATTATGGATGGATTTTAAAAAATTCCATTTTTTTTCGAAAAAAAATAAGTTTTTTAATGGGCCAAAAAAATTTTTTACACTTTTTATTCTAGCACCACTGAATTCCACGTCAAAAATTACTAAAGAAATAATTTTTTAAAGTTGTATTTCATAGAGCTAAGTTTTGATGTGTACCCTCTCCTTAAGTAAATATTAACGCACATACTGCAGTTATTAAATCAGTTCATGATTGAGTGATTAATTTCATACTAATATTTAAAGACATCTCAATAATTTTTCCTCAAAAACTTGAGCTCAACTTGATACCGCTCGATATTAAAGGTCATTGTATCTTAGATTAAGGAATAACATTTTAGTTTAGGGAATCTCTAATAATGAGTGACGCGGTAACATCATGATAGTGGGACGATGAAATAAGTGAGAAACATTGTCGACCGGGAAGTTACCCGATGGTTGAAAATTACTGACAAAAACCATCGACACCAGACAAGAATTCACATTTTACTATTATTTACTTAATACATTTTTTGATAATACATAACGTTTTCAATATGACCTCCATTTGTGGATGTTTGACAGAAACTAACAAAAAATTCAGGTTCTTCAACTCTTCACTCGATCGGTAGTAACGTGGTTACTAAGCTATGGTTACTAAACATCTGAAAATCAGTAGGAAAAACCATCGACTTTAAGGAAGAAATTATGTTGTACTAATATCTGTTTAACCCTTTCTGTCACAGCGGGACACCAGTGTCCCACCTACACGGTATCAACTTCTCATCGTTTATAAGTAGTTCGTCAATGATCTCGTTACGGTTTCTTGTTCCTTCCCTTCCTAAGACTCCAATAAATGTTTTTAAAAAATAATAATATTGCATAATTATGTAAAATAATTATTGTTAATAAGAAATTTTTTTCAAAAGAAATTTATGCCAGGACGAAATAATACCCATTACTATTTGACATTTGCAAAATTCAAAATGGCGGATCCAATATGGCCAACTAAAACTCTGAGAAACGATAATTTGGTCTTATATCGGATCCAACGTTTTGAATTTTGTAAATCTGACGCCGGACTCGTAATCGGCGGCTCCAAAAACTCCTTTATACTAAATTTAAAAAAAAACCATCACTGGAAAATTTCGTAACTGAAAGGGTTAATTCATTTTTAACCCTTTCCAGAACCCAGTTAATAATTAGAGTTTTCGAAAACAAAATAATGCATTTGCCCCTTGGTTTTTTTACATCCAATGTAAGTGGGAGTTGAAGAAGTGTTTAACATTTCATTTTAGTTAATATTTATTAAACATTATGATTTATAAACATATAAACAACAAAAATGAAATGAAACTGGGTACTAGGAGGTTTTTGAGGTCATCTGAACTCAGATTTTGAAACTTCAAGATGGCGGATTGAATATGATCGACCAAAAATGTAAAAAATTACCTGATCGAAACGAAACTATATCGATATGAAGTCAGATTCGTAATCAGGAACCTCAAAAAACCCTAAGTATCCAGTTTTATCTCGGTCAGGTATGTTTTCCCCATTGTTGGCGACCATCTTGATGCCGTTTTGAATTTTCGTAATCAGCGATATCAAAAATCCCCGAGTACTCACTTTTATGAAAAATGGTTCATAAGAAAAATGTGTGCCGGAAAGGGTTATTATAGACCTCCTTCCATGGAGCTTCGACCGACACTTTCAAAAAAATTCGCGCATTTTGAAAATCAACATACCGCAGTACCCATGTTATTAACGATCGAATGAAAAATGAAGATAGTGAATTTTTTTACGCTTTCTGATGAACTAATCTAAAAGGAGGAGGGAGGTCATACTAAACACGTTCTATATTATTAAAAAAATTGCGATTTCTTCGATTTCGATTCATTTGCTTTTTGATGAAATTTAGATCAATTTTTTTGGCTCGGGTATTCTGCAGGACATCGGAATACGTGAAAATCCATTATGAATAAACTTAAAATTTCGGGTTGTAATTATATTTCTGATTGTGTAAAAATAGCGTCCTCTTTAGTGAATAATAGGATTGACTGGTTGACGAAATCAATAGGTCGACTTTCTTACTCTTCGACAGCAAGTTGTTACGAAACACCATCGTCGCGTCGCATCGTTTGTGGTGTGTAAATGCGGCGGCGGCAACGGCACGCTTATACAACTTTTCTTGCATGTTGACAAGACATAACTGTACACATATATACATAATCGCGTCTGTGGTTGGCATTGAGCCGGATTCACGTCGGTTACATTAAGGATTTGTACCATCGACCGGGTACCACGTGTTAAGAATATATGAACCGCAATTCGACTTAAACTCAGCAAACATATATTCTTGCTTTGGCCTGAACAACAACGAGAATCCTGCAAAAAGCGCCGCGAATGGTGTGCTTTTTATTTCCGAACACCGAAAGGTTTCCCTACGATAAAAATAATTTATCGATAACGTTGATATGGTCCCTGCAGAATGGGGAAACTCGCATTACTATGTCTCTGAAATGTACGAATTCAGTTGACGAAGTTTTGCGAAATCGTGAAAATCCAGTTTTGCATCAAATATAACATTTTTGTAAGTTCTAGCATTCTTGAAAAACACCATCTTGAATTAAAAAAGAACCGTGCACCGTTTTAAAAAAGCGACTCTTTCGAGAATGACGCTGAAACTAGCAGCGGATTCGAAAAAGCAGTGGTTCTCAACTGAAATGTAAAAATACTCTGTAGAGGATTTCAAAACTGCGCGTTTCAACTCAAATTTTCTTGTGAAGCTTTCTCATACATTAAGAAACTATTTGCAATGTGTAAAACAAATTAACAAATTTCCTACTATTGTTTATACATTGTTTAAACTAATACAATGCTAAAAAATGCCTCCACAGGACTCAAACTGCGCGTTTCAACTCCAATTTTCATCTGAAACTTTGTTGTACATCACGAAACAATTTGCTATGTATAGAAAAAATTTACAAAATTTCCTACTATTGTTTATACATTGCTTAAACTAATACAAGGCTAAAAAATGCCTCCATACTTACTACTCCAATTTTCTTCAGATGCTTTCTCATACATTAAGAAACTGTTTGTAACATGTAGAAAAAATGTCCGTCTATTGTTTGTAACAATTTTTCTACTCTTCAGCAGCGGAATCACTTTAAGATGTGCTCGTTTGCTCCAGCTTGAAAATGTTTTCTTGCCAGAGCTATTCGGTTTCAAGTGTCATTACTAAGGTCTCTAGCGAATTCCAGTTTGAGACGAGCACATCTGAATGTTTTAAAGTGAATCCGCTGCTGAAAGGTACAAAATTGTTATAAACCATACACGCAAATTTTTTTAATTTGTTCTGTCAGAGCTATACTGTATCAAGTGTCATTACTAAGGTCTCTAGCGAATTCCAGCTGGAAACGAGCACATTTGTGCAAAATAGTTATAAACAATAGACGGAAATTTTGTAAATTTTTTCTATACATAGCAAATTGTTTCGTGATGTACAACAAAGTTTCAGATGAAAATTGGAGTTGAAACGCGCAGTTTGAGTCCTGTGCCTTGAGCCTTGTATTAGTTTAAACAATGTATAAACAATAGTAGGAAATTTTGTTAATTTTCCCTACACATTGCTAATAGTTTCTTAACCCGTTTCGTCCCAAAACGACAAAATTTGTTGCCGGTTTTCATCCTCCGTAAGTTTATGGATATGTTGTAAAATGTAGGTTTTCTATAGTTTTTGGGTATGCTCTTTTCCAATCTGCAATTTTTCTTGCGAAGGAGTTCCGGAATCGTGTCAGACCTCAGAATCCTGTGGCATAATGAGTTTTACTAAAAGTTGGTCAATATTAAGATTTAAGTTACAAAATGGCGTCCTCAAAATGGCGCTGCTCATACGGAATTTTTTTGTTATTTGGGTTTTATTAAAATATTTCTGGTATCTTGAAGTGAACTTTGATGAATATGCAGATTGCTTTTGAGGTGGCTGAATACTAATTCGTTATTAAATTTTGCAAATTCAAAATGGCGGATCCAATGTGATTTCGGAACCTTCTATATACCAAATATCAGACAATTTTTTTTAAATTGCGGCCAGCCATATTGGATTCCCTATTTTGAATTTCCAAAATTTAATAATGGATTTGTATTCACCATCCTTAAACATAATCCACTAGAACATATTCATCAAAATACACGAAAAAATACCAGAAATATTTTAATAAAACCCAAATAACAAAAATATTTCGTATGAGCAGCGCCATTTTGAGGACGCCAATTTGATAACTTAAATCTTAATATTGACCAACTTTTAGTAAAACTCATTATGCCACAGGATTCTGAGGCCTGACACGATTCCGGAACTCCTTCGCAAGAAAAATTGCAGTTTTCTGAAAAAGTTTTCGCTTCCACGATTTTTTCCGTTTAAGTGGTCATATTTAAAAAATGGAATGTGATATCGTAAAACGGACCTCAGATTCGAAAAGAGCATACCCAAAAACTATAGAAAACCTACATTTTACAACAATATCTCACAGATATTATAAACTTACGGAGGATGAAAACCGGCGACAAACTTTGTCGTTTTGGGACGAAACGGGTTAATGTGTGAGAAAGCTTCACAAGAAAATTTGACTTTTTTTGAGAAACCGCAGTTTTAATCCTCTAAAGAGTTTTTTTACATTTAAGTTGAGAACCGCTGCTTTTTCGAATCCGTTGCTGCGAATCCACTGCTAGTTTCAGCGTCATCTTTCGAGAAAATGATATGTATTGTTTTTCATATTTTATATTGAAAATAAGTTTATACGTGTTTTTTGGTTTGTCGTTTAACTAAAAATAGCAAATATATGATTTTTTCGGAAATCTTAGTATTATTATAGTTTAGGAAACCATTATAATACTACGTTTTAATGTCAAGGAACACGAATATATCAAAAAAAAAAGTTTTTAGAAGTTTTGATTAGTTTTCTTTTTAGTGCAAATGTCAATTTTTAATCCTTTTGTGAGAATGGCGTCAAAACTTTGATTCTTTTTTTTGCTTCAAACATTGGATTTGGTCGAAAATTGTTACTGGAGGATTTCCGGGGTCGCTGATTACAAATTTGAAGTTGCTTTTGGAACATTCAAAATGGCAAATCCAATATGCCCGACGATTTTTAAAAATATTTATAGTATTCGCTAAAAATTGATATAAGGTGGTCATTGGGGTCGCTGATTGTTAATTTGAAGTTTCTTTTTGGAAATTCAAAATGGCGGATCCAATATGGCGGACGATTTTTAAAAATCTGTATCTCGCTCAAAATTCTTATAAGGGGTAATTGGAAGCGCTGGTTATGAATTTGAAATATTCTTGAATGCAAGTTGGCAATTTTTTTTAAATTCAATAACCCCCTAGTAAGAATTTTGTGCGAATACTGCAGATATTTGTAATAATTGTCAGCCATATTGGATCCGTCATTCGAAAAATTCGTCAAATTTTTAAATTAAAAAACACTTCAAATTATTATCTGAATATAAAAGGATAAAGGAAAAACGGTTATTATCTGGCATACTTTACAATTTTTTGAATTGTAACGTTACCATGCAGACAACATCAACTTTTAACTTTGTTACAACCATGCCTTTTTTAGTTTCATTAATTAAAAACGGTTTATGTCTAGCATACTTTACTCTCTAAATTTCTGGGAGTAAGAATTCACTCTTTAATTAGTGAAAATCGAGCCACTGTCGTGAAAGAGTGACTATTTAATTCTTTAAGAGTGTAAATTCACTCTCTCCTCCATAGTTGTCAACTCCACGAATTGGAGGGAATGACTGAATATTCACTCTTGTTAGATTGAATAATAATAGACATAAAGAGTGTCTAGAATTTTAGAGAGTACAATTTTATGAATTATAACGTTAACATGCAGTCAACATCAACCTTTTACTTTGTTAATACTACTATTATTGTACGTTACACCCATGCCTTTTTTTAGTTTCATTAACTCTTTTTTTCCTCTGTCCAAAAAAAAACCTATTGTATGTGAATCTCAATTTCAGCTTTCTTGCATTTGCAAATCGAGTTGTATGAACTCCATCGAGCAATTTGTGTGCTTTTAGAATCCAATAGTGAAACAGTGCTACTAATGCAGACACATGGTCTCCCAGACTTCAGATGAAATAGAACAAGAACTGTTATTTCTGTCAATTCAATTATAGACAGCACTTTACACAATATTGAATTTTGCAGATGTGTTATGACCTTTCGATTCAAATTTACTTTTAATTGTTTAATTGGTAACTGATCTTTAACGATTGGGTTTTGTAAAAAAAACTAACTACCCAACGGGCACGAAAGTCCCGAATGTTTCTAAAACATTTTTAGAACGTTCCAGAAACGTTCCTAAAACGTTAAATGTCTGCAACTTTTACAGAACGTTTTATAAACGTTTCATCCATGTTGCAGACATTTAACGTTTTAGGAACGTTTCTGGAACATTCTAAAAACGTTTTAGCAACAGCTGGGTCCCGTTGGATAACTAACAATAACCTCCAATGTTACACTATATATTTGGATTTACATCAATTGCCAAATTATGAAATAAAAATTATCCATTTATAGAATGGTAAAAAAATTATTTCAAAATGAATATGAATATAAACAATACATTTAATCAGACAGAGAAAATTGTATTTATTTATACACTAATAGATATTTGTTCTTACCATATCAAATATTAGTATATTTATAAGAAAATATTTCTAGTAATTTATGCGCTCTAAATTTCTTGTAGTTGGAATTCATTGTTAATAGTGAAATAGTAAATTAGAGAATTCTGAGACGTAACGAGTGAAATCTCACTGTATACGGATTGATAATGCAGGACAATTTTCACTGCATTTCAAGAATTAGCTCAATTTTTATTCTAGTAACTTCAGATAGTAAACAGCGAATACTTGACTGTTTTAATATGTGATTTATTATTTCATTAATTTGATCAATCGATCTTTAATTAATTGTTTAAGCAAGAAATATTTCAGTAGAAATCGCGATTTAAACAAATATATTCTAACCTAACTTATCCTAGACTGAGGTAATAATGGCCTCTAAACTTCGCAGAGTTAAGTGGTCCATTTTTAGTCATAAGTTTTACCATTGTAATAATGGTTAACGAAATTTCTCAAAAGAAATATTCACTGCGTAGCCATTTTGTTGTATATATATATAATATGTAATTTATAAGTGGTTTTCAATTATTTTCAACTTTGATTTTGATACGAAATACTTGATTGAAATTGAAGTAAAAAAAATGTAACTTCAGACGTTAATGAGTTAACCACTACACCACACTATAACGGTTTTTTTTTTAAATTACGACTAGTTGTAACTGAACTCCATAGTTCAGTTATATTATTTTGATGTGTATGATGCAGTTGTAGCATCCAATAAAATCGCGTCAATAGCCGGCTATGATCTGTTCATTTCTTCGACGTCGGAAAATGAAGTTTGAATTAAAACACTAGCACTACTGAACTTAACAAATTTAAAAGAAAATTTCTTTGGAAATCTAATGTAGAAGAGAATCTAACGCATGCGAAAAGATTATCTAAACAGCATAGATGTAGAAAAGATGAGTGCATCTGTACGACATATTGCTTTGAAAAACCTCGCTGTAAATTATGTATTTACAACAGGAAATTTCTGACGGGCCGAAAAAGTTGTGCTATTTCTATTTCCAATATTCGGAATATATGAACCCCTTGCTGTGGAGTTTTAAAGCCTTCAGAGTCGTTTCTCTTTACCTGCCCGTTTTCTCGTTCACTGCATAGAAAATCCTCGGCGATTTCAGTCAAGCGCGCAAAATATTTCGATACAAGCCAAGCTTGACTGGCAGAAATATCTTGCATAATTTAGGGAAAAGGCAATACGCTTGATTTCTGCGTCTATCATCTCAACATTTGACAGCTGCCGCGATTTGATTCGGATTTTCGTGCTGCTGCAGCTATGGTCTTCCCTTTTCTGAACTCCCGTTTGCCACCGGATGGCAATAGAAAATGTTTCGCCTTTTCACTGTTCCTCCGCATTGTTTCGCCACTTTGCCATTACGCTCTTCCCGGTCACTTGACACTCTTAACGAAATTAAAGTGTTCTGTCAATGTCATGGTATCCACGACGTGCAAATAATTATCTCGGAGGTTTGCAGATGAATTATGTCATGTAATTTGGATTTTGAGTAGGAGGGCTGCATCTGCGCACTTATCAATAACTTCCGTTCTCAATGAACTTGACGCCCGTACCGACAAGCCGTTGGGATAGAAAATAGCGTTGGTGTCTTTAATTTATGTGCCAAGATTTAAATTGGCACTTAATTTCGTTACAGAAGGCCTTGCTCATTATTCGTCAAATATAACGAGAATTACTTGGAGAAATTTGGTAATCCCCACAGAAAAAGTTGTTCTATTTAGAGCACCAGATTGTCCTGGTTCACCAATTTTGGTAATTTCGTTGTCTGGCCAATCCAGTGTGGTTGGCCCAGTTCTCAATTTGTTTGCAGGAACTTAATCTTCTCTGAGAAAAATGTATTTTAAATAATTTCTTATAGCCAGTAAAAGAAATATTACAACTGAAAAAATGAACTCAAAATACTAAAAAACCTCCGAATTTTGTGAAGAGTCGACGATTTCCACGAAAATTTAGGATTAAACTCGTGTTACCCACTATTTCATAAGTGACCTAATGTCAATGTCCGCTTGTTGTTTTTTTTCGGGGGTAATAACTGCCTTTATTTATAAAAAATGAAAAAAAAGGGGTAAAGAATTTAATAATTTGAAACCCCTTTGAAATCAGGTAGTATACTTTATGTTGTACATATGATTTGTGATGTATTTCAACATATCAATCCATAAAAATCAACCTCGAGAGTGCTACTAAAGACGAAACTGGAAAAAAATATTTTGAAGATTTTTAAAACTTCTTTTATTAATTATTGCGGGGTTAAAAATACAATTTTGTGTATTAGTGAAAATTAAATTCTTGGAAATTTTACTAAATATTGTTTCCAATCATACTGTATTGTGGGTTCCAACTACCTTAACCCATTAACGCCTAAAAGACACTTTTTCTTCCTTCTATTTCAATCGAGTATTTTGTATCAAAATGGAAGTTAACAAAAATTAAGAGATACATATCCTACTGTTTTCGAGGTCGCCCTTCAAGATTCCGAGGTCAAAATTGAGTTTCGGCCATTAGGAATTCCAAAATGGCGCCGAATTTGAAAAAAATTGGTAAATATTTATTGTTACCAATTTTTTTCGACCCCTTAGAATATTGGGATTCTATTGAAACTCTGAATAAAGGTGAATAAAATACTTCAATTTTAAGGAAAAATTTTACTTTTGTACACTTTATCGTTATAACTACCTCAAAATGGCCGCAACAATGAAATTTTCTATACGTTCTAAATAAAAAACAACGATTTTTTAATACAGTGACAAGAATGGAAAGTCCTCAGAATACATCTAGAAATATCACGGAATTTTTTCAGATTTTTGTTATGAATTTTTTTTTTAATATTTTCAAAATTGAAATTTATTTTCGAAAAGTTCTGAAAAAAATTTAGTGTATTCTCTCATGAATTCTAAGAGTTTGTTTATCTTTGTATTTTTTCCGACAGTTTACATGGAATTTTTTTGTCAAAATTGTTTCAAAATTGTATTTTATTTTCGAATAATTCTAAAAAAAATGTAGTGTCTCTGTAGTTCTCTCATAAATTCTAAGAATTTGTTCTTCTTTGCATTCTTAGTTTTTGAGAAAATGAATTTTAAATATTATAGTTTGGGATTTTTTTTCTCGAAAATTGTCAACATTTGCAAAAATTACAAATGACAAAAAATTCTTAGAATTCATCAGAAAATGCAGTACATTTTTTTTCATAATTTTTCGTAAATAATTTATTCTTACAAATCCTCACATGTGATAAAAAATTTCTTTTAAATTTTAAGAGCTTTTCATTCTTATCACTTTTTTAATAAAGCTCGTAGTTTTGAATTAGGGCGTCCAGAAAATTTTAAAGAATTTTTCATTGTTGCGGCCATTTTGAGGTCGTTAGAATGACGTAGGGTATAACAGTAAAATTTTTCCTTAAAATTGAAGTATTTTATTCACCTTAGAATCCCAATATTCTAAGGGCTCGAAAAAAATTGGTAAGAATAAATATTTCCCAATTTTCTGGACATTGTTTCCAAATTCGGCGCCATATTGGAATTCCCGATGGATGAAACTCAATTTTGACATCGGAATCATGAAGAGCGACCTCGAAAATAGTAGGATATATACCTCTCAATTTTTGTTAACTTTGATTTTGATACGAAATACTAGACTGAAGTTGATGCGAGAAGAAGTGGCCGTTGGGCATTAAAGGGTTAACATAAAATTTAGAACGAGGAATTCGGAATTAATTTATCGCTGACTTCAATAATGAAGTGCGATCTAGTAATCGAATTCTGATACTTCATTGGATGAAATTACAGTGACGCGAAGCAATTAGGATTATTTGTTTATATGTATACAGACAAGAGTGGTAAAGGATACATCAATTTGAAAGGCATCAATTTTCAGCACAGAAGATACGACTATTGTGCATCAAACCTAATCTATGGAAATGTCGATACGTCGATCACAGCCATTCCGCGTTTTCTTAAAAACTAAAAATGCAAATATTGATTCGAGCTGACGGGAGACTAGGAAGAATTATTGAAAAGCAGAAAAGTACTTAACGCGTGCAGCTCACTTCAAATTAGAGTTATATCATCCCCGTGTCTTATTCGTTTCATTCCTGGGCTCGAGTGGATTCATTCCCATGCGAAAAGCACCGGAAACATCCGATCGTCACGGGTATTGCTCAATGCCTATACATATCAAGTCAATGTCAACGGTAACAAAAGAAAACAGAAAAAAGTAGTTCAGAATATACTTGAGCGTCTTGGATGGAGATTGTCGATTGTTTTCCCGTTCCGGGGATAATTGATCGATTTGTAAAAGGCATAATTTTCCTCGACGCTTGACATACCTCCAAGGTACGAATGAAGCTGTCCAATATTCCAGGGACGCCGTAATATAAATTGCGACAAAGTACCCTGTAAAGTGTTCGTGCGCAGTAATTCGTATTGATTTATTATATTCCACAACAACGGATAAAACATGTCGAACGATAATCTGTAGTGTCAAAATATCAAATAACATCATTGTTTCTGGAGTAATGGCATTTATTTAGCATCGTAAAGTGATTTTAAACGAATTCCAGCGTAATATTGTTATGGAGGACGTTTAAAAAGTTATGGTTAATTACATAAGAAAGTGTTTTGTGTAAGGTGCACGCTACACGGAATAACAGTAAAAGTTTATTGTTTACGTCGACTTTAAAACGACGAGGCGCTCAAAATAATAACTGAAAAATGTCGTTTAATAGCGAACCACCGAGGATAAGGGAACATTACGAAAAATATCACTGGGTAACAAACAAAAAGTCGATTCTTGTTTATCTTGAAATTCTTCTGTTTATGGAATCTTTGGGTCTCAGTGAACAAAAAAACAGCTTACAAATCTTTTTTCATTCGGTCAGTTCCATCCAAATAGAGATAAAAGTGCGAAAAAATTGCTTTTTTAGCATTTTTTGAATTCTTATGTGTCAAAAATGCGACGTGATACAAATTTCTAGTGGGGCTTAAATGAAATCTTAAAACATGAACTTTTCGACGAAAAATTAAAAAATCACTATTAATAGTGGAGGGACTATAACCGTCGTTTTTATAAATTTTAATAACTGGGCGTTATAATTGTATCTGTAGCAAATTTCAGAGGCAAATGTCATGTTGTATTTTATAGAAATGTTTCTCAAATACTATAGCTTTAATGTAATAATACAATTGATGTTAATAAAACTATATCCTTCTTAATTTTTACATGTATCGAAAAATAAATTTTAGATTTGTAATCAGAGACTTCAAATTCCCTTGGGAAACAAAATCATAAATTCGAGTAAATTGCAAATATTTCGGTCGCCATATTGGATCTGCCATTTTGAATTTTCAGTGATTAGCAACCTCAAAAACATCCGAGTAACAAGTTTCAAGCGAGTTCGTGTAATATTTTTAATTTAGTTGGCCATTTTGAATTTCTTAAGTCTAACTTTCCATTCATCATCAGCAACTACAAAAACCATTATGGGACCAGTTAAAAAAAAGTCTGATCATGGAAAATCGTTTTCTATCAATTCTTCTCACCACATCTATTTTGTTTGATTTTTCAATTTTTCGTTTAAAAGTTCATGTTTTAAGCTTTCAGTTAAGCCCTATTAGAAATTTGTATCGCGTCCCAATTTTACTCATAAGGATTAAAAAAATGCTAAAAAGGCAATTTTTTCGCACTTTCATCTCGATTTGCATGGAATTTTTTGTCAAAATTGTTTCAAAATTGTCATTTATTTTCGAATAATTCTTTTAAAAAATGTAGTGTATCTGTAGTTCTCTCATAAATTCTAAGAATTTGTTCTCCTTTGCATTCTTAGTTTTTGAGAAAATGAATTTCAAATATTATAGCTTAGGATTTTTTGCCTCGAAAACTGTCAACATTTGGCAAAAATTGCAAATAACAAAAAATTCTTAGAATTCATCAGAAAAGACAGTAAATTTTTTTCATAATTTTTCGTAAATAATTTATTCTTACAAATCCTCAAATGTCATAACAAAATTTTTTTAATTTTAAGAAGTTTTTATTCTTAGCATTTCATAAAGTTCGTAGTTTGTTATTTAGAGAATCCTAAAAACTTCAAAGAAATTTTCATTGTTTCGGCCATTTTGAGGTCGTTAACGTGATGTTAGGGTATAAAAGTAAATTTTTTTCCTTAAAATTGAAGTATTTTTGTTAACGAATGGTGGAAGGGCTTTGAAATAAAACGCGTGATTTGATCGGCCACAAACTAAAAATCATATTTATTCCGATCACCGGTGACGATTCGATCGCGACACGGACTTCCTCACCCGACGACATCCCTAAACGTACTGAAAAAACCCGATCGTCAATTTTCTGCATCTTAGTTCGACTTTTCAATTTCTCGAACATTTAAATAGAGTACAACGTCATATTATATATCGATTATACTATTCGAAATACAAATTCTTTTATCGAGATCGTCACCATTTCGAAGGGCCTTTTACATAATTTACCTAACAGGCCTGCTTCATTTTGAGAGGTACCCCCATTCGGGTGTGCAATGGCGTAGGGAAAACCACCTCTGTGGGAAAAAACCTACGCCGGGTACCGCAGTTGATAAAACATCGATTCCGTCCGTAACAATTTTATTCACATTTTTTCGGAGTTATAACGAGAAGCGCGGTTGAGTGTTTAAGAGCGTGGAATATTACTCAGAGTATTGGGGGTTCGAGTCCAAGTCGTTTCAATTTTTTTTTTTAAATATTTATTTACATTTAATATAATACAAAAATTATTTATTTTATTTTCGAAATTAGTAGTCGTCTTTTAAACCGTGGCCTTGCAAATGCACTTTATTCATACTTAGTTGACGCAACTAATTAAGTGTACAGATATAAAAATAATCAGAAGAAATAAATTTACCGAATTGTATAAACGCCTGAAAACAATTACTTTCACACTCATAATATAATTCAAGAATTCATCTATCTTTTCTAGTAACATAGATGTTTCCAAAAAGTTTTCGACCATTTGACATAAGTGAAGAAGAACTTGGTATTTTTCGGTCATTATAATTACAGTAGAACCCCCTTTTTACGACATGGGTCGGTTCCGCGACTTCCCCTCAAGCTCCCGTTTATCGACATGCCAGATAGAAAAGTGCGTTCCCCCACCGCAACCCATCGACAAGCATGCTATAGTGACGTCACACGTCACTTGACCAATGCGGTTGTTTCGCGGGCTATGCGCGTATACATGCGCCGTCTGGTGCGGGGAAGCGTTTAGACGTGGTGGGGATGACGGGAATCGCTGGTATGTCGTTAAAAGGAGTGTCACTAGTGTCGTAGAAAAGAGTATGTTGATAAACGGAGGTGGCGTTAAAAGGGGGTTTTACTGTAAGTAGAAAATAATAAATATTGTAAACAATAGCGTTGTAAATAATTGGGTAACTGTGATATCAATTCACGCGACACTCATTATTATTTTAATTTATGGAGCCAGAAAAAAGTATTTTATTATTGAAAATGTTGAAAAATATCTCAGTAGTACGTGCCATTAAACTGTTAAAAAATGCGTTTCGCACGGACGATCACGTGAGCTCATCAGCAGGGTCTTGATCGCCTTCCCTGGACGCAAACATTTTTTTAAATAATGTGAATTTTACATTTCTTAGAGGTTTAATATGAAAACACTAGAAATATGAAAAAAAAAACAACTTTAAGAAAAATGAACCAACTTCAAAGTACCACAGTTCGAATGTGCATTGACATTGTGAAATTAATTCAAGAATTCATCTGTTTTCTAGTATGATTTCAAAAAAATGTTCGACCGTTTAACATAAGTGAAGAAGATTGTACGCAATTATTTACAATGTTATTCTTTACAATATTTATTATTTTCTACTTAATTATAATTACCGAAAATTACCAAGATCTTCTTCACTTACGCTCATAATATGGTTAGGATAACTAAGAAGATTGTCAAATTTATTAATTTTCGCGTACAAATAGTTTAAAATTGCTTAAGTTATTTTGTTTCGTGTGAAAGGAGCCCAGAAAACGTCTTGATTTTTAGACAGATAATACGGTAAGTACGAACTTGATAATCGCCCCAGAAGTCTGAAAGGTTTTAAATTTCGAAACGCAATCGGATGACATTTTTAGATCTTAAAGTACTTCAAGACTCACTGTTCTTATGAGTTCGGTAACTATCATCTTCTTCTTCTGACTCTAAACTTTGTTTAAGTTATTTCTCAGGTCTCGAGAATTTCTTTTGATAAACAAGCTCCTCTCACTATAGTTGTGCGACATTCTTCAAAATGCTTCTAAATTTTTCTTCGAATGCCTGTCTGCGTGACTTTTCATCCAAACTTCCTTTGACATAAATTATTATTTTCTTCTTTTTTTATTGAAGCATTAAATAATTACAGATTTATTTGCTTTACAGTGGAAAAATAGCAAATAAATTTACAATTTATTAGAACAAATCTTAAACTTTTAGATTACAGCTTTTTAAGTAGTTACACATAGCTTTACACGCAGAAATATTCGGTTCAGAAATTAACACTTCTGCACACAATGGCAGTTGCAATTTCAGTATTATTAGTCTTTTTATGAACGTTATTCGCTGTGAATTATAATTTTTGCATTGCCATAGAATGTGGTTAAAAGTTTGTATCGATTGTTCGCAGTTACACAAAGGGCTGTCGATAACATTGATGCGTGAGAGTGATGCAGGACATAAATTATAAAATTAAAAAAAAACGGTGCTCATAACTAATTTGTTGAATTTTAAACCTTTAGCTACATCTAGTAGTGCTATGCAAGTTTAAACATTTTTTAAGTCCCGTTCTAGTCTGGTGTCATCCTTCATTTTAGTGCACAGGAGAATTTTCCAAAAATTCTTCCTGCATGCCTCATTCACGTCGCGTGGAGTGTTAGCATATTTGATGAAAAGTGTCTGCACAGAAATACCGATGTCTTAATTTCTTAAGAATGTTATTGTTCATTTGTTGAAAATGCATATAGAATTACATGCTCTAACTTGCGGGTAGGTTTTATTGCATAAACTGTTCTATTTCATTAAAATTAATTACAATAAATGTTTTTGAATGGTATAAATAATCACTAAAAAATGAAATTATCCGAAACGGAATATTCACATGATATGTGCTTTTTGTATCTGGAACAATTTTCAGATTAATTTAATTGAATATCATGCAAGCGGAAAATCTGACTATAACGAATAACTGGTATAACATTCATTTCACTTTTTTTCATTCTTCAAATGTTATTTGTCAAATTCTCTTGTCGTAAGAACTGTCTCAATTTGAAACAGTCGAAATTAAATGTTTCCGAGAAATTTTACTTTTAACTTAGTGAAATTGACTCACTACATTAATGGTTAAAATAAGTAGAAATGGATTAATTTGTTGTCCTTGCAATAGTAGCCGATAAAATTCAGTGAAACGGGTTACCTAATTAAGAGGTTCGATGAGAAGTTTTGTTGTCCATTTTTAGTTGGGTACCTCATATATCCGAAAATTCCCATTAGTGGCTTGGAGAGTCCAGCAAAATTAATCTAGTAATGTCCAAAAACTTGTTTAACTTATTTTCAAGCCTCCCCACCAAATAAAAAGATCATTTTAAAACATGACGATTTAAATGTATCCCGGTGCGCTCTTTTGATTTTTTATATCACGGTTGTAGATATGATTTTTTTTTCACGTTAAATAGTTTATACATTCATGTTTTATCCGAATAATTCTGTGTAAAACAATGGTATTTAACTAAATTTTTTCTTTTAACATTTATGAACATTTTATGAAATATTTTCCAGTATAATTGACACAATATTGTCAGAATTTCATCATGTTATCTGCACTAAAGTTGTGAAACCTTTATTTTATCTCATTTTCTGGATTGAATTATTTGATTATCTGAAGTCATTTAATGAATTGATAATTTATAATGAAGATATGTTTTTGGAATCTGGATAAAATTATACTCTACAAAGATTTTGAAACTTTAATTGGCAATTCCGGGATAATACTCGTTATCGGCCACCATTATTGCAATAGTCAAATTGATTCAAATATGTATCTTTCTACAGTTTAGAAAATTAAGGTAAATATAGCAATTACTACAAGTTTTAAAAATCATTATTTTTATCCATTTTTTATAAAAATTCGTCCTTTAATTTGTTTAAATAAATTTATGACATCCTTAAAATAAAAAATTTAATTGTCATGACAAAAAAATTTCTCTATTTCTGTAATTTTGAATAATTTATTGAATTACTTCTTACCGAGTAATTGAAATGTTTGCACACGCAATCAAGCTTTCTGACTGGACTTATTGAAAAAAAATTTTCTGTCTACACTTATAACAGGAGACTAAATTTCGCCAAAATGATATTTGTAAGAACCACAGAAAAATATTGATACTTTCGTTCAGGTAACTGAGACATAATAAAGTTGCGACTACCATTCGAGTGCGGATGAATTGTCAAAACACATCGCAACTTTCGTAAACAAGTAGCTTCTTAATATCTATTTATATGATGGCAGTGGACCTTGGTAATTTCTATTTTCTAAATATGCATCAATGTAAATTACTAATTCATTTCAATGTATTTTTAATACTTTATATCTAAAATGAATAAGTTCACTAATAAGTAGTATTATATACTTTTTTCGTAAAAGTGATTGCTAATTGGCCAGAAGTATAAGTTACATTTTTATTCTATGTTTTAACCCAGCACTGAAATTTTAATTCAATTTTAACGAATATTTCTGATATGAAATATTTTTTTTTTTATTAAATATACTGACTTCTACCACACTTTGAAGCGCTCTTTGGACTGATGTTGAGAAATTTAAAAAAAATGAACGTTGTCTTGACACAAACATTTAAAAAATGTGAATTTTTCGAGAGACTTTCTTTTGAATATGGAGTTGTTGCTCCGATTTAAGTACTTCATACGAGCTAGAATGTTTTTTTAATATGAATTCTCGATAGTACTACTAGAATCAAAGAAAGAAGACAACCATAGGTAATTCAAAAAATAATATTTCTTAAACCCAACATGAAAATATCACCATATCATGGACGAACAACTAGAAAATTAAATATGTTGAATTTTCAACTTAGTTTTTTAACTCCTGAAATTCATATGGAAATACTCACTTGGTGGGTTTTTTTAGGGTCACCGAAGACGAATAAGACTTTTGGTCATTGAGAGCTCCTGAGAACACCTTGAGACGTGTATGTTTGGGTTTTGATCGATCCCTTATTGGATAACAGGAGTTCTTTTACAACGGTTTATAAACAAGCCCAACAAAGGCATCTTAAATCAGACTTTTACGAGCATCCGTATGGGTAGAATAAGTTTTCCTAGGACTGTCGCATATCAATGTTGTTGGTGGTTTTCCCCGGGCCGCAGTACACTCCCATTGGTGTATGAGCATTCGCAAGTCTTTTGTATTTTATATACATTAATACTTCTTAAATTCATATTTAGTATTGGTGATTTGTGTTTGTCACAGGGATCGCTGACTAGCCCCACGATCAGTACTCGGAAATATACGTCACCCAAAAAGTAAAAGATACTAAGGGGCCATCCATAAACTGCGTAGTAACGTAGTTTGGTGCAATATTTCTGGTAAATATCGACACTTTAAGAATGCTGCTTCCTATTATTCAGGATGTATTGAGTAAGTGTTCAGTATTACACAGTAATACATGCCGTTAGAATATCGTCCATTTTATTACCAGTATTATGCATGTGTTGCTTGAGAAGTGTGGGACCTAGCCACTTGCATCGACGGGAAGCCGCTAATATTTTCGCGAGTTCAGGTTTATTGCTACATTCACATGAAGGATGTAGGATTAGAAATAAATTCTAAAGGAATGACATCGCTTTCGCTAAACTCTGAGTCCAGAAGAGTGTGAAGTGCGTTTCTTGTTCCCGGCGTTTATGTTAGGGAAGAATGAATGAAAATATTAAACAAAAGTGGAACCTCCGGCGAGTTACGGTTCTGGACTCCAGTAGTATTTTCGGTCGTTCGCTTCGGCTCGAAACGTTTTACAATCGTTTCTGCATGAAAACTTTTTATCCCAGCGCCATAAAGTTACGAGCGTCGTCTGCGAATCAGTGTTATCAGCGTAGGGAAGGTGCGCGAGGTAAAAATAAAAGTTAGCCCGTAAAACTAAAGCGCAAGCTCTGACAATTTCGATTTTACTGGCGCTCTCCCCGTGATCCTTTGTCGCTCCTACCCTTTAGGAAGAAAGGGGCTCTCGCGATCAAACACACGAATGCCAGGACCCGTCCTTTTGTGTTGGTGTTCTCGCCATTGCGTTTGTGTCTGGGCCGTATGTAGGGTACGGTAGGTAGACCTAGGGATGCCAGTAGCGCGTCTCGCCGCCGACGCCGCCGCCGTTCGCGAAAGGCTACTAAAACCTCCGTCTTTACGGGCACAGTTGCAATTTCAGTTAATACAATAAAACGATGGGGGTATAGCAGCCAGCTACTGCGTACGTCGCAGGTACGTGCTTCATGCTCGAGGGGAGCAAGCTCCTCCGCTCAGCCAGCCATCCAGCCAGTCGCTCATTCCTTCATCCTTACGGCGTCACTACGAGTTCCCCAAGTTTAGATGAAAACTCTGCGCTCCGAATTACGCTCTTTCTCTAATTTATGCCGGACCGTAAAATCCATAGTAACTCAATAAATTAAACTGGTGAGCGAAAACACGCCTCCGTTGTTGCATTAAAAAAAAGATACCTGCGACTTCAGTGTCAAGATGAGGAAAAGACAGGGTTTCAGTATTTACTTTTTAGTATTTCCGATTCAGTACGCAGAGCCAACTTTGAGAGTATAGAAACAAATGAAAATCGAGTGGCGGTGGCTCAGTTGGTAGAGTATCGGCTTCGTATTCAGAAAACCCTGATTCGAGCCCGGCCTCTGCCATCTGTCATTGGGACACCTCTGTATTTCTTTATAAGTGTCTAATAACGCCAAAGCTCAGGTGGTTCGTATTCCACCTTCATAAACTGTAGGTCCCGTCGCGATTTATTTTTTATATTATTTTATGTGGGTTCACAAAAGTCGACGCAAAATAATATAAAAAAAAACAATAATTATGTTGCATAATTATGCAATATTATTATTTTTTAATAACATTCATTGGAGTCTTGGGAAGGACAGGAACAAGAAATCGTAATGAAATTTTTGACGAGCCACTCAAACAATGAGATGTTGATACCATCTAGGTAGGACACTGGTGTCCCACTCTGACTGAAAAGGTTAAATGTTATTTCAAATGGTCATACGCCCTACCATGTCGTTCATCACCTTGACATTAATTTGACATCAACCTAAAATTGACGTCGGTTTCCACTTATGAGCTAAATATCCGAGTTATCATTTGAAGAAATCAATGTCACCTTAAATTTACCTTTACGATAAAAATAAATGTTACAGTCGAAATTCCGCTCTTTTCTTTTCGTTGTTAAAAATATGGGTTTCTATTTAAAAAAGTCTTTGAAATGACTTGAAATGACTTTCAAGATAAAGGTCAAGGTGAAATTGAAGGTCACTATTAAAATAGCCCAGGTATTACTTGATAATAATCTCTATTTTGTTATGAATCTTCTTTGGATGGTGGGGTTTTTAATTTACTTAAAACAATAAAAAGATTGAAAAGATCGTTAAATAAGTAAGAAGAAGAATTTTTCATTTACTTTTAGGAAAAAGGGATTGTGTTAGAGCGAAATTGTGAAAGAGCATTATTTTACATTCTGTTATGTGCTATATCATTGCTATATAGGTTCTAGAAAAAATGTAATTGAGAATTGACCGAAAATTGTTGTTAATTACTTCGACCCGGACCATAGGTCTGGCGAAGTATTGAATTTGGTCAGTTCCCGCCAAAAAATTACCCTATAGTTTTTCATCAAATGTCGACGTTTCAGGCCCTAAGGAACCCAAAGCAACAATAAAAAAATTGGTGTCCGTTAGATTGTACGTCCGTCCGTCCGTCCGTGGGCAAAATTTTGTATACGCGATATCTCACGACTGGCAGGACGAATTTAAAAAGTACAAACGGATTTGGGTTTCTCTTGGCCAAACTTAGATCTGATTAGTTTTTGGAGACAATGCATACTAGATTACGGGGAGGTTAAAAAAAAACGCTCAAAAAAACACGTTTTTCCATTATTTAACAAAAAATACAAATCGTACAAAAAAATGTTTCAAATAAAAAATATAGAACATCGAATTCTCTACAAAAAAGGTTGTATTCATTTCTTCGTAAAATCAACGCTAATGCCGTAAAAAGCAAATTAACATGAAATTAACATAAATTGTACATACACGTATATAATGCATATGTATGTATATTATATACATTACATGAAAAACAGAGACACTAGGACGAAACGCAACTAGCTCGTAAATTTCGGAAGTTTTTCAGTTATAAATAACCAATCGGAACTGCAATACGAATTTAGCCAAAATTGTAGGCACCCGGGTCGAAGGCATCTAGTTTCTTTTATTTTTCTCTTTGCAAACCGAATGAAGTGATGACACGACCCAAAAATGAAAGGTCATTACCGGAAGTGGGGACTTTAATTTATTAATCACCTTTTTAGAGTAGGAAAAATGGTTGAGGTTGCGAAAACTGACGGGAAACGGTTCTCGGTCATCAGATTTTTGTTTAAATTTGTTACTCGATGCTTTTTTCAGTTACTGACAGAAAAATGATATTACTCCAATACAAATAGAATACTAAAAATTTAGTAAAACAAATTCGAGATTCGAAACTTCAAAAACCTTATTATCAGCCATTTAAATTTAACTTTTGATTGATAGTCAGAACCCTCCCCCATCCCTCCTAATACGTTACTAGTTCCAAAAACCTCTGAACACGAAGAACCGTATCCTATCAGTTCTCTCAACCTTGGCTATTTTTACTGTGATAAAATGGTAATTGGTAAATAAAATTCCCCCATTACCGACAGAGACCTTTCATATCTGGTTCAGATAGTTCATCACATAAAATATCACATAAAAAATTTTTTTGGCACTAACTAAACAATTAGAATTTTTTTCTTTACTCTTTTCTTGTCCATTGTGACCTAAACATTCAATAAATACAAGAATTTTGAACTAAACAAACCTGGACCTTTTTTAGTAACCCATTGTTATTTATGCAGTTAAATAAAAGTAATCCTTTACTGTCAATGTTATGTGCAAATTATTGTATGTAAATGGATTTGTAGACGAAAAAATTATACAAGCAATAAAAGCATGAAAGGAACAGCGATGGACAATTTCAACTTCTTTTTTAAAGGAAAGTTAATATCGCGTTTTTAGCGATTCCAGTAACGATGCGAGAACCGATTTAACGAATAGCCGCTTATTCTGCGCAGAATACTTCAACATACCACAACAGTTTGTTTAATGCATTTTTTGTCTACATTTCAGTTTTTTTGCTGGAGTTTGTTATGAAGCCAAAGCTCTTTCGTACAAGCGAACACATATAATAATTTACTCTAACATATTATCGAATAATTTTTAACGATACGGTGAATGCCCGATAAATTCGTCAGATATTGATCGCATAGCCCATGGTGTAAAAATTATATGAGAATTTCGTTAAAATGTGAGGAAATTGCGAGATTAAACATCGGTAATTGTCCGATTCCTCCCTTTGATATTAATTTTTCGATTGAAATGAAAAATGAATTGCCTCCACTGTTATTTGGAGAATAATATTCTATAGTAGCCGGTGAATTTACCTATAGAATTTGAACGGTAAATGAAAACGCACATAGGTGTATGAATGTATGACGAAAGGTTAAATTTAACTTGCAAATCAAAAAAAAAACAAAGAAAATTTATACGAAAAATATATAATAATGTATTCAATTTATCTCAAAATTTTCTAAGCTTCGCTAAAATATTCAGGGTTGCGAAATACGTAAAAATTAAATATAACAGGTAAGGTGTCTTTAAAAGTGACATTTTTGTTTGTATTATCTATTCTCTAAATTGGAATAAGCGAAAGTCACTGCGAATCAGTGCATTTGTAGTAAGTGTAGTAGCTTTCGCTGATTCAAATTTAGAAAATATTGTATTAAAATATCGGTGATGAATATTATTTGATATTTCACAACCCGGGTATTTTTGTAATCAATATTATAAAAATAAGAAATAACGTTTTTATTATTTTTTTTACATCATATTACCAAAATTCATACGCAGTTTTCTATTCTCGAAAGAATTGGAGCGGTATACTGAATATATCTACATACTGTTGGAAAGTTCCATAGGCAAAAAAATGTGCGAAGCATTAAGTGAAACTTTTTTTACGTATAGATGTATAACGCACAAATCTAGCATCCGTCATGTGACCGCTAGAAAGCCAAATGATTTCTGGACCACTCAAAAAAAAAAACTTCATTTGAATCTAGGTAAGGATAGACAGCCCCATTTTGAATTTTAATAATAATGGCTGCATTTTCCAAAATAACCTATTTTATATGATTTTTGGTTCAGCAGGCAGAAAATGGACATTTCACGACCCACTGTATTAAATTGGGATTTTATTAAGTCATCATTTGTAATTTTGCAATCGTCATTCGAGGCGTAAATCTCATATTTTACGCCCTTGGTACGAAAAGTACTGTTAACTAAGAATATACTGACTGAAATCATGACAAAAATGTTATCGAAATTTTTTGTACCGAAAAATATTATCGAAATGATCAGCGTTTTTTGGATCTTTAAAAAAAAGGATCCGATTGTCCAAAATGTTGTTTATTCCATTCGAAATAGCGATCTCAAAAAGTTGGATATGGTCATCATGGTTTTTAACCATTTTTATTTTGGAAGTACCATTACACTGAATTTCGTGCGTAAATTCTGCACATTTGCACATTATTATTGTCCATAACTCTGATCGAATCATTCAATTTCAATGATTAAGCTGCCATTGTAAAGCTGATATCTGTACCAGACTTTTTATACTTCCATGTATAATGATTCCATGCATAAGAGAGAAACACCAGTCAATTTCACTGCAACAATAATGGTCATTTTTTGTGATAACAATATTATGAAAGAATTGTTTTTTAGAGCCGCATAATCGGGAACACGAGTGCTGCCTAGCCAGGGGTTTAACACCATTTTGCAAATGCCAAGAGCTCTAAGGTAGTCCAACGATAAGGTAGGAAATTACGCTAAATACGTCAATTAACCCTTTTCATGCCAAATTAAAAAGTAAAAGCCCGCCATGTTTGGCCATATTTGGTCGGACATTTTGAATTTTAACATTCTGCGTTGCTTAAATTTTAGTTATGGTTATTATTGCGCAGGATCTAGATACTTGTGCCGATCTGACAACGGGAACATTATTAGCCAGTACGTTAATCAAATAAAATAATTTTTTAAATCACGTTTTTTTTTGTATATTACCCGCCATTTTGAAAAAGTAAAAAGTCATAGAACAAAACTAATAGCAGATTTGAAAAGTACGGACAAAAATACGTTAGAAAATATGGTTTTGAAATGTCGTTGCTTATCATTACATAGATAAATATTCACCTGAAAAACGTGACAAAATTACGGCCGTTCGTCATGAAAAGGGTTAAAAATGTCCGAATCAATTTTTAAAAATCCAGGGTCTCTGTAAGGGTAATTTATTAAAATTACTTGCTATATACGGACTCTTAGAGAATGGCAAAGAGGTTAATTAAGAACTTACCAAGAGTTAATGGGATTAAATAAAAATGTCCAATAGTTCTTGTTCAATTCCTAGTTTTCTTTATTATTCGTTAATAGGCCGTGTATAGTAATTAGAGTTTACTATCCTTGTAGAGCCCGAATTTTTATAAATTGATTCAGACATTTTTAATTTTTTATTTCAGCGTAAATTCCTACCTAATCAGCGGAGTACTTTAGAACCACCTTAACTCATTTATTTTAATTAGAAGATAGTCAAAAATACAATGAAATAAATTGGTCGTCGCCGAATAGTTTTGCTAATGTCATAACTTTGTGAATATGTACGGTGTTTCTGAAATGGAGTTGAATGCAATAACATAGCACCTCAAATTTTCTTTTGCCATATGCTTCTAGGAGTAAGAAACAAAATTTCAGCCAAATCCCCCGAGCCGTTTTTAAGAAAAGTAGTCTGGAAGGTTATAAATTAATTAGTAATCTTGTAATTAAGTCAGCTATTATAAAATTATTAAGAAATCATCAAAATATAAATTATATTAGCTGAATTCTTGAATAAGTGTACCATATAACGTGCACTTCAAAAAGAAAACAAACGCGTTTATTTACTTTTATTAAGTTTTCTTGAAATATTACCAGAAACTCAAGAAAATCACGAAAATGTTTCTATGTTATGGTCACTGTTAAATATTAAACAATTTGAAAGTACGGTAGCTATTGATCTCAAACTTGCAAATATATTAGCAGGAATTGGTTCACACGCAAGTATGTTTCCATGCACGTGGTGCACAGCAATGAAAAGCGAACTAAATAGTTGTGGTGAATACAGAACTCTTGAGGCTTGTAAAAAATGTGTATGCAGCTAAAAATTTTCAAAATTGTACACACGTTCCAATTATTTGTGACTTCACCTCATGCTTGGCGTTGTGAACATATTATATAAACACAAATAACTGGAATTTGAGGAAGATGGTTTAATTTGGGATAAAAAATGTAATGTCTCACGAGATTTTACACACGGTAGTCCTTCATTTGCAGGAAATAGTTGTAAAATCTTATTAAATAAAGTAAACATATTACGAAGCTTTTGTGTCGTGGCATCTTTAAAATATGTAAAATGCTTTCAAGATTTTCGGTTTTTTGTTGATTGTTGTTTTTCTTGTACTCTGCACACAAATTTTAAAGAATCAAATGTTGAATTTGAAAAAAGTTCTGTTGCCTGAAATATTGCAATTACGCCTAAAGTTCAAGCTGTAATATTTCATGTCCCACGATTTTCTGATCGAGTTAAGAAAGGTCTAGGATTCTACATCGAGGAAGCTGTAGAATCTCTATATACTGATTAAGTTAATTATGATTAAATATTTTGTTGGGTTAAGTCGTAACATTTAATTTTTTCAACCCGTATCCTTGTAAATATAAACGAAATGAAACTGTGATTAAACATTTCTGAACTTGAAGGTAATCTTAGGAACGATTTCTTGATTTTTCCTTTCCGTCTGGTATCGGCCAACCATCAATGAGGTACGTGGAAGTTATCGACTGAGCTGGAAGTCGTAAACCGAAGAAAGAAGACAAACGTGAGATTCCGGAATCAGGGTGCGGCTCCCGACTTGGTCGTAGGTAACGTACTGTCATCGCCGTCCCCACGAGCCACCTTGAACCAAACCCACAACCGCGAGATAATGACGCCTTGTGATCATTGCTGACTAAATCCATCGTTTTCGTTCAGCAAACCGATTATACTATCATTATGCTTCCTTACAAGGGAAAAAAATAAAAGATACAGTTACTACTGGGGTAAATATGCACCAATTCCTGCGGGTGTACATATTGCTGCGCTTTTTTTTTGAAATGCAAAAATAAATGATGTAGAATTATTATTCTATTTTTAAAAAATGTAAATAAATAGTTAAAAATTTACCTAAAATTTAAACATATTTAATGCAATTATGTCGGTGGGTTTGAAATAAAAAATAAAAGCACATTTCTTGAAAAAAAATGGGACATCATTTTATTGTGTTGTGAATAGATGCTCAAAGATGCCTAGAATCGAATTTTTGACCCCTTTGACCTTAAATATCTCAAAAACTAGAGTCAATTGGCTATTTTGGCGATCATGTTTGGATTCTGTGCAAACATCTTATCAGAATCGACTCATACTTGTATGGCAGCAAAATTTTGTTGGGATGTGTAATAGTAATAATAATAACTGGTTGATTTATTTCGTTAGATGATAACTAATACCCCAGCCACGTCGTGTTATTTATTCATTTACTTTTCACTCTTTAAATCATTGCAGTAGGAGGAACGTAAAAACAAAAGAGTAAGCATTTATTTATACAATTTTAAATTAAAGCGGTCAAGAAATTTACAATTAATTGTTACAAATAGTAGATCAATGAAAATACTGTTTTAACTATACAGCAGAGTCCCGGTATAATTGCGTCTCGCTATATTTACGTCCCTGCATATTTGCCCGATTCCGTTTCGTTATATTTGACTATCGCCGCCGTCTTTTACCCCCACCTTGCGGGGTAGGGCCTCAGGAAGGGTCTGCTGTGACGTCACGAACATAACGCGACGGAAAAAAGTGGGAGAAGCGACGCTCCCCTTCCTTTCATAAATATAACGAGACGGAAGGAGAAGGCGAGAAACGGAGTGGGTAAATATACCCAGACTCTACTGTATATGCAGATATTACTTTTAGCAGAATACTGTTCCTTTCTTTAAAAGTTTCCTTCATGTAGTGAAGAAGCAAATTTTGGAGTGAAATTTCACTTTTAACCTTCGCCGGTCACTGGGGTTCTAGCAGACCCCATGATTAATTTAAAGGTAAATAATTCGCTTTATTAGTTTTAAATTGGAAATATTGGAACACCTATCGGTAATTTAAAGTACTACCAATAAATTTCTGATAATGCGGTTGTCTGACAAACGTCAATATACTCGTGGTAAAAGTTAGTTGATTTCGTGGCGTTCGAAGGGAAAAAGCTTTTATTTAATGATTCGTGTAGTATAAATGGTCGAAATAACACGGTAAATAATGCGTATTGTAAATCTATTATTTACTGTGAATAATATTATGAGATATATATTATTTCTAGTTTTAGAGATAGCTTACAATTTAAGAGTTCGTAACATTCGGAAGCAATTAGAAGAAACTGAGGAAGATGAAACTATTGGCAGAGATGCTTCAGAAATTTTCGATTATCAAGATGTCAATTATTTTATTTGTTCAGTTATATATATTATATTTAAAAATTATATATAAATAAACAAAGTATATAGGTAAAAATTATGTATTTTATTTTTTAAAGATTATGCATTTCATTCATCTAAATAAATACCATTTTTAAATTGTAAATCAATAGACTATTTTTTTCTACAAGATCGCAATCTGCAAAGTACGTCCAGAAAGTTTCAGTAAAAAATATTAAAAATATAATAAGATTTTTTTAAGTAAATAAAGTTATTTTCTGCACTTTTTTTATTTGTAATTTTCTTTACTATGTTAGATGCAAAGTTATGCAAGTTGTACAGTGGGGTCATAATTTGGGATGGCTGAACAGCGTCTCAGAATTTTTGTAACTTGCTACGGCTTACTCTTCTTATACAGGAAAGAATTTAAGCCGTGTGTCGTTCTTAGCATTTTTAGGAGGTGTGACCGGCGAAGGTTAAATAATAAGAGTTTACTCTTTCATTGGAGTGGTTCAATTTACACGCCATGAAATTCACAGAGTATAGATGACAAAAAAAATAGTTTTTTCTTTTTTAATTTCACGCGAATGTCTCTCTTAATGAAATTCCAAACTTCATAGGGGAAACCTGTCAGCATGTGATAATGGAGCCTTCGTTATGAATTGAAGTAGAAAAAAAAGTGTATATATGATCAATAAGCGAGCTGTCACCGACCAATGAATTTTTCGAATAAAACGCGTTGGTCACGCGCGCGACTAGCGTAAGTTCTGCGCTACAGTAAGGTTCCCCGAAAGCAGAAGCCCCCATGGTCAATCGTTCTGGCCTGTCGGAAGTTGCAATTTGCGAGATAGCCTTTGATAAATCCGATAAGAGATTCTCGCCGCTTCCACTCGCCGAATAGCCAGGGTCAACGAAATTATCCCGAAAATGAGGTTCGCACGCGAAAAATTCCCCAAGGTGCACTGCTCGCACGAAGACGATTCTTGATGACTGTCAGAATTTTCGCGAACCGGAAAACTGGCGGACGAGCAAAGTGGATTTTAAGGCGCCGGGAACAAAAACCGTATCGAAAGATGCACGCCTCCCTTTCCCTGCCTTCCGTCTGGGTGAAGAAACGAACGAGTTTGTCGCGTTTGCAAACAAACAACAGCTTTTCTTGTATCGGCAATCCCGTGACCAACGGTCTTATTCGATTGCCTTTTCGTATTTTTCCACATTAAATTATATTTTCTACTGTCTGGGTCCTACGGTAATTTAAATCTATTTACGATGCGTCAATTTCGATTTTACGGATTTCTGGTACGACATAAAGTTTTCGGATTGTAGTAGTTGATGACGATTTCGATACCAGTTTTTCAAAATGGAAATAACAGTATGTCGGACGAAAAATATAGAATATTATACACTTAATAAATCATCATTCTAATATTTTCGGGAATGCTAATTATGAATCCGATGTCTTTTTTTAAACAACAGTTCTGTTTTATAACGGACTAATAATGTACGATAAAAATTAACTGCCTGCAATTAGCCTACATATTTGTAGTTACCGGGATCAATCACGAGGAGGTTGCAGAACAATTTTGACCGCGTTTTTTTGCTTTTTTAAAAATTTTTAAATCTTTGTTTGCTATTTATAATTTTTAATTTTTTTTTGTTTGCCTTTTTTATATTTAATTTTTATTTTAACCATTTGTCTTTGCAGCAAAAATCGACCAATGAAAAAAAATAATAAAATGTTTTTTTTATTGTTCTTCCTTGTAACTGTAGCAAAGATGAGGTTTTGTCTTGAACTCTATATCGAAAAAGTGGTCCATACACATTTTATTATTTTTTTTCAGTGGTCGATTTTTACTGCAGAGACAAATGGTTAAAATAAAAATTAAATTTAAAAAAGGCAAAAAAAAAAATTAAAAATTATAAAAAGCAAAAAAAAAATTAAAAATTATAAAAAGCAAAAAAAAAATTGTTAATTTTAAAAAGCAAAGAAAAACGTGGTCAAAATTGTTCTGCAACTTCCTCGTGGTTGATCCCGGTAATTACAGATATGTAGGCTAAATGCAAGCAGGACATTTTTATCCTATAATATATAATTTTAATCTATAATAGAAGATTCGTAATTCACAACTTCGAAAACCCCCGAATACCGAGTTTCAAGCAAATTCGATTAATTGTGATAAATCACTCTTATGGATCCGCTGTTTTGAACTTTAAGAAACTGACATCAGATTCATAATCTCCGATCTCTATCAGTAATCCCTATCAGTAAATATAGTAAGATTAACCGAAAGATTCAATCAACATTATCAAACTACTCAAATCAAACTATTCAATCAAACTACATTTTTCACACGTCATAAAAAAGGATAAATTTTTTGAACTTCAAGGGGTGGTTTCTACCCTTAAAAAGCTTTATGGGGACGTATAAAAGCACCTGTCCAATATTTTTCGATGTTTTTCAAGAATGCTAAGTCTCATTAAGATCGGCGAGTGACACTTGCGTAGGTTTACTTGTTAGTTAGGCAAACCATCTACAGAGTTTACAGTGAAAAAAAATCTTGAATTAAGACGAATAGTTAGCTAATTTTAAAAAAGGAGCCATGTTCGACCGAAAAGTAGACTTCTTCCAAAGTCTTAAAACTATGCGCGTGAAGTTCCGAACGTTTAATGAACGGTCCCTAAGCGAAAGCCATAGCCGCGTCGCACCACAAAATATTCGAATTGCTCTGAATTTTCACCATATAAACTCAACAAAATTATAATTTTTGTAACTTAAATATCTAGTTCTACAAAGTTTGTACACAAAATGTGAAGCGTAACAAACGTATCAACCACCTTTTCATCCCCAGCAACCCATATTTCAAATTCACTCTCGTTACTTTCACGTTTTCAAGCTTTTGAACTTCCATAATCTCACGATAAATTTTTCAAAAGATATGTAAAAATAAATTCATATCTATATAAAAAAAATACAACTAAATAGAAACCTCGGGCGAAATTCTCTCCCCACTCCTACCGTCCTTAAAGTAATAAATTCACGTTTTCTCGATTTTCATAGTTAATAAATTTACAAACAACACATGCTGTAAATGCGTTATTAGTTGATTTTGCAACTAGGGAGCAAAATAGGTGTTAGCCGACGAGTGCGAGTTTAACGCCGCGAGCAAAAACGGACACCTATTTTCCCTTGTTGCACATACTATTTTTTCGTACAAGAGCGTGCTATTTTACACTCAGAATCCGCAACTAGGGAGTAAAATAGCAATTTGCATGCCGAGTGTGAGAAATGTATTTTTTGTTATTTTATAGACAACTTCAAAACCTAATAAATGTGAATATAGACTAGTGTTGGTTTGGTGCTTCGCTCGCTCAGAAACTTCGACCCAGTGGAGAGTCGGCTATTCCTTAAGACTCGTTTGTTTACTAACAGCTTTCAAAATATAGTGTTTCTTATATGTACGAAAATTGAAAATGAGCATTTTCAAAACTTCGACCCCGACAACAGGCCAGCCGAAGAATTAATAAATAAAAGTTGCAAAACACTTACTTCATGCACTTGTATTCTAATAGACTATTCGATGCATATTACATGTTTACTGTGTTTTACTAAGTACTGTCTGTATTATTATGATCTTATATATACAATATATATACATATAATTCGTCAAAGATATCTTGAAAGTGTCGAAAAGATCTCTGACGGATATCTTATAGATATCGATAAGACATCTTTTAGATATATCGAAATAGTTATTTTCGTATCAAGGGCGTAAAAGGACATATGCGCCCGTAGGTGGTCACCGTACCCGAGGAGCTGACAAAGACTACCCCTGGGGGGTAGGGGGTCAAAATTTGATGAAAAGCAATACGGTAATTTTTTTTGCCGCGGTGACCAAATTCAATACTTTTTCAGACAATAGTCATAAACATTTTAAACCAGTTTTTATGGCATTATTGTTGACTTTAGGAAGAAAATGCATACAACCTTTTTTGTAGAAAATTTCATGCTCTATCTTTTTTTGTTTGAAACATTTTTTAATAAAATTTGTATTTTTCAAAATAAATGAAAAAAACTACGAAGAAACTTAATTGGGGCTAATTTTTTTTAGTAATGGACGGGTGGATCTGCCCCAAAATCTAATCAGAATAACGTTGCATATAAACGATGCGATTTACATACGGTGGCCATGACGGATCCGCCATTTTGAATTTATCAACTCAAAATTATTATGATCTTCGTGCATAACCAGTCAATATTTATATCATCATTATAAAATTAAAAAAAAATTTCTAAGATCTCTATTTCAAGGAATTAATAATTTTGAATAAATTTGTTTCGTTCCGCAGCCATTTTGAATCGGCCATTGCTTCTAAAAAATATTCTACCAGTATATTATTTATCTTCAACTATCGGGATCACTTTTTACGTATGCGTTTCACTGATTGTGCCCCGTTTTGAGGGAGAAAATCGGAAAAAATGAAAAAAATGACCTAAAAATCATGGATTTTTTATTTTATTTAGAAAATTTTTGCATAAATAATCATTATTTCGTCATTTTCTCGATGGGAATCGATAGAGCACACATGAAAATAGTAGGAAAGGTATATTTCGAAAATTAAAAAAAATTATTTTCATTCCAGAAACTGTACTGGGGTTGATGTACCTGCTTTTCTGATTTCAGGCAAAAAAGGGTTAATGCACTCCATTTGCTGCCCTTATGAGCTGAGATTTTACTCCAACAATTTTAAAGCGCATACGGAAATTTTGCAAATACAGGATTTCCTAAAAGAATTGCTGATTTTATAGGGTAAAATAGAGTAATGAGATCTGGTATTCCTTCAATTGTGGGTGAGATATGTGCTAAAAGCGAACTGAAATTTGGAACACTTCTACTTTTTATATATTCTAATTGTAATCTAGGAATAAGTTGAAAATTATATCATTACCTTAGATTTTCCCCGGACTCGTGATAAATTTGTTTAGGAAGATGATCGCTGTTATTATACGCAGAGTTTTAGAATAGTTTTACTAACACATTTGGTAGTATTCTTATCGAAATGTTAAACTGAACTTTTAATGCAAAATACGTCTAAAGTACGATTGAAAACTTTATGAGCACTTGGAACCGATTCTAAATGGTATGCGAATTATCTCAACATTGAATTCACCTTTTACGAAAAATAAATTTTGGAACAAATAATACAAATTTAATTAAATCTCCGATTAAAAATAAATAATTTTTTAACGCACTTAAATCCAACAAATGTTTATGAATTAATTTTGACTTCCATCAAGGTTCGAATGTTTCAATCTGAATTTGCATCATTGTTGTATGTCGAAAATCAAATTATTCACGATCTTGTTTCGCGAATTATTATAACGTATCCCGAATTTATCCGTTTGTCATCGAATTAAACGGCTTTTAATATAAATGGGACCTGATTTCTCGCAATTCTTTGTATTACAGATAAGCCGCCGGGTCAGAAATTAAGCCGCTTATTATATACTGCTCAAATTTGAAAATTTACAGGATTAATGTCAAATGTTTTTCACGCGAGTGATTTCGAAGATTACTCCACTTTTCATGTGAAATTACTATGGTCTTTATATTTTCAGGTATTGAGTAAAATGTTTCAGTTAAAATTATTTTATTTCCATTGAAAGTGTGAAATTGTGTGTTTTTTGTTGCGGAGATTTCGACAACATTACTGTTATGGACTGTATTGAAAATAATGTTATGTTGCCAAATTTTTTTTTAAACATACTATTTTCCATCAAAAATGTCATATCAATCAAAACAAATCCATATATATTTTGTAGCAAAGTAAAAGCTTGTTCTTCTGCAGTCATGTGAAATATCTATAATATTAATAGATATTTAAAATCGCAAAGAAAAATTCTTTTTATGTCTCTAATTTCTAAAAGCTTATCAAAAATGTGGACGTATTCTAATGTAAAATGTATCCTTCTTTTCAATCTTATCCCCCGAATGCAGACAAAATAGAATCGGAAGACGATACTTTTATACAATTTATTAAAATTTTATAATAGTTGGGAGTTGGGATATTTTCGTAATAGTCGCACTACATTTTTGAATCATCCATTCCGAATTTCAAAAACTTAACGTCAGATTCGAAATCAGTCAGCCTAAAAATTCCTACACACAATATTCTGTTGAAATTAATATTGTGAAAACTGTCTTTCGAAATGTAAAAACAAGTCAAATTCACCCTAGATTTCAGTCGATAGAAGTAAGTAAAGTTTTCTTCTCCACTTATATTTTTCGTAAAAAATCCACTATTTTTACATTTTGTTTAATTTTTTTATATAATATAACATGGTAATTAATTAAAAATATTGATTTATTTACGTTTCCAAACATGTTCTTGAAGTAAGGAAGCAAAAAATTGCAAAATTAATTAATTACCTTAATAACAAATACGTTTATTATAAAATTCTGAATAAGTTTAGTTTGAAAATTTGGTTATAACGTCAATATGTTCACAATTACAGCAAGATGAAATATAAATAATTTAGTAGTGTGTTCAAACAGGTTGTTCCGAATTTCTTGAAAATTGAAGGATTCAATTTTAGCTTGTTTACTTTAAATCGGACGGTAGATTTTAGGAATTGCAATGGCGGATTAAAAATGCCTTACAAAACTGACAATTACAAAATTGACAGGGGAAGTAGGGGCAAAGTTCGCTGTATTAGAACATTTTCTATGTGTATGTTTGCATTGTTTATTTACAAAACAGTTATTGTAATACAAATTTTGACACATATTTCAGTTTCCATTCAGTATTTACCATCCGTTCGAACATGAGCTAGGAAGTCGAAGTCAATTTGTAAATTCAGACATATTTTCAATCCATTAGTAAGTATCAATAAATTAAGCATACTTACTGAATTGCATGACTTAATTGTCTTCTCTCACACTCTATTTTCGTTTTTTATTTGTTTCATTTGGAGTTGAGGATGATTTTTTATGTCTTGTTTAAAAAAATTCAAAAATTGAGGCAATGTGGGATCTGTTCCGTTTTAATTTATGTTCACAGAGCTAAGTAAGAACTTTCTCTCTCTCTCTCTCTCTCTCTCTCTCTCTCTCTCTCTCTCTCTCCCTCTCTGTCCCTCGAGTTATGTCTACGGCCCGTAGTGGCCAGGACACTAATAAATACATTTTTAATCAAACTGTCTCTCTCTCTCTCTCCCCTCTCTTTCTCTCTCTGTCAAACCTTTCCAGAAGTAATTTTAACAACCCATCCCACTTTGCCCCTGAATTTTCAGATTTCTCAAAAAAAGTTTTTTCGTAAAATTGAAATTTGGAGTATTAAACAGATACTTTTTTTAAAAATGCGTTTCATAATAAGTTAGTTGAGGACCTAAATAAAGGTTTCTAAACCACAACTAACCATTCTTATGCCTCATATTTTTTGTATACGAGTTTTTCCAAAACCATCCCACTTTGCCCATACTTCCCCTATTAATTTTTATAAATGGTAGTAGTAGAATGTTTTTCTGCGGTCATCAATTGGAAATTTAATATGAATGATCTAACAGCTTTTTATTATTATGCAGAATGAAAACGGAATAATTCATTTTGTGGCGGAAACGAGATGTTTAAAAAATATGCTTCACTGACATTATCTAAATTGTCGGCACCACGATTGCTCACCTAACCCTCAAAAACGAAATATACTGGCAGTAGTCGACAATCGAATCATCGAAAAAAAGATAGACCAGCTTATTTTTTGTAAGGTTCGAGTCATTTTTACGATGAATCGACTGGACTATATGATTTATCCATCAGGTTGTTTTTTATTGGTGATTTTCAACACGAAATTGACACCGACTTTTTACTTCCTAGAAATTCAAGGGTATTTGGGTCAGTGTTAGTCGGAGATATTCGAAATGGTATAGTATCGATAAATTTTGGTTTGTTGGGTTAGGGAATGTTGTCATTGTATTGTTTGAATTTTTGTAAATAAAAATAATGATGAATACTTTTCCATTTGGTTGGTTTTGACGCGATTGTATCGAAGATTGTAGATAATTGCAATTCGCACGTGGCGCTTTACAATTTTGATTCAGTGAAATACACGAAACTCGATTGTCAATGCCTTGTCACGAAGCGAATAGCCAATCAGTGGAATTCGAATGGCAACCAATATTCACAAAATAGTATACCGGTCACGGATATAGATTTCCGTGGCAATAGACGGCTCGCGGCAGCGAATGCTTCGTCGCTCCCTTCTCTCCGGCCTTATAAATGCGACAATGCTGCGGAATTCCATCGACGGATTCGACCCATAATAATAGCAGACCACGGGCTTTGATCAATTGATGGATGGAAATCATTAAAGGGCCATCGAGCTTTTTTTACCCCATACACAAAGGTTCATATTTGTACAGCATATCATCCGACAATACACGCGCAATCATGACAAACTCAACGCCCTCGACAATTCATTGAATTTCCATACCAATAGTTTTACCTGCCATACTGAAGCTTTTATCACAATACACCGGGACACGCCCATCGCGACAATAACACAAGTAATCAAACGTTTCACGGATCCAACCACATATATAGTCGATAATAAGGAGAATGGTCCAACCTCACAAATTAATTTGTTAAAACGACACCAGGGACTTTCCTAAGTCCATGCTGAAAGCACGCTAAACGCTCTTTAACCCTTTTTGTCCCGAAAGTCCGAAATGACAGATCCTAATGGCGAACAAAATTGTCAACAAAAATTTTACAAAAAGCCTAAATACTGAGTTTTTGCAAATTTTCACTGAAGCTTTTTCACTATTTTCTCCATATTGAATCCTCCATTTTTGCATTTTTAAAAATCGATAACAGATTCGTAATATTCGACATCAAAACCTCCTTTACACCGATGTTCATAGAAATTCAATGTCTAACAAATTATTAACATTAACAATATCAAAAACGTTATATTTGAATGTATTTTTCAAACGAAGTTGTTCTTTGGTGCATTTGTTTGATCCGGCATTTTTTTAATTTTGACTTTTTTGGGAAGAACAATTGTAGGTCATTTGGTTGTCTTTCATTTGTTATTGTTTGTTACGGGGCTTGTGATTGTGCAAAAGATGTTTGTTATAATGGATAATAAACAGAAGGGGAATTATAAAGACACTAAGTGGATGACGGATAATTAAGGACCCTATGTAATAATTACAAGGAGAAGTTAAGTGTACATTATTGAACATTTTCTGGAAGTACCTAAAAAACTAGGAACTTTTTAAAAAATTCTGAGAATGTAAAGTTTTTAGAAATTTATGAAGTTTGTAATGAAAATAAGTTTCAAATTTTTATAAAAATATTTTGAAAATTGTTTATTTAAATGTTTAACTGAATTTTTAAATATATATGAAAAAAAAACAGTTTGGTACATTCCTTAATAAATCTAAGAATTTTTTGTTTCTCAAAATTTTTTTCTAAAAGTTGATAGTTTTTGAGAAAAAATATCTTAAATTATAATATTTGAAAATCTTTCCCTACAAAACTGTGAACTTGTTGAAAAAATTGCAAACAAAAAAACAGGATTAGAATTTAGCAAAGAATGTACAATAGTTTTTTTAAGATTTTTTCGGAAATATTTAAACATTTGTTATAAAATTAAAAAAAAAAGGATTCGCAAAATGCCATTAAAAATCCTTAAATATTCTGGTAGATTCTTGGAGTTTTTCTAAAAACATTTCGTTCTTACCATTTTTTCGTTGAATTCTCTAGTAATTTATCATTAAAATTTTCATTAGGGACAACAATTTTAAATTGTTACAGTGAAATGGGGTATAAAGGCAACATTTTCATAAAATTCTTACTTTTTATCCACATTTATCTATAGTTTCAATAAACTCTCAACATTGTGGTAGCTTGAAATATATTGATAAGAATGAATATTCCAAACTTTTTCTTTGAGGGACGAATAACCTCTCCTCAGAGGTAAAAAGTGTTTCATTCAATTAAAAAAAAAAAAGATATTTATATAAAAGATATATAAAAGAGAGACGTCTCATGACTGAAACTCAATTTAGACGTCGGAATCTTGAAAAACGACCTCGAAAATACTAGGATATGTTTCTATAAATTTTTTCAACTTTGATTTCGAAACAAAAATACGTCAACTTGATTGAAATTGAAAAAAAGTAAGCATTAATGGGTTAAGATGATATTGTTGATTTATACGTACGAAAAATTATATTCGTTTCGATAATTTATAGTTAATGTGCTCTCATTTCAAGACTATTTTGCAGCATATAATTTTGTCACATCTCAAAATGTTCGTTTTCCTGTTAACTATAAACATATGTTCATACTTTGAGACTAATAATTCGTCGCCATCTGTATTTGCTGTAATGATACATGTTTGACATCCCACATTCGTTTGAGTACCAACATATAACCTATAAACCGAAGTTTAAACGTTTTGGGGATTTGCTCATATGACATTGAAATATAGTAGACATTCTTTGTGCGTCACTTTCAAGTAAAAAATTTGTTATATTTCGGAAAAATGTAACATTCAAGCTAGGCCAGAAAAGGCAGTTACTGGCAGTTAAAAATTAAATTATCACTTCATGCATTTTTCGTGCACAGAACATACATCCTAAATCTAGGATAATTGCAGATGAAAGTCGCTTAGAATTGGCGGCCATTTTCTTGTTAAACATTGCCGATTTGATAAAATCCAGTCTCTAATCGAACATTCATACACGTTCGGTGAGTAATTTATAAATAGTGATGGGGGCGAATGTGTAGCGTTTTCGCAATATTGAAATCGGATTTTCGCTTGAGTGCGTATTCGTTAACAATAAATGAAGTGGTTTTTTCATATCCCATCGAAATCGGAAATCCTACGGCGGTTTTATACCTTTCGGACCTCACTCCATCAGAAATTACGTTGGCTTCCATTACGAAATGACGTCGACGGTAGAATTTTGCCGGATCAATTAAATCATCGTATTCGTCATCATGCCTCGTAGTGATTAACCGAGAATGTTTTCCGCGACACGCACTCGCTCCCGCAAACGCATATCAATTCGGTGTCACGCTAAAATAAACAATGGCGTAATTTCCTGGCAAAAGAAAAAAAAAATAAATAAAAGCGGTGCAAAGCCCCGTCCGCGGCGCGTGAGATCCCGTTTTCGGAGGCTGCGTCGCTACGTCAACGATGGGTTCTCGGATTTCGCATCCCTTTGATGAGCGACGACGCGAAAGCATCGCGTCACCTTATATATTCTCATTCATCAGCTTTAATAGTAATCGAGTAATGCGAGACTCGCGCGCGCACCTCAGCCATTGTTCATTGTGGAGCGATTCGCTTCGCTTCGACAATTGCGCGAATGCGGAGGCAGCCACCCGTTGTCGTGGGGACGACTTTGGTTCCAGGATCTTGGGATATTGTTGGATCGAAAGTACCGAGACGAGTACATGGTCCGATTTCCCATGCCAAAACATCGATGCGTTTCCTTTTGTCATCCCTCGCACCTCAACTCTCAAAACCTCCAATGGCTTTTAACATCGAATTGACTCAAGACGCATTGCGGCGTTTTAAGTCGGGAATTTAAGATAATCCTAATGGAAATTCTCCTAAATGGTCTCTCGTCATATTATTCATGTGGTAAATTAGTTTAGCTCTTAATTTATATATGTTTTATAATGACACATCGCTCCTGAAGCAAGGACAAGTTTGATTAAAATGGATCCAAAATTGGCTTTCATAGGTTATTTCTACCACATTTATAGATTCAAAATCAATAAAGAACTAAATCGTAGCTCCGGGGGGGGGGGGTAAAAATTTCTTAAATACATTTATCCGAAGATAATATTTTCCGAATTTTAGAAATTCCAAATGCCAATCATCCGAAAGTGAATAAATCCGAAAGTAAATTTTCCGAAGGTTTAAAATTCCGAACGTAAATTATCTGTAAGGTACAAAGTTCGGAGTGACTACTGTTTTCGAGGTCGCTCTTCAAGATTCCGAGGTCAAAATTGAGTTTCAGCCATCAGGAATTCCAATATGGCGCCGAATTTGACAAAAATTTCCAGAAAATTCGAAAATATTTATCCTTAAGAATTTTTTTCGAGGCATTAGAATATAGGGATTGTATTGAAACGATGAACGATGGTGATCGGAATACTTGAATTTTAAACAAAAATTTTACTTGCATACCCCACATCATTCTAACGACTTCAAAATGGCGTCGACAATGAAAATTTCTTTAAAAGTTTCTGAACGCTCTAACTAAAAAACGACGAGCTTTTTTAAAAAAATGCTAAGAATGAAAAGTGCTTAGAATTCGTCGAGAAATATAGTGGAATTTTTTCAGATTTTTTTCATGACATTTTGAGAAATTTTTTTTTCAAAATTTGTTTCAAAATTTTAATTTATTTACGAAAAATTCTGAAAAAAATTTAGTGTACTCTCTGACGAATTCTAAGAGTCTTTTGTTCTTTGCAATTTTTTCAAAAAGTTAACAGCTTTCCAGAAAAAAAATTCTAAACTATAATATTCGAAATTCATTTGCTCGAAAATTATCAACTTTTACAAAGAATTGCAAAGAACAAAATACTCTTAGAATTCGTCAGAGAAAACACTAAATTTTTTTCAGAATTTTTCGTAAATAAATTACAATTTTGAAAAAAATGTTAACAAAAATTTCTGAAAATGTCTTGAAAAAAATCTGAAAAAATTCCACTATATTTCTCGACTAATTCTAATCACTTTTCATTGTTAGCATTTTTTTAAAAAAGCTCGTCGTTTTTTAGTTAGAGCGTTCAGAAACTTTTAAAGAAATTTTCATTGTCGACGCCATTTTGAAGTCGTTAGAAGGATGTGGGGTATACAAGTAAAAAATTTTTTTTTTTTCAAGTATTCCGATCACCATCGTTCATCGTTTCAATACAATCCCTATATTCTAATGCCTGGAAAAAAATTCTTAAGGATACATATTTTCGAATTTTATGGAAATTTTTGTCACATTCGGCGCTATATTGGAATACCTGATGGCTGAAACTCAATTTTGACCTCGGAATCTTGAAGATCGACCTCGAAAACAGTAGGATATGTACCTTTCAATTTTTTTGAACTTCGATTTTGATATGAAATACTTGATTGAAATTGAAGCAAGAAAAAGTGTTCTTTGGGCGTTAATGGGTTAATGTAGGCGCCACGTATGGTGATGTGGCCTTCTATATATCCCTAAATGAAGTTGATTCTTATGTATTTTGGGCCTCTGAATCCGAATTTTTTGGGTAGAATGTCTGAAAGTGATGTCGTTGATTGTCGTTAACAATTTAAAAATTAAATTTTTCGGTCCGAAAGAATTTTGTTAGATTCTTTGGGTCATTTTTGACAGGAAATGTCTCTTGCGAATTTCTCAAAAAATGCACATTTTCGAAGATAAAAATTGTCGAACTTCAAAAACATTCAATTCTTGCCATATTCAACATGTTATTAATAAAAAACTGTTCCATGAAATTTAATAACAAATCACCTGCACCAATTTCAGGCATTCTACCCAACAAAATCGGATTCAGGGCGGCTACATTAATTCGGAACTTTGTTATTCGGAACATTGTCATTCGGAATTTTATCATTCGGAACTTTGTCATTCGGAACTTTGTACCTTACGGATAATTGGATTTATTCACTTTCGGATGATTGACATTCGGAAAATATTACCTTCGGATAAATGTATTTTCGGAATTTTTACCCCCCCCCCCCGGCCGTAGCTGCTCCTTTTCTCAAAATATTCGTATTTTATCATTTTCTTTCTAATACCGTTAAGCGAGGTAACTTCGGACAGAAGGGTATTTTCGACATCTGTTTTAATTGAATTTTAAGCTTAAAACGTTCAGATAATAACGATTTTATTACTATCGCTACAATGACAAAATAAGTGTTTTTACGATATTTAGCAAGTGTTATCACAATATTATACTATTATTGTATGATCCCATTCATTGAATGTAATTCTTTTTTATTTTTTCGTATTCAGCGAACCAAAAAACATAGGTAATAACTCGGCAAAGGAAATGGTACATCAATATCGTACCGCAAATTGAATATGAAATTATTTCATTTTTCCACACTTGCAGTCAAGAATTACTAAAATTTTGATAATTTCATATACAAGGCGTCTTAATTATCTTGAAAATGAAGAAAAATTCATTTCCGTACGATAATTAGCGGAAATATACAGGATTAAATTTAGAAAGTAGAAGGTCCCTGGATTGCCTTAGTTTACATGTATTTCAGGGGCCTTCTGTTTCGTAGGTCGCTGAAAATCGATTTTTTTCGGTACTTACAATATTCGGCCCATATTTTTGAATATACCAGTTATTTCCTACTGGAAAAAGGATGTTTTTGAAATTTTTTCAGAATTTTAAAATGGGTCCAAGTTTTTCAAAAATAGGAATAAAAAATTTTTTTCATTTTTTTGGCCATTATTTACGAGTGTAATTTTAAACAAATATTTTTATAAGAAAGCTCGTCCAAAAATCTACAAAATTAGTCTCGCAAAATATTTTTTTTTCCAACTACAATTGTGTACAAATACTTTCAGTGAGATAAGAACTAAAAATCTTATAATTGCAAATTGTGCCAATGTTTTTTTATTTTGCAACTTTTTCAGTCGCAATCGGTGAAAAACTTTATACTTACATGTCATTGAACAGTGCACATACTGAAATTAAGAATATTTTTTCAAAAAAAAGTGGCCCACTTGACATGGAACGCCCCATAGTTAGGATCTTGATAAATTAGACAAAAACGTGTTTTATTGTTAGTTTTGAAATTAACTTAAAAATTACGAATCTGGCACAAAAAATCTTTACGAACGATAGTTGACATGAAAATTTTTGTCTCGAGAACCTACTTTTTTCGAAGGTATATCGTAATTTGTTGGTACTACAGGCGCAAGCGTCGATTATCCGCGCGCCTAACTATCGGTCTAGGCCGTGAAACCGCTAAAACTTCCAGAGTAATAGAAAAGTTTATTTTTAAAACCCGCAGATCAGAAATAGAGTAAAAAGGGCGTGCCAATTTTCGGCGTAATTGGCATTGTTAAATATATTATTTCCGTTTGATGTATTTATTTTGACCGTCATTACTGTTAAAAATAAAAGGAAAGATAATTATGAATATGAAGAATTATTACAATCGCTCGCTTTATCAATATCATCATTAAACTCGGCATATTACGCCGGGCGTAAAATTATTTGGTCGTTTCATTGTAAACGAAATTATTATTATTTATGGACGGACCGAAAGTTTAATTCATCATCCGATATGATAGAAACAGCTGCGGACTGGCTTCCAGCGTTTCTGCATATTTTGCGAGCGCACTCATCTGTAATTTTGATTTTTGAGTAGAGCTCTTAGGAGCCTCGCATTATCCGCATCTGGACCAATCTGCATTTGTGATTTTGCACCCATCAATCTACTACCTCCGCGCTTGGCTTAAATCGTTGGTTGCTATATGTCTACATTAATCTGTGCCTGCGAATATAAAGCAGCAGGCTTTCGTCGTTTACATACCAATCCGGAAACGACGATGTAGTCCCCTATTACGTACGCTATTTCATCGAACGGCAACGGCTGTGGTACTTCAGCCTGCTCAATTGCAACCCAATCGTACTCTAGTATGGCAGAGAGCAAGTACGAGTGGATGTAAACGCGTCCTTGTCCCCACTGCCACTTACTAAATTAGCCGTGAAACCTTTTGAAAAATTAGTCGTCATTCTATAGTATATTTATACCTAAGCAGTGCATTTTATATCGTTATAGGTACAAAAACTTTTGTATTAGTTTTCATAAAGCCTTGTAACTCAACTATACAACTAAAATCTGTATATTTTTCAAAACTTTTAAAGTTATGAGTTTTATTAGACCTTAAAGATTGACCTAATACAGTAGAGTCCCGGTATATTTGCGTCTCGCTATATTTAGGTCTCAGAATATTTGCCCAGTTCCGTCTGGTTATATTTGTCTGTCACCGCTCTCTTTTTCTCGACCTTGCGCGCTGGGACCTCAGGAAGGGCCTGCTGTGACGTCACGAACGAAACGCGACTGAGGAGAGTGGAAGAATTCCTCTTCTTTTGACAAATATAAGGAGACGGGAGGGGAAGGCGAGGAACCCAGCGGACAAATATACCGGGACTCTACTGTAATGCAACTTTTCATGCAACCGTTATATCGTTAACTGACTAATATTGAAACAATAGGTAAACACATTTTAACTGACAAATGTAAATGTTTATTATTGCAATTATAAGGCGCATAAAAACATACTTGCGGTAGCAAATGTTTATAAGGACGTCGAGGAAGTTCTTGCATAAGCGAAAAACTAGAAGCGACTATTCGCCACCACGCGGCAATTGTATGCGGATGCAAGGCCTCATGTGCTCACACAGTCGTTGTAGTCTCTAAATATTATGTAAACACAATGGGATTCTCCTAGAAATATACGTTCTCGTGTAAGCGTTTATACACAGAGATAAAAAAAATATAGTTAACGGAATCATTTTACAAAAGTAAAGAACAGGATTACAAAAAATAGTTAAATTAATTATTTTGGTAGTAGACCATATCATTGTTCCGTTTACTATTTCGCGTCATTATTATGGGCCATTACCCCCTCTACTCCATTTACTAAGCCAGGGGCGGCGACTATGTGGTGGAAGCGTGGAGTAGTCCCCACCTGAGAATTTCCCGGGTGTGGAATTCCACACCTGGCAGCTCATGGAGTAAAATTAAAATTTAATAAAATGAACGTCGAATTTTACAGAAGACAGAAGGATAGGGACAATACACTATATCCGTTACTTCGATTCATAATTCTCTTTCGTATCATGTCTCCGAATATGCCTTTTAGTCCCCTTTACACAAAAATAAGTTCAGCTCCTTGACCGCTAGAGAATGCACGAGGGGGACGGGAGATACAAATTAAATAAGTTATACATTGCAGTAAATGGAGAAAACTGACTTTATAAGATACAATATACAATGTGATTTTGTAGCATTTATTGCAGTGTATAACTATATTCCTGGTTTGTGTACTTCCTTCTTCTTCCTGTAATATTTCTTGTTTTTATAGGCGTAATTCAATCGGATTAATGTTCGAGACAAAAATCGACAAATTTTGTAAGAAAACGAATTATTCCATTGTCCAACTTTTAAAATAAAGTTTCTGTGTTCTTACATAAAATAATCATGACCTGAAAAGAAGTTTTTATCGAATATTTATTATCATTATTTCTACTCAGAAAAACGCAAAAATACATAGATCGGTATAGGGTCTTTCTCTCCCCAGGACCCAAAATAGCGGACAAGAATACCTGTATATTCGAGCCTTTCTGGGGCCGTGCCTACTAGCGCCGCCACCGTCGAAATTTTTAAGGTCAGAATCAAAACCACACGCGCGGATATCTCAACACGTTTTATATTATTATGGTTGGCAAGATTATCTCTTGCACAAAAGTCACGAGTATTTCACATGTGTGAATATGTAAAATATAAGTGCAGTGAAACATGGATAAATATATCATTAGAACAAAAATTTCGCCTGCATGTTGCAGAAATGAGAATTCTGAAATTCTCGAAACTTGCAGTTCGAATGATAATAAACAAAAGTTTACGAACAATCTGAAACACACAGTTTGTCACGAGAATGTCGATATTGTCGATCAAAATCCAGATGGCAAAGATACTGCGAAAACATTAAATCATACAATAGACAAAGGTAAGAAGAAAAAGTTGAACTTTTTGTAGGTTAGATGTCATTTATTGAAATTCAAATTTTTTTCATCTCGCATTGGTCTCGTTCCCAGTAGCAAGCTATTAGCGAGATCAACCTGCAAAAACTTGCAAAAATCTTTGCAAGACGGTTATTTTTACCTCAATTTTCAGATAAAATTTCAAATCTCAGTTAATTTAAAATTTAGAATACAGATCCTTACAAAGACGGGAAGATTTGCATGAATTCACGGAAGTTCATTGAAATTTGAAAAAAAATCCGAATACATGTATTTCTTAACATTTATACAAACAATAAAAAGTATAAAGATTTTTCAAAAGATATGTAAACGACTTCAATTTTTAATAAATAGTTTCTTTTTCAAAAGTTCAATTGTAAATTTGTTCATTTCGTATAAATTTTCATCTATTTGAGCCCGTTTGTGACGAACGGTTACGACACGGGAGTAAACGAAGTCGGCCAAATTATGCAAAAAAATTGTGCGCATGCGCGAGGATATAATGTTAAAACTGTACGAAACTTTTCCGTTTTCTATACAAAACCGTACGAAACAATTGAATTCGCGCTTGCGCATTTCATATCGTGAAAAGGCCTATGGGATGCGGGCACATTTTTATACATTTCACCTCTAGATGAATAAGCCTGTTTAACCACTTGAGTGGTAATGGATCATATATGTACAAAAAAAAAATATTGACAAACGTGGTAATGGATCATATGTGTACATTTTGCAATAACTTTCACAATTTTTAATGAATTTGTATGAAACTTGGTACACCAAATTATTTTGGGTCGCTGAATCTGAATCTGGCGTTAAAATGGTAAAATTTGAAATGGCGGCTCCAATATGGCGGCTGTAAATGTGCTAAATTTAGTAATATGTCACTTAAAATGGCTACCACTGAAGTGGTTAAAAGGAATTTCTGTAAAATCGTAATAACAAAATGAAATTTGAGGCCATTCGTGAAATAAATGAATCTTCGTGAAAAATATTGAAATGAACGAGTTTTCGTAAGAACCATCGATATGTTCATAACAGTGAAATTTAAAACAAGAGTTTGTATGTAACCTTTTATCTATTATTAATGTTTCCGTGTAGATAATGCTGGTGTACCTAAATCCTATGATCGTTGGAAAAAAGACTTTTCATGGATAAAATTAAATGATAACAAAAAAATAGTTTGTACTGCATGTACCGAAGCATTGGCACTGAAATTACCATTACCTTCAAATTCTCATGCTATAAATACGATAGAAGCATTCGTAAAAAATGGATTCAATAGCTGGAAAAATGCGAATGCTCGTCTGAAAATTCACGAAAACGGTCGAATTATGAGACTGCTATGCGCTTCTTCGAGGAGTTACAAAATGACACAAAACTCGACTGTGGCGTATATGCAAAGGCTGTTGGATTTTTGAAACAATTGGAAAATTTTGAATTTTATTTTATTTTAAATTTCATGATTGGAATATTCGATAAAATTGAAACTTTAAATGCAAGTTTACAAAAATCTGATTTAAACATTCATGAAGCTCACAGCAAAGTACAAGCAGTCATGGAAATTTTTGCTCAGGATAGAGAAGACAGTTTTGAAGCTGTATGGGATGATGTGACTATTAGTGCCAAAAATCTAGGATTAGATGAACCAAATTTACCTCGTTCTCGTAAAGTCCCAAGGCGATTAGAAAATGATGGAGCGGTTGATGGATATGTGTTTGATACACCAAAGATTCGACTTAAGAAAATTGACTTCGAAGTATACGACCAAGTCACCGTATCTTGAAATGAGAGATTTTCTTCAGAGGCTATGGATCTTTTGAATTTAATAGAAAATGTTGCCCTTCGCCAAAATGAAAATGACATTGACCGTTTAATTTCAGTCTATAAGACTGACTTCGATGAAGGCAAACTTAAACTTCACAGGAAAATGTTTTTTGATATCATTACAGCAAGAAAAATAAAGATTTCAACTTTAAAAGATGTGGTCGAAATCCACGAAATGATTCAGCTATAAGAGAACTGGTTTCAGAGTATACGAAAGTAATAAAATTTTTACTCCCTATTCCAGCAACCTCGTGTACTGCGGAGAGGTCATTTTCTGCATTAAGGAGGTTGAAAACGTATTTACGATCAACGATGCTGCAAAATTTACTAAATTCTACAGCAATGCTGCACATTCACTCTGATGTAGCAGCGAGTTTGGATATCGATTCGCTAATGAATGAATTCATTATTCGAAATAAAATTCGAAGTGCTACGTTTGCTTTGCAACAATGAAGTTGATACAGTAATGTATACGTTATAATTTATTCTTCAATATATATATTATTAAAATACGTTACAAATGTTTCATGTGCATACCCTCCATTATCCACACAACCACACACGCTAGCGCGCTCGAACACTGTATTTTGTGTCCCGAAGAATCCCCCCCCCCTTCTTCATATTTCAACGATTTTACTCCCCACCTGGTGAATCTGTAAGTCGCCGCCCCTGTACTAAGCCATATCTTTAAAAACAATCGACGTAATTTAAACGAATTTAGTATACTCAATTTCCAAAATGTGTTACTTAGAAATATTTTCAAAGACATCGGCGGAATGTTACTACAAATGTGTTCAAACAAACCACTCTCATTGTCTTCTTCTACGTTATTGTTAAGTTAGTAATCCGACTTGTATTTAAAAGAAATGTCGTTAGGCCTTCAGAGAGACTATGTTGCCTGAAAAAATAAATATTCCACGGGGTTTTCACAGTTACATCTTAACAGCTATCTCAAAACAAACAAAAAATTCAAAGCAAACGTAATATTTTTTTCTTCCATAGCTTATCTTGCAAAATGTATTAATCAAATAAGTGTACTTAACTCTAAAATTGACAAAAAAAATATTTATAAAATGTATTAAAATTATTACATAATTCGCAATATAATAGTGAAAATTCGTAATAGTAGTTGGCACAACATAAACAGTAACTATTTGTTTAGTCAACCATAAAAATTAGAAGCTTGTGTTATATACTTGTTTTTCGGAATGTCTATTACTTACTGTCTTTAAATAAAAGTCCTACATGTTATTAGATCGTGTAATTATAAACTATAACTTATGAAATCACTTATAATGTGGATGATACTAGAACCGACAAAATTTTATTTTAAATGCCTTTTGTTTTAAATCTATTTTGGAACATGATCATTCAAGTGTTGCGACATTTAAAAAAAGTATTCCTTACGAAGATTGCTGTTCAGTTTCATTAATTCGTATATATTCAAAGCATTTCAATTTCATGACTAAGCACGCATTCTACGTTAATCGCAAATCGAGGTTAATTAAGCTGTCAACAAAATTTAGCAACTTCACAACCTACAGGTATTGTCAGACAGATTAATTTACATAACTAAGATTACTTGTATTATTAGGTCACGCATGATGAGTATCAAGATTATATGCTCAGCAAGAGCTATCAACTGAATCTAATAACAATTTCTGCGACCATGCCTATCCTTTTTATAAAATTATATTTTATAACTTTCGGAGATCAGATTATTAGTGTCAATCCAACGATACATTGAGTATTTATGGCGAAAATTAATCACGTTTAGTTAAAATTCTAAATGTCACCTGTGTGAACTTAGCACCCCAACTCAAAATGCGGTCATTTTTTTTAGAGTTCTCATTGAACCCAACATAGTTCTAGAGTTCTCAAACAATTTTATTAAGAGTTCCGCGATATAAGCAGAAAAAAATTGAAATAAAATTTTGGGGTGCTAATTTCTCGTCAGCACCCCATATGACAGTAATCATGCAATATAAAATTTTTCCAAGTACATTTCGAAGAGTTCTAGAGTTCTTCACTAATAATATGAAGAGTTCTGTAATGCAAGAGGGACAAGAAAATATTCAAAAATAATTTTCGACAATATTGAAAGCCACAGAACTCTTTCAATTTTTGTCCTACGGCAAAACACTATATAACACTTTTTCTTCATTTCATAAGTACCTAACAGCACCACAAACAATTTTTCGGAAAAAAGCATGTTTTTTTTTTTTTTTCAAAATTCATCATTTTTAAAAAAAATTGTGAATTTCGAACCTCTGTAGCTTCTCGGTTTCAGGTCGCATCGAAAAACTTTATAAGGATAATTTGTAGAACTCTTTGGGGTGCTATAGGAACTCCACAGAAAAAAACACGTTTCAACAACTAGGCGGATGTCTAGACTGGAAGCGTACTGTAATGTGGCACACTTAAACGAGCAAATATTTCAATTTGTTCCCAGCAAAACTGTTACAAAAAGGTGTTTAAATTGCAGGCACGAAACTCGACGACAGCCCCCATTGCTCGATGTTAATGTAGACATAATCTTAAGGAAAGGTTACGATTTCATACAAGAAGCAATTGAAGACAATCAATTAATGACGGTTGCCAATTGCCATATTTGTCAAGAACCCATCACAATTGATGTTATGTATGGCGATCACATATTAATTGATCTGAGCGTAGTCACCGATGATGGTTATATTGCGTGTATTGAAAACCCGCAGCCCTGTACGTTACAACTTTTGCAAAAAGTTATCAATTTAAATGGGAACGAATATGGACTAGCAGGATTATCGAATTATATTTCGTCGCCAGATGGCAACTTCAAAACTGCACATTACGTGGCATACACGTACAATACAATGAACTGGAATGAATATGACGACTTGCAAAATCACCCGAAGTTTGTTAAAAATAAAACACGATCATTGACACCGCACTTACTGATGTATGTAAAAAAATAAAGATCAGATAAAACCATAAATCGGAAAATATAAAAAAATCTTTAAAAACTGAACAATAACAAATTAAAAGCGAAAATAAGCCAAAAAACTGAACAAAAAAAAATTAAAAGCGAAAATAAGCCAAAAAAATGAAAAAATGAAAAAAAAAAACAAAAAAAAATAAAAAAATAATCAAAAAGCCTAAAAAAAAAATGGAGTGCAAAACCTGTAGCCTCCCAGTGGCGCACTCTGGGGAAGTGATGAAATCACCAGCTAATACAGGAAAAAATCATAACACAAATTGATGGTAAATGTTGTATTCTAATGAATATATCATTGTCTGATTGAGGAAACCTTGTTCGGCTTTTCATAATATTTAATAAGTGATTTCTTATTAAATATTATGAAGAGCCGAACAACGTTTCCTGAATCAGAAAATGATATATTCATTAGAATACACCATTTACCATCAAATGATTTTGGGATATTGAAGAAAAAACTCTGCAAAGTTGTGAAGGTGAACATTTTCTAAAAAATGACAAATTTGGAAAAAATATTTTTTTCTGTGGAGTTCCTATGGCACCGCAAAGAGTTCTACAAATTATCCTTATAAAGTTTTTCGATTCGACCTGAAACCGAAAAGCAACAGAATTTCAAAATTGAAATTTTTTTCAAAAATGAAAAAATTTGGAAAAAATCTTTTTTTCTGTGGAGTTCCTATGGCACCCCAAAGAGTTCTACAAATTATCCGTATAAAGTTTTTCGATTCGACCTGAAACCGAGAAGTTACAGAGGTTCCAAAATTCAAAATTTTTTCAAAAATGAAAAAATTTGGGAAACGTGTTTTTTTCTGTGGAGTTCCTATAGCACCCCAAAGAGTTCTACAAATTATCCTTATAAAGTTTTTCGATTCGACCTGAAACCGAGAAGTTACAGAGGTTCCAAAATTCAAATTCTTTTCAAAAATGAGAAAATTTGGAAAAAATCTTTTTTTCTGTGCAGTTCCTATAGCACCCCAAAGAGTTCTACAAATTATCCTTATAAAGTTTTTCGATTCGACCTGAAACCGAGAAGCAACAGAAGTTCAAAATTCAAATTCTTTTCAAAAATGAAAAAATTTGGAAAAAATCTTTTTTTCTGTGGAGTTCCTATAGCACCCCAAAGAGTTCTACCAATTATCCTTATAAAGTTTTTCGATTCGACCTGAAACCGAGAAGCAACAGAAGTTCAAAATTCAAATTCTTTTCAAAAATGAAAAAATTTGGAAAAAATTTGTTTTTCTGTTGAGTTTCTATGGCACCCCAAAGAGTTCTACAAATTATCCTTATAAAGTTTTTCGATTCGACCTGAAACCAAGAAGCAACAGAAGTTCAAAATTCAAATTCTTTTCAAAAATGAAAAAATTTGGAAAAAATCTTTTTTTTCTGTGGAGTTTCTATGGCACCCCAAAGAGTTCTACAAATTATCCTTATAAAGTTTTTGATTCGACCTGAAACCGAGAAGCTACAGAGGTTCGAAATTTACAATTTTTAAAAAAATGATAAATTTTAAAAAAAAAAAAAAAACATGCTTTTTTCCGAAAAATTGTTTGTGGTGCTGTTAGGTACTTATGAAATGAAGAAAAAGTGTTATATAGTGTTTTGCCGTAGGACAAAAATTGAAAGAGTTCTGTGGCTTTCAATATTGTCGAAAATTATTTTTGAATATTTTCTTGTCCCCCTTGCATTACAGTACTCTTCATATTATTAGTGAAGAACTCTAGAACTCTTCGAAATGTACTTGGAAAAATGTTATATTGCATGATTACTGTCATATGGGGTGCTGACGAGAAATTAGCACCCCAAAATTTTATTTCAATTTTTTTCTGCTTATATCGCGGAACTCTTAATAAAATTGTTTGAGAACTCTAGAACTATGTTGGGTTCGATGAGAACTCTAAAAAAAAATGACCGTATTTTGAGTTTGGGGTGCTAAGTTCACACAGGTCTAAATGTCGTACCATTACAGTGCTTGTGTTTAATTATTCAGTTTCTCACAAGTGTTATAATATATTGAGATGCATCTGAACAATCCAAATCATAATTAACTTTATTACAATAATTATGCAAATTTGTAAATTATGAAAGTATCTGCAAAATAATTGGTTCTGCGAGCAAATATATTGCGATCTCAATTACTTGGTTGTTATTAAAAGCATACTGTTATGTTGTCATTAGAAGAATTTGATTTGCATGTTTGCACCATTTCTTATATTATATCGCTTATACTTTTGAATTTGTTGAAAATAAGTAAATATTTAGTTCTTTGTAAATGGACCAAATAACTATTAGTAAAATATTGAAAATTGATGGAAAATGAATCACTTGGGAGACAATTAAATACGGAATATTTTTGTAGAAACAAATTATCTGAACAACGATTCGTATTTATTAATGATCAACGCAACCATGTTCTTGCTTTTTGAGACGTTAGAGGACTCGTCGTTGTGTTATATATTGCACGTTGATGTTATAAATTTTAATTTTGACGCCTTTAGGGAATTACAACTGATGTCCGTATAATCGCACTGATAGGTGGCGTTCATTTTTTTTTCTTTTTAAACGCAAGTGATTACAAAAATGTTCAAATTAATATTTTAGAACCAAATTTTTTAAATTTCAAACAGAGAGTAGTACGTTTCTAAATTCGAAAAATCAAACAATCAGAATTATTCATTGATTGGTTTATCGAAAAAGTAGAATTTGTAACTTTACAGAAAAATGTCCAGCATCCTAACATACTTTACTTATATGTAATATTCTGTAGGGTAAACTAATACGGGTTGGCTATGATTTCATATTCGTAATCAGCGATCACAAAATCCCCTAGATATGAATTTACACGAAAATCCAAAATATTTAAAAAAATGTGTCCGCCATATTGGATTCGCCATTTTGAATTTAGAAATTTGAACTTTAAATTTGTAAGCAGCGACACCAAAATTTCTACATACCAATGTACATGGAAATGAATAATGTTTTTCAAAATATGTTCGTCATATTGGATCGACCGTATTCAATTTTTTAATTCTGATCCCAAATTTATAATAAGCGACCGACTGGCGAGTTTTCATCGCATGTGATGAATTTTGAAATATTTTACCACCATTTTTAAGGTTTTAAAAACGGACCTCAAATTTCCCCCTAAAACCTTAGTATACATGAAAAATGTGCCCAGCAATCAATTTTTTGATGGATTTTTCGAATGTCTTAATGGACCAGTAGTCCTACACGGAAAAACTGTTGGGAGCGCTGCTCACCTAAACCGGGAAGGTAGCGCTGCCGCGGCCCTTTTAACTTTTCTAATGATGATTAAACATATAAGAGCGTAAAAATAAATTTTTTTATGAATGGATATGGATTCATACTATCATTAAGAAAGTTTATGCACTATTTTTAGACCATCAAATTACTTATTTGGTTTATAAAGATCGTTAAACGCGTAAAAACCGGAACTTTTTCCATTTTAACGCTTCCGTATCAAAAGCAGAGCAAAATAGAGTAAAATTGCACTAACGCTTTTCTGTAGAGGGTGAAATTTGCTACAAAAAAGTCAGTGGTAGCCCTAGTCTAATGTAATAGTTTAGCCACAAATAACACTGGAACGTCAACTTCCAGTTTGATTGATAACCAATGTAAAATATTCGGAATATTCTGTTTAAATTCGTGCTTTCTTTCTGGCCAAACTATTAATGTTACACTATCGCTGCCCGTGACTTTTTTGTAGGAAATTTCACGCTCTACAGAAAAACTTTAGTGCAATTTTACTCTTTTTTGCTCTGTTTTTGATACGGATGCGTTAAAATGGAAAAAGTTTTTATGCTTTTAACGATCTTTATAAACCATATAAGTAATTTGATAGTCTAAAAATAGCGCATAAACTTTCTTAATGATAGTATGAATTGATATCTATTTAAAAAAAAATTTATCTTTACGCCCTTATATTTTTAATCATCATTTGAAAAGTTAAAAGTGCTGCGGGAGGGCTACCCGCTCGGTTTGGGTGAGCAGCGCTCCCAAATGTTTTTCCGTGTAGAAACAGATCATATTTGATGCTGAAAGGTCAAAATAACCTGATGTAAAACCTGGGGTTTCAATCATTTTCCACGGCTGCATGAAATAAACATCACCCAGGGTCATTAGGAAATAATCGTAAATATTCGAAATGCATTTGCAGGTTGGAGATGCGTCATTAGGCACCTTGCTCGCGGACGCGTGCGTAGCAAAGAACACAAATTACAATGTTTTACGAGGAGATAAAACTCTCTCGCATCTCTACTTTGTCATTTGCAAACAATGAATCGCTTTGTCAGACGCTTTCCCGATCGCGACGTCGCCGGGACGAACGCCAGGACTCGGTGGTAGCCAGATGTGTTTGCACGTAGGGAGGTAGCCGACCGTCTGACATAAATCACACGAAGATAAAGATTGGAAAGTCTAAGTATGTGACCATTACTCCAAAGGAACGTGCGCCCGCGATTCACTCCATGCCACTCCACCATCGAAAGAACTCTCTTCGGTTTATCGCTTCCGCGTGCTGACACGGCTTATACATAATATCAAGGACTTTCGTAATGACATCAACGTAGTGCACTGATGAAAATATTGGACGGACCGTCCGTGAGAAAAATGCGCCTTTTCACAATACCTCGTAGGGCGTAGCGAATAATTTACGTCCCAGCGACGTCAGAAACTCGTAAATACATCACCTGCGACCGTTCTCGCAAAAACGATCCTGCGAACGACACACAATAACTGCGCAAGACCTGCCTTAAATCTGCCTCTCAAGCCCGTATGAGCTAATAAAGAGTCCTTCGTTTTGCCATGCACGACATAACCTTCTTAGGAGCACTTGTGTGCTGTTTAAGGAAGACTCGCAGATTTATTTAAGCCGGCAGAAATTAAAGAAAAAATTCCTCCAAATGCCCTTGATTCGCAGGAAACTCATTCATGCAAAGAAAGAGGCACGCAATCGGTGAATCATTTTGTAGCACGCGTGTCAGGAGTATCCTTGAACACCCTTTCACACCGGAGTAAGCATTTGAATAATCATGTCAAATTGATGTAGTTAACGGTAAAAGAAAACTCGGGGTTTCAAGGACACCGTTTACTAACAATCTTAAGTACCATCAGTGGTAATCAGGTGTTCATTCTTATAAATAACCAGTATTACTAAATGGTTGAAGTGCTTTTTAAAGTGCTGTTGGGGACAAGATTTTTTAGCTTCTTCGATTTTCTTTTGTCAATTTCAAGTTTTATCGGTTACAAAAAATACGGTTTTTTAAACGCGATTAATTCATTAAAAAGAAATCATTCTTAAATTACACTCCTTTATTGCCAAACTGTGCATTCAATGCCACCATTTTAGTCATACACTGAAAAAATACGGATGAGTTAGTTAACAGCTAGCGAATAATCTACTGTTAAATTTGGTGTGCTAACTATTAACGATATTTCCGTCAGTGTCCCTACATTTTGATCTACTGCACTGTAAAAAGAGGTGTCTTAACCCTTTGCGTCTAAGTGTTACTCAGGAGTAACACCTAGAACTGTTCAGTATATTTCAGAAAAACTACGAATTTTGACATTTTATTGCGTACATTTTTACGTCGTCATATGAAGTAGATAGCTCTCTAAACAGTAAAACTCGATATTAAAGTTTTCTGATACATAAATAAGTAATAATAAACAAATAAATTGAAAAAAAAATTATATTGTAAAAAAAAAATGGTTGGTAGCAATATTTTTATAATCAAGAGGCTCCAGTTAGTCTCGTATTTCATAGCTACGGACATGGTGATTACGAATATCAAATCACATTTGAAAAATTCAAAATGGCGGAACCGATATGGTGGAAGCAAAATTAATAATACATCGAACTATCTGGAAACTTGTTACTTGGAGGTTTTCGGGGTCGCTGATTACGAGTATGAAGTCAAATTTAAAAAATTCAAAATGGGGGATCCAATATGGCAGACGCAAAATTAAAAATCTATGGGATTGTCATGAAACTTGTTTCTCGGAGGTTTTAAATTTTGTTGATTACGAATATTTATTCATCCGCCATATTGGATCCGCCATTTTGAATTTGCAAAATTTAATAACGAATTAGTATTCAGTCACCTCAAAAGCAATCTACATATTTATCAAAGTTCACTTCAAGATATCAGAAATATTTTAATAAAACCCAAATAACAAAAAAATTCCGTTTGAGCAGCGCCATTTTGAGGACGCCATTTTGTAACATACATCTTAATATTGACCAACTTTTAGTAAAACTCATTATGCCATAGGATTCTGAAGCCTGCCACGATTCCGGAACTCCTTCGCAAGAAAAATTGCAGTTTTCTGAAAAATTTACCTTTTTTCCACGTTTTCTTCCGTTTAAGTGGTCATATTTAAGAAACGGAAAGTGATATCGTAAAACGGACTTCAGATTCGAAAAGAGCATACCCAAACCGGCGACAAATGTTGTCGTTTTGGGTTGAAACGGGTTAAGACAAACGGGACACAAAAAGTTAAGATCCAAATGTACAGAAATTTAAATTCATGTGAAGCATAAATGATCGGTTGGATAAATAGTACGCAACATATATTAAGTGTTTTGCATGGCTGCATTAAAACATTGCCCTTTTTACATAGTCATCTTGATTGCTTGTAAAGTATTAATCAATAAATACTAATTCCAACCGCGAAACACAAAAATTACAGTTACCAGAGAATCCCCATATATGTACTGCGAAACCTCACAAAAAATACTTACTTTTGTTGTACTAAATCTTAGAAAACCTATTTATTACAAGGAATAGATTTTTTTCTTGAATTCATACGAATTTTATTTCTGTTTCAGGTAAGCTACGTGCATGTTTGATGCGTAAAATACAAACATCAGAATCTGACAAGTAAGCAGACTATTTTCGTTATACATGTAAATCTTAGATTTAATAATACTCTTTTAGTTGGATTCAATTGAAGCGTAAGGAGTCAGGAGGCTCAAGAAAAAATCTGATACATTTATTGTGATTTTGTAATAAATATGTAAATCGTATATTGCACGATTTCTTTAGTCAATGTTGGCTGAGCACCGTGATGTTGATTAATCTGGGCTCATGGCAGTTGCACACTGTTTATTTCCAAATTTTATACAATCGGTAATAAATTTAAAAGAACACGTTGTCTTCGATAGGATTCGAACCCGGTTCCGCGTTCTGCCATTGTGTTTCATTTTTTACATAATATACAAGGGCAAGCGAAGCTGAGTGGTTAGGGGTGAGATTCGCAAGTTCTTACGGACCCGGGTTCGAATCCGAGCGAGAACAAATATTTTTTTTAATTGATTTGCGATTATATCGAATTTATAAATAAATAAAATTGTTTAACATTCAAATTTCTTAGCAAGTTTCTTCAGTGATTTAATTTTTTATTTTATTTTTGTATCTGAAATACTAGTACGGTACTTTCGCGATACTAGCAGTACTTTGACGCACCAAATATCGCATTTGGAGCATAGAGAAAAAAATGTAGTTAATCCAACCATTTTGCAAAAGTAAAACACATATAAGTTGAATTAATTATTTCTGTAATAAATAAAATGACAATATTGTTTCGTTTACTATTTCCTGATCGTTAAATATGCAGTAAAGTATATGTCCTCAAATCTCCTGATGTTTCACAGTTAGTAACTGTAAATTCCTGAATAGTAAAATGGATTAAGCAAAAATAATTTCTTGTCATACTAAAATTAGTTATTGTATGGTATATATTAAAATATTCTAAATTGTAAAATTAATTAGAGTCAATAAATTTCCACATTGTCAATTCTACTATTATTATATGTTTATACCCTTTTGGACTGTTCCATTAACCCTTCTTTTTTTTTCTGTGAGCATAATCAGATTTCATTTTTTAGAACTCCATACGCCACACAGAAAAAAAATGTAGTTGGGCAGACTACTTAAGTAGTAAACTGCGGATCAGTCACCTTTCATAGTTATTACTATTTAGACAGTAAGGCCAGCCGTTTAAGTGGTAACGCCAAGTGCGATGAAACATGTTTGGTCCCCATTTTACTACTTAAATATCAGCGCCAACCATTTATTTTCCACGCACTATGACGCATTTTATGTTGATTCATACAGTAAAAATTACAACAAATATAGAAATTTTCATGAAAAATCAATGGCAATTTTATCCATTATACAAGCCTGTCCCAAAATTGTGACTGTCTCCGTGTAGTTCGGTTTTTTATATTTATGTTAATATTTTATATCAATAAAGTACGTAATATGATCTATTATGTTGTCTTGTGAATTAACTAATTGTTTTCGATGTGCAAAGATGATTAATATATTAAAAAATAAGATTTCCAAAATGACGAGAAGAATTTTAAAAGTTTGGCTCCATGTTTCAATACCGCTCTTTTTCATAAAGATATCAACCTTTGAAAAAAAAATTGTTGTGAATGATATTTTGGAATATCCTTCATATTTTCAACTGCAACTTTTCATGATTATGGAATATCGCTAATCTGGCAAAACCATCGTGTTTCTGAGAAAATTTTGGATCGATTTACAGGAAAAAAATGTTGCGGGTACAAAACAGTACTTTATTTACCTTGGGAGCAAAGTAAAATTCTCACACTCTGGGAACAAAATAGCGCGCTCGCATGTGCGGAAATAATACTTGCAATAAGGGAGACCAGGTATTTGCACATTCATGCGAATATTTTGCTCCCTCATTGTACAATTTATTATTTTTTCATGAATTGTAATCTAATGTATAGTCGATCGTAATTTCTGGGGTATGCTTACCCACGTACGTAATACATTTATATAGGACGTATCCTAAGAGTTAATATTCTATTTCACGTTATAAATATGTTGAAAAAGTATAACAATATTTTCTCTAAATTTCAGGCAGTTTTGTTGTAAAATTCAATTAATTGCATTATATATGTCAGAGCAATTAAATACAATTGTTCTAAAAGTTATTTCTTCATTTCTAAATAAAAATCATTGGATGGTAAAAACTTCTAATAGATATCTCTTAGAATTTTATTGATTAACTTATCGAAGCTCAATGAATAAATTCCAAGGTAAATGAAGAAAGAATTATATGACAAGTAATGCAAATCAGTATTAATCAATCGGTTATGCAGTGTCAAATATTTACTTTTATGTTTTATTATACCTATATTTTTTACATAAAACGAATGTCCGAGTTTTCTGAGCTTCATGACTTATTTCCTGAATCTGGTCTCTATAAGCTTTTATTTTCTTTCATTAAGTTTTCATACACGCGCATCCAAAAGTACTGTATTCCAATCAGCGTTTACGAAATATTGCATTTTTAAGTTCAACTTATTTAATGGCTCCTTGTTTTATGGAAAGTGTCGGAAAATGCTATTTCCAGATTTAAATGAAAAACGGCCTGTAAAAATGTCGAAATGTTAGACAGTTTTGGGACAATGAATATGTCCAGTTTCCCATTTTGTGAATATTTCTTTGAATCAAAAATATTCCAAAAATGCACTACCACGAAAGTTGAAAAATTCGCGTCTAGTTGCAGTTGCTCGAAACATATAAAAGGAATAATTAATATTTTCTTCTTCTTTGATTCTTTCGTAAGTGAAATATTCAAAAGTTTCTTTTAATATAAGTGACGAGGTATTAATAAAGAAGTTGGAATGACGTTTCGGCTATGAATTTTAGCTCTCTTCAGAATACTTTATTCTAAAAAATGATAAAAACTTTACAAAAAATTATAAATATTCGTATTTACAATAAATTAAATATAATTAAATAACCAGAATAAAAAAATTACATACCTAAAAAATCGGTAAATGTTTAACAAAAAATATACATAAATTAAATTTTTTTTTAATATTTGAAATTTTCAGTTCTTTTAAAAACTTCTGTTAAGTCAATTTTTTAATTATATTTGTTTTATCTTACCTTAAATTATTGTTGATAATTTCATTTTATTGAATATCAGGTGTTATTGAGTACTTTATAAAAATAAAATAAATTGTATGAGTATAAATACTCCGTAAGATATCACTATACATTAATTTTTTAATAAAAAAATACGTATACTATTTTAACACTGTTTTTGTAAATTGTGTCGATTTAGACAAAAGTAGACTGAAAATTTCTTACAACATTTGACTTTTACAATGACGTTTGGTTTTGGCTTTTGTGTTGACATTCTTAAAGCTATCCCAACGGTCACGAAGGACCCAAATGTTGCTAAAACGTTTTTAGAATGTTCCAGAAACGTTTTAGAAACATTCGGGACTTTCGTGCCCGTTGGGATATTATCGGTAAGTAAATATCTGGTAAATTTAATTTTTCATGTTTTTTAAATAAAGTAATTTTCTAAATGTTTCCGTTTAAATTTATTTCTTTCCATGGCTAAGATTTTTACATTATTAAAATCAAAGCTATGTCCTGTGTTTATCCTATGTATAGTTAAGCCTGTGTATTTTTATTTTCATCTAAATATATATTTCGCTTTTGTTCATTTATACGGTTTTTTAGTAATCTACCAGTTTCGCCTATATATACTTCTTCACATTTGTTACATTTGATTTGCTAAACGATGTTTTTTTTTGGTAAAAATTATCAATTTTATCTTTGAAGGGTTTGATACCTCATATTTTAAGTTAGTAAGTTTTAATACAATTCTAATATTATCTTTTCGTATATAAAAGGAATATCCTACTCTATAAATTTCTTGGAGTGAAATGTTACTTTTACTGGATTAAAAATGTGGCCACTCTAGTGGAAGAATTCTACCCTTTTAGAGCGAGTTTTCACACGATGAGAGTGAGTCACTCTGAGAAAATTCGCTCTTATAGAACGGAAATTCTCTCGATATGGAGTGAAATATCGCTCCAACTGTAGAATACAAACTGCACATTGCAATCGAGTGAAGATCCATACTTGGCGATTTACTGATAGCATTATTTGAAAAAATATTTTTTCCGCGTCCATATATTGGCAGTTTTCTGGATTTGAATACGCAGGACTCGTGCATTTTACATTTTAACGACTATTGTTGGATGATAAGTAGGAAAAGTCTTTGGGACGAAAAATCGTGTCGGACCGTATTCTAAAGTTTTATCGGGCTTTTTCTTCTTTCGTCCAGTCCGTCTTATAAGCGCCGAGGCACTTGAGAAACATTGAGCCTGATTGGATCCGCGGTGAAAGAGTAGATTTATCCGCACCGGTGGAAATTACTAGCGAAATTACGTTAAAGGAACCAGAAGTCTTTCAACTCGACTCGAAGATTGGAACGACGTGCTGAATGCAAACTTTACCAACAAAATAAGTCTATACATGGCGACGAAACGATAGAATGAGTGAAGGCGTTCACGAGGGAGTGAGAGAGCGACAGAGATATATTTTCCGACAGAGAGAGAAGGAAAACGAGAGAGATTTTCCGAGGGAGAGAGAAAGATGGGACTCCGCATCGTTAGTGTGCAGCACATCGTGGCTACGTTACTCAACTTAATTAACGAGCAACTCGAATAATATGTGATGTATACTGGGCGGCGAGGGCCCGTCGCCTTTATGCGGGAAAGTCGGCAGTTTTGCGTGTCGCCGTGAATTTCGCGAATTTCCACCAACATCCTCCACTACAATGCATGCCATACATACCAACGGTACGCACAAAAAGTAAGTGCTAAATTAAGACCAACAGTTAGTTAATTTTAAGCTGTAACTAGTCTGTTGAAAATTAGCCCCTTCCGAAGTTCTTCCAACTAACTTCCTACGCCACTAAATAGCATCTGAATTCCAACGTTTTAGAAATTATTCGAATTCTATCCTCAAACATTGATAAAAGTGCTGAATTACAATTGTTATCGGACTTAATTTCAACCTCGATAGAAATACAGTGGGGGGGGGGTCTATCATGCCGTAGTTATTTTGCTTAGACTATTAGTAACCCATTAACGCCGGGATGAACACATTTCTGACATCAGCATGAACGTCTATAATTTATATCTAAACGCGTAAGGAAAAATTTAGTAAAAATATATCCAACGTAAAGTTTTATACTTCTGCAGAGTTTATCAATAAAATTTAGATAAAATAAACCGCAAAAAAGTTTCGTTGCTAGTTTCTTTGCAAAACATTTTTTATGTTAATTATTACGTTTACATTTATGTTTTTATTTATACATCAGTATCTTCTTGAAATGGCACCGCGATTCATGTCTAAGGTGAAAATGTCACGTCCATGGACTCTCAGGATTAAAATGTATTATACCTCATTTCGTAATTCAAAATGGCGGCTACAAAATAGCGGGTAGAGAGCACAAACAACTACGGTCATATCTTTAAATTACGAAACATGGAAGTTCAAGACTGTGGGATCAGATTTTTTATGTCAGAATTGAAATCCACCGTTATGAATTTATATTTCTGACATTAAATTCGTAATGAGCGACTAAAAAATCCTTTATGTACCTCTGCCTATTATGTAAATCTGTTTGATTTAAGATGGCGGCTTGGAAAATGGCGGGTAACATTAAAAACACCATTTTTATTTTACGAAAAATGGAATCACAAGTAATTTTGGCGTTACAATAGCATGGCATTTATAATGTAAGGTCAGAATTTAAAAATGCAGCATGACGGATCGAAAATAGCAAGCATTAAACTATTAAACAAATAGTGAAACGAAATTTTCACATTCCAATTTTCACATTCTGCCCTTTTCGATCCGCCATGCTGAATTTCGAAATTCTGACCTTACATTGTAAATGACATGCTAATTGTAACGCCAATATTACTTGAAATTCCATTTTTCGTAAAATAAAAATGTGATCACAGTTTGCAATGTTCTTCCCTTCATTTTGTGAGCCGCCATCTTGAATTACGCAATGAGACACGGCACATTTTAATCTTTATGGTCCACAGACGCGATATTTTCACCTTAGATATCTACTTCGATACCATTTCTATTTGGAAAGGATGTTTCCATAAGAAAGTAAATCTAAAAAATCGTGTTTTTCTGCAAAAAAACTAGTGTAACTTTTTTGAGATTCCTTTTATCGAAATTTTATTAAAAACATACAATTTTACGGTACACATAGTTGTACTAACATTTTTCCATAGGCTATACTGAAATTATCCGGGTTAAGATTCTGTTAACCTGACACTTACCAGAGATTCGCCGATATAACGAATAATATATAGATTATATAATTACTTTTTTTATGAATATACCTTCTACTCTCAACTAATGTTCATTCATTTTGTTTATTGCGTTCTAGTATTTCTTACCGTTAGTGATTGTTTGGGCTCCTGAGTGCAATCATTGAAATCCCTTAGAGCTGTACCCAAAGTTCTAAGCAACTAAAATAAGCAAATAATAGGACAAAATACTCGTAAACTAATACCCTTTCACTTGCAAAGTGGCGAAATTCAAATTTCAAAATGGCGTCCTTACTCTGTCATCTAAAAGACACTAAATTCCAAAATAAGCAAAAGTATTTATCAATTACTTTTAAAAAGTGATGCGAAAATCATGAGTCATGACATATTTTATTGTTTTTGGAGTCGCTGATTACGAATCTGAAGTTAGATTTTCAAAATTCAAAATGACGGATCCAATATGGCGGACGAATTTTTTAGAAATTCATTGAATTCCCTTGAAACTTGTTACTCGGGTGTTTTCGAGGTCGCTGATTACTAATGTGAAGCCATATTTTCAAAATTCAAAATGGCGGATCCAATATGGCGGACGAATTTTTTTAGAAATGTATTGAATTCGCTTGAAAATTGTTACTCGGGGGTTTACAGCTCGCTGATTACGAATCTGAAGTTAGATTTTCAAAATTCAAAATGGCGGATCCAATATAATTGTTTTGTGGCCTGTAAAAAGGCCGATCGATATAATTTTTGAACTGTAACGATTTGGTAGCCTTGAAAAAGGCTGATTGATATGGAATTATATTGGATCCGCCATTTTGAATTTTGAAAATCCAACTTCAGATTCGTAATCAGCGACTCCGAAAACAATAAAATATGTCATGACTCATCATTTTTGCACCACTTTTTAAAAGTAATTGCTAAATACTTTTTCTTATTTTGGAATTTAGTGTCTTTTAGGTGGCAGAATAATGACGCAATTTTGAATTTTGAATTTCGCCATTTTGCAAGTGAAAGGGTCTTAGTTTACGAGTATTTTGACCTATTATTTGTTTATTTTAGTTGCTTAGAATTTTGGGTAGAGCTGTGGGCCGGTTGACGTGAAACGTCCTTAATATATTTTTTAAATGTTAAAAAAACGATTTTCTCAATGCATGTGATCAGACTAAGACTTAGGAAAGAAATAGATGTTACCGGATAACGTACTGATGGTACCGGATACTGTATTTGATGGTATCAATATCGGAGAGATAGAATATGTTTCTCTCTGTGTCCTACAGACAATTTACTAAACGCATACTTGGAAAAATGATGATGTTCTTTTTCAGTATAAACTGAATACATGATTCACTTTCTTTCACTTCCGTTGGTTAAAAATGGATTTTAGTTACAGCATTTAACTAAATGCGTTTAATAGAGACTATTGCATCTTTTCTCCCTGTGAAGGCATACAATTTCGTCGTTTTTTGTTATATTTCATATCTCTTAATTCATAAAAGAAATTCCACTCATGGTTGGGAGGTTATTTTCTTAGTTAAAGGCACGCCTTAAAAATCAATCATAGTGATTCTAATAATGATATTTTATTGATTCCGTGCCGATTAGGATACTGCTACGAGTTGTTCGGCAGGCGTCCAGTCAGGATAAGGTTATTTCCGGGCTGTACCCGGCGGTTGCCTGTCAATAGCTTTGCCCGAATGGCCTGAAAACTTTCTCGAATTCAGTTAAAGTATGGTTCCAACACGCGCTACTCTCAATTTGGCCATTCAACTGTTTTTCCTATTTCTATTGAGAGAAATTCAATTGAAACAAACATTTCCGCTCATTCACCTATTTTCGGAAATTCGATTTCTTGCCATGAAATTATATGTTACTACTGCTGTACAACGATGAACTTGTGGCAGTGGAAATCTCAGTTTAAAAAAAAATCTCAGTTTTTTAGGAGGAGACTGCGACAACCTTTTCAGCTATATGAAGAACTTTAACTGTTTGGGCTGGTTTAAGATACATTTTCACCAAATTTCAGCTCAAAAGAAGTACTTAGCGTCAAATAAACCGCAAAAAAACTTTTTTTGGCACTTTTTTCACATTTTTGCCCACTATTCAATATTTTTCGTTTTACTCCCGAGAAAATTTCCTAACAAATACATCTGGAGATCGCTAGGAATTTTTTTCAGACGAAGAATTGCATTTTTTTCTTTTTTTCTTTTTTTGGCCATTTTTGAGCATGATACAGCTTCCACAATAACTTAAGATATGTTCCATTCAATTTGTCGGGAAAAAACACAACAAAATTTGTATTAAAAAATAAAATAATCCAGCCGCCTTTTAAGTAATGAACCCTTATCACAATTATCGATGATTTTCTATGTAATATTGTCCTCCTTATGTCTTAATAAATATTTTTTGTATTTTTTCCCGACAAATCGAATGGAACATATCTTAAGTTATTGTGGAAGCTGCATCATATCCAAAAATGGCAAAAAAAAACATAAAAAAAAGAAAAAAATGCATTTTTTCGTCAGAAAGAGATTCCTAGCGATCTCCAGAGCGTCGAGAAAATTTCGGCAATAGATGTATTTATTAAGAAATTTTCTCAGCATTAAAACTAAAAAAAATCCGTTGAAAAAGATTGAATAGCGGCTGAACTACAGGCAACGATGTAAAAAAAGTGGCAAAAAACGGTTTATTTGGGGTTAACTGCACCTTTTGAGTTGAAATAAAGGTGAAAACGTATCTTAAACCAGCACAAATAAGGCCCCTTACTTGGTTTTGGAAAACGGCTTGGGGCTCAGATCAATGTCTTAATCGGCTATGGCGGTTATTTAGTTCACGATGTTTGTGACTTTAAAAAAAAACGCGTGTAATTTTTTATTTTAGAAATCTCTTACATTTATTTCATGCAAATTGTTGAGTTGCACCATTGGAAAGAACGGTTCTTGTCCAATAAAAAAATGCCGAGTGTCGAATTTTTCTCATTGAGATTATACGTTAGGCGCCAAAGGTTTAAAATCCCTGCTCTTCTATCGATGTTGATAATTCTTTCAAAGAAAAATTAAATTATCCCGAACCCCTCGGCACATTGGTGAAAACGCTAAACATAGATGCACACGCGGTGCACTCGGATATGTTTGCTCATCGTACACACGTCGTAACGGCAAGTGCGAAATATCGATAGGAGGGAAGACTATACGTGTTTACGATATCTAGGATAATTATGTCGCTGTATGTAAACGGTAAACTTGCCAGGCTTAAAGTGCACACAGAGTCGAGTGCCGGTTAGTTTGTCGTGTGTTCGAGTGCATTGGAAATGCGACGGTTATCCACTCTCCCTCTCTACCGATGAAATTGATGACTCACGTCAAATCTGCTCCGTCTCATTATTGGTTCTCGTTATTGTTGCGCCTCTTATTCATTATTCAACGTTAAGATGCCTCATGCCGATAATTATACACCTTCGTCCCTCATAAATAACAAAAATCCAAGTGAATGCCTCGCGTTCATGCACCTATAGTGGAAATTATTACACCTACGTAGAAACAACTTTTCTTTTCTTCTAGCAAACTTTACTGAATAGAAATCTAACTATACGGAGCACCGTGCGAAGGGAAACACCTGACTGATCTTCATCAACATAACTGATTAAATTGTCAGGTACGTTGCATTCGATATTATCCATTCCTGCGTAATAAAACGTCTTTATACCACAATAATTTGCTACTTTTTTTTTAATTTCATGAAATTATTGCCTTTTATTAATAAGACTGTTAGGGGGCATATGCAAATAAAGTATTTTAAATAACTAGTTCGAAAATCTTCATTTTGCAACTAATTTATTAATTTAACCCTTTGAAGCATACATTTTTCTTTACGTTGAATTGACTTGAAATTTGCTACTCGGGTGTTTTCGGGGTCGCTAATTACGAATCCGGGATCAGATTGTCAAAATTTAAAATGGCGGATCCAATTTAGCGGATAAAAATATGAAAATCCTCTTGTTACTTGGTGGGTTTTAAGGGTTGCGAATTCGGTGTCAGATTTATGAAATTCAAAATGGCAGATTCAATATGGCGGACAAAAATATGAAAATTTATTGAATTTTTGTGTTTTTACATCATGATGGCCGCCATTTTGAATTTCGTAAAACCAATATCGGTATCGTCATCAGCGATATCTAAAACCCTAATATACCAAATTTCAAATGATTATCTTAAAAAACAGCATCAATAACGAATTCTTTCGAAAAAAATCGTATTTTTTTCATGTTTGCTTATTTATAATTCATAAATAATAAACAATCATATCGTAATAACTGTTTTTATACATTCTTATATCACTATCGTAAAAGAATATATCAAAACGGCCAATCTAAATGCGTTAACTGGAATTTAAATTTGCAATTATCAAAGAAATCGAGGTGTTAACGTGGGTTACCACTTTACTTAAACTTAAAGTTTAAATGAAGAATTCCTTTCCTTATTTCTTACAGAGGGTTTAAGAAACAATATTAAAAAACGCCATCTAAAAATGTTGAAATTTGTGCGAAAAATTTATAGAGAAATTCATGATTTACATCTTTTCTCCAAAACACTTTTTCATCAGATTTGTATTTTAAAAATAAGTAAAAAAATTCTCAGAAATTGCACATTTTTATTAGTTTTGACCTTCAAAATGACCTTGGTGCCTATTTTTATTACGATGTTTGTACTCAGCACACCACATTACGTCGGAAAACATAGTTTCAAAATAACTGACGCTGTGGGGGTTCAACAAATATTATTTCAGATTTTTTTCAAAAGTGTAAAAATTTTGTTTCCCATAAATTTCAATATTTTTAGATGGCTCTTTTTTTATTTTTTTTCTTAAACCCTCTGTAAGAAATAAGGGTATGGATTTTGCTTCATTTCAACTGTCTTAGAATTAACATATCAAAAATGCAGGAAAAAACCTCGAATTTATTTTTTTGCTTTCATATTATTTCTCACCCAAAATACTGTCAGAAAACAAATATTTACAATTTTTTTAGTGATTACTTAACATAGCTGAAAATTCGGGATCCGGTCCCCTGAACCGTCATCATCGTAAATTGAGTACAAAAATTTGTCTAAAAAATCTGTGTTTTTTTATATAAAAAGTAAGGTAAAGTAATGTTTTTGAAAATTTCGTATATTCCATTAGAAAAAGTGACCTAAAAAATAGTAGGATTGGATCATCTCGATTTTTACTGCCCTCACGTTGAATTCCTTGAAAATTCTGCAGATTTGGGCCTTAAAAAGTAAAACTTTACCGAACCATCACCGGTAATCATAAAATTGATAATCAAATAAATAACCACACTCTGGATTTAACTGTAGCTCTGAATGTATTTTGAATGTTAGAAATAATGAAAATTATCCAATTATCTATTAACATCATACAAAAAACACCTTTGATTTTTTAGTTATTCACGAGAGGCTATAGCCAAGTTAAGAAATGTTTCCCAAACTGTAAAAATGCCCTGAGAAACTTTTTTGTAAGCCTTCATTAGGTAGCGAGTATTTATTTAAAGATCTGAACAGATAAGTAACAATTATTTATTTAATTGTTTTGTGTTCTGTAACAATCTTCTATTTGATTTTCTGCGAATCCCAACTGATTCAAATCAGGTCTATTTTGAAGCTAGTCAATTTAATTTACTGCCTCTTTCGAAAAGAAACCAGTTTAAATTGATATAAAAACGTGTTAGTTTTCGTAAGAGGCGTCAATCTGATGGCTCATTTTGTAATGGCTACGACAGCTTCGTAATCCGCGACCTGGAAAACACAAGTCAATTTTGTCAAACTTCGAGGTAAAATAATTAATGAATGCACAAGAGATTTAGTGATGAACAGTAGCATTTAATCGATTGTGGGGCATTATATTATTATCCAATTTAAATATGTCAATTGCTTAAGACTTAATCATGAATAAATGTCGTTAAAATACCATTATACGCTATAAAATCTATAATAATTAACTTTGGGTATGCATGTAAGAAACTTTAATCATCTTCGATTCATATATTTTCTGTTTTTGACATATGGGTGTACCAAATATACAAATATAAAAAAAAAACACGAAAATAAAGAGATAAAATGCGAGTTCATTGAGGAAAATGCACTTACATATAACCTAAAATTACCAAATTATGTGTGAGTAATTTTTTGTAGTAAAATAATCAGAATTGAATTATATAAACGTTGTATTTTCTTGTGTATGACGATCAAGTTTTTGTCATAATGTCCAATGTTTTATCGAAATTGAAAAACAATTATTTTTAATAATACCTACAATTAATTAAATAACGATCTTCCTTTTCTGTCAACATTAGTCCTGTAGCTAGTTCTCAAGGGTGAACCGTATATTAAATTATGTTTTATTTGATTTTTTTAACATGAAGGACACACAAAAACAAAAAATGTTATTCTACACAAAATTATTGTCGAAAGCAGTACAATAACGTGATAACGATTAATTATTAATTTTTAATTCAGAAAATTCACATACCAGGTAATTTCATCCACATTATAGTTTTCTGCTATTTGATTGAATTTCACGCACTACGTTATTTGACTTTCTGTTAAAAAATATTTATTCGACTCTTTTCTTTGTAACGGACATAATTTATTACTTTCTGTGTTTTATTTTTTAATGTTGACTCGAACTCGTCATCAGCTATTTCGAAATAGACTACCTGAATAGCATAATTCAATAATTTTATCGATAGGACAAAAAATTAATCAATTTCTCATACCAATTTCATTTTTTATATGATAATTTTTATAAAGATTTTAACAGTGTGTTTTACTGACTTGCATAGGTCATACTTTTGATATAGGACCAATAATATTTTGCCATTGATGAAATCCTATTTCTGAATTTGTTCTTTTTGAGAGATTCTCCCATGTATACACTAAAAGTGCGTTAAAATTATGAAAAGATTTGATATTGCATTTTGCATTTTACAGCGTCGGTTCGCACTTGTCCTGAACTGCAATCTCATTGCGTGTTTGCGCGTACGGACATCTCGGAATTTTTTCTTATTTTTGTCCCACCGAAACTTTCAAACGAACGTTTCACTAAGCATGATGAAGTAATTCATTGTTGATAAAGTAATTTTCATCGTCGCATTTACAAGTCAAGGAACGTACATTCAATTTGTCGGGGAGACTTTTGATCAAAGCGCCGCCGCAAAGTTCGTATCGTAAATTCTAATGACGACGACCACACGAAACAATCGCGCAGATTCGCTCCCGTTGAATCATAGAGCCGCCGAGCGGAGTGAATATCAGCTTCCTCCATTCACCGGACTTATAGGAAAAAGATTGCTGTTTCGTGACCTACACTTGGAAAGTCCTGACGACGTCGTCGTCGTAGCCGGGTCTCATGCGTTACGACATTATAGAATTAGAAGCTACGCAATCGCGATGAGCACATTGTCTAAACGTGTATACGTTCACGTACAAAATGAACGGGGGCGCGTCATAAATGGACCAAAAAAATATTAGAAGAACTAATGTGATTTTTATAAGGAAAACATTCCGCAAAATGTTTGTATTATTTGGATGAGCGTAGTAAAAATGCCTCGATGCACGAAAGGTGACAACAATGCTTAATTGTTTCTAAGACACTTCGAGCAGATGTAAGACAACAGAAAAAAGCATGATTTATGCACGTCTTTTCGGTCGGTAAAGTACTCGTTTTTACTTAACTCACAGAAAAATCATGCATAACAGGAATTTGTGGAACTAGGGAGCAAAATAGGTATTTGCTGACGAGCGCGAGTTTGACCCCGAGCGAAGCAATGCCGACAATTCGAATGAGTTTGCAAACGCCTATTCTTCCTTGTTCCACATATTTTCTCATACGAGAGAGCGGGCTATTTTGCTCCCTATATCTCGGGAGCAAAATAGCACATTCTCTCCCTAGGGAGCAAAATAAGTTTCTCGCATTCTGAGCGCAAAATACTATTTTGCTCCTTATATCGCGGGAGCAAATTAACACGCCCTCGTATGAGAAAATAGTATGTGCAACCAGGGAGAATAGGTATTTGTAGACTCGGCAAACATTTGTATATGACATTATCGGCAAACACCTATTTTGCTCCCTAGTTGCACAATCTACTAATTATTGCTCCCGTCTAAATTCATTTTGCTCCCTCGGAAGAGAATGAACTATTTTATTCCCGCGATATAGGGAGAACAAAGCATTTTGCTCTGAGAGTGTGAGAAATTATATTTTTCCTAACTAAAAGAGTAAAATGGTACTTTCCCGCACTGGTCGACATTCTGTTTTCGGCACTGAATTTCGATTTTCCGTATGCAAATGAAGTACTTTATGGGGGTCGAATGGTTAGTATTTTTGCCAACACTGCTGACTTGGATTTTCTGAAACTAGTTTGTTCTCTCACCTAAGTATTAGCGATAGTTAACGAATAGTTAGTAACAGCAGTAAGAAATTTACTTCACCATAGAAATAAAAAAGTCAACATCTTTTGAGATACGTAACTGATTTTATCTTTTATTTTTTTATAGTTATGTTTTGGTCAAATAAGCGTTGTCAAATTTTTAAAATCACAACCCGACGAATGAGAATTTTTTGCAAATTTTATTTTTACTGCAGATTTTTGAAACCCCATAACCCGGCAGTTATATATCGTACAAAGTGAAATTTTTGTGAAAGTTTACCATTTCACATGGTAATTTTCGGACAGATTTGTAGAATTAGAAAAATTGTAATTTTTTCTGAAAAACAATTGAATGTAAGATGTAGGAATTTTTAGTATTCAGACAGTAAAAATTACCATGAAGTATAGTATTTTTACCAGAAAAAATGGGTATTTTCTCCATTCTTTTGAAGTCTGTCCCAAAATTACTATCTTAAATGGTAAAATTTCCTAGAAAATTTGTTTCCGTGTATAGCAAGAAATAAAAAATAAATTAAGACTTTCATTAAGTAATAAATTAAAGACTTTTTACAATTTGATATTTTACCTTTTTTTCATTAAATTCAGAAAAAATAAACTACTGGATATAGGGATCAATTTGAAGGGCAAACATGATAACTTGTTCCGTTAATTTTTTAAACACTTTTTTTACAATTTAAATCTTTGCAAGAACCTCAAGATTGAGTTTGCGGACTTCAGAATTGGCATAGTTTTGGTGTTTTTTTTTGCACTTATAAATAAATACATTTGATTAACTTAGAACAACAGTTATATTTATTATTTTTCCGTAACCAAAACTAGTCTAATAAAGTTATTAAGTATAATAATGTAATAATAAAGTATCGCATGCAGTAATTGTAATACATATAATCCAAACTCTCCTCGTCCTTTTTTGTTTGGTTGTTTGTTTTTTTATTTACACAGAATTTACTTCGACCCAGACCTTAGGTCTGGACGAAGTATTGAATTTGGTCACGTCGGGCATAAAAATTATCCTATAGTTTTTATATCAAATGTCGAAGTTTCAGACCCTAAGGAGCCCAAATCAACAATAAAAAAATTTGTGTCCGTGATCTTGTACGTACGTCCGTACGCCCCGTTTTTTTTGTCTCGCTATAACTCGCGAACGGATAAGCGTAATGACATAAATTTTTTGTTTAAATACGTGTCTTGGCATAACTTAGATCTGATTAGATTTTGGCATAGATCCAACCGTCCAATACTAGAAAACATTAGCCCCAATTAAGTTTCTTCGTAGTTTTTCGCATTTATTTTGAAAAATACAAATTTTATTAAAAAATGTTTCAAACAAAAAAGATAGAGCATGAAATTTTTTACAAAAAAGATTGTATGCATTTTCTTCCTAAAATCAACGATAATGCCATAAAAACTGGTTTAAAATGCTTCTGACTATTGTCTGAAAAAGTATTGAATTTGGTCATCGCGGCAAAAAAATTACCCTATTGTTTTTCATCAAATTTCGACGTTTCGACCCCCTACCTCCCAGGGGTAGTCTTTGCCAGCTCCTCGGGCGCGGTGACCACCTACGGGCGCAAAGTTCATTTACGCTCTTGATACGAAAATAACTATTTCGATATATCTAAAAGATGTCTTATAGATATATAAAAAATATCCGTCAGAGATCTTTTCGAAACTTTCAAGATATCTTTGACGAATTATATGTATATATATTGTATATATAATATCATAATAATACAGACAGTAATTAGTAAAACACAGTAAACATGTAATATGCATCGAATAGTCTATTAGAATACAAGTGCATGAAGTAAGTGTTTTGCAACTTTTATTTATTAATACTACGGCTGGCCTGTGTCGGGGTCAAAGTTTTGAAAATGCTATATCATATCTATAGAAGCCATAACCTACTAAATTCAATTTAATTTATTATTACGTAGCTTTCTTTAAATAAAACATTTATAACACTAATTTAAAGTTAATTAACAGTTAATAAAAAATATAGTAATAGTCAAAATATACTTGTACTTTAAATATTATAAAAAAATCTATAATATACATATATCATGGAAAACTAGTCTTTTTCTTAAATATCTCATTTTAATTATTAACAAATTTTATTGATCAATAGCAAATAGTTGATCATTCATTCAACCAAGTCACCAAATTGAGAGAATCATTTTTATGGCAAACCAAGTAGTTTTTCAGGTATGTAATTGTATGTAATTATAGAAAGAGAAGTACAAACAAATGTTTTTATCCTAAAATAATAATTAGTAACATTTCACACTTCCTCAACATTTAACATTTTAGTAAGCTTAGTGTAAGGTTCCTGTAATTTTCCTAACGCTCTAATAATTATAGATAATATGAAATAATAAAAATACATTATTTCACGACTTTCTGGAAATAGATTTCATTATTATGTTTATTATTACCAGTTACATTTTGCGATCTTTGCATACTTACAAAAATATATCAAACACACTATTCTTAATATGCTTACAAAAAATACAATGTTGCACGTTTAAGTAAATATTTACCTGTTACCATGTAAATACATATCTGTTCTCAATTTTTTCATTATTTCGAAATTCTTATACATATTGATGTTATTATGTACCAATAAAAAAAGAAATGTACTCGAAATTACGCACATGGGTTTAATTATTTTTATCTAATGTTATATATTAACCTCACATTATGCTCGTAAATGGATGCCTATTTAATTCAAATTAACGTAATGTCTCGTTACCATATATAATATGCGAAATCATAATGTATGAAAATTAAATCAACTGATTAGCATATATACTGGAATCTGTTCTGTTTCAATATACTTTATTTCATGTGCACGAGAATATATAAATCATTGTTTAGAATGACGGAAAATAAAATTTACCTTGAAATATATAATATGCTCTCTCTCAGATTCTTTTCATTTCAGAAATTTTAATACAGATTGTGACGAAATATTACGAAAATGGTAAAGTGGCTTCATTTCTCACTGTCGGGTAAATTGAAATTAATCAGATGAAGATGAAGTTTACCGGTCAGGTGATCAGCGGCTCTGAGCTAAATCGTGAGAGAAGGCCTCTTCAAGGACAAATGAGCTCAACACGAAATTTATTATATATTCATATATTATAAGAAATTACCATTAACGAAACGTAAATCAATTTGTTTTTATTACGACATTTACGAAAGGTCATCCTTTCTTGAAATAAAGAAAAGTGATATTCTAAATGCACAAAATGGGTCAACGTTTTTATTTATGAAACAAAGGGCTAATATTCTGATATTTTAACATTGAAAAATATACATAAAGTCCAGGCAGTTACTGTAGGATCGACGGCTTCTCATTGATAATTGAAATTTTAAGAATTTTGCAGCAATTAAGATTCATACGTGAAAATTTTCACTCGACAGAATTTCAAGAATCGTATGATATTATCGTATATATTGCAAAATAATTGGCTTTTTTTATTGCCATCTGTGCTTTATGAACGTAATTTTCAGTGACGAAGAATTCCTGCAACGGCTTCATTAAAATCACATACGCCAAAGAATTTGCATCTCTTACGTAATACGTGAAATTTGAAAAGTCGTTATTCAATGGCAATCGGTAGATTTACGAGCCCAACTGAAAAGGGAGGAGAATGTTCCGACAAAACGTGACATTCTTTGCTTGGCAGTCGATAGCAAGAACGATAAAACGCATTTTAAATCAAAATTATTTTCAAAACGTTTTTGAAATATTTTTACGTCTTTTGGTCAACTCTGTTTTGGTTTTTGTATCATCTCATTATTTTAGGGTTTGAAAACTGTTGGCATATGTGTTATCGATTACTTGTAGTACTTTAATAACACATGCATTCTATTTAAGTTATTACTTTATAAATTACCATCAATTTCGCATATAAATTCAAATAATTATATTAATTATTAATAAATCGATACTAATTATCAGTTAATGTCATATTAAATTGAACGATTTATATTTTACCTGTCGTTATAGCACAATAGAATTATTAATGACTTGATCATTTTGACTACTCAGATTTGATAAGATGAGTGCACTCGTATTATAGAGAATTTAGCCCCTACGATTGAAATTAATCTACAGGAAATACGATGCAAGATTAAACGTTGGGTGAATATCCCAATGAATGGTCGATGTTGTACACACTACTATTTATTATAGACATACATGGTGCATAAAGTGTAAATACATGATTTTGATTTCGTTGAACATTTAGAACAACATTTACAGTGCTATTGACCTTCCAGCTTTGAATGTGTATTACAGATCCCGAATTTTAAAAACTCGATCCGGTCGTGGTTAATATAGAGTTTTTAACCAAAAGAAAAATCGGTTACCTGAAATAGTAAATTTCAAGAACAAAGACGCAAAAGTCCTGTCGAACTGTAAGAATTGTCAGACAATTCCATTTACAAAGTTAATAATTTTTTTACTTAAAAATGAGAAAAGCTTAAACTCTCCCTAAAAGAAAAAACTACATCTCTATTCGCATACTCTCTACAATTATGAACTATGGGATTTCGAAATCCTTAAAAATTGCCAATTAAAATGACCACCTTGCAATTTAAAAATAAAACTTTGTAACCGAATTAGCGAATTTATTGTGAATAATTTCTTCCTAAAATTATGTAAAGAAAATAGAATAGTTTTGATTATTTGTTTTACTTGACTTTTTATTTGTAAAGCCAATAAAGTAAATTATAAATGCATTTTTTATTATTTAACTTTATTTAAAATAATTCATATTGAAAAGAATCTACATACTTAACTACAAAATAAGTCTGCGCAGAACTAAATCGGTTGATTACGACTTTGAAAAAAACGTATTTAAAGTTTTGAGAACTTGCATTATAAATGATTAAAATAAACTAGAAAGAATGATAGAAAATAGGATCTACAATAGCACTGCAACCTGTGTGGTAAACGCTGGATACTATTACAGAACAAAGAAGAGTATTTTATAGTAATTATTAATTCTAATTTGTAAAATCTGACCCTAAATTAGGAATTAGCGACCATAAAAACTCCAATATAACCATTCTTATGGAAATAAAAAAAATGTTTGATAATTTGTCAGCCATATTGAACAGACGATTTTAAATTTTGAAAATCCGATTCCAGATTCCTAATTAGCAAACCTAGAAAAACCTGTATACCCATTTCCATGAAAATAAAATGAACGTTAAAAAATTCGTCCGACATGTTGGATTCGCCATTTTGAATTTTGAAATTCCGACTTCAGATTAATAATCAACGAACCAAAAACCCTGAGTAATACATTTACTAATACCCTTAAAACAGCTTTTTAACCCCAGTAAAACGTTTTTTAGACGGTAGTCTAGTGGGTAGTGTTACTTGTTAGTATATTATTGTTTTCGAGGTTGACCAAATCTCACCGGATATTTTTAAATTTAAGGCGGATTCAAGATGGCGGCTCGATAACAAAATTTATTTTCAGCAAAACAGTTTGGAATCAAAAGAGGAATACGCGTGATTTTTACAATCGCATTCTCCACATTGAATCCGCCAATTTTTATTTAAAAAATCTCTGAATTTGTTTGTATTCACCGATTTCGAAAACCTCTTAAGCACTCAGTTTCACCTCTTTTAAGTAAGTTTTACGTTCTGATCGTCTTGCTTTGATCCGTCAGTTTAGAATCTCACAATACGAGAACAGTTTCGTAATCACAGAATTCAGCAAATACCCGAATAACAAATTTCAGTTTTCCATGTAAATAATAGTGTATATTTCATTGGGTTAAGAAACTAATTTTAGAACGTGCAATAAATCATGATTCTTCATGATGATTCACAAGAAAAAGATTACACGATTTAAAAGTTGTCTATCTACTAGACTGAATTGACTTCCGAAAGCAGCTAGTGCATAGACTTCCTAAATCAATTTTGGAATTGCAATTTAATAGAATCACCGTATACTAACATCCTCGTGTACGGTTGCATAATCAAAGGCCCTTTCTGATTTAATATATTATTTTAGAAGTTTACTATAAGACATTCATTTCTACTGATTATCCTATACAATGGCAACATTACGTAATTTACTTCATTCCAAATATCCAACGAGTTGAATGGACGTTTCCAATAGCCATATCATACTTATGTAAGTTATTAGAATTAATGCCATGTGAAACATCGTCTCCAGTCGCGAGTGTAAGTATAAGCAACGTACCTACCATCTTCACAAACCGGCTTTAGTATAAGCGCGTCTCAATTTGTCCGCAATGTCCATCGCCATAGAACAAGCATTCTCTAATAACGCAAAGGATTAGATATACTTTCCTCGATGTAAAGAGATAAAATTGCCGGCGTTATTCAATTAACTTTAATCCAGAAAATCTGTGCACGAGGCTGTTCTCACATTATCGTTAAATCCATTCAACTTTTATCTCTGGAAAGAAATTATTATTTATGATGCACCCTACATCTCTCCTCTTACAAGAAAAATAGTTAAGGGCCTTCGTTAAGGAGACAGGTGCATTGCACCGTGCAATTTAAGTTATAACATTGTACGTGGTCGTTATTAAATTATTATACTAGATTATAAAAGATCGAGATTTCTATATCTCAAAATGTTTGCATTTATTGAATATTTAGGTCACAATGAAATAGAAAAGAATAAACAAAGACGGTATTACGAGGTAAGTTCCATAAAGATTGAAGCTAAAGTGACAAAAAGTGCGGTTTTAGCCCTTTTTGAGTCATGATAAAAACAAAATGCGACGGTATTCGACATAATAGGGCTGAAATAAACACTTGAACGTTTCGACCCAAAAGTGCAAGATCACTGCTCGTAGTGGGAAAATATTATGAAAAATAGCTGAAATTGCGAGAATTGATGGATGCAATTTTTGTATAACTGGTTACTCTAATGTTTGTTTTGGGTTGGTAACAATGAAAAATGTGTTTTTAGATATTATTTCTTGTATAGTAGAAATTCACTTTGTTAACGCCGTCACCTTATTAGCGAGATACCCTTCACGTATTTAGCGCAGGTAAGGTTAGTACTTCCCTCTTTTGTAATTCCAGTGTCGGGTGGAAGGTGCGCAAGAAACGATGCGCATTTATCGGACAACGAAGTGAAAGGTAAAATTCCCTGTAGGACAATGAAGTGAAGTTCTACTGTTCAAGTAAAAAACTAAATTTTAATAGTATATCTAAGATTAAATGTATAATCAGCGAATCCCTTTAGTAATAAATGTCAAACGAATTAACTTTAATAAATTTCATCGCAATATTAGATCTAGGATTTTAAATGTTGAATAAAATTGCCTAAAATGACTTCAGGTTCAATCAAAAACACCCAAATAAAAAGTGTCAATCGAATCCGCTTAATATTGAAAATTCAGTCCAACATACTACGCCATTTGAAATGTCAGAAACGCCACAAAATGTCATTTAAAAATTCTGAAAAATTTTGAGAAGGTTCTTTAACCAATTCTAAGACATTGTTATTCTTAAAAGATTTTCTCTAGTCCATATTATTATAATAAATTATTAAACTTTTCTAGATTATAGGACTAATAAGTTTAATAATTTATTTCCTTGAGAAATATGGACTTTAGAGAAAATCTGCTAAGAATAAAAATGTCTTAGAATTTGTTAAAGAACCTTCTCAAATTTTTTCAGATTTTTTAAATGACTTTTTTAAAAATTTCGATTTCTTGAATTTTCAAGATACCAAAAAGTGTATCAATACATTGTGATAAAATTTGAGAAGGTTCTTTAACCAATTCTAAGACATTGTTCTTAGCCAATTTTCTCTAAAGTCTATAGTTTTCAAGATAAAAATTTGTTTTAAACAGATTTTTGAGCTTCTATGCTAAATTTTGGAAGTCGCCATGTTGAAATTCAAATTAGAACGCGGTTAATCCTAAGGGTCCATGGACGCGATATTTTCACCTTAGACATGTTTCTCAATGCAATTTCCACGTGAAAGTGATGTTAGAATGAAAAATAAATGTTTAAAAACCATGTTTTTTACAATAAATGTGTACAACTTTTTTGCTTTTCATTTTATCGAAATTTTATTGAAAGATCCTGAAAGAGCATACAATTTTACATCAGAACTAGTGGGAGTAAAATTTTTCCAAATGCTTTTATATGCAAATTATCGACGTTTAAGCTGATGCTCAAAATGTGTCCGTTTAGGCCTTAATGGGTTAAAGAAAAAGAGCAGTACCATATGATCCAAGGAATGGAAAAACTCCTAAAAATGTTGTGTCTTCTGAACACAACCTCAAAAAAAAACTCGTTTTTCGAGTACATAATCTCATATATCTCAAAATCCTGACGTGATGGGCCACTTCTGACTTTGGATTCGGAATTTACGCCCAAAATCACGCCGGAAATGACCCACAGCTTCCCAACAACAAAACCATGTTGACTTCTGTTATTAATATCGAGCCTCATTATAAGCTTGTTTTCTAATAAACACCGAACTAGTAACTGTTGCACATAACTGAATTTAATGGTACTTGTTTTCATGAATTATTTTGACATTGAATTCACATATAAAAAATTCCTTGTCTGGAAAATGAAAAGAAGCGTCGCACAATTATTATGATGGTAGCCTTGTGTTTTCACCAACGCTGAGAGGAACGTCGACTGCCTGAGGAAAATAGCTTAAGCGATTGAACTCTTAACATACCTGGAACGACTATACGGCACTCGAACGTGTCAAGGGTGGGCGCACCAGCTGATTCATAACTCCGTTCACGCCTCCTTGATTTCTTCGAGGTATGTGATATACGTCGGATCTATATACATATATATTTGTATATACCTACACGTGGAATGTTTGCACTCAGAATGCGCTTGCAAACTGGCATTATTATCGTTATTTCGTCGTCCCTCACTACTCACCGCCTAGTAGAGCGCAAAGCGAGCCCGTTGGCGAGTGCCTCAGCACGGGCACAGAGATTAATATGTACGTACACGAGACCCTTCTCTTCATCCTCAGAAAAGCTGTTGCCTTTCATCTCAGAAATCGATTTTGGATTACAAGCCTCCTCCAGAACGAGTTGTTTAGGGAATACTTCCAGGGTGCCTTTACTGGCTTTCATCCTACCATCGATTTTAAATTCACGCACGAAATCTCTCCGTATGGAAAATTTAAAAACGACGGGGTTTCCTGCGTGTCAAACGAGAAATTTCTATTATCGATCGATCACGGATCCAAAAATAGTGGGGATGACGTCAATGGATACCACGTTTATTTATCCTACGGTAACCTGAAATACAGATTTTTTAATACTACGGGCGTAGAACTCGATTTTGCGCCCTGCACCAAAATCTTTCAGGCCAAATTACAGAACCCCTCTCCGTCGCATTAACCCTTTATCTCACAACAAGGAAAAAAATCTTCAGAGGATACAGCCAGAAATATGGTTACTTTTAGCAAAAATATGGCTGGAGTAACCATATATTTGGCTGTACCCTCTGTACATTTCTTTCCGTGAAATGTGCACAATTTGCACACGGATTTCAGAATGCGTTTTATGTATACGATAAAAATTTGTTAAAAATGAAAACATCTATATCCGACTAGATTTAACCCTTTTCGTCAAATAAGTCAGGAATTCGGAAACCTTTCAACGATGTAACTTTTATTCCAAACGTCGTTAAAAAAATATTGAAATCAGTCAAAATCGATAGATTTGGACCTCCTCTTTCAAATGCCGTGGTCAGATTCAGCCGGAAATTTCAGAGAAAAAAGTTATTATCATTTTTTCGAAAAAAATACTGATTTTTTCGACGTTTTTTTCCAATAATTGCGTTTTTTGACATTGAAAAGGACAGTGCTGATCATTGCAAAACGTATTAATCGCGTCTTTTTGCTCAGACCATTCTTCTCCCGTCGGATTTTTTTCAAAAAACAAAATGGCGGCTTCAAGATGGCGTCTGGAAGTTGTAAGTTTGAATTTTCTCGCACAAATATCGATTATTTGACCGTGTAACATGACCTCAAATTATGGAGAATGGCAATGAAAAAGTAATTATTATCATTTGTGAATACCTAGTCTCATCATGATTTATTCATAACCTCATAACCTCAAATTACAATACCGATTATTTGTCTAATTTTCACACAATTTTCGACGTTTCCGTAACATTACTTATGTGTGGAATTAAAAATGACCCTTATGACCTATTAATTATCAGTTTATAACCTAAAAATTTAGTACAGTTCGACATTTTCTTATTTTTAAAATACTTTTCTTCATTTTTTTTTAATTTTAATTTTATTACTTTCATTTTCTGGTATTCAAAACACACGTGGAGGCAATGAGGAAATATTTGTTTTTTATTTTTGTGTTTTGTTTTGTATTTTGTAAATCAATATTGCAGATATTGAAAGTTATGTCGCACTAAAAGATGTGGGTTGACCTACACACAATTTTTAGGTTATAAACAAATTCTTCATAGGTCACAATCATATATGGTAACTTTCAATTTCATACGTACGTAGTGATACGGAAACGTCAGAAATTGAGTGAAAATCAGACAAAATATCCGTAAAAACCCATTGTACATGACTAATTTGAGGTTATGAATGAAACATGATAGGAGTAAGTATCCACAAATGATAATAATAACATTTCATCCCAGTTCTCCGTGATTTGAACCGTTATGCTGTAAAATAATCAATACTTGTGGGAGAAAATTACAACTTGGAGACGCCATCTTGAAGCCACCATTTTGTTTGTTGAAAAAAATCCGACGGGAGAACAATGGTCTGAGCAAAAAGCCGCGATTAATACGTTTTGCAATGATCAGCACTGCCATTTTTCATGTCAAAAAACTCAATTATTGGGAAAAAACGTCGAAAAAATCAGTATTTTTTTCGAAAAAATGATAATAACTTTTTTCTCTGAAATTTCCGGCTGAATCTGACCACGGCATTTGAAAGAGGAGGTCCAAATCTATCGATTTTGACTGATTTCAATATTTTTTTAACGACGTTTGGAATAAAAGTTACATCGTTGAAAGTTGCGTCCGAATTCCGGACTTTTGGGACGAAAAGGGTTAAGGTCGCTCTTTTGATTGGCGCATCTGACATTTTTTAGAAATGACGTTTACCACATTTTTTTTTAGAAAAATATTGCAAAAAACGCCACAATTTTTTGTTTAAACGCATTTGTAACTATGATACCGGTTTCAAATCACCTTCTAACCTATCAGAAACGTGTTCTCGATTGTTTTACTTCAAAATTATACACTCACTTATTTTGATTGATTTCGTTTTTCATTTCAAAATGGCGTCTGTACGTTGAAAATTTTTGAAATTGAAGAAATTGTTATTATTTCGGATCTGCTAGATTTTCTTTGTAGCAAGATGGTATAAATAAGTTATTACGAGTTTTACATGTTCTATTTTGTTTTACGGAAGCAGCCAACTGCCATGGGCCTAATAGAAATACGTGTATTCTGAGTTCTGTTACAACCTAAATAGGTGTGAAACATTACTAATTACCAATCTATGTGTATAACTGATTCCGTAAATCAAAATAGGCCATACAAAACTCGTAATAACTTATTTGTACGATTTTACTACTAAGAAAACCTTGCAGATTCGAAATAATAGCTATTTCCTCAATTTCAACTAATTTCAACGTTCAGACGCGCGCCGTTTTGAAATGAAAAACAAAATACATCAAAATATGGAAATGTATAATTTTAAAGTAAAACAATCGGGAACACGTTTCTGATAGGTCAGAAGGTGATCTGAAACCGACATCATAGTTAAAAATGCATTTAACAAACAATTGTAGATAAAAAATTGCGGTTTTTTCAATATTGATGTTTCTATTTTAAACAAATTTTTATTGTATAATTAAAACGATACTGAAATCCGCGTACAAATTATGCGGCCTTAGTATCGAGCTTCTCACTTCGCTACATGGAAACAAAATTTCCAAATTTCAAGTAAATACTTACTGGAATAGTCGCAACAAAATATTTACTTATAATACAAAAATAGTTTGTTAATTCAACTAAATATTAAGTGGATTTTATCGAGCAAGTAAATATTCATTTAAATTAAAAAAATATTTCCTTATTTTAAGTAAATATTTTGTTGCGACTATTCAAGTAAATATTTACTTGAAATTAAGAAATTTTTTTTTAGTGTAGGGAGACAAATTTTGCACTAGTTGTAGATTGATAATTGCACTGCAACTTGCACTTGTTACGTAATATACTATTTTACTTCAATTTCGATTCAAGTATTCCGTATCAAAATCAAAGTTACGAAAAATTATTGAAAGGTTCGGCCATTATTCTCCTAACCTCAATCAGCGAAAAGTACTGAGAATCAGCGTATATATACTGATTCTCAGTACTTTTCGCTGATTCAGATTAAAAGAGTAGGAAATCTAACATGACGTCAAATTTCAATGTTCAACAAAATATTTACTTAAAATAATATTCTTACAATGGACATTCGTCGATAATGAACCAATACACAACTCCAGCCTATGATAAAAAACACAATAGTTAATAAAAGGTTTAATTTGCTTGGAGGCATATCATTTTTCTTATTTACAGCAATATCTGGTTACCCTCTTCGATAACATCAGGATATTCCGAGACCTTCGGACGAATTCGATGATCAAGTCAAGGGCATTCGGTGCATTGTTGAACAAAGCATCTGCTAACATAGCCACTGTCGTAGAGGAGTAATTAATGAAGTGTTTCTATATAAATCATCTTCTTAGACAGATACTCATATAAAATTAATCGTCATGATCATTTAGAAAAAGAAATATTTTTACATAAAATGTGGAGAGTTATAATAACATTGGTCCAATTTGACAATATTTAGAAAATAAACGAAAACCCATATATGAATATATACACGCATGGCGAGTGAATGATTCTCTGTAGTAGGTACGTAGGTACATTAACGATTTTCTGTTTTATATTAAAAGAAACATCCGCGTAGTAAATATTTGGTTCGTTCTTGTGTGTTGTCATCTACGTGCAAATATAAAAATATCGTGTCACGGATATTGAAGACCACAGAGAACACTGTTGTATTTTGGTACATTAAAAATACGAAGCAAAATCAATACTAATATTTTTTATAGGCGCTTCTATGGTACGAAGGATTATTATACGTTTTGCAAAATGACACATATGTTTACATTCAAATATATTTCGAATTTCATCGGTATATTTTATATAGAATTGTTATTAGCAATAATTATGGTTTTGTTACGTTATCTTTTGCCCTGAGAAATGATTGTAAACACATAATATACAAATATTGCCACATTAAACGCAGCAAATGTGTAGTTTGCAGCATATTTCAGAATACTTTTTATTAGGAACATCAAAGTATAACTGACCTATTAAGCAATAAAAGAAAATTTTTAAGTGTCATGGAGAGCGATATTTCGTCGATTTAGACCGAATTGTAGGTGATTCAATCATATTTTCTTGAAAATGTAGCCACAACAAGAAGGTATTTTTTATTTAAACATATTTTTGTGTCTGGAATTTTCTTGCTAATCCAGCCATATTTTCTGGACAAAGCGGATACTAAAATGTGATAACAACGGTTCATTTATAATATATTATTTACCTTCAAACATTTTCGCGTATTCTGAGGAATCCCACGCATGAAGTGCATTCTTTACAAAATCATCTATTTCGAATGTAAAAATTTACTACGCAATATGAATTAATTTTGTCGATGTTTGATAATTGTGACTTGAATCAAATCGATACATTTCTATAATACAAAATTATTTGTTTATTTAATTAACAAAATTTGCAAAGTTATTATGCTAAATGATAGAATCACGGGACTTCTAAATTCGCGGGACTGAGTGACTCGGGACTTTTAATTTTAGTGCGCATATGTTCTGCGCAATTTTCAGTACCGTAGGTTGACGAGGCATTCCCAGCCATTGAATACATTTATGTTTTGTAATATCGATATACATAATATTTATAAGAAATTCATCGAACACAAATTACAAAAAGTGAGGTTATGATCGGAGACGCTAGGAACGTAGAGAGCAGAAGAAGTTATTAATAATATAATGCCTACTGTCCAGTTTATGTTAAAACAGTGAAATATCAGCAAATCTTTATATTCAACACGAATATTCGATACGAATATAATGTATGTCATACCTTGCAAGGTTAAATATATTTTTATGCCACTTATACGAATACTGTTTTGTTGAAATCTATATAACAAATTACATCTGCAACCACAATATATGATTACATAACCTATAAAAGTCCAGACAGAAAAATATAACGAACTTCCGAATTATTTCTCTCCGTGTTGTCTGCGTCACTTTTGCAGCACTCCTGTTATTTTTACGACCAAAACAAGAATCTAAAAACAAAGAATATTCCAATGGCAAAATCCAAACAAATGTATCGATGTGCATTCAGATTACAAACACTGCCCCTTGTACTTGAGTATAGTCTGCGCAGTGGTCGGAGCGATGTCATAAACACGACTTTTTTTAAAAACGTGCAATGGCTACAAATGAGTTTCGTCGAACACCATGCTCCGTCTTTCTTTACGCTATACATAACGTAATATTGTGATATCTGAAGGAATGGAAATTACATCAATCGGTCTGACATTTTCACACTAATAATAAAGTTCATAAAGTTAGAACATTTTTAAGGAAAAGTATATAGCCAACCATGAATCCCGGAAGTTATTTCAGTTAAATCCTGTGATGCAAATTATTGATGAATATATAAATATTTTCTCATTATGTGAGCACAAAATGCTATTTTGTTCCCAACATTCCGACCGCAAAACAGCATACTTTCGTCGCTCAGGCATCAACAAGCATCGATTTTGCTCCCTAATCGTAAAATATATTTTTGTTAATCAATTCCTTTGTACTTTTCTGGGGTACAAAATGTCATAGGTTAGAAAATTGTAAAGGCTAAGTAGGATATTTTCTATGTATAATTCATTTTTTCTCAATTTCTTACACTATTTTGAATACGGCAAGTACTTCGCACATTGAAATCTTCCGCAAAAATTTATCTTGCGGAGTAAACAAAAATAGCGTTCGATTACGTAAGCAAATTATCTACTTCGTGACAACAATTGAAATATAATTTGTCAATTTATTGATACATGCGAGTGTATTAGATTAGATTAGATTTTTAATAATCTAAGTAATCGATTGTAAATTACAACAATTCGTAATTAACAATAATACATGCCGACAAAATGAGATCTACCCTCGCACCCCGAGACCAGAATATTCTTTTTGATTCCGAATGTGTGTAAATGGTTTTTCTCGCATTCAGTTAGGTTTGCAACCCTCACATTCGTAGAAAAAACCGTTTACGCACTAGTGACAAAAACTATTTCGAAGGTGATCGGTGCTCTAAATTCGAATGCAAGATTTAAATCTATCAATTGACTTTAGTTTCTGAGATATCCAAACCTAATAGTGTAATTTTGGCCTACATTTGAGGTTATGTTATCTAGCATTGGTTTTTTTTATACTCAGCAAACTATAAGCATCTGTATAAAGTACACGCATGACCCTTTCAAATGCTAAAAATATTTGTTACTCAGGGGTTTCTGGTGTCACTGATTATGAATCTGACCTTAGATTTCAAAAATGCAAACAGGCAGATCTAATATGACTGAGAAAAATAAAAATCGTGGATTTTACCTGAAGCTTTGAAAATTGCAGCAGTACAGAAAAATGCTTCGAAAATGCTTTCTGGTATCGATAAATTCAGGAACATGAATATTTCCAAATGCGATTTCTGAGCGAATAAAAAGAGATACTTGAAAGGATACGGCGTATACTTTATGGCGATGCTTTTAGTTTTTTTTACTACAACAAAAAATCCGATGCTACATAACCTCAGATATAGGCCGAAATCGCTTTTTTTGCATTTAGGACATCTGGGAAACTTCCAATTAGAAAAGAGTCAATTGAGATATTTAAAGCTCGGATTCAATTTCAGCGCACCGAAAATTTTCGGAATTTTTTCACTTTAACTCGTGGTAACTAATTTTTGAAATTTCGGAATAAAACAAAATGGATTTTTTTTATTACAGTCATTTTATTTCTAAGGTTCTTTGAATTGCTATATTTTATTTATGTCTTAGAAACTGTTCGATATCTTTATAAATATTTCTAAAACACGATTTTTGTTTTGTATACTTAATCACTACAGCAAGACACTTTTTCCGTAAGAAGTACAAATACTTGTTTGTGTAAACAATGAAACGGCAACAATGCATGAAAACGCTCCAGTACGAAATTATTCCATCCGCGCCGTAAACTTTATACATGAACAATTTTTTTTCTAATAGTCCGCTTTTTATGAAACTTTCCAAAAAACTTCTTCGTATCTTAACGAACAACTTTCTCACTTGAAATTTTCGCTAGTTCGAAATTCACTCGTCAAACGCAGCGTTTAAAGTTTTCGATACCGAGAATTTACATTTTCTTGGAAAAAATGGATATCTTTTTTGTTTATAAACATATTAACTTTGTTTTTCTTTATTTATTTTTGGAAACGTCTGCCCTATTACCTCCACTTTGTTTTGTTTCAAAATTTCAAAAATTGAGCAACTTACCACGAGTTGAAGTGAAAAACTATCGAAAGTTGTTACTTTTCAAGGTACTTAGTTTTTCTTATTTATTAAGAAAAGTAAACACCCTATAATTTTTTTTAAACGTAGGCCATTTCATTTTGCATATAGATTAAGCAATAAATTTAAATTTGAAATATTTTTAAAAATCAACTATTGGACAACAGTTTTCCGTCGGAATCCGTGCGTATGCCCTTTTGATCGCCGGAGGTTCAGTTGTTAAATCATGAAAATTATGAGATTAATTTTAAGGTGGTTAGACTCCAGAATATCATAGGTTGACGAAAAATATTTAATAACGTTTCCAAGAATTTAATTTTCATTATTAATAATATTTTTGAAAAGTAAAAGCATTATTCTTCTTGAAAAAAAAAATTGAAATGTGCAAAAATAATTTGTTAAGCCACTTTTGTTATTGCTTTAAATGTTTTCTTCTCCGCTGTTAAGAATTTTTTTAAAAATGAACGGATTTTAACGAGTGAAGGCTTATTTTTTCGAGAAAAAGATTCTCTTTAACTTTACCGCATAATTTTTTTAAGATTCTTTGTCTAATCACGAAAATTACTCAAAATTCGTTGAAAGTTGTAGTTCTTCTTTAAAATAAATAGAAATAATTTATCGTTCGCTTCGGAAATTTCAAAATACCTACGGTGAAGTTGTAGAGAATCTTTTTCTCGAAAAAATAAGTCATCATTCGTTAAAATCCGTTCATTTTTTTAAAATTCTTAACAGCAGAGAAGAAAAATTTGAAAAAATAACAAAAGTGGCGTAACAAATTATTTTTGCACATTTCAATTTTTTTTTCAAGAAGATTAATGCTTTCACTTTTCCACAATATTATTAATAATGAAAATTAAATTCTTGGAAACGTTATTAAATATTTTTTCTCAACATATGATATTATGGGGTCTAACTACCTTAAGTAAGCAGTTACGCAACTGTGATTTCTTTTCGATTTTTATTTAATTCCATTATAAAGAATTTTTCACAATGTATAAAATGGTTCGTGCCAGTTCAGCAACACGATAGACCGCTCGTCGTTTTGCTGAGTTCGCGATGCATATTATCTCCCCGATGCTCCGGCTATAAAAATACGAGCAGCAGACATAAGCAGCAATGGCAGTACCGAGCAAAGTATTTACTCGTCTCGGAGAAACGCAAAAATCGCGCAAACACGCGATTCGAAAGGCAGGTAACGCGCGCGGAGCGGTATTTGCGATCGCACTCGATCTAGATCGGAGAATAATTTTCAAGGATTTCTCAGCCTCGTCCTCCTTAAGTCGTTGATGTACGCGGAGAGGTTTCAATCTCGCTCGAAGCCCCTCGGATTATCGCTCGGCGCCTTTTGAAACAGGCCCCTAAGTAATATCGCCGGGAATCGTATTCCACACTCGGCATTTCGAATTACGCTCGGCTCCTGGTGGTGTTTGCTTGCAATTATATCAGAGGCAACGCTGCGGCTTCCCGCTCACCCCCCTCCAAGCAGCCAATCAACCGCGACATCGGCTCATCTTCGTTATCTCTCCTACAATTTCATTTTAATAGAATAGAATATCGCGACCCGATCTCATAAACATTTTAAGATGGTGATCACATTTCGTCGACAAGTTTTACAAACATTTATATATATATAAAATAATGCAATTCTCCAGTTGAGAGAAAGCATTAAAATTGTATTTCTTCTTCGCCGCTTATTTTAAACTATTAATAATCAAAATGATTTATTGGGAAGACGGCATACATACTGAATGTAAACAAAGGAAAAATAAACAATGCGTCGTTCTAATGCGAACAACCGCAAAAGATTTAACGGAGATATTTAAGGCCAGAAAAAGTTATTTTACTATTGGTTTTATATGGAAAACAACCCCACCTGTATTTACGCACTTGGCTGATGAGCACACAGTCAGCAGCCAAGTGCGAAACTCGTTTTTTTATATAATGCAATAGTTTTAATAAAATTAAATACAGGTGGGGTTTGTTTTCCATATAAAACCAATAGTAAAATAACTTTTTCTGGCCTTAAATATCTCCGTTTAAGTTAAATCTTTTGCGGTTGTTCGCATTAGAACGACGCATTGTTTATTTTTCCTTTGTTTACATTCAGTATGTATGCCGTCTTCCCAATAAATCATTTTGATTATTAATAGTTTTACAAACAGTCAATAATAATCGAGGAAATTCCACTCTAAGTTCTTACAGGGAAATTTCACTGTATACAGATGTCACAATAAGATAAACTGCTATTCGCACCATTCTCTTCGAAGTGAGATTATTTACATTCATATCAATTAAACTTGTTCAAAATTTGTTCAAAACAAAACTACGAGTATAGGGTAAATATTCCAATTACTACCAATCCGGCAATTACTCTCCAAATTGCTTAGAGTGAAAAGTATTGGAGTTCTATTGGAGTGGATATTCACTTTTGCACGCCATTCTAAGAACCCGAGCGGAAAATTATTCAGGCTGGAGTCAGACTGGCCCTGATCAGGAAGCCTGAGAACAAAATTAGGCCTTGACATGGCCCCTGATCACGGCCTGGTCCAACTCCTGATACTTCGTGTAACGTTTTTTCTAATAAGGCCCTGATCAAGCAAATGTTCAGGACCTTATAATGCCCAATATTTCGCATGCTTTCCAAATTTCATGGTGAAAATATTTACAATAGTATTACGAAACAACAAATTAATTTTTAATGATTATTACTATCTGACAGCAAAATGGCTGCAAAATATTATTTACACATATATACGAATCGTATAGATATCCATCACGTACAATGTGTTAATTATGCTGTACCGAAACGTTCCTATAAGTAGCCTAATATACAAAATAGAAATACATTTTCTTAACAGGAATAAAGTAGATGCGCGATCACGCCAAGTGGCCACTGAACGAATTACATAATATTTTGAAGTTAAAAATTCAGGCGTCCTTATCAGGCTCTGAGCAGGCCTCCTGATTTGCCTCTGATTTGAAATTTCTAAATCAGTTAGCGATTCCCAGAAATTGAAAATAAGGCAAATCTTATCAATTCATGATTTGGTCTTGATATCGAAATTCACCGGCTTCCCTATATCAGTTATACTTTATTTTAACATAATCAGGGTTTAGTCAGGTCATATTCAGGCGAACCTGATCAGGATAACTGATTGGAACATGATCATGTACTCATCTAAGTACATTCTGGAGTACCTGATCAGGAACTCCTTACTGGAACCTGGTCAGGCCCTGGTACATGTTTAGGCTGCCTGAATAAATTTCCGCTTGGGAATGTATGCCACAAATAGAGGAAGTGGGTTTGAAACTTTTGTTTTACTCCCAAATAAAAAATTAATTTAATAAACATATATTTTTTATGGGTTTTCTTTGTGTTGCAAAAAAAATGTTCAGATCAGGGAAGATATGAATTTCATATTCTATTCTAATAAAAACTGCAAAATGTTAAATAAATCACGGTGGGCCAGAACGAGCTCTATATGCGATGGAAAATCCTATTTTATTACTGGAATCGCTTGTAGAACTCCTTAAGAAAGTAAATCTGGAATTTTAGCAAAATTCATCGAGCCGTTTTTGAGAAAAGCCATTTTAAAAATAAAAAATTTTCAGTTTTTTGTAGAACGAGTATTTTTAAAATAAATGAAAAAAAAATGTAAAAAGTTGTTTGTTTACATTTTTTTCAAAATGTCGTAAATAATTATCTTTTTGAAAAGGTTTGTCTTCTTTTTGTTATTTTAAATTAACCCTTAATCCCTACTCCAGGGTCGTTTTCGACCCAGAGAAAGTTCAAATTGTACTTTATAAATTGCACTGTAAGCGTTTTCAAGCGGCAGGACATATTTGACCTAGGTAGTGGGAGCAAAAGGCTTTACAACAGCCGTCGGAACTAAGGGTTAAGAATAATCGGGTGGTACGTGTTTCTTATGTTTTATTTCAAAAATCTAAAAATAACAAAAAGTAATCTCCATTTGATCCCTCGTAAGTTACTTATATATAAATATACAAAAACGTTTAGATACAGATTTTGTTGTTCAGATTGTCAGGTATTCTTGAATGTACCCAGATCAGGACATAATCAGGTTCCAGTAAGTTATCCTGATCAGGTTCGCCTGGATATGACCTGATTAAACCCTGATTATGTTAAAATAAAGTATACATTAAGTCTAGGGGAGCGTATTTCTATGTCTCACAGGCTATTGTCAACCGGTGAAAAATGCGTCTTCCGAAGAGTTCCCTGGACTAGATTTTCATCGATCGAAACGAGTGCTGGCTCAAATTGCAGGTATTTTTAATACCAATAATTTTGTCAGTGGCGGCAAATTGCTATCTATTAAGCAAAACAGAACAAATGAAATAAACTGCAAAACCGGCTGTTACTACTTACGATGGGTCGGTTCGAGCGCTCGTGCCCTTATTGCACCGGACCCCTCAATTTTCCGCTCGAGCAGTACCCAGTTCCAACAGAAAAATTTGTTTTCGCGGATTTATAAGGCATGTGTCCAAAATTGATCCAGCTGAGTCTCTTTATGCGCTACTGGGTCAACTTGAGATATTTACTTTACAATACATTTCAAATATCATCATCCTTAAAGTGAAAACTCGCTTCATTATATAGTGGGTTTTTTCACTGCATGTAAAAGTGAAAAAGTCATACAAAGTGAAATTTAACTGCAAGTACAAGCGAATATTTAATATATGTCTAATATTATTTATATATTTTGTTATTACATGTTTTTACTCGGAGAAACATTCATCAACTAATTTCTATAGGTTACCGACAATCAACGTGTGCATTGATAAAAAGATTTATTTGTCGTAAAGAAGGCTTATTTAAATACGCTGGAATAAACCATTTATTAACAGTAAACAACTTTAGTTAATAGTTAAAATACATCTCTTAATAATTAAGACACATATTTTACTCTTAACAAATGTTAATTAACTATTAACTAAAGTTGTTTACTGTTAACAAATGGTTTCTTCCAGCGTATTTAAATAAGCCTTCTTTATGGCAAATAAATCTTTTTATCAGTGTGGTAGTGGTACGATCCAATCAGAACGCGAATTTCTTATATATGCAATCAATCGAATTTCACTACTTGCGAGAATGATACTGCAGAAAGCGGATGTGTTGGATACGATACATATGCGCCAACAGACGGCGAGTGTTCGATACATCACATTTTTTAGTCTTTTTGTCTTTACATCAGATCATCGGGCTAACATTCAGTTAAAAATCTCACTATAACCTCACTTTTTTGCTAATAGTGAACAATCTCACTGTATTCAATAAAAATTGACTATATAATAGTGAAATTTTCACTTTAGTCCAAGTAAAATTCAATGTATTGCAGTGAAATCTCGAAAAACGGAATTTCACTTTAAGTAAAAGGGTCATTTTCACTTTTAGAATTTTAGAGTTTCCACACTCGAAATCAACAATAGGAACTCACGATTTCTTTCATGTTGGAGGTTATGTACGTTATGATCAAAATTACTTAGAAATTCGTCTTCCACCATTTCAGTTACCAATATTAACAGCAAATGCGACGCTTACAAATGATTTCTGAATTATTAACAAATATTTGGTTCTATTTTATGGAGATTTCTTAAGATACAGATATAGTATTTCGATACAATAAATCTTAGGCTTCACGGAAACGAATAACTTTTTCATATTTGAAAAATTATTGGATAGAGAGAAGTGGTAAATAATGAAAATGGTGTTCGAATTTACATTTCAGGCCTGTCGCAAACTGTTTTTCAACTGGTTTGTGTAATGAGTTTCATAAATTTGTATAAAGGACTTATTTTTAAACGTGTTATTCATAAGTGAATACGTATATATTCAGATCTTATCCCCATTTTAATGAAAAAGCCTCTAAATGCATAATTATCCATCGATATGTTTCGTGTTTATCTGTTAATCAACTGCTGAACACTTTATTATCTATATTTTAATCCATTCAAGGACGGATTCAGGTCAACATTTAAACGTTTCGTCCCTAATTTCGATGTAGAAACGGGCGCACCTTAACTTTCGTAGAAAGTCAATTGTGTCTACGTATATATGTATATTATATTGTGTTTCGTATAATGAAGCGTCAAGTTTATAGTAATGAATCGCCGAGTAACTGATGAATTTGGACAGATGAGTTTTATTTAAAAAAAAAACAAAAATTGGTTGCATTCGAAATATTTTTGCTTTATGGACAAATGAGCATTTGGTGTCGTTGCTTTACGATATTTTAGTCGTTTTATATATTGGATCATGTACAAAATTTACTTCAAAAATATAGATATTTTGATTCATTTTGTTTTCCGCTTCAAAACAGCGTTTGATGGTTGAACATTTTTTAAATGTTTGAAATTGCTATTATTTCTGGTTTAACCAGGTTTTCATTATAGTAAAATCGTTCAAATAAGTTATTACGTGTTTTGTATGATTCATTTTTATTTACGGAAGTTGTAATGCACCATAAAATCCAATTTCAAGATGGCGGATGCCATATGCGCATAGAAGTGCGTGTATTTTCAGTCTATTATAACCCAAGTTTGTGGGAAATTTGCTAAATAGTGATCTCACAAGTTTAAGTCGGAACGATGGTTAGATTACCGAAAATTAAAATGGCAGATTCAATAAGGCGGACCGATTTGTAAAATTCCCCATTTGTGTAATTGAAAAAGTGTCTCACTGAGATTTACGAGTTAACCTTACTCAAAATATATTTCATTGTGATTGCATGAAATATTTTTGAGAAAAAATTCTGAAGTGAGGAGGTTTTCCGAAATTCTATTCTGTTTATTTTTATTATCTTCGTATTTCATGCTAACAATCTATTTAATATATAAATAAATATCGATAATATGTGAAATTTTACGTCAGTCCATTGTCGCAAACAAATTCAATGAATCATTATCTAATTACATTATGGAAAATCAACATGGAAACAAATCAGCAGTTATTAATTTATTATTGTTTTCACATTTCCTTTCTAATACTTTAATCGCTAACTCTCAAATAGACACATTTTAATTAAACTTTTCGAACGCATTTGAGACTATTAACCATTGTATATGATAATCCACTTCTATAGCAAGGGCCATGCTCGCAAGAATTAGAGTTCACAGGGACGTAACGGCACCTGGTGGTAACCAGCGGAACTAAAGCTATCGAAAATATATACAAACTCTGTATAGATTTGTCATAGTTTAACTGAACATAGAAAAATATAGTTTTCCTTAATAGATTCGGGATATTGACGGTATAGTTTTACAAATCCTCTTCAAAAGTTTTTATTGCAGAAATACAGCGAAATCCATGTAAAAATTGTGCACATTTGGACATTAAATGGTTAATATTGAAAAATTAAATTTTTTAGTTATTTCGTACATAGTTGGTTGGCTGCAGCTTTTAGTACACTGAGAAAAGTGTTTTTTACCCAGTATTAGAATTCTTATGTCCCGTAAAATATAGTATTTTACGCATAGGGATTGAAATCTTTCTATTACCTGTTAAAAGACGAAGATTTTATATTATTCTAACTGATATGTCAGTTTATTTTAGCCTTTTCTCTTTAACTAAAAGCAATTTTTTTTTATGGAAATTTATATAGCAAATTAAAATATTAAAATTGCCTTCTTTTAGTCATAATAAAACATTCTTTTAAAATAGGAGAGTTTATTACAGTTTCGTATAACCTGTCAAAAACAAATGCTGAACGACAGAGGATTTTACTAGTTATAATATTTCTTTTAATGGCTATAATACCCTTTTTAAAAGCCAACGGATAGTAACTGACAAAATATACTTTTCTCAGTGTATGTTGAGTATAACAGAACGAGAACTCAAATTTAACAGCAAGATGTACAAACTGTAATACAACACGTTTTTTGCGTATATTGTAAACGCGTTTAATCCTATAATCTCCCTCGTGTCCAAAGAGTGAAAGGAATCCCTGAAATTATTAAATCTAATTGTAATCTCATTGTGTAATAGATGCGCGTAATAACGGAATAACTTAAACCCATAAACATCGCCGATGGCGCAATTCCACTTTGTAATTATTTGTGTTTAAATAATCATTTTAATGGTGGAATCATCAGTTTCCGATCCATCCAGTTTTTCGTTATTCTCGCGGTTTGTCAAACGAAATTGAAAGTTTCTTCCACGATCTCTGGTGTCAAGCAAATGTTGTTACCCGCCATCACAAAATTGTTCAACTTAATTACATTAATGGCATTTGTATGACTTTCAAGCCCGGGAACGTGGGTTGCTTGCTAATAATTCAAAGCAGAGAAAAATCTACGTGCAAATTGAGTAAACCTTGGTTCTATTAGCACTGAGACAATAAAAAACCTTTTCGGTTGAAGCCACATGCGTTTTAATTAAATTGAAGACATTTTGAGAGAAATGTGACCTGCAGAGCGTGTCGAAAAGCACGCGAAAGGTAATTTTTTAAGCCCGACCCTTTTACCGCGATCTTTTTAAAATGCGCCAAAATATGCGGGAGCGTATAACTCAGTCACAAATCGTATGAGTTACTTCGTCCTTGTTGAAAAGTCGAAAGAAGTTTGAGGAAGTTGAGAAGATGTTACTTTTTTTTATATACAGTATTTTGTAATTCCTACTAAACTCAAAATCGTAGTATATGGTGTTCCGCAATTACATGTAAAAACTGATAAAATTGCCAAAGAATCTCAGACTCATCTAGTATAGTCACATAAAAAGATATTTGTCACGTTCGGACAGACAGTTTCTTCGGTACAGTCGTATAGATGTCACTGGTCATTGTTTCTCATGACGTCAAAAGAATTTTTTTGTTCATACAAAGAAAAATAATTGGTCAATTGTACTGAAAATCTATAAATTCAACAGAAAGCGAGAGCACAAAATAGATCCGCAATTCTTATTTATTTTGTCGGCAACTTTAAGAGAAATATCTGTTAATTTAACAGAATCATATATAAATATAACAGATAATTCTGAAGCAATATTGTGTTACCCTGAAAAACACGTCATTTCAGAAAAGCACGACATTTAACCTTAATTTTTGACCTTTCCAAGGTTGCACAGGCAATTTTTTCATAAGTAAAATTTTCCGCACTTTCGATTGCCGAGGTCGAAAAACGGTCTTACCATTTAAATGAAGGTGACCTTGAAATAACCTTGAAGATCATCGACAAGGTCAAAACCAAGGTCACAATTAGATCCAGCGCCATAAGTTACTACGGAAATGACCTTAACCTGGGTAAAAAATATTTTATATACAAACTTATACACGTGTTTCCATACCTGTTGGACACCTGTATATATAACCTTAATGACTATGACGTATTAGTCCTTCAATAACGTTTACTTAGCAATTGCGAAAGCAAACTTTCCTAACCTCTCAGGGGAATAATAAAATGTAATTGTGGCAATTGATTTTTCTATAAATGAGACCATGAATTGTTGTGCCGTTATGAAACTTGTGTCTTTACTGTAAATATTAAATTCCTCTATGCGGTACAATACTATAGAAATGATTAATACATTTATTGAAATTGTATAACGAAGGCGAAGTTGAAGTAGAGTTTCACGCGCAGGTTAAATCGTCATATGTAGATTACGGTCTTGCGGACAAATACGAATTTGAAATTACTAAAACGATACGTAGACCGGGGGCTAAATTCATATCACGTTCAGTGTAACTTGGAATGTTTGCGAGTACGTATATGCATTTCATCCACTTGAAATCCTCAGCTATTCATCACTTACTTTGATCTCTCGCACGAGTTTACTCGAATTCACAATCGGTATTACTCTATCTACTTCAATTAAAAAAGGTTCGTTTAATAAAACTTTTTGTAGTAAACAAGTTTTTCAGTTTCAAAATACGCAGTTCACTTTTTGTTCCTGTGATATTTACAGTCGAGAATTTTTTATCGAGCGTGTTACTTTTTAATGAATGTTCGCGATTTTCATACGCACAGAGAAAAAATCTGGTTAATTAAACCATTTTACAATAGTAATTACATTTTAGAAAATTAAATTTTTCGGTAGTAAATAAGACCATGACGTTGTTTATTTAATATGTGACAATCGTTAAACATGCAGTAGGGGACATAACCTGAAATTTACCTCAGTTTTGCAGTTAAATATTCATATTAAATATTACTCATTTCAATATTATAAAAGCGAATATAAAGAACTTTTGCCGTAAGAAAACAATAGTTGTACATTTTATAACTACATAGATTTCCGAGGACAAGTCTCAGCTTTATTGCAGTACATTTAATGTTCCATTGGTTGTGATAATTAATAGCTGGTAAAAGTAAAACCAAGAACAGGAAGTTTTGGTCTTAAACAGGTTTTTCCATTTAAGATCGCTTCAGTATTGCGGATATAGGGTGATTTGACATTGATCAAGAACAAGATGATACATGCAATGATGATATATTAAAGAAGATCAAGACCAAGGTCAACACCTCGCGCAGACTGTTACGATGTTGATGATTAACAAGATTATATTCCTTGATGTAACTATCAGTTTCAATATTACACATGCTATGTCAAAATTACATCCGAGTTTTGTAAAATGAGTTGGTTTTGTCAGAAGCCCTTGTTACTGGTTCTGGTCTTCTTGTAATAACATTATTCGTATCTTGATTTCGTACAAATGTATTGCTCTGAATATTTTTGATCATTGCACCGGGTAATTTACGTATGTTCTTTAACGTTTGAAATGCTCATCATTGCTCCGTGATGTCGTTATTTAATTTCTTTAGAGAGAAAAATACGTTTTAAATGTAGACTAACGTGATGATCTGTCCAAAACCACAGAATCATTGCACATGGAATCACGACTAAATAACTTTGCCTAAATAACTTCCCAAAAATAATCTTTAACAAAAATAACTTTAGCAAAAATAACAAATGTTAGGTTAGGTCAGTTTTTATACATTATGAAGGGTGCGGGTCAAAAAACCGACAGTCAAAAAACCGACAATCGAAAAGCCGACAGTCAATAAACTGACAATTGAAAAGCCGATACATAAAAAAAATGATACATTGACAAGCGGACAGTCACGTTTTCAAGTGTCGGCTTTTCAATTGTCGGTTTTTCGACTGTCGGCTTTTTGATGTCGGTTTTTTGATCCGCACTCTTCATAATGTATAAAAATTTATTTATTTTTATTGAAGGTATTTTTTCGAAGAAATGATTTTTGCATTATTTTTGCAAAGATGTTTACTCGTGTAAGTGAGGGCGGTGTCTGAAATTTTCGATTAAATGAACGGTTTGTTGTTTACAGAAAGATTAAAAAGTTCTTTAAATACCTTTCACTGCAAAGACTTTTATAAATTCAGGACCTTCGAATTTGACTGTCATCCTTTCCGACGACCTCCAAAATTGTCTGCTAGTTTCGACAGCGAGCGAGGGGAGGTGATCCCTACTTTATGTTTATCTTAGCCTTACATTATTAATCTCGATTTGTCAAAATTTTAATTATTTTGAATAAGTTGCTCATTTTTTTCTTTAAAATTAGCGAATAATGATTGCAATAATTGTTTCTTTCTTATTTCTTCTTTTTTATAGATAATATATCATACTATTTGATAGAGTAGTGGGGGGAAGCGTTCCCCCTATGGCAGCCAATGTCGAAGGGAAATGCTTCGTTAGATCCCAGATTTTTGTTCTGTATTGAAGTAAAAACAATTAGTTTTTTTAGTAGATAGTCTTGAAGCACTCACACTAAATGATGTTCAATTGTAGCACTTACACAATTTTCCAATACTAATATACACTGATGCAATCTCCATATACTGAATTTGACGATAAGATTTTTTTGTTGAAATAGCAAGAAAAACCTAATTATAATAAGTGGGAAATTGATTGCGTCAGTAAATTTTCGTGTTTCATTTAAATATCAAAACAATAACGAGGACTCTTTATTGTGGCAAGAATATTGCATTTTATTAAGTGATTTATTTGTATTTTTGTATTAACCATGTATTACAGTTGCCTTACACAGGAATCCTTGTTATTTTAGTCAGGATTGAGTTTATGATACAAAATGGTTGTCCCTTTTTTTGTTATTTTTTTTCAGTGAAAGTATAAACATACAATATAAATATAAAATATACGAACATTAAAATGCAGTTTTCTATTTACGGTTTTGAAAGTACGGTTGCTACTTTTCGCGTCATTATAAAAATATTGAAACTGACTAGGAGCTGAAGAATTAAATATTTGGCTTCTTTTCGGTAAATGGTGTCGTAAATAAAATTGTTTTTCATGATAAAATTCATTGAATGAAAAGTTGCAGTTAATTGCCTAGAAATACTAAACATATGACAATATTCTTCAAACCAGTGAACAATATGCTTTCTGATGAATTTTAATTTCTCTATGTGCTATTCTCCTCAATGAAAAGTTCACAACCACAATAATATTGTGTTTTAATGATAACGCTACAGAGTACTCATGAGTATTCGATTCTTCCTTAAATGTGAAAGTTGAAATAGTAACGTCTTACAGCCATATATCTATTAACATTTTGTGTGAATTTCCTGCCCTCGAACGTCCTGAAATTTAAGTGAAAATTAGAATTAACAAAACATTTTTTTTTTAAATTTTTGTCAATATACAATTTGTACGAATGTCTTCTTTATCGCTCAAATTTTTTGAGAATTTCACTCCTGTATAGAATGACTGAGAAAATTTTTCCAATAAGAGTGATTTATGGGTAGTCAACTGTAAAAAGAGTTAATATTTTAAAAAGGATTAGTTTTTGCATCTAAAATATTTTTATTTATATATATAAAGATAGATTTGCAAAAGTGAATATATACTCCAGACAGAGTTACTCGGTTTTCACTATGTCGCTGAAAGTGAAAATTCACTAGATTACAGTGACTTTTCTCTCAGAGGAATTTAGAGAACATTGCGATACTTTTGATAGACTATTTTTTTTACTCGGATAAAGGATTAAGAAAATATTTCCTTATACTTTAACCCCTCGACTGCCGATGACGAAGATCTTCGTCATTTCGGACTTTTCTCAGACTGCCGGAAAAACGCAAATCTTTGTCATAATAAAAATTAGACTAACAAGTTCTGGAATTTATGTGAATTAAAATCAAATGCATTTCTAGACAGTTTAAGGTGTACTGAATACGTTGTCCATTTTCGTAATCGATGTGACAATAAAAATTTACGTTCACAAAGATGGTAGTTTTCACGATTTTTTTAAAATCTTCATCAGGATGTATGACATCGTGTTCAATCCATTTATGCATAAAAAGTTTATAAAACCACTTGAAACTTATATTACTTTAAGGTTTTTGGGGTTTGAAAATTCAAAATGGCCGACCCAATATGGTGGACACGTTTTCGAAAAGTCGAACTATTTTGCTTGAAACTTGTTACTCGGGTTTTTTTTTTGGTTGCTGATTACGAATCTAAAATCAGATTTTGAAAAAATGGCTGATCCAATATGTTGAATACATTATTTGAAATGGAACCTTTTTGATTGAAACTCATTACTCGGGCCTCTCTTTATTAGTTTCGCTATTTCTTGGTTTACCTACTTACACACTTCACCACGAAAAGGTTGAAGGAAGGTCTTGGAAGTGCACTAACTTTTAAATGTTTTTCTGTTTTTTTTTTGTTTTATATTTTTTGTATTGTTTAGTTTCCTTTTTGTTTTTATATTCTTTATTTAATATATAGTGAACGAGGATATATAACAGTTAAAATAAAATAGTTTTTTATTGGGCATGCGAAACAATTGTTATATAATAACGTGGATTTAAAAGACTGGAATGTAGTATCTGAAGAAATCATAATAATTAACGGTATAGCTGTCGAAACGAGAACTTCCATATCAACCAACGTCACGATTTTGAAACTTTTGAACGTCTTTTCGAATACCCTTCTCGTAACAATTAACGCATCCTTTTGTTGGATATTTACACTTTGAAGTGGAAGCAATTTTCGTAAAGAAATGTTGTGAACGATGTCCACTGAGAAAAAGGATTATTTGTTGTAACGAGATATCATTGAATTGAAAAGTTAAAATCGTTTTTTTAATTGAAAAATGGTATTGTAATATTAAAGACGATTCATTTAATATTAGCATTTTATTTTTTACATTAGAATTGACCATTTGTTAATAGTTAAGAAATGGATACTTTGAACTCGGCAGCTGCGCAAATTCACAAATAAGACATGGGACATGTGTCTTATACGATGTATGTATTTGTTTATAAAACGCGCATATTTAAGACGACGTATAAATAATATCTTTCATTTTTTTTTTGTCAACAACAGCAACAACAGAATTGCAATGGAACTCAATCGTTCTTAAAAACTTAAACAAAACATCCGTGTTGTCATTTGAGGTTATGTTACGATGCGTTGCGACTCCCACCATTATATTCTGTAACTATTAAGAAATCATTACTTTGCAGCTACAAACGTATAGTATACAAACGGTTTCTTAAGTATTAAGAAATGTTTGGTTGCTTCAATAGATATTTCTTACGGTAGAAAATGCGTTGTTTGCACTAAAGAAATGTTATTTCATACTTAAAAAATTATTCGATTCGCCGTATTTAAATATACAATTTCTTAACTATTAAGAAGCCTTCTTTATAGTAAATCCTTTCCCTCAGTGTGAAGGTGGCGCAACGCCATGTTGGATCGGTCATTTTGAATTTTCATAATCTGACTCCATGTTCGAAATTAGCGACCCAAAAAAAATTACCTACACCAAGTATTATTAAACTCCAACAGAATTTTTGTTGGCATTTTTGGTACATTCTTTTAAATTATAACCGCAGTCAAGGAGATAAGTATTTATTTGAATATACCATTTTTTGCAGTACATATCTATCCTCTGGAAAGAGAAAGAGAGAGAGAATATTAAATGAATAGTAGTAGGAACGTAGTATCTCGAGGTTCTTATATATGCATAATGCGGTTTATAAAGTACATAAGAGTGAACGAATGTAATTAGAGGGAAGGCAGAACGGAGGGTGGAAAAGCGAAGAGGATCGGCGATTTCCCTGAGAGAAAATGCGGTTACCACACGAATCACGTCGCGTCAGTCTGGCATTTACTCTTAAAGCATCGGCGAAAATTTTAAACGGCCCTCCGCGCGACGTTTGTCTTGTGCGCGGGCGTAAAAACTCGTCGATCTGCGGGAAACCTAGTGAGACAGAAAAGTACCAAAGAGCAATGACGAACGGCAGCAGGCGGAAAATTCGCCGGAGAGTATGTATGTATAGATGGGAAATCTCCGTTTACCGTAGAGTTTTCGCGGATTCGTTCGCGTGCGCGGTACCGTCCCAGCTTCGCTATTGAACAGGGCGCGGGGGGAATTGCGTGATTCGCGATGATTTGCTGGAAGGGAAAAAACAAGGATTGCACTCGAAGACGGCAGGAGTGCGTCGCCCCGTGTGCTAAAAGAAAATCGAAGTGCATGTAGATTTCGTTTGAAACGCTTGATTTTTCCTTCCCTTTTTCAGCTCTCTACTGTTTCTGTAGCCGCCGTATGCATGCGAACGCTTTCGCACGTGTCGGATCTTGGATCGAGAGTTGCATCCAGGCACTGTTAAAAAAGTGCATAAAAAATTTAATGAAAATGTAACGGAAGATTATTAGGTACATTAAAAATAACACAGGACCGCTAACATTTTAGCCGCTTAACCCTTTAAGGACCGAATGTACATAAATATAACGTGAAGTTTGACAGTACCTTTTAGCATTAAAACGTAATGGAAAAAATGTCAGTTTTTTATTGCCCAAAGCCCGCTCTTTCGAATGGTGTATCAAAAAGAGCCGCAAATTTATAAATAAACAATCTACAAGCATTTATTTAACAAAAGCCATGATTTTTTTAGGTTTTTTTTCACATTTCGTTATTTTTGGTTACATACTATAATCCCCACCGCCATAATTCCCACGTCATAATCCCCACGTCATAATCCCCGCCGCCATAATTCCCACGTCCTAATCCCCACGTCATAATCCCCACCATCATAATTCCAACCTAACCTAACCTAACCTAACCCCACCGTCATAATTCCCACCACCAACATCCCTACCGCCATAATTCTCACAACCACAATTTCCACTGACATTATTCTTCCCATCAAAATTACCGAAATAAGATATATAAGGCCCAGTCAATTATTGTTGATCAGTTGGTAAGTTGTCTATAACATTACAACACGTCCCATATTACGATGCCTTTAGATTTTGTACAAAATCAAAAAGGTAAACGGGATTTAGTGTTAAATGGATATATTCTACACCAGCAACACGTGGGAAAAACACAAATAACATGGCGATGTTTGATATTAGGAATTATGGCGTTGGGTATTATGGAGATGGTGATAATGACGGTGGAAATTATGACAGTGGGAATTATGACGGTGGAAATTTTGACGTGGGAATTATGACGGTGGAAATTTTGACGTGGGAATTATGATCTGTCACCTTATTTTTTCATTATTTCCCGCATCATCTCAGATGGGTATAAATATCGTGACAAATGTTTGGGCTATAAGATAGGACTAATGAAAAAAGTTAATTTTCAAAATGGCGGCTCAAAAATGACTACGAACGTCGATTTTTTGTTTCATAATCATAATGGCGTATACTCAATCGACTGACGCGAGTGAAATAACTTGAAACTTAGTACCCGGGGGTTTCTGGAGTCGCTTAGTCCAAATTTAAAGGTAGTTTTCAAAAATTCAAAATGACGGATCCAATATGGCGGACGAATTTCCTACAATCAATCGAAATGTCTTCGAACTTGGCACTCGGGGGTTTTTGGGGTCGCAGATCCCGAATTCGAAGTTAGTGTTCAAAAATGCAAAATGGCGGTTCCAATATGACAGACGAATTTGCTAAAATCAGTCGAAACCACTTCGAACTTGGTACTCGGGGTTTTTGGGATACATGAGTCCAAATTTGAAGTTAGGTTTCGGAAATTCAAAATAGCGGATCCAATATGGCGGACGAATTTTTGAAAACTACCTTTAGATTTGGGCTCAGCGACCCCAGAAACCCCCGGCTACCAAGTTTCAAGTCATTCATTCGCGTCAGTCGATTGAGTATACGCCGTTATGATTTTGAAAAAAAATGGACGTTAGTAGTCATTTTTGAGCCGCCATTTTGAAAATTACCTCCTTTCGTTAGTCCTATCTTATAGCCCAAACATATTTGTCACGATATTTATACCCATCTGAGATATTCTAATGCGGGAAATTATAAAAAAATAACGAAATGTGAAACAAAAAAAAATTAAAAAATCAAGGTTTTTGTTAAATAAATGCTTATAGTTTGTTTATTTTTGAATTTGCGGCTTTTTCGATACACCGTTCGAAAGAGCGGACTTTGGGCAATAAAAAACATATATTCCGACATTTTTTCCATTACGTTTTAATGCTAAAAGGTACTGTCAAACTTCAAGTTAAATTTATGTTCATTCGGTCCTTAAAGGGATAAAACGAATCCATTATTCGATTTGGCCCATTACGCAAGTATTTTAAGATATGTGATCCGAAAAATACTCAAAAATATACTTTTTGGCAATATGGGATTATATTGAAACTACGTATGCAAAAGTGGTCAAAATATTTGAATTTTATGAAAAAATTGTTATCCACATGATTATAACGGCCTTAAAATGGCGTCCTCAAAGAAACTCGCTTGAAAATTTTAGAACGTTGTAACTGGAAAAACCAGAAGTTTTTTTTTTTAACTGCTAATGAATTATAAACATTTATATCGCTGTGCTGTTTTTTCAGAAAGTTGATAGTTTTCGAGAAAAAAGAACATAAACAATATTTATAATTCATTCCTTCGAAAAATATAAACTTTGATTGTAAAAATTGCAAGTAACAAAATACGCTTAGAATTCAACATACAATATGCTAACATTACATGTTGGCACAAAAGTTTTTAGAAGTTTTCGTACATAATTTAAAATAAATTATTATTATAAATAAAAACATATCTGAAAAAATCCACTATATTTCTCAATGAATTCTAAAAACTTTTAATTTTTAGCATTTTTTTAAAAAGGCTCAGTTTTTGAGTTGGTGCGATCGGAAATAATCAAAGAAATTTTCATTGAAGATCCCTTTTTTAAATCGTTAAAATGTTGTGGGGTATAGATCTAAAAATGTTTGACCCCCTTTATACATAGTTTCAATAGAATCTCAACATTCTAAGAAAATGAGAAGAATAAATATTTCCCAAGTGTGTTTGTAACTTTTTTATTAATTTTTTTGGTGACATATTGGACTCAATTTCGACCTAATAATCTTGAACAGCGACCTTGAAAATAGTAGAATATATACCTTTTAATTTTCTTTAACTTCGATTTTGATACAAAATCCTTGATTGAAACTGAAGCAAAAAAAGTGTCCTTTGGGCGTTAATGGATGAAGCATTTTTGTCACTTTTCAGGTTAGGGCTATTATTTAGCTAAATACCGGGTATTGGAATTCTAATATCCCGTAAAAGGCAGTCTCTTAGATATAGGGACAAAAATATTTCTTTTACAGGTTAAAAGACAAATATTTTTAAATCATCTTGTAGTGGGTATAAATATATCTTTTAACAGTTAAAAGACACATATTTTTACCAGTACAAACTAGGTAATTTGTGGATATAAGACAAATTATTAATAACTATAATTCAGTTAATGAACCATTTTAGAAACAATATTGTACGTATAGGGTGATATTTTTTCGATTTCGTTTTCAAGCAACAGCTCGCTGTTGGTAAGGCGGGTCACATTGTTTGTTTACGTTTCGAAATTATTGTTTGTCCGGCGGTAATCGACTCCATGACCGCTATTTGTACTTTAATGTATAGGTTTCTGCATGCTTTACAAATGTAAAGTATGGCGACATCAAGAAAGACGACCTGCAGCTCTAGCAACACTTGAGAATAATATTGTGTTAACATTTGTGTAAAAAGACAATTCCGCTCGTTAAAATAATAAAAGAAAAAAAAATAACCCGTTTCTAACCTATACATATAACACCTGATTCATAACTTCATACAACATCTGATAACTTTTCGTAATTGTTGTAAAATTATTGAAATTATTTCGGTGCGGGTGTGTATTCATTTTCACAACTTAAATTTGTACAAACTTTTCACAATTTTTAATTTACACTTTATGTTTGATAAATTATGCTAGTAAATGAAGAATAACGCGATTTTCGAATATTCTGATGATGTGTATCAGAAGGAGACATTGTAACGGTGAATTTATTGTATATAAAAGTTTGTATTGATTCCCAGCTTTATTTATTACATAATATTCTATACATTTGCAAGATTATAACCTATAAGAAACTAGTATTTTTAAAATGCTAAAATACGTATTCTTTTAGATATAATAAAACGTTCTTTTAAACCATGAGAATTTAATAGAATATCTTTTACTCGGTAATAAGTAAATGCTACACGGAGAAAAAATTCCCAGAATTTTTGTACGTAAATGTCCTAAAAAATTACCGTGCTGTCCCATAAACGCAGTGCATGTTGTTGGCAAAGTAAAATTTACATTGCTATGCTGAATTTTTCCAAAGTAACATGTAAAATTTCGGATCAAGAGCACAGTAAAAATTCCTGTGCCACAATACAGCAAAAATTCCTGTACCACAATACAGTAGAATTTCCTGGGTCATAGCATAGTAAAAATTTTAGGCTCACAGTTCATTCCAAAATGGAAACAAATCGAATGCAAACAGAAAATACGTGAAAATTTTGCACACGATCTCGTTTATTGGGTATAGAGGAAACAAAATGCAAGCCTACAAGTAATATCAATAGTTCTTAAAATCGTAAAAGCCTTATCGACATTTACTTTCAGCTGACAAGATATATCAATGTTTGTTGTATATTATTTGTATGCACGAAAAAAACATTTCTATTTTACTTTCAACTTGAAAAAGTAATATTTATATTTTATTAAAGTTTAAAACAATAGGAAAAGGACTACTAGTAACTGATTCACATATTCATATCACCCTGTATAAATTTGCCAAACTTGTTCAAAAGAAATTACTGTAACGAGAACAAAAACAGTTAATCACTAAACTACTCGGTTCGGACCAGTTCAGACCCGTATTCGTCCTCTTTTGTTTTCACCGCAGTTAGACTCGGTAGCATTCGGATATTTTCGGAAACTTTCGCTTCCACTTTGAGAAGTGGCATAGTAAAAATAATGAAGCAACATATTATAAATTCTTCAAATATTGAGGATTATTTGACTTGCACTAACTTAAAAACTCAGTGTCCTGTAAATTTTACTGTGCTACACTAAACATTTCGACTAGCTCGTACATGAAAATATCTAGCCGTTATTGCAATTATTCCTGCCAGAAAAGCAATATTTCTTGTCTGTTGCTAAAAATATTTCCTAAAAATCAAGTTGCACCCGTTTTCGGGTGACTAGCACGGTAATTTTTCAGGAAAATTTTCTCCGTGTAAAAGACGAAGATTTTTATGGATAACATATGGGATTTCAGTAATTACAATATTTATTTTACGGAGTATCAGAAATCATTTTAAAAGACACGGGATTTTAACTGATGCAAGACACTTTTTTCAGTGCGAAAACCCGGTTTCGGTCTAGTGTTTTCTGGGTCTTGATTCGGTGACAATAAAGAGTTTGGGTTTATTATTTCGGCAAGAAGAGAGCAACGATGGTACGCCCGCGCCCACTTTGACCCGGCCCAGACGACGCGCCTTGCTCTAGAAAGATTCTATTGTTATTCGACGGGCACAGCCTGCACTCCGCGGCAACTCGTTATTATTGATTTATTGGTGTCATTATTATTGAGAAATGTACTTTCACTGAATTTCCAAATGACAAGATCGAATACTCCCGCTGTGTCCGACAACGATCTTCCGTTTTTCGCCGATTTTATTATATTATGGCCAAACATGGTCTTAGTCGAATTTTGGGCAACAAGTCGTAGAGGTTTTTCAAGTTTACAGGCTGAACGTAGAATCTCATCTCATCGTCACTCTCTTTATCTCTGTTAAGAAAATATTTTGACATTTCTTACTCGAGTATTCATGTTTTCATTTAATTCCGTTTCCAAAATAACATACAGAATTGATGAAGAGTTATTCAGCCGAAATGAAACTGGATAATTTAACGTTTTGAAACATAAGATAAACAAGATAGTAATGGGCCTCTTTACGTTCGTAATTATCCCGTTTAAACAATTTTTTGAAAAATAATTTCGTACCTATTAGTTCGAAATCATTTTTTCGTTACTATAATATCTGCAAAGTAATTTTAAATAATATCGATTTTAAGTTAAGAACCTTAAGTGGCCGATAACTGTCATGTTTGTTCTATCACTGAGCTAAATTTTTAATTCGCAATGAGGAATGCCAAAACAACTGAAAGCAACTAGTTTCGACTGAATTTTGATAATTTACAATTATTTATCTTTCATATCGCGACCTTCAAAACCAAAAAAATATGTATGAAGCTTGGACGGTTTTTTTTTTCACAATTGCTACTAGGATATAGCCGAGCGACATTTTTTTGTGAAATTCGAATTCAGCAGCTCAAAATACGTTAGACATTTTTTTGAGCTGGCTGAATTTTTGCGAAGATTTGTCGGCCTTATTTTTCGTAAATACATTTAATCATTGGAATGTCTGTCAAACTTTCGTAATTTCTTAAACTATACATATAAATTCAGCATTTAAGTTGACTCACATTCCTGCACAGTAATGCACATTCAGAAAAAAAATATTTAAAATAACCAGAAAAAATGATTAAATATGCCCTTATTATTTTTTTCTAGTCAAATTAACCAGAATTCTGCTTGGTTTTTATCAGAAATATTGTTGGTTTAACTTGCAATATTGTTAAAACTATTATTGTGCTAATTAAGGTAGACCCCTGGATATAGTATGTTTAGGAAAAATATTTAATACCGTTTCCAAGAAATTAATTTTCATTATTAATGATATTGTCAGCGAGAGAAATCATTACTGTTCTTAAAAAAAATTGAATTCTCCAAAAATAATTTGTTTAACAACTTTTATTAATGACGAAAATGTTCTACTTTTGGCCAGTTAAGATTTTTTAAAAATGAATGGATTTCATCAAATGCAGTTGATTTGGTCGAGAAAACCATTTTCTATAATTTTACCGTATGATTTTCGAAAATTGCTGAAGCTAACGTCAAACATCTATTTATTTAAAAAAAAAGTTATTATTTTTCACAACTTCTGAAATATTGTAGTGATCAGGTAAAAAATTTGGAAAAATTCGTTCGGTAAAGTTGTAGAGAATCTGTTTCTTGAAAAAATAAGCCACCATTCGTTACAATCCATTAATTTTTACAAAATTTTTAAGTAGCGATAAAAAGAAAGTTTGAATCAATTATAAAAGTTGTTTATAAAATTATTTTGGGAGCTTACTCTAATATTATCTAATACTATAACTATAATATTTTTTCTAAAACAATAATACTTTCTCGTTTTAACATCGTCATGATTAGTGAAAAATCAATTCTTGGAAACGTTATTAAATATTTTTCCCAAACATACTCTATCGTTGGAATTCTGGTTATTATAAGTAGAAAAAATAGTACGGTCATATTTAACCAGAACATTTTTTTATTGCAATTTTCCCTCCAAACTTTTTGCATATTCAAATAACAATATTTACTACCTTACTTATTGCTACAAACTTTCCTTAAACAATTTTCCCTTATGATATACGGTATTTTGGTACGAAAATAATACAAATTTTTGTAAAATATGTTACAAACGCCATGAAATCTCCAGTTTGTAACTGTGATTGGTAATAAAATTTCAATTAAAAAGTCTTTCTCTGAATGCTAATGTTTATGTAGTAATAGTAGTTGTATATTACTCTAAATTTAATTTTGAGAAAGCAACGTTGATTATATGTTTCAAAATGTTGAATTAATCATTCGAATTGAAAGATTTTTGAAAAATTGTTTTTCTTTATATTCACAATATTTCGGTCAAAATTCGCTTCCTTTTGTTTGTTCTAAATTAATACCTAAGGATTTTTAAAAATCTTAATCTCGTATGCATAATTGGCGTGGCTTAATTTGAATACACAAGACTTTTACGACTTTATTGAGCCGCGTCTGAAATATCTATTCTACAACGTTTTTATTAACTGTACCTTTTTCTTCTTTTAGATATACTATTTCTGTATATTATTTCTGTTCGGATGGAATTTCGCAATCGAATTTTAACTAACTTTCCGATTAGCAAACGACTTCAAAGTTTAAATATAACTCCGAACTTGGCGACAATGAATTATTCAACAGTTTGTTACAGGTTTTATTGGGTTCAGAGGCAGTTTTAGAAAAAATGATACCCAAATAAAATTAAATGTGCTGTAGAAACGATTCCAAACATGCAAATATGAATTATACACTGTTATTTAATATGTTACTGTTCTAAGTTATTAAGCTTTAAAAGAAATAAAGATGTAACTTATAAATGTAATTTCTCTTTTAAAATAAAACTGGTATCATCGACCCTGCGGCCTTTCGCTCATGTACTTATCGACTGGGCAACTTATGGCAGATCCAACCATTTTATTCATAGAAAAAAACTGAAAATGATTATTTTCAAAACTTCTACCCCAGCACACGTCAGTCCAAGGATTATTGTATAATACAATGGATATTATTATTATAATAATTCGCTTTTTCATCGTAATATTTATAATTAATAAATGCTTAATTACCGTTGATAGGATATCGGAAGATATATTTTTAATATCTGCTGAAACAAATTATTAATTATTTTTTTGTTTAAATTAAATTTTAAATTACAAACAAAAACAACAATTGTCTGTGATTCCATCAATTAATCATTTAGTAATAAAAATATGCAAAAATGTGGAAAAATTTCTCCGTGATACTAATTTCTGAGCTATTCATAAATATTAACTGCTTTGATATATTCAACAATTTGGTTGGTTTTGAGGATACTTTAAGCTTTCTGAACCAATTTTTCATGGAACTCTATAACCATGTCTGCTTTCTAACAAAAGATAACTGAATTAAGTTAATTCAATAAAAATTTTGTTAACGTAACAAAAATGAAATATTGATTCCTACAAAATAATTTAGTTGAAATGGGGTTCAGTAATATTGACTAAGTGATTAGTCGGTGTAACAAATTGACACGTTTCCTTCAACTTTTTTATTTCATTACATTAACTAAATAATATACGTTCAGTTGACTTCATTTCAAGTCGCTGCAATTAATTGATTGGGATTTATTAAATGGCAAACTTACCCAATGGGGGCGAATTATTCAGTTGGTGCATTTATGAATGTGTTTTACAAATAACTAACGTATCAGTAATAATTTTGTATAATTAATGTAGTTAAATGGACTATGGAATTTTTTATATTAATTATTTTGAAGTAATGAAGAATTGTAAGAAAGTAATTATTTTGTCTAATATCGGTTGAATTTTAATTTAATTACTTTTTATTTTTATAAAAAATACTTTGGTTAGAGGTGTATTTATTTTTTAACTTTATACCTCTGACGGTTATATTAACCGTTTGATGAAGTTAATAATAATCAAATTTAAATTTCGATACCGGAACTTTTTTCATAAAATAATTATAAACATGGCTGAATAAAGATTTGCACAAACTAAACTTCTAAAATAATGTTTTAGTCAGTGAAACAGACAAATTAACCTGATATGTTTTTCACATTTCTGTTAATATTCAATTTAAAATTGGTTCCGTGTGTATTTTTGAAACTTTACAGGATATTAATCGATTTTAATGAAGCTTAAGAAAGTCAGATACATACTTATTGGACTTTCTATACACTAAATGTAAACTTTTCTGCATTTAAGGAATTATATATTTGAATAATTAGAAAACACTATTATATTTGAAATAAATGCAATTTCTTACACAAACATTTTTCTTACTTCCAGTAAATATTATCTCACGGATGTTCAGTGAAATATTTGTTTATTTTTACTAATTTCATTAGAACCATGTAGTATTTGTATAGTAAATTTTGATAAATTTTTGTTAAAATTTGATACAACTGGCATAATATCCTCAATTGTATCGAATTTCGTATGCAGTTGTCACACAGTGACGAATCGTTTGGATTGTCGTAATGTACGGCAGCATCCAATAACGTTTTATTGATCTGCGATGAATTAATGGTCTTGTCTTGTTTACTCAGAGGACTTTAATACCAGTTAATTAGGGAAATCTGAAATACGCAGATTCTCTTTTAAGTTTCTGGTACAATCGAGTTTATAATAAGATGAGGTGGGTTTTTACAATATCTTGGTGATATCTAGCCCCTTTCGTTATGTGACAAAACTTTGCGCTCTGAGGGGAGACCATTCTTCAAGTTGGTAATCCTCCTACAGCTTCCTTATTTCCCGGAATTCCATTATTCTGACACACAATTGATTTGTAGAACATGTCGGATTAAAGGGGTACCTGGAAACGACAAAATAATCACGCAGCAGTTGCCTATTTGACTGAAAAGCGAAATTAACTAAGTAGGGATGCATATTTTAAATGGAAGTTACGCGATTTATGGCCCGAGTGTCAAAAAGAGAAAATTTACTACATGGGACTTTAATAGATTTTAGAATAATTAACGAAAGCACAATAAACATTTTGATGGTCCCAAAACATCAATTGTAAGAATATATCATTAGATTATTGTTTTTTTAATAGGCTTGTACAAAGCAGCACGGGCTTAATTAATTTTAATGCATTTGTTTTAAGTTCTCTACTAGAGTTTAAATTCATTCTTTATCGGGTGAAAATTGATCCACTCTAATGATCAACAGAGTGAGAATTCACTTTTTCAATAGATTACTCTCTAAATATCTTGGAGTGAGAATTCACACTTTAGTTAGTGAAAACCGAGAAACACTTGTGAAAGAGTGAATATTCGTGGAGTTGACTACTCTGGAAGAAAAAGTTTACGAGAGTTGCTCGGTTTTCATTAACTAATTCTTACTCCAAGAAATTTAAAGTGTAGAATTTTCATTCCATTGACAGTGAATAAATCTTTTTTGAAGTTTGTTTTCGTGAACGAAATCTTTTTATTCCTTAATTCTATGTGATCAAATTGGCTGCTATTAGATAGTTTCAGAAAATATAAAAAGAATTGTTAATTAATTGTGCATTTAAATTCTGACAATATAATACAATTTCGGGGAAATTGATTTTTGCGTAATTTTTGGAAATTGTGACATTTGGTACTTTTTACTTTATAAAACGTAATTCTTAGAGAAAAATATTTTATAACAAAAGTTATTTTATATTCCGTTCAGAAATAATAATCTTTTAAGGTACAATATTCATCCCCATTGCAGTGGCAGGCTTTCATCTTAATTATTAAATTTTTGCAAGGGTTAATGTAAATGGTTACAAAATGCATGTGAGAACCCATCCATCAATTAGAATGATGATGGAGAGGCACGAAATGCATTCCGTACTATTCACTTTGTGAACTCTGTGGACAATTTATCATTTATTTCGATTATAAATGACACATTTTTTAAATTATTGGAAACCTTCTTGAACTTACAATAATACAATATGCATCAGAAACAATACGTTTTTCTATTTTCATCTGGAACTGTTATCACTCTAGAAAATACGACTAAACCTCAATATTTCGACTGGAATATATTTGATATTCTGAAATACTATACGCAGGAGTATCGATTGTCCGTTCGCCAGTATTTGCCACTTTTTTTCCTAGACGTTAAAATTATAATTGTATATAACTATCAACATCTATCCATTATTATATATAATTTAGTTTGCTATTGTTTTTAAAGTAGTAAATGGCCACATTTTGTTGAAAAAATATTTACGTGGAAAAACATCACTCAAAAATGGTTCTGTTGGTAAATTGAAATATTTCGGTAAACTTTTCATTGATACTACACAAAAAAATTATTGTACTGTTAGGACACTGTCATAATTATGGATACTTCAGATATAATATATCTGACATATCTGTAATTATCGCCCAATCTACACCCGCATGCAATGATTCTGTGATTTTTTACAGACCTTTTATCGAGAGTTTCGATCTTTCGTTGGGACTCCAATCCATTCCTGCATGCCCTTAATACATAATAAACTAATTTCTAGTCCAAATTGCACTAAATACAAGCTTTGAAATTGCAAAAAAATAATTTTTGTCTCGTCTTTAACCCATTAAGGACTGAATGAACAAAAATTTAACATGAAGTTGTGAGAATTTTTATAATTATATAGGTAATGAGAACAAATGTGCAATAGGCAGTTCTTATTGCCCAAACTCCGGTTTATCGAATGGTGTATCGAAAAATGTTGTAAATTTAAAAATAAACAAACTACGGTCATTTATTTAGCAAAAATCACGTTTTTTTAAAGTTTTTTTTTTTACTTTTTTTTTTTATAATTTCCTGTATTAAAATATCTCAGATAGCTAAAAATATCTCGTAAAAAAATGCGTGGGCTATAAGATTATGAAAAAAGTAAAATTTCAAAATGGCGGTTCAAATATGGCTACTAAAGTCGATTTTTTTTCAAAATCGTAGTCGCATTCACTTACATGTAATCGGCATCTGAACCGAATGAAATGAATTCAAACTGATTTTTGGGGTAGTTAATTCCAAATTCGAAATTAGTTTTAACAAAATTCAAAATGGCGTATCCAATACGTCAAACTGGTTACAAATTTCAGGCTGAAAACTTATTTTTATCAACCCCTGGAAAGAACTTGATCCATGTTATTTATACTTTGACAATTCTTTTACAAGCTGTTGTTTTTTAAAAAGTATATCAACATTTAATTTTAAATAATAAACAATCTGAAATGTGTAAAAAGTGTGACATATTGGATACGCTATTTTGAATTTTTTAACAAAGAACTTAGATTTTGCAATCAAATACCCCAAAAATCCCCGGGCCCCAAGTTATTTCATGACTATGATTTTGAAAACAAAACGACTTTAGTTGATATTTTTGAGCCATTTTGAAATTTAACTGTTTTCATTACTCCTATCTTGTAACCCAAATATTTTGACGCCTTAATTCTAACCATCTGAAATATTGTGATACGAGAAGTGATAAAAAACAACGATAAGAGAAAAGAAAACAAAAGATAATCATAAGTTTTTTAAATGATCGTAGTTAGTCTATTTTTAAATATACAGAATTTTTCGATACACATTCGGTAATAAAACCTATTCACCCGCAGAATTATTTTATCATTTATTTTATTTTTTATACTTTTTCTATTTTATTTGATAGTGCTCTTTATCTCGTTTTTATATAATCGGGTTAGGCTGTAAAACAGCATTAGTACTACGTGCCCGCCTTTTGCACCTTTTATTATGTGCAATAAAGTCGTATTCTTATTATTATTATTATTATTTTTTTATTCCTAAGTTTTAATATTAAAAGGCATTGCGAAACTGCATGTTAAATGTATGTACATTCGGTCCTTAAGGGGGTTCTAAAGTGGTCCACCAGTAAGGTAGGAAGTTTCACTCAAAAATGTAAATTAAAATTGAATGTATAAAATTTTCAAAATTCGAACTCTGTAAAGGCAATTCTAATTACTATAGATGGTTTCCTAGAAAATTCCAAAGACATTAATTGAGAACCGACCGAGAATTTTCGGAAGTAAATAAATTTTCTTTATTTCTAAACATACTCGGTCAGTTCTCAATTAATTTCATTGGTATTTTCTAGGATATAGTCTATAGGAATTAGAATTGCGCTTACAAAGCCCGAATTTTGAAAGTTTCAGTCAGCCATCTTTAATTTACGTTCTTTAGTGAAATTTTCTACCTTGCCGGCGGACCACTTTTGAACCCTGTTAACCCGTTTCGTCTCAAAACGACAAATTTTTTCGCCGATTTTCATCCTCCGTTTATGAATATAATTGAGATATTATTATAAAATGTAGGTTTCCTATAGTCCATTTTTCGATATTACTCTCCATTTTTTAAAATATGGCTACTTAAACCAAAAAAAAAAACTGGAAAAGAGCGAAAACTTTTACAGTAACCTACAATTTTTATAGCGAAGGAGTTGCGGATCGTGTCAGGCTACAGAATCTAGTGGCATAATGCGTTTTACTAAAAGTGAATATTTTCAAAATGGCGTCCTCAAAATGGTGCTACTGATACAGAATTTTGTTGTTATTTGTATTTTATTACAATGCTTCTGGTTCCTTATGTATTTTGATGAATATCTTCGTATTTTTTAGTTCGCTGTTTTCAAATCCTTTTTTAAATTTTGGAAATTTTTTAAAATTTCTGTCATCCATATTGGATTCGCCATTTTCAGTTTCGAAAATTTAATAACGGATTTGTATTCATCGAATTAAAAAATCATCTCCCCGAACATATTCATCAAAATAAATGTCAAGATACCAAAAATATTGTAATAAACAGCAAATAACAAATAAATTCGGTATCAATAGCGTCATTTTGAAGACGCTATTTTGTAATTTAAATCGTAATATTGAACAAGAATCAGTAAAACCTATTATGCCACGGGATTCTGTGACCTGATACGACCCGGACCTCTTCGCAATAAAAATTACAGTTTACTGAAAAAGTGAGATTTTAAAAATGGAAAGTGATATCCAACAATGGTCTTTAGATTCAAAAATGGCATAACCAAAAACTATAGGAAACGAACATTTTATAACAATATCTCAAAGATATCTATAAACTTAGGGAGGATAAAAACCGGCGACAATTTTGTAGTTTTGCTTTAATCAGTTAAACACGCAGTTGTTTGTAAATGTAATCGTTTGGTGCAGTTTTTTGGAGAAATTATGTTGAGCCTATGCAACTAATTTATTAACGTGTGCGAAATACGCATATGTACATTCTCAAACAAATTTACTCGCTGTAATCTAATTATCTCTGTTGAACTGTAGGTATTGCATATCATCCAGGTATATATGAAGTTTCAATCGGTAACATTCCGGGTGCGTTTGCCAAGTGTTCACGGGACGCTCTAAATCGCATAAAACGTCCAATTTCAAAACATGCACGATGGGCGAATAACATCGGTAATCTAACGGTGCGTTCGGGGTTGTATTTAATTGCATTACGTTTAAATCGGCCGTCGAGTCGCTATTACCCTTATTTTTATTATTATGAATTCCTTGAAAGCTTGGCGCAAATTGTTCAATTTTAATAACAAATTCTTAAACGAGTACGAGTGGCATGTTGCATGTATACCGGCGATTTTTTCGAATGAGATAGAATCCTCGGCGCAAAATAAACAATAAAGCCGAAAGCACAAAATTGCGGAATGGCAGCGCTTTATCTTTCCGCTGTCTATCGAATTATGCAAATATTCCCGCGAGATATTGCGCATATTTTAAACGTCTTTCTCCGAGACTGTCATGGATGCACATTTATACCGGAATCCTCACAGGCCGAGAGAGGAGGTGTTTTCTTCTTCTCTCGGGAGCACACCGGTCGATGTAAATGCGCTTGTATAGACGCGACACATACACTTGATCACCCGGGCTTTTATACATTAACAAGAACGACATAACGCCGTTACCGAGCGCTAGGCACGTCGCGCCCAAAGTACAACACGAATTTCGAGGCTAAACTATATACAAGGATGAACGGCATCGTCTCAGCTACGAGGCGCACATTCAAACAACATTGTTGCGATATTGAATTCGTCATTGTTAGTCGATGAGCAATCAATAACCGGGATGCTGGGATTTAAGAAATCTTTTCATTCGCGTCTGGTATCGAATGCATTCAAACTTTCAATTAAACTGCAACTTCTTTAAAGATGTTCTCGGCAAAATCCGATTTATGGGTAAACTCGTGAAATTTGGAGTATAGCTTCCTTTTTGTGTTATACATGTCCTGTTAAAATTTCAGAAAGCTCAGCCGCACCGAATTCGAGATATTCGACTTCATAGTTTCCATTTTTGTATGGGATTTAGTTACTTTGGCTCTCCGAGAGCGTGTTTTTAATTATTGCGATAAAATGGTTCTGGGTATATTGATGAAAAAGGAGAATGTAAGAAAACATTTTATGACAAATATAATATAAAAAAAATGAAGAGCCCCAGCCGTACCGTTTCTGAAATAATTAAATATTAATGTCTATCCGTCACTATGTTTCTGACGCTGAGTGTACCGACGTTGCCAGATCGCTGCCCAGTCTCCGCCGCAGGCTTGCGCTTGTGCACATGAACATGACGGCGCGCGTGTGTGCGAAGGGGTCACGTGAACAGGGAGCGCGGACTAACTTTTGGACGGACGTTACCGCTGGGAACATCCTTAAGGGGGTTCTAAAGTGCTCCGCCGATTAATCAGGAATTTACACTAAAAACCGTAAATAAGAAATTACTCAAACGATTTTTCAAAATTCGGGCTCCGTGAGGGCAATTCTAATTACTATACACGGCATCCTAAAAAATTCCAAAGAAATTAATTGAGAAGTGAAGGAGAATTATCGGAAATAAGTGATTTTTCTATAAAGAATCTTTATCTCCGGGCAAAAGTTCGTGAACGCTCTGAATTTTCAAACTTGTCAAATACTGAGTTGTATCTCGAAACCCTTTGACGATATTAAAAAAATTCAAAGGATATCTTTTAAAGTACATGGATAATGCTTTCAATTGGTATTTTCACTTTAGACATTATTAGTTCTTAGCTGTCCAGTTTTCAAAAGGTTGAATTTTGCAACTTTTTTCTTCCGACTTTCAACGCTGACAAAAAGTGTAACAAAATTTTGTAGAAAATGCAAATTTTTTCATGAATACTACAATTTAAGACCTTTAAAATAGATTTTGCTAAAAGTCGCTATGATTTATCTTTTCAGAGTCATGATTTGTTTAAAATTTTAAATTTTACTTGTTGAGTCGGAATTCTTCGAAAAAAAGCCAGAAGTTCGTGAACATGGAATTATTCATTTCGGGAATCGTAATGTTACGTTTCTTCTTAATATAATTATACTAAAAAATTAAATACTGAAATTTATAAAAAAAATACACTTTTGTAGATTCTTGGCCATTCTGTCGACAAAAACGCAATAAAAGTCGACGAAACTTGTAAAACAAATGACAAATTGAGGATAACAACTATTAATTGTAAAAACTAAATACAAAGCAGTAGTGAAAAGTAAAGTGGGTCATTTAAGCGTATAAAAAAAATTTAATATTTAATTATAAAGTGTTTATGACATTAATTTTGTTATTGAAATTTCGTTGTTTGATTTTGTTATTTACATGATTTCATTTTGTTATATTTTGGACTTTAGACTTGCAGTTAACATTGAAAAAGTGTATTTTTTGGATAAATTTTAGTATTTTGCATGATATTAAGAAGAAACGTAGCATTGCTATTCCCGAAATATGAATAAATTCCATGGTCACGAACTTTTGGCTTTGTTTCGAAGAATCCCGACTCAACAAGTAAAATTTGAAATTGTGAAAAAATCATAACTTGAAACGAAAAATCGTAGCGATTTTTTACAAAATCCAATTTAAAGGTCTTGAATTGTAGTATTCATGAAAAATTTGGCAATTGTTATAAAATTTTGTTACACTTTTTATCAGCGTTAAACGTCGGGGAAAAAAGTTGCAAAATTCAACATTTTGAAAACTTGACAGCTACGAAATAATAATGTCTAAAGTAAAAGTGAAAGCACCAATTGCAAGCTTTATCCACGAACTTTAAAAGATATCCTTTGAAGTTTTTTAACATCGTCAAAGGATTTCGAGATACAATGAAGTATTTGACAAATTTGAAAATTCAGAGCGTTCATGAACTTTTGGCCGGTACTGTACGTTTCGAAAATATTGTTGGTCCGACGGAAATCGACTGCTGCAGCTCCTAAATTTCATACACAAATGTGAAATCGCCATCTATGAAATCGACATGCAGCTCTCGCAAATTTACGGTATGTGCAAAAATTTGTGTAGAAAGGGCGATTCCGCCGTTACATAAATAAATAAAGAACATCATACACTGTAAAAAATATTTTATGAAATTTTTAAGAAAAAAGTAGGAAGCAAATGTTACAAAAAAGTATTTCGTGACGATTCTTAAATTCTTTTCATGACGTGTTATTAAATTTAAGGAAATTTTATTAAATTTAAAGAACTTTTATCGAATTTAAGAAATTTTTATTAAATTTAAAGAACTTTTATTAAATTTAAGATATTTTTATTACCTATATATATACAATTTACATGTTTGGCCTTAGCATCGAGTCAAACAATTTTCTTTTTTAAATCAATACGAACCAGGTTAATGTTGTTTCTGGTTCATTTGTGATAAATTGATCATAAATTTAGTTTTAAAATTTGTGATGAAAACAAATTAACAATAAATGACGTCTCATACACGTACAGTAAATAAATAAATTATGTTATTAAAAAAAACACATGTACGTCAATAGGGCCTTTGAGGTTAGGTTTCAGTGCGCTCACATCGCTGAGATACTCTGCGTGCTCGGCAACGTTCCCAAGTTTGCGCTTCTTCCGTGTTACTTTTACTATGCTCGTATGTATGTATGTATGTATGTATGTATGTATGTATGTATGTATGTATGTATGTATACTTGGTAAAAGATTAATTTTAAATGATATTCATTTTTTATTAATTATTATTCATAGTAACTAATCATGGCAGTGCTGGATTTTGCCGGATTTCAAGATTTCAACAGACTGATGGAACGTCACAACGATACGCTGTTTGAAGTTCTTAAACTGTTTTAAGTAACAAAATTCTTAATTTTCAGTAACATTTATGAAATTGGCTTCCTACTTTTTTATTAAATTTCATGAAATTCTTTACAGTGAAGATTGAAGTGGTAATGTTATTTTTTGTTGACCTTAAAAATTCTATTTTACCATTTAATGTTTCGACTTGAAAAATAAATTTTCTGCATTACATTTACGTCAGCAAATACTACTTTTGTAAAAAACGATAATTTGGGAACATAAAACATCTAATAGAACGTAGTAATGACTTACAAGCACTTGTTTTCCGTTATTCCAGTAAGTAAACTTTCGTGTGTATATTAAATTACAAAAATAAGTAGAATTATGAATTTTTCACTTTTTCCACTTATTTTGATAAATCTCGCAGCTCCTTGTAATGACTAATGTACATTTATTGGCTCGTCATTCTCAGGACAGCCCTGTGTGTGTTGTTTCGTGTTTTGCGGAAATGACGCGTTTCCGAACCATGTGGTTTTCGCGGTTTCCAGCGTCATGTTCCAGATTGGGGACGCCGAAACGCGGGAACCTCGAAACTACCAAAATAACTAGAGATCAACAGATGTAGATGCGTTAAACTGTTCTTGAAGTGAGCTTATGATGAAATTTCCATTATACAACGCATTATATCAGTGTGCACTCTAATATATTATTATACAATCCTAATTTTAAACATTCTAAAAATTAGCATCTTAATAAAGGTAAAGAAAGTAAAACAGGTTAGTCCGATATTTGTTCTCGAAATCTGAAATTCTGGCAGAAATCTGTACAGGCTGACTGAAAAATGATGCGGGCTTGATCAAGCAGCAATGACGCCCCTGACAGTGTACCGAATCACTTCAGGATCAGACCCTGACCAGGTAGCAGTCTAATGTGCCTGATACAGTGTGTCTTGAAATGACTGATTAGGACCCGATCAGGCAGAAATCGGGAGCGCCTGATAATTAAGTTTAGAAATAACAATTAATATAATCATTCGAAGGATTGTATATAAAGATTCCTTACAGATACCACATCAGGCCCTTATAAAGCCCTGCTCAAATCCGTATCGGTACATTCTCGATCAGGCTCTGACAGTATAGCCTGATAGGGTCCTGCAATATATTTGGGCAGTCTGAATAAGATATGATCAGGACCGTATCAAAACTACTCGGGTATTTTATTACTCGCACGTTTTTACTCCCGAGGAGAAAAGGTTTATTTCAATTTTGAAAATATTTTCTTTAAAACGAATAAAAAATTTGTTTCGGTTGAAAATAAGCTACTGGAATTTGTTAAAATGGTTTTACTGATACAAAACAATCTTAGTTTAAGGTAGTTAGACCCTGCAATGTAGTACGTTTGTGAAAAATATTTAATACTCTTTCCAAAAAATTATTTCTCATTATTAGTTATGTTGTTGGCGATAGCAATCATTGCTCTCCTTAGAAAAATTGAAACTTGTAAATATAAATTGTTAAACGACATTTATTAATTATTCAAATCTTCTTGTTTTTGCTAGTTAAACATTTTTTAAAAATGAATGGATTTTAACGAGTGATGCCGTTCTGTAGTGAATAGTAGCAGAATTTTATGAAAATGAAAATGATTGTACTGATGCAATAAAAACTTGTATGTCACACTTAAAAAACATCTCATTATAACAATAATAACAGGGAAAAACTATCGGAGAAAATGTGTGGATGGAAAAGAGCCGAGGAAATTAAGGCAGACCACCGTAATAGTTTAATTTATGAAGGCCAAAAAAAGATTATCTCATTTTCGAGTCTCAACACGGAATTGAAAAATGGAAAAGCTGGGGATGGAATTCACTAACTATGCTGACATACCGTAGGAAAAGCAGCATACAGGATTTTAATTTATACAGTACCAACAAATAAAATAAGTACTAAAAAACAAAAGTTTTTTCAAGCGCATAACGGATGTTGAACCGTTCCAAAATTATGAACCAAGATGGATCAAATAGTTGTACATTACAGGGAAATTGCTTGTTTCCAGCCTTATATAGTTTATAATTAAAGTTAAGTGAATAGCGTATTAAGGTCAAATGACTTATTATAAATGAAGATGTTTTAATTTAAAGTTGCATAAAATGAAATTTCTTGTACGGTTTGTCCTCCTTTTAACGCCTGAGGGAGCTTTTGAGCAAATAATCCATCACTGATGAGTCACAGCATGAAAATTTAGGGATGAAACGTTTATGAAATTTAATTTTATACCATTTTAATTTATAAATAATTTTTATAAGTCCATAGACTTTAATAAACGAGATACACTTTACCTGAATTATATTTCAGAAGGTCGTTAAATTCTATTTTAACCATATAGTTTATTATTTTAAAAATGGCGAAAAATTATGTCTCAATAATTCTGTTACAAACTTACATTAAGAGAATTGTTTTCTTTCATAGTGTGAGATTTTTATTGATTGAATATCTATGATGATTTTCAGTATATTTTATGGTCGCAATAATGAGGACTTCCACGTGGAAAAAACTGACACAAATAAGATTTTTCCAAGAAAAACCATATAATAAACTTGTGTAAAGAAAATCTTTATGCCAAAAAACTTTTATTTTACACAGAATTAATGGATTTTAAGAAATAAATAATATATTTTTATACAAATTTAATAATATAATTCATAACATAACATCCATGAAATCGTTATTACTTATATAGGTCAAACAAAAGCTGAAAAGTTACGAATGTTTGCGTTTTATATTAAAAATACAAATCACAGAAAAAAATGCTTCCAACAAAACATATATAGAGCAGCATATTCTATAATTCAATTTTCTATAAGTCTTTCTATTAAATTTGATAAAGCGGTCAAGTAGAAATTATGTTTTTATTAATTATAAATATTACGACGAAACTGTGCGAAACGACACGTGCTAGGGGTCGTAGTTTTGAATATTGTTTAATTCTCTGAAGAAAATTCGCGAATACATGATTTACGGTGAAGATATGTTTCAAATTTCGATCTATCTGGCGAAATTAAATTGTACAAAGGTTTTGAAACTCTCATTGACAGTATTGTGATAAAACTCGTTAATTTTCCTGTTCCTGTATTGCCATTATTATAACTCTTATAATTATTGAGGATGTTCAATCAATTGAGTTGTGCAAAATTTGTCACCATTTTAAATTTGGAAAATCTGACATTATAGATACTTATTTTCAGCGATTCCAATTTAATGTTTCATACAGTTTATGAAAATTCAAACACTTCCTCGAAGATAAGTTCGCATATTTCATCCACCATTTTGGATTTTTAAAACTGAAACTGAATTCTAATCGAATTTAGTATGAAGCGGGATAAAATAAATAGTTTTATACTTTATTGACGATAATCGTAAGAAAACTCGTGATTTTTTCTGTTTCCCGGTTGTCACTTTTGAGACCGCCATATGCACTGGAAAATGACTGGAAATATTTAATCAAACAAAATTTTATATTTCATCATACTTTAATTTTTTTCCACCATTTTTAAAAAGGTAAACTACATGATGCTAAAAACAAAAAACTGTTCCGCAATATACAATTATTTTAACCACATTTATTTGGAACGAATTGACATCCTGATTATAGACCTGAAAAACGGTACACTTAAAAAAACCTGAAAAAAATCATAAAACGGACACTTCAAAAACCCGACATACAAAAAGCAGGCATTTAAAAAAACAGACATTAAAAATTCGGATATTTAAAAAAAAACACTTTCATAATATGTCAGTTTTTGAAATATCTAGTTTTTGAATGCCTGTTTTTTGAAAATGTCTGAATTTTGAATGTCTGTTTTTTGAAAAGCCTGCTTTTTGTACGTCGGGTTTTTGAAGTGTCCGTTTAGTGATTCGTCGGGTTTTTGAGGTGTACCCTGAAAAAAAAACATGAAAAAAAAGTGGTTGCACCTCAAAAACCAGACAAATCACAAAACACACGCTTCAAAAAACAAACATTTAAAAACCAGACATTTTAAAATGCGCACATGTTTTGAACGTCTATTTTCTTAATATCCGTTTTTTGAAATGCCTGGTTTTTGAATGTCGGATTTTTAAAGTATCTGTTTTGTGAATTGTCGGGTTTTTGAGGTGCACCCGAAAAAGTTATTACGTTTTTGGTACTTTTTAAACAAAAAATCTGTCACATTGCTTTCCTGATCTGCAGTTTTGACTATACACTGAAACCTAGCTAAACATGGCAAGATTTTTGGAATTTAATTATAGATTCTACACTGTTAAACATGTCATGAAATTTCTTATACATTCAATGTACGGTACATTAATTTTTCTAAAGGTGAATATCTGTATATTATGTATATATAGATATATTTTTTCAGGATCATTATCAAAACATTGGCATCCTCAAATGACTTCGTTCCAATATAAGTTAAGGAAAAATGATTAGAATATTCCTTTGCTGTATTCGAAAAAAATATCCAGAAACTGCAGATAAACAGTCCACGTTTAATATCCACAAACTGGGCAAATGATACAAGCGTATTGTCAAAGATGGATTTATAATTTCTACGAAAGCAATTTGACTTCTAATTTCAAGGCTCAATTGGGTGTACTAAACGCGCATTCGAAACGCGTTATACAACCACTTCTATTCATCTCTGCGTATGAATGAAACGTTTCCGTCGTAAAGGCACGCGTAACTGTGACATGAAAATTTATCGAGCATCCAGGATAATACGAGAAACGCGTTTTATTCGACACGCATCTAATCGACAGCAAATTATGCAGTTTGAAATTTCTGAACCAAGGCCTGGGATTGCGAGAGTACCTTCATTAATATAGATAAAATCTATAAGTATGCTAATTTATCGTGTACCGAGAGCTAATAAAACTCCAGTATTAATATCTTATTGTTTTTTACGGATATTAACGTCCGATAATAAATATATCGTAGTTGAATGGGTATATACAAGTATTTATCGTAGTCACTCCTTGGGCTCCTTGGGTGACGTCGAAGTTAGCTATTCAGGACAAGTATCGATTCTAAGCCCAAAGTAGTCTTACTGGCTAGTGGAAAACCTCTTATTATTTATTTATTATCCTATTAGAAGAAGCAAAGGAAGAGCTTCGTTCTGGAATCGGGGGCTTAAATAATTCTTGTATTTCTTCGGGGTGCGAGGGAAACTTAAAATGCGTGTATATATATATATATATAGAGCGTTGAAGGGCTCACCGGCTATTGGCAAGAGTATCTCGGCGCTTGCCACGATGAGTATCGATTGCCAGAACTTCATCTTCCGCCTGCTACTATCCTCCTTCCTTCAGGACTCTGGGTTCGTCGCCGGACTATTCCGGAATCTGTTTATTTTTTGTTTTTGTTTTTTTTTTTGTTCTTCCTTTCCGGAACCACCGTACTGGCGCTGCCAGCAGCACTTCCGGCACAATCCCTCGCCCTGGGTATCAGAAACGGACGGGCGACATGATTACGGCGGTGGTGGTACACCCGGTAACCCACCCGAACCCTTTTTCTGACCGCAGCGGCGCGACAGCGACACGTCACGTCACCAAAGACCGCGGGGCTGGCACCACTCGAGGTCAGAAATGCACCAAAAAAAAAGATAAAAAAAATTTTTGAAAAATCACCAACGAACTGAAAATGTCCTCGGGTAGGTATCAGTTACTGGAAGATGTTGAGTCTACGAGGCGCATAGTGGTTACCGGTCGTTCGAACGAGAAAGACTGAGTATCCCATCGTCGGGTATATCCAGTCGTGCTATGCCGTTCATTCCATTCCACTTTCTTTCAGCTCGTTCTCTTTCTTGCTCATTTGCTCGCACTCACGCTCACTATCGATGCCACGAGAGGAGAGGCACTATCGTCCGGCATGGCACATCGGGAAGGATGAGGCCGTCCTCGTTCGCCTCCTCTCACTAACTGTCGACCTACACCAAAGACGTTAAGTAATTGTTTTCGGCCCGCTAAGAAGAAGGCTGTGGACCAAAACAGAACCTCCCGTCAATCGCCGACCACTTTCCGCCGCGGCCTCATCAAGAAATCGCTGCTGGCAATGAGACCAAATTAAGAGGTAACTCGAGTCTGCTGAGGTCTCAGATGATACGCGAAAAAAGAAGTAGTTACTTAAGTAGTCAAATTCGATACAAGTCACTACTAGTTGATCACAACTTCTAGTTGGTCGGAATTCGAAATAGCCTGATTTTTTCTGCTTTGAACCGAATTGAATAAGATGTTTTCGTGAAAAAAACGTTAGTTTTTTAAATAAACAAATATAACTTCTTTTGTTTCTATTTTTCAAACATTCTGATGACAGATTCTGAAAGATCACAAAATTTCACGCCAGAAATTATTGGTCCAAAATTTTGTTAGGGCCGATTTGATAAAAATAACAGCCGCTGAAAATCATTCAGAAAATTAGGACGTTTGGACGTTAATGGGTTAACTTCGATTTCTATACTAAATGTTCGAAGAAGACAAACAAGTAATACATGCCATTTCAGGGATTAGTGGGTTAAATAGTAAGCACGGTGGACTTGAACCAACTTTAAATAAAAAGTCTTCCGAAATGGGATTTTCTTGTTGATTCTGGTACTGGTGACCTTCCTGAGTATTTTCATCAAAAAATTTTAAAAATTGGTCGGGCACATTTTTTTTTTTTTAAATTTACTTTTTACAGTAAAATAGGAAAATTGATAAAATTACGAAGTATAACGTATGCTTAAATATTCTGAAATGGGATTTTCTTGTTGATTCTGGTACTGGTGACCTTCCTGAGTTTTTTCATCAAAAAATTAAAAAAATCAGTACTGATTTTCAGTACAGATCAGACTGCAGTCTGGCCGTTTTTTTAAAACTTGACTTTTTGTAGGCAAATTAGAAAATTAATAAAATGACGAAGTATAACGTATGCTTAAATATTTTAAACGTATATTATTTTGTTTTTAATGATAGGTTATGAATAAAACCATATAAATTACATAGATTTCTTTTAATGTTTTGTCGACAAGAACCCTGAAATCTAGTGTACACATGAGGATAAAGTTTTGTTCAATTTAAACGAATAAAACACGTTTATGTGAAATCATTGAAAATAATAAATGATTAGTCGTTCTTTTTTTAATATTTATTAACATTTTTTTACGTATCGTTCACAATAAATATTAAAAATGGAGATCATTAAATTCGCAAACAATGCGTAATAAATGTTGCTTGTAGTCCGAATGTGTTGGGCCAACTTGGTGCTTTAGCCAAATAGTATTAAATTCATGATGAACCGATTTAAAAGCTTGTTCGCTGAATATTCCTAATCCTAACTGATATTTGTTGCAAAATTCTTGCACGTGTACAAAAATACAATGCGCTTTGGGGGGTAACTGAAATTCCGAGACTTAAATAACTACTTCTGAAATTGTTTATATACTTGGAGTAGCCGGATCTAAAATTTTTGTGAAACATGCTTTAACTACTTCGCGAGAATCATTGAATACTTTTACGAATTTTAAACATCCTAATGGGCAATTATTGCGCAAGTTGTCGAATTTATCTAATAATTTTTTACAAGAGTTCCCATTAAAGCTTGCGCCACCATACGTAACTTCACGTTCAACCTTACACGCTTTTGCCCAGGATAAAGCTGTTTCCTTAAATTCTTTTGATATCTGATTTATAAAACATTTACTACTCCTAATAATAAGTGAAGTTCTATTACGATGTCACGATTTTTTAAATTTTTTTTATAATAACACTCAGGAAGATCACCAGTACCAGAATCAACAAGAAAATCCCATTTCGGAAGACTTTTTATGTAAAGTTGGTTCAAGCCCACCGTGCTCGCTATTTAACCTACTAAACCCTGAAATGGCAAGTATTACTTTTTTTTTTCTTCTTCGAACATTTAGTTTAGAAATCGAAGTTAACCCATTAACGTCCAAACGTCCAAATTTTCTGAATGATTTTCAGCGGCTGTTATTTTGATCAAATCGGTCTTTAAAAAATGTTGGAATAAACATTTCTGCCGTTAAATTTTGTGTCTGTCATCAGAATTTTTGAAAAATCAAAACAAATGAAGTTATATTTGTTTATTTAAAAGAAATAACAATTTTTTTCACGAAAACATCTTCAATTCGGTTCAAAGCAGAAAAAATTAGGCTATTTCGAATTCTGACGAATATAACAATGTATTTTGAAGGATCCATGGACGCTAGATTCGTACTAATTAGACAATTTCCCATCCGTTTTCGGTGCGAAAATATCAATTGAAGAAGATTTTTTCGTGAAAAAAATTGTAATTTTTTTTAATAAACCAATGTTTTTTGTTTTTATATTTCCAAAATTCTAATGACAGATTCTGAAAGATTACAAAATTTCACGTCAGAAATGATTATTCCAAAATTTTTTTAGGACCGATTTAATAAAAATAACAGCCGCTGAAAATCATTCAGAAAATTCGGACGTTAATGGATTAAGAAAAGAAATATACATAGGCTACATAGGGGAGAGTCGAAACAGTAAATTTCAAAATATGAAGAGCTCTATTTTGAGTAGATTAATTTGTATTTCGATTTTACAAACTAAACAAAAGATCTCTTTCGGCATTTCAGTAATTTTTAATTCAAAATATTTAAAACACGGTATATACTAAGTAGTCATAAAGTGTTTGGCTACGTCGATTCTACGTCTGAAGAGCTTTAATTTCTATTTTTTATATATGAAATATTTTACTATTAACATTGTATTTTCTTCTCGATTAGCACAGATATGACTTTCGGGTAGCCCCGGCCACTAACAGGTCGGGTACCCCGGCCAGTTAAAATCGTGAATTATTTGAGCTAATTCGAATACATTTTCATTATTTCGATAATAATTCAATTGCCTGAAGTTAATGCTGACATTTGGGTCACATTTTTCCAATATTCTGACTTGTTTATGACATAACCTACGTTTGTACGGCTTACGCAGATTTCGTTAACGATAATTTCCCTGTTTCAAAACAGTGCAAATTGTTATTGGTGGTAAGTATTCGTTTTTATATTTTATAATTTGTAGATTTGGGACGATTGTGATTAAACAACAAATTTTGAAGAAAAAGCAGATGAATTAATAAAAATACCAATATTATTTATTGTTTATGATCATAATTATGATTTAAAATTAATTGTATTAAATTTTTATAATTTATACTAATTGATATGTGTCATTTTCCTGTGTGGCCGGTTCTACCCGACACAAGTTCGAAAGTAACAAAAATCGTTATATAAATCAATTGGCTATACTGACGAAAAAAATCGATTTTTGTAAGTAAATTGAGTTATGTCTTTGTAGGTACAAAGAATATTTCTATCTTTTGATAACTTTTTTGCATGCATTATTTTTCAAGTTATTGCATAAAATGTTTAGGTGGCCGGGACTACCCTCTGTTGTTTCCCCCTGAAAATTTCCAGAATTTATATTTAGCACATGGATGATTCTCTCAAAAAACAAAATTCAGAAATAGGATTTCATCAAAATAATTGCAAAAACATTAATATTGCAGGTTCTGTCTGTTAAGGAAAATATGGATTGGCAAAAGAAATGACAAAAACTGGTCACTTTTCTGGATAAATGGTTTTATTTACTTTTAGATCGAAAGAGAAGCTATTCGGGTTACGAGTATATGCCGTTCGTTATTCTGATTGTCTGCTGCTAGACGATCGATGTCATTTTTTTTATTGGGGTTATTTGATTTCAAACATCACAATTTCGGCCCAAACTAAGAAAGAAATATTCGTTAACAACAAACCACACAAAAGGATATCGGATTCCTCGCGGAGAGGCCAGGTTCCTTATTGAGAAGCCAAATTCCTTATTAAGAAGCCAAATTCCTCATTAAGATGCCAAATTCCTCATAAAGAGACCAAATTCCTCATTAACCCTTTTCGTCCCAAAACGACAAAATTTGTCGCGGGTTTTCGTTCTCCGAAAGTTTATAGATATCTTTGAGACATTGTTATGAAATAAAGGTTTCCTATAGTTTTTGGGTATGCACTTTTCGAATCTCATTTTCCATTTTTTAAATATGGCTACTTAAACGAAAAAAGGTGGAAAAAAGCAAAAACTTTTTCAGTAAACTTCAATTTTTAGTGTGAAGGAGTTCCGAGATCGTGTCAGGCTACAGAATCTAGTGGCATAATGCGTTTTAATAAAAGTTGGTCAATATTATGACATAAATTATAAAATGGCGCTATTTATACGGTTTTTTTTTTGTTATTTGCGTTTTATTAAAATATTTGTTGTATCTTGACATATATTTTGAGGAATATGTAGATTGTCTTTGAGGTGGCTCAATACAAACCTGTTATTAAATTTTGGAAATTCAAAATAGCCGATTTAATATGACTTTCAAAACATCTAAATACTTAATACTGGACAATTTTTTTTAAAATTCGGTTATCCATATTGGATTCGCCATTTTCAATTTCCAAATTTTAATAACGGATTTATATTCACCAAGCTCAAGAATAAGCTAGAAAAACATATTCATCAAAATACACGACGAGATACCAGAAATATTCTAATAAGATGCAGATAACACGAAAAATCCCAAACAATAATGCCGTAGTGAGGACGCCATTTAAATCTTAATATTGACCAACGTTTAGCAAAACTCATTATGCCACAGGATTCTAAAGCATGACATGATCCCGTAACCCCATCGCAATAAAAATTGTGGTTTACTGAAAATGTTTTCGTTATTTTCCATGTTTTCTTTCATTTAATTGGTCATATTTAAAAAATGCGAAGTGATATCGAAAAACTGACTTCAAATTCGATCATCCTAAATACGTCACAGTTTAAAAGCATTGGGACATATTATACTGACCCCGCTTGTCTTCCATATGGTTTGAAAAATGATTTAAAATTGATCTGATACAAAAAATTCAGCTAAATCGATTAAGAATTAATGGAGAGAGAATGAAAAATGTTAATAAAACTCTTGCATCAACTTTATTACAATAATGTGAAACTTTATATTTCGAGCAAATGCTTTTCATAGAAAGTTCCAATACTTTGGTAATAAAAATTAATATTTCTTATCAAAATGTTTGAAAAAATTGGCCTGCTTCTTAAAAAAGTTAATTTTATAAAAACTGTAAACCTATAAGAAGAGAATTCAATGCAAAATAGATTAAATAAATATGTAAATATACGACTTCATTAAAATACGTCTACATGTATCAGAATTCAAAATGCTGATGGAATTCATTTTTTTTTGGTTCTTTTAATCATGCATCTTTAATTCAAATTTAAAATCAGTAGTAGCATTACCACACTGAGAGACAAAATTTAGTCATATTTACTGTCGTAGAAATAGTTGATAATCAATTGGTCATTTTCATCATTTATGTAGTTACACCTACTACGAGATAGTTATTTGTACTACTCGAATGTAGCAAGAGTTAGCACTAAATAACTAGTAGAATTTACTTACTAGAAGTACTATTGTAGCTTTGCCGAATTAGTTCCATCATTATCAATTTTTTAATACGCAATTCAGATTTTGAAGCATTTTTACATGTTCCTGAACCGGAGACACAATTTTTTTACTTACTCTTTTTTAACTTACTCTTCAGCATTTCTTAAAACATGAAGCAAATAGCGACATCTAAAGATTAAGCAAGAAGAACTTTTTCATTTTATGACTTTTTTTTTGTTAGAAAAAGAGAAATGTAAAAGTTTCTGACACTAGCCTATATGCTGATATTTTTGCTTATATTTAACGTAAAATCCCCAAACGAAATTTAGAATAGTAATTCGAATAATAGATTAAATTTCAATCACAAAAATGTGCAAGTTTTTAAGAAAAATTACAATAGTTTGTAGGAAAATGAAATAAAACAAAGAATAGGTCTTCCTATTTTAGTAAAGTGAGCATGAATCGTCAGGAAAAAGCGTGCATTTTTCAAGCTGTAAGGCGAATTTACCGCAGAAATTGCTTATATGGCATTTTGACCGTGTCTGAATTTCACGCCGTGTTTCTTCAGGTAACTTGCCGTATCCTCAAAGTACGTCAGTCTGGGATTAATACCGTTATATACGCTAACGCGAAAAGTTTGCATCGCAAGAAAAAATACAGAAATACACAATGTACGTTCTTCACTTTTTATTTACGACTTTTACATTCTTAAGAAAAAACGCATAATTATATACCGCAATAATGTGACGGCAATCGAAACTGATGTTTCTTTGAAGTGTTTACTTTAATGTGCTTAATCTATTCTATTTCTTAATGCAATTTGAAATTAACATCTTGCTGTTATTCCTGGGTGTGGGTCGAAACCCCGACAAATCAAAAAGCCGATATGTAAAAAAAAACAGACAATCGCCAAGCTAACCGTCAAGAGACCGACAAAAAATGACTGTCCGGTGGTCGATATACCCATTTTTTTATGTGTCGGATTTTTTACTGTTGATTTTTCAAATTGCTGCTTTATGACTGTCCGTTTTTTGACCTGTCGGCGTTTTGATTTGTCGGGTTTTCAACCCGCACCACATCAAATTGAACAAATGAGAACTTACTTAATTATGAACAATTTTGTTACGTGGATGGTCTAATAGTTCAGTAATGGATGAAATAAGACAACTGGTTAAATGTAAAATACCTGCTAACATGAATCTATTCAATTCTTAATTAAAAGATTTTGTTGATCGGTTAATCTAAAAAATAAGGATCCGAATCCAATTTACGGTCTTGAGAATAAGAGTTGATTTTTAGGCTCCCTATTCATTCTCGAGTAAGTCAAGATGACATTATGAAGAAATCTTTGAAAAGAGCTCTTCAAGTATATGATGTTTGGGTACTATTGCTGTAACAAAAGAGCATTAGTTACTATTACTAATCGGTGAGTTCTGCTAACCGATACCGATCTGATTACCTTTTAGATAGTCCGCACAACTATCTTTTTAATGAAAATGTTTTTCGGCATCTCTTGTCAATTTTCAATTAACCTACTTAATACACCAAACTCTCATATATATATATATATATATATACCTCTTTTAACCATTTAAGATCCAAAATTCAAGGGAAAAACAAATTATTTCAAAGTGTGCAGCACACACAGTTTTCGGGGTCGCTGATTCCGAATCCGATGTTACTTTTATAAATTCAAAATGGCGGATCCAATATGCCGGACAAAAATTTTAAAAATTTGGGACCAGGTCGTGAAAATCCGTACTTTTGTGGACTCTGATTACGAATCCTACATCACTTTTTCGTAATCAGCGTCCAAGAAAACTCTCCAATATGGATTTTCACGAACTTGTCTCAAATTTTTTAAATTTTATCGGCCATTTACCATTTCAAAAACATATAGATTTCGTAATCAGCGATCCCGAAAAGCCCCGAGTAATGATTTTTATGAATTTTACTTAAGTTTTCAAAATATTGTCCGCCATACTGGAATGGCCATTTTGAATATCGAAAAATTGATATCAGATTCGGAAACAGCGATCCCGAAAACATAACTAACAAAAATTAAAACTACGTTTACTGCCTAATTTCTTCGGAATTGCATTAATAATATAAAAAGTGAAATTTTTAAACTTAAATATTATTATAACAAAACAATAAAATTCCTAAGTGTAGGTAATCTATTATTGACAAAAATAAACTCCTATCACATTAAAAATGCAAAAAAAAAGATGGAATATTAGGTATAAACAGGAAAATGTTACCAAAATACGAAAGCTGATGCTGATGCCATTAAAGTTGGAATTCGACGGGTTAGGTTAGGAAAAGCAACGTTCTGTCATCGATACTTTGTCATGTTGTTAATTCTGGTGTCATTATACATTGCAAACTGTTTGTCATCAGTATTATTAAAAATTGGCTGGTATTGTTTCAAGTTGACACATTTTGAAATAAGATAAGAGTCATCCATTTGGAAAAGAAGCTAATTGGGAGGGAGAAATGCAGCTTAGGAAGGGTTGGAAGTAAATAATTCGAATTTTGAACGATGTTGTTCTTGCGACAGGCAAGCTGAGCGTAATTATTGTACCATTATCGACCGCCCAGTCGTATACGTCAACTCTCTCTCATCCGTCATCACCTAAGCGACGACGCACAGGATGCGACTAATCGATAGACCCGGACAACTCCTAGCAGATGAATATATCCGATCTAGCTTCCTCTTGAAATGTGTATCGCATTTGCCGGGAACTGTTAATTTCGATTCATCTTCATCAAAGCACTCTTCTGGGGTTTTCGAAGATGCAAAGATTGTTATGCTCAGACAGCTCAATCATGACTATATAGATATGAAATGATGTTTGGCGAAATCCTTGATTGGTTAAGAATTTAATTACAGTTAACTGGAAACAAAAATCAAAATTGTAACTTAGTCTGTTTGCCAGATATCGGCAAGTAATGTTTTTTTAGAATGATGAATCATGGATTGATGCAGAAGATTCCCAGCAGAAAATTCGGATGGTTCCGAATCCTGTTAGATAAGCGTGATGTCTAAATATTTTATAGATTTTTATATCTTCGATTTGTATGAAATAAATTTGGAATATTCTTTTAAAAATACGTGAAAGATTCAGGATGGTAACTATAATACTTTTTGTAATTGTGTGCGTAAAGTTAGTGCGTAAAGTACTTTTGATGCCTGTTTTTCTTGCGTAAAGTTCACTTTTACGCACTCCCAACGACAAAATTCGTAAAGTGAACGGTCGTGCGTAAAGTTGTACTTTACGCACTCAACCAGGCATCAAAATTTTACGCACTCTCTTTACGCACCCAATTACAAAAACTAGGATACCTAACATGGGTCTAAAGTATAACTGTTACGCATCGGTCGGGAATTTTACACTGCATCACTCGGCGTCTTCGGCGCCTCGTATGTATAGTTCCCGCCCGGTGCGTAAAAGTACACTTTACACCCTTGTTAAGTAATATACTATTTCAAGGTCAAAAATAAAACGCGACGTAACACCCGATGTTGAGTCCTGCCGAGCTACTTCGCATCGAGATATACAAAACAGGCTTTCTGGATCTTTGCGCGTAATTAAAGACTTAAATTAATGTTGATAATACTTTTAAAGCATTTTATAAAAACGCTACACTGAGAAAAAAAATTAAATATTTATACTATATAAGTGGTTGCCTGTTAGCAACCAAATATTAAGTAATTTCAACCACATTTTAGTTGCATTGATTAAATGTTATTGAATCGGTATTATGATTTAATTGGAAGAATATATGGTTGAATTGACTAAATATCTAGGTGCTAATCGGCAACCACATATTTAGACAATATTACAAAATTTATTTTTCAGTGTAGAAGTATATCACTTTCTGATGTTTTGCTGTAATCAGTTTGGATGAAAAAAGTTAATATCAATGAGGTTCCTTTAAAAAAATGTACAGTTGTTTATTCGTGTATTGTATATATTAAATAGTAACTAAACATTCGATGGACGTCTTTGACGAGCAAATCGCGATGTTTTTCTGAAGCATGCTTTTTTTTGGTTCTGGCCAATTTTTTCTGCTGACAGAAACTCGTCTGCTCTATAACAGAAATTATCTAAATGTTACTGGAAAAATTTGTATTTAGTACTATTTTATTAGTATTTATTTATATTCATTAATGGAATTCTGTAGTATAAAATACTCTTATATTTACATTTATGTTATTAGCATTCTCAATATTCCTCAAGTTTTATATATTAGTTTTTGATTTAAGAAGTGCCTCAGTGCATACAATAACGGTTTACGCAACGAGCCACAATCCCAACCACGAATTAAAATTGCTACATCTTGAAAGCAGAATCTGTTTTGATTTTGATTTTTGATGAATTTGAGACCTTTTTACGGAACCATTAAAAGCTTAAAATTTACTACGTATTTAAAAAAAGAAAACAGGCTACGGCAATTTTCTATTATCGTAAGCAAACCTGTCACATTGACTAGAGCGTAATCGACGTGCAGCTTCTGTAAAGACCCAACTTGAAGTTAACTCAACTGCACAAATTGAATAAGTCATCTTGTCGTAATAATGTTAATAGTAGTGACAAATCGATACATTTCTCGAGAGAGTGTGTAAAATTGCCGTCTCGGGTTCGAGTATTACGTTTCGAGCCTGTTTCCTCCATTCATAAATATTGTAAAATACTTTAACGCGACAGAATTGTTAACCAAGTTTCTTACTGGTTTTTGTTGTATATTTACAGTATTGTTATAATTTGAATGTGGTGTCAGGCCATAACATTATTTCTAAAAATTACGATAAAATTATTATTTTTTACAATTTTACTCCGCTGCTTTTTAAATGTGTTTATAATCTTTCGGCCGTGTACTTTAGCAGCATCTGTCATATGCATATCTTCATCAATGGATAATATGGGTGCGGGTCGAAAAACCGACAAATCAAAACGCCGACAGGTCAAAAATCCGACAATAAAAAAGCCGACAGTCAAAAAGCGACACTTGAAAAAATGATGGTCCGCTTGTCGATGTGTCTATTTTTTTGTGAAAAAATTTAGTCGTCCGTTTAGTGACCGACAGTCATAAAGTCGACAGTCAAAAAGCCGACACGTAAAAAATAGACACAGCGCCAAGAGAACAGTCATTTTTTGAACTGTCGGTTTTTTTTTATTGTCGACTTTTCGATTGTCGTTTTTTTGACTGTCGCTTTTTTAACGGGTGCGCGTAGAAAAACGGAGAAATCAAAAAGCCGACCGGTCGAAAAACCGGCAGTCAAAAACCAACAATCGAAAAGCCGACAATCAAAAAACCGACAGTTCAAAAAATGACTGTTCTCCTGGCGCTGTGTCTATGTTTTTTATGTGTCGGCTTTTTGACTGTCGACTTTATGACTGTCGGTTTTTTGACCTTCCGGTTTTTCCACCCGCATCCTTAATTGCCACAATTTACGGTTTCGTAAGCAAAATTTATTAATTACCGGGTTTCCACCTCGAAATCGTATTATCGATGCAGCTGTGTTTTTTGTTAGGATCGTTGTATTCGATGCATCACCATTCAGTGACGTCTGTGAAGCTAGCACATCAACTATTAGAATCTCAAAAAAGCTCCGTATTCATTAGCATCCAGCATAGTTCTACGGTTCCTAATAGATTTTGAACATAGTTCTACTAATTAGCGCCAATAATCGCTAATTAAAGAAATGAGACGCTAACTTCGCAATTCACATGATAGCATATCAACATATTTTGAAGGTTTGAGAGTAATTAAGTTGTTTCCTGCAGTGTTCTATCATTTTAAAAGATGTTGGCAAGAGTCCTGTTGATTTCTAAAGAATTTTGAATTTTAAGAGCCTCGAGATGCCAACTTCACAAGTAAAATCATATTTCATTATCAAATCTTATTTTTAACAATGAAAATAAACTTACTTTTTTCATAGTTCAAATAAATGCCTGAACTTTTCGACGATTTTTTCGGGTCTGAGCCGCCATTTTGGTTACTTTCTCCTCTATATTCACAATTGTACATATTGCATATGAAAAAAATAATTCAATATTTTTATAAAAACTTATACTCTTACGTTTAAATATCTTGAATGGATTAAAATTATTCGTCGTCCATGAATGTATGTGATGCTTGGAACTTTCTTTTTAAAAACATTTTAATCATTTATTCCTGGCGGCGCTCGCGTTCGACCTGTTGTGCAAGGTTTCGAGACAATGCCGATTTTGGCATTAGAGAGTTCTCGTCATTGGCTCATCGGGAATTAAATCAGTTCATCATGTGAGGAACAGGTGATTGAACCTGAAAATGTGGATTTATGACGAACCTTCCCAAAAAGGTTCCGAGGGAGATAGCAAGATATTGAGGTAGAAAGGGAGAGTCAACTTGGAGAGATGAAACTTGCGAAACCGTAATAATAATATGCATCAAGTAAAACAATTCGGTTTCGTAATATCACGCACTTTGCAAGTGCTTCATAAGAATCTGCATGTCATTATGACGTTTTCATGTTTGTTGATTTAGATTTTCGAATTCGTAAGTTTTTTATTTTTATTTTCAGGCATATCATTTCACATATCATTTGTCAGTAGTATTTCGTTTGAAAATTAAAGTTCCAAACAATTGAAAACTGTGTTTCTTCAAATTTTTGAAAAAGAAACGGAAAAAGTCGGGAATACTTTTTTATAAAACATTTTTTTGTTAACGAAGCAGTATTTTTCGGTACAAAATTCTTTCGCTATAGGCCAAGAAAATATTTGTAGTATTAAGGTACATTTTTTAAATATTAAAAAACTAACATTGTTAGTTCAACGATTCCAAAATCGCGGACACATGCCAAGAAACCGAATTTCAAAATTTCGAATCATTGAAAAATCGACATTTAAAAAGCTGACACTCAAAAAACGATGTCTATCTAAAAGCCGATGAGTCATAAAGCTGTAGTATTCCTGAAAACAACAATATCAACTTTTTAAATGTTGATTTTTCAATGTTTCGGCTTTTTGAAATTCGGTTTTTTTGACATGTACCCAAAATCGCGACTGCAATGAAAAATTTCTACTACAAACAAATTTTCTAAGAGAGAACAAACATTTTTAAAAATGTGTTAAAAAGTATTCAGTTTTCAGTACTCAATTTTTTCAGAATGTATTGATATAATTTTTGATTTTTCGAAAATTCTAAAAATTAAAATGTTCAAAAAAGTATTTTAAAAAATGTGAACAAATTTGAGAGTAATCTTTGGCCAATTCCAGGATATTTTTGTTCTAATGAGATTTATTTTGCCAAAGAGAATTTCTTTAGAACAAAAATATCTTAGAATTAGTTAAAAAAATTTTACAGATTTTTCAACAGAATATTTTGAAAATTTCGAAATACTCTGTGAAACAAATTGAGCAAATTCTTTTTACATATTCCAGCGGATTTTTATTCTTAGAACGTTTTTTCTAAAGTTTATAGATTTTATGAAAAAAATGTGTTAACTTTTAAAAATAAATTTTTGAGCGGCGGTGGCTCAGTTGGTAGAGTATCGGCTTCGTAATCAGAAAACCCTGGTTCGATCCCGGCCTCTGCAATCTGTCATCGGGACACCTCTATATTTGTTTATAAGTGTCTAATAACGCCAAAGCTCGGGTGGTTCGGATTCCACCTTCATAAACGGTAGGTCCCGTCGCGATTTAGTCCCATTTGGGTTCACAAAAGTCGACGTAAAATAATATAAAAAAAAAAAAAAAAAGAAATTTCTCACTTTTGTCGCCATTTTGTGCTCACGATGTTAGTTTTTTTATAAATAAAAAATATATCTTAATACTACCTATTTGTTCACATTTAGTAAAGGTATTTTGTGACGGAAAATACCCTTCCGATGAGAAAAAATGATTTATTCAAAAGTATACGCGATTTTTGTGTTTTTTGAGATTTAAATCGCTTTGTTTAATTTTGTAATTAAGACACCTCAATTTTAACAACGCTATTGAAAATAAGACCTTTCAATTGTGTTGATCTACGATTTTCATTCAAAATACTTCATTCATATTGAAATGAAAAAAGTGTCCTTCCTGGGGTTAAAATTATATTTTCATCAATGAGAACTTCTTCCCTGACAAATGTGACACTTTTAACAATTGTTTATTACTAATGACAGGCGATTTATTGCGAAATATTTAATGGAGCGTTACTTTATGTAAAATATATCGAGTTTCACATTTATGTATTTCGTATTTTACCTAGAATAAAGTGTGATATAATGATGTTTAGTTACTTAAATAATTCCATATAAAATGCGCATTTCAGAATATTTACCGGAATATGAAAATATACTGAGGGAAAATAACTTTTTTATTATAGCAAACACAATAGTAATGTAATTGCACGTTTTTTAAAGTAACAACGGGAAATTTCGTGTGTTTCAGAATCTTTCAAAAATCATGGTTTTTCCGGAGAACTTGCAAAATAGCGAGGCCGCAGAGGCTTCGATTAATCAGCACTTCGCGCTACTGCATGGAGTGCTTCAGATTCAGGAGATCAAATTAATCGAAAAGCTACACGAACAGAGAAATAATTTAACAAGGAACATCGAGCAAGTCAGGCAACAGCTGAAAGTGTACGAGGAGCAACTGCAATCTGGTGTAGTGGTAAGTTGGATCAATTCAAACAATTACTATCGATTTGAACCATTAATAAATTCTATTTTTAATTAACGAAATTGTGCATCTAAGTTCACAAACAGTGGTAAAAAAGTTGTAACTTGTTTACTTCTATACATAAATCAGTGATAATTACATTATTTTAAAAAGTTTGCCGAAGACTTCATTTCTTGAAATCAACGGTCGTCGTACGTATTAGTATTTTGAATAAAAATTATACTTAGAGGATGTCTGTATTAATTTGGAATTGAAGCTGCGTGGAAAAACGAGCTAAATTTTTTAAAAAGTCAATTTCGAGAAAAACACAAATAATTGTTTAACCGTTTACAGAATTTACTAACAACGCTCATATTTAGTAATAACATTAACGGCGGATATCTAGAATATTACACGAACACCTTTATATGATAATATAAATTTTATTGCATTTATGGAAAATGAGGAAGAGGAGGAGGAGTTCCTGCATTGTTCTGAAAATCAATTTTGTTTTAATGAATATTTAGCAAAAGTAGGCTCTTGCATCAAGGGAGTCACCATTTTTAATTTGACTCCTTTCTCTTTAAATTATAAGAGGAAATTATTCTCTTTTTAGCATCATTTTTGGCCTAAAAATATACGGGATGGTCAAAAATTAAAAATTAACATTTTTTACCAGTTTACAAATTTTCTAACGAATAATACTGTATTTACTAGTTTAAGATTATCAATAGTGAAACTAATTGAATAAACTAATTTTCAATCATTGTAATCAAAGTTCCCAGAAATCGAAATTACTAACCGTTCATTTTTTATTTCATTCCCATGTATGGACATTTACAATAGGTTAATTCTTAGCTCATATTTTAATAGAAATACAAAATTTCGAAAGTGTTTGAACAATTTCTAAAAATTCGGTCCTTGTGCTTTAAGATAAATGTTATAGGAGGTGATCTTACAAAAACAAAGAAAAATTACTGTTCTGCAAGGGAAATTTGAAGACAGACTTGCAGAATAGGAATGTTTCATGTAGTGAAATGTAGAGATGACAGAATTTTTCAAATGATGTGATAAATACATATTAGATTCAACATGTATTCAAAATAATTTCGAAAAAAATGTATTCGAAGTTTAACCCTATAAGAAAATTTACCATAAATTCTGGCCGACATACTAACTTCTACCTAGATCTTTTAGCAGAATCTACCCAGAAAGTAGGACAGAATATACTCGGATCTGCCCAGAATCTGGTGAAGGAATGAGGCTATACGTAGTCCATATAGTCCATAACCTTTATGTGTCCTTCTTTCAATGAAACTTTCCATGTATTATTTGGGTTATTTGCCATGACAATTTTAAATCAGAAGGGTATAGAAAGGTTAGGATACAGAAAGGTAAACAGGCATGATATATATTTGCATCTTTATATGCTGAAACTTATTAAATTTTGTTTATTCAGTGATTCAGACCAAAATACGACAAAAATACAATTTAGGCTGCAAATTGTGATATAGATATGTTATTAATTACATTTTGCACTCTTTAAAAGTAATATTTTTAGTTTGGTAATTATCGGTAGATTCTTTTCAAGAAAAAATTCATTTTTTGTTTCTACGCCGAAAGTCCAGTCGGAGTCCAATTTCACCAGTGTTTTACATTAACTTTTTCACTACCTCAAAAGTAACTAATTGACATGAAACTACTTGGAATAGTTTCAGAAGAGCAAAATCTACCACGTTTCATGGTTATATGAGAATTTTTAGCACAATTTCCATTTTTATGTGCTTTAACCAAACCTGTTAAAAAAACAGTTGCTTGGCATACAATAAAAATTGAAATTGTACTAAAAATTCTATTATGAGATTTTGCTCTTCTGAAACTATTCCAAGTAGTTTGATATATCAATCAACTGCTTTTAAGGTAGTGAAAAAGTTAATACAAAACAAACACTGGTGAAATTGGGCTCCGAGTGGACTTTCGACGAAGAAAAAAAAAATTCATTTTTTTCTTGAAAAGAAGCCGATGATTACCAATCTCATCACGTTAGTTTTAAGAGTGCAAAATATTATTAATAATATATCTATATTACAATTTGCAGCCGAAATTTTATTTTTGTCTGAATCACAGAATAAACAAAATTTAATAAGTTTCAGCATATAAAGATGCAAAGATATATACAAGCCTGTTTATCTTTCTGTGTCCTAACCTTTCTATACACTTCTGATTTAAAATTGTCATGGCAAATAACACATCAAAAGTTTCATTGAAAGGATGGGGTAAATGTTCTGCGACAGCTAAATATTATGTTTAAGCAGTCCGGAGTTGATGCGTATAACATAACCTCATATTAGTACTGGTTGCGTTATTTTGTCAAACTTATGTTCATCCGGCTTGTTTTGGAATAAAAATGTACATTTTATCAAGTCTTTTACTCCTAATAATCTATTTGCTTTACTCAGATTATGTCTGTAAACATATCTAGTAATGTGTACATTTTTTTAAACGTCTGTTCACCAGTTTCTGTCACACTTTACCAGATTCTGGTCAGAAACCGTCGCCCCTGGGAGGAGATTCTGGCCAGTATCTATGACAGAATCTGCTCACCGACCAGAAATTATGCCAGATTCTGGCCAATGACTCCTTAATTTTCTTACAGGGAACAATAACTTTTTTATAGAAAATATGAAATTTTGGTCCGAATAGACTCTTCGTATGCAGATATTCTGTTGTACATTTTATGCTATCCCATATTTGTTATTTTCGATTTTAATGGTGCAGCTCTAATAAAATAAATAATGGAACCATGAAAGTTGATATGTATATGTTACAATTATTTGCAGATGATATCAACGGTTAGTAATAATTTTTCCAATGTAAACTTGAGAGCCGTCATCGACAAACTCAATGAAATGGCCAGTGCACCATGCCACGTTCTGTTGAATACTTTTGATACAAAGGAAAATATAGTGTAAGTTGTTATTAAGTTGCTCTATCTTGCAATTATTGAAAATTCAAGCTGTAAAAACGTGCGCATTTATGTCTACATTCCACCATCTCTATACTTTTACAGGTTGGAAATCGATAACACTATAATAGATGCCTTAAACAATCATTGCAAAATCAAAGTGCCTGAGATGCCGAAGTATAATTTGATACCCACAAGCAAGCTACCAGAAGATTACATCGCTGAGCCACTTGAGGAACAATTGGGTAATTACGCCATAATGCTCAGTCATACAATTATCGGTTAATCTTAAGTCGAAAAGCAAGGAAAGTATTTCACAGACAGTTCATTTGTAGCAATCGCTGTCATTTAATTAATGAAGATTTCATTAGAAAATTCATCAAATCTTTGATTATTTCTAACTGTATTATTTTAAGGTTTTAAATTCTTACATGAACTTTGGATATGAAAAATAAAAATAATTGTTAACTAAATGCCAAATGAACACTCTGAAATTCTGAAGTGAAAATTCAGAAATTTCACTGTATAAAAGTGAAATATCTCCGTATGACAGTGGCAATTTGATCACTTTAATTAACAACACTTTCGGAGATTTCATTGTAACCCATTTAACACCTGAAAGAACAATTTTTCCCCTGTATTTTCGGTAAAGTATTTCGAAATCAAAGGTGAAAAGAATGGATAGGAACATATTCTAATACTTTCGAAGTCGCTCTTTACGATTCCCAAGTCAAAATTGAGTTTCAGCCATCAGGAATTCCCATATGGAGCCAAACTTGAAAAAAATTGGAAATATTTATTTTTATGAATAACAAAATTTCAAAATATTCCAGTATAGTCTCTTGGAATCTTTAATTAGTTAGAACGCTCCAGAAATGTTTAATGAAATCTTCATTAAATAACTTGGAGGACACCATCTTGAGATTGTTACAATGGAGGGGAGTAAAAAGCAAAATGTTTTCATAAAATTGATATATTTTATACACCTTCATTCATAGTTTTAATAGAATCACATCATTCTAATAACTGAAAAAATATTGATAAGAATTATTCCAAATTTTGGCTCCATATGGGAATTCCTGATGGCTGAAACTCAATTTTGACCTTTGAATCTTGAAGAGCGACCTCGAAAATACTGGGATATGTTCCTATCAATTTTTTTTTAACTTTCATTTCGATACGAAATACGCGATTGAATTTGAAGGGAAAAAAGTGTCCTTGTAGGCGTTAATGGGTTAAGAAATTCTAAAAAAGTATATGTTTCCAATAAAACAAAGTTACGTACTTTTCATTTTCGTGGATTTGCCCATATATTGTGATCTTTAAGCCATGAAAAACTATTTTCATATATTTATTGTGTTAATTACGACAAAAATTAACTTAAGGTTTCCAAAAACTTTATTATATGTACTTTGTTATCATGAAAAGAATTTGAAACTAAAAAAGCAGCGTAAAACGTTCGACAGATTTTCACAAAACATTTTTCGGCACCATTTTCGTAACGCCTCTTGAGTGATATAAATTTTAAACGGTCCAGGTGTAACCTACTAATGTTGACTCCAGGATTTCTGGTAGGATCTCACCTCGATTTAACCTTTGGTATTGGCCGTTAACTAATTAAAAGTTCAACTAACTCTTGCAAAATAAACTAAAATTGTAACTAATTTTTAATTAATAATGTAATTAAATTTCAATGAAGGTGGCATATACAATTGAGCGCGAAGATCGGTCTTTTAGGAACTGATTTATTAATGAAAAATACTTGTTTTGGGTATACAGATATATTTTAATTATTTATTATTATTTCTTTTATTGGTAAAATAATGATGAATTTGCCAAAAATTTAAAAATCATTTTCTTGAAAATGAAGCAAAATACTACTTTGAATTTGTTTGTAGCATATATAGTAGTTAGTAATATATATTTTTTAGATTATTCGATCATCTAGCTGCTAGTTTCAACAATTTAAAAATGTATTAAAAAACGATCGAAAAATCAAGGCATTTTGATATTATTTTGTGCAATATTTGCCCATTAACAATAGTTTTTCTGTATTTTTCTCATTGGGAATCCATAGAGCGTACTTGACAATAGTTCGAAAGACGTTTTTAAAATATTAAAAACATTTTTTTTCTCGAGAAACTAGGCTCTAGTTGACGTACCCGTTTATCTTATTTGTTGCAAAAAATAAATTGATGTTTTTGCAGGACTTTAAACAATAATTTTACAACCAAATATCATCAGAAATTAGTCGAAAACAAATTAGTAACATTGATGTGAACAAATATATTTAAGTTATTAGTTATAAAAAAAGGTAAGTTGCTATGGACGATTAAATGTTAGAGAGAGAAAAGACGAAAAACACGCATAACGTGCCATAAAAGTCCCTTCTTGTCATCCAAAATTTTTGAAAATTAGTTCTAAAATTATTGTCACGGTTAGTGACATTTTAAAGAAAAAAACATGTGGCCTAACAGTAATTGCAACTTTTATGGGGTGTTATGTGTGTTTTTCATCTTCTACCCCTTCCCCATCCGTACTCCTGGGCTTAGAAACATTTTTTATCATTAATTGGGTTTATGCATGACAAAGATTGAACAAAAATTTCCCTCCACCAAAAAAAGAAAAAATTTGTATTATTGGACCCCAACGTTTCAACATCATTTTAGGATGTTATTTTGTTTTTTCTATCGGATATGATAATAAAGTGTCATCCATATGTCGAATGTAAAACGGTTTACATTCTACTTTTGAAATAAGTATATTCTCTATGAATTCCATGAAAGTACTGGAAATAAAGGAGAACCTATTGGTACCATGAAAGAAGACCAGTGTATTATTTAAAACCAATTATAAACCATTTTTAAATTACATTCTGGGGATGGTGGTAATTTTTTATAGTTCATTCCATTATCGTTCTATTATTAAGGAGGTTGGTATAGTTAAGAATTAACAAACTGATTCTGACGAAAAAAAATTACCAAACGTTAATATGAATATAAAATGAATTCCCTGAAAATGTTGAGTCATTTGGATACCTCAGTGTTGAGAAATTATGAAAAACATTTTGTGCCTATTAACATGGTGTCTTATGTAAAATGTCATTTTTCAAGTCTTTATATGCGATATTTATACAAAATTAACAAATAGATTTACTTACAATTAATGTCGATTAAAGAAAAATATATAATAAATGTTCGAGAGAAAGAATTAGATCGATTGTTTACGGCAGGTAAGAGAACTTCAATGAAATTGTTGTCAAAAGTTCATTATGAATATGAATGAGGGTTGAAGTTAGTTTGGTTTATCGTCGCCAGAGGCAGACGCAACATCAGCATCCCTACAAGAGGCTTCCGTGATTCCTGTTGTAGAAGTTGAATTTTTATCCCATCATAAGTGATTCCATGCTCTCGCTTCCGCTTTGCATTTCATATCCCAAAAACATAAAATCATACACAGAAAAAAATAAGTCTTAAAATTGTTACATCTTAAATTCATTATCAGGTAAGGCTTAATTTAAGCCCGAAATTGCTTAAATTCAGTCAGTGTTTTGGCTTACTTTCAGTGAGCAAAACTGACTTTTAGACGATATTTTGGCTTAAAATATGATTTATCGAGCTTATGGCATCTAAGTTAGACGAATCTTATTTCAAACCAAAATATCGGGCGAAAGTCAGTTTTGTTGTCTGAAAGTAAGACTTTAAGCCTGAATATTGGTTAAATTTAAGAAAATTAACGCAATTTTGGACTGAAATTAAGCCTCACCTAATGATGAATTTAAGATGTAACAATTTTAAGACTTATTTTTTAGAGTACAATGACAATATACGAATAATATTTTATTATATTCAGAAAATTTTTTGTGCCAGTGTTGTCTTTCATTAAATTTGATATGTTTTATATAATTTATTTATCTAAATAACAATAAATCAATTTAAATTACTAAGAATTTACATACGTAAATTATACGTAACTATATCAAACATGTTTTTGATCAATTTAATGAAGTAAACAAATTTTGTTTATCCACCTTACGTATTTCTGTTACTGTAACTAAAAATTACTAAATTTTGTTTCAAAAAATTATGAAACGTTAACCGTAAAAAGCTTCTGTTACATGTTTCAGAAAATTCCTATAGAAATTTTTAACAGTGGACTTCCGAACTAATCAAAATTGGGCGAAAATAGCACTTGACTCCCTACGTACCATATCAATCTCCTTAATAGGATTATTTTTATTGACACATTTGTAAACAGAGAAACTACATCTAATGACATGATTTTGTGGTTATCTAGAATAAAATATGATTTAAGATTTTGTGAACAATGCCAACTGTATAATATCGTCTTACATTGTCTTTTTTCGTTGGATGGCATTGAAACTTTCTTTCTAGGAGTTAGATTTTAAGTTAATTCGTATATAACAATTCATTATTTAATTGCAATTAAGCAGATGCATGTGAAGTTGTCAATTTTAAGATGATATTTTCTGAAATGTCCATTTAATGTCCATGTTCACGTACTTTATTGTTTGCTCAAAGCACCACGTGTGGCATCTGAGGACCCGCGGCCGATGTCACGCGCTTTGACTGCTACATCCGTCGCATCCCCATCGCCGCTCGAGGTCGTCGACAGTATTGGCACAGGCGGTTTGCCGAAAGGTAAAAGCTAAATGAAATTCCATTAACTTAACCAATTTTCATTATGAGAAAAGGCTAATGAATTTCTGAAAATTTCTAATTGCTCATTTATTAATTGCATCTCTCAAAATATCAATTCTATAAAGTTCAATGGCGGAAGTTACATTAACGCAAGAATGCAAAATAACTTTGAAACTATTTAGTCAAACGGTTTATCAAAAATAGTTTCTAAATTCTCCGATTTCCTGTATTTTTTTCATCTGTATCATTGAATTTCTTTATGGAATTGGTGCACTTAATATGGTGTTTATATTCTATTATTATTGTCATTAGATATAATATTTTCTGATATGTTTGTTTTATTTGTTCAAAGGTACTGCAGATCTGGTCGTAGTTACCCATGTCAACAATCCCGTTGACTTTTATGTACAGACAATTTCTAGTCAGAAATTCAGAATCAACCTCGACACTAGCATAGCAACCTATGTTGAAAAAAACCGTAATCAATGTGAAGAAATTATTGAAAGTGAGTAAAATTGTTATATTACAAGAATTATGTAAATATAATATTCTATTATACTCGTTGTTAATGTACAAGTAATTCATGATTGTAAAAATTATTGATTATACAAGGTGCATTTTCATTATGAGGTGTAAGTACAAAGAAATATTGTGTGGAAAATCTACATCAAATCAATAGGTAGTTCTTATTTATTGTGCCCGTCTACAATAATTTCAAATTGAAATGAAAGCTTGTGAAGTAATGTAATGGTTTAAATTAATATGAATCGTTTCACCTGAAAAGTGTTCAGATGACTAGTTGAATCTCAACGAATATAACTTATATAGATAGAGCTTACATCTTATTAAAATTACAATATAAATTCATGAATGCTGAAGTTATTATTATAAAGCTGATAGTAAATCACCGCTAAATAGTTGTTTCGGTTTCTTACTTTTCACCAAATTCTTTAGTAAATACCTACACTTTTCTTAAGATATTGGAATGCATCTAAAGGTAACAACCTGTATTATCCTGGACGATTTCGATTTACCTTTCATTCAATGCATAAATGATAACCCAAACAATTACGGAACAAACGCTTAATGTATGTCAGTCACCACGATGGTATACCATGGAATTAGTTAATCTTATTAAGGCTAAGAAAAAGACGCTTAAACGCTGGAAGGAATCCAATAAAGTCTCTGGTTGGGTTAAATTCAAAGAACTCACGATGCGCTTACGCGGTATTTAAATAAAAGCTGAAAAGCACACCTTTCAATTCGATTCTGCTTATAAACTATCTCTATAAAAATATTTAATTATCCATTATATCCTTTTTCGTTTTATATTCATTTCGTTTTTGTATATCAAAATATTCAAATATCAAGCAAAATTGTTTAAAATAAAAATGAGTTTGTTAATCAATAATTCATTCCAGTTTTTTCCATATTACTTTCCACAATAAAAATAATAAATTTTAGATGCATCAATAAGTATTCAATGCTACTTTCATAACGTTGCATTATCTCGAAGACAAATTAAATATATAGGGTAAATGTACCAATTACAATGAGTTTGGAAAATCGTCATTTTTAATTGCACATTTTAAGAGTTTAAAGTAAAAATTCAACATTTAATTTTTTTAAATATATGGATGATCATCCGTTGAATCGAAACGCCGACGTATGTCATTGGTTAAAAAGTCAAGTGAATATTTATAAAAGGCAATTTAAAATATAAATAGAATGCTGGTATTACTACGAGTGTATTACTACGGATGCATGCATTACTACGCGTGTATTACTACGAAATTATAATAATAAATAAAAAATTACAAATATTTATTTGGTTTGTATAATAGATTTAAGTTCTGAATAAGGAACACTCAAAATAACAAAATTGATAAAATATGCATAATTAAACAAGAAACAATATAAAATTTATAATAAAGGATAATAATTATATACTAGTACTTCCTAATTTTGATTTCCGTTAATACAAATTATATGCCTGTTTTTCAAATAAGGCACAATACAATATTATTTACAAATATAATTTATTTAAACAGTAACATAGAGTATTTTACCATAAAAACATTAATACTGGTGACACAGTAAAATTATCACATTTGAACTATTAAAACGAATTTATAATTTTTTTGCAGTTCTTCAATTTGTTTTATCCATTTCCTCTATCTCTTTTCTATTGATTACCGTCTCTTCAATTTTTTTCTTTCTTTCTTCTATTTCTTGCACCTTTTTTTGTTGGGTCTTAAGTATTTCTTTTTCTCTTTTAACTTTTAGTTGTTCTCTTTTTAGCTTGTTTTCTTCCCTTATTGTTTGGCAATTTCTTTTTCTTTTTTCAATTTCTAACATTTTTTTCTCAAAACAATATATAAAGTAGGTAGGTACCTATAGGCTATTAACGGTATTGAAAACATACCTTTGTAGGTTAGGTATCGAACTTTTATATCGTAGTAAAATTCCTAATAAAAATATTAAATATATAAAATGTCGTTTACATTTTTTATTATTACTGTATTTACTTTCTCTAGAAATAACTTTATTATAATTATTTCTGTATCAAGTACTTATAAATACATCAATTTCTAAAGGGACTCGCAACCCACTGACAGCATAATTCTGTGTTCTGATAAAATAACCGATTTTCAAAGCAATTTTAGATAAATTAAAAAGCGCTTTCTATAATTTCTCAGCGATAATAATGTTTATTATAAATTAAAATTATAATATCATTATTTTGTGTACTTGATATAGCCAAACAAATTTTTAAATTGCTATTTTTTATGAATTCGTAGTAATTGGTACATTTACCCTAAACACTAGTACACTGTTTGCAAACATGTCAAAATTCCTATTTTTTTTTTATAATCGATGACTGTAGTGCATGTATCGTATTTAAGCCTTAAAATCATGCCTGTTTTATCCGCACGCCTATGAACTCATTTCGAGTGTCGGCAAAGTATCTGTTTTAAACTAAAATTGGCAGATAAAATTGACAGTCAAACATAGAGTTGACCGTGATTGTTGATAAGCTGCAAGAAAAGATTTCACAATTTAACACTCAAATTTAACTTCCAAATGTTGTTGGTGTCAAATTATTATTTTTCAACAAAGTAAAATGAAAAATTCAGAAAAAATCTACTCATCTCTTACTTTTCAAATCGGACTCTATCACAACAGAGAACAAATAAAAATTTGTGATATTATGTTATGTCAAAAACTAAGCTGCAAACACTGGGCGATTTTGAAAAATGTTATACGAATTGGAATAACTTTTAATGTATGACATATATTGGAAGAATTCTTTTTTAAATTAAACCTAAATATATGAACATTAAAGTAAAAATAAGAAAAATTCTCCAAAAAATTCGACAAACTGATCATAATATAAACAAAAAGTATTATTGGAAAATAAATTATTTATATCCAGACAATATTAACAGAAAAGTTGCTAACAATTACTAAAAATTAATTGAAACAATTATTAGGTCCAACCTCTAGTGATACGTAGTCTTTATCCCTTAAACTATCCTAATATAAGACCTCATTCCTAATCAAATATTTGATGACTCATAAATTCTCTAAAGTAAAAATGAAAAATTGTGATTGCAATACTTGACTTTCTTAAGGTCGTTAAGAAATTTTTTAACTATAATTTTTTGGACATTAAATTTCCCGTCAGTGTCAATGACATGTCTCATGATCCGATGTCAGAAATTTCGTTTCTCGTTGAAGAAAAAAGATCTAGATCAAACACAACAATAAAGAAAGATGGGTTCCAGTCCGGAACAACTTTTGTTAGTACTGAATTGTTCTGTAGCGCTAGTTTTCGGGATATGGATGGAATTATTGAAATGGATATTATTATATAATATTTTATTAATATTGAATGAATTCATTATGTTTATATGATGTGGTGAAAATTAAAAATGATTGGAATAGGGTACTACGATAATTCCTGTTAAATCGTGAGTACTGAGTATTTCAACAGAATCGATTAAAAAACGTAACCAACTTAATTTCAATGATGATGTGTAATATATTGTCGTTTATTACAACGTAGCATATGGCAGATTCAGTATATGCCTGCACAATGCCTACGTGCATTAGTACACACCTCGAATTGACACATTATGTGGTGCCTTTCGCAGATAAATTATACATTGTACAATCGGAAGACAATAACTGGTATCGGGGTCGCGTTACGAAAGTCAACGAGGAGCCAGAGGCACCGGCAACATATGAGATATTTTACATCGATTTCGGCTTTACAGAAAATTTTTTACCTGCCAATAAGATTATGACTATAGCACCTTACTTAATGGAAATTCCGCCGTTAGCCATTCATTGCAGCCTAGGAGATATTGTACCTACAAGTGGCGAGTGGACGGAAGAAGTACTCAATTTGACCAAGAAAATCATGAGAGAGTAAGTACTGATATCTTTACAAGGTTCAAAATTTTCATTACAGAAATAAATGTAGCAATACAAAATATCAGGACAAACGTGAAAATCTAAAGTAGCGTTACTCAATATTTTTGAGCATTGACCATTTTAGTTATCTCGTGTAATATCCCTTAAATGCAACTTTTTAAAATAGTATTTATTGCTTTGGAGTAGACTAACACATTCAGGTATCATTGAATAATGTGTCACCAAAACAAAGAAAATGTCACATGCCTTATCACTCCACATTTAAGCGAGAACGTTTTTAAATTCAGTCTTTTGGTAGTTAGCACACCTATAAAACAAAATATAATGTTGCAGGTTTTAATGTCTACAGTTAAAGGATACCACCAGTTTTATTTGTAATTCTGTGGTTAATTCTGAAATTTATTTGCTAGTTATTTATATATAGAATATTTATTAGTTAACACAGGCAATTTTAAACATTAATCGTGCAAGAAGGTAATGGTTTTCAAAGTCTTTGGTAACAAAATAGTCCATGTAACAAAGTGGCGTGCTTGTCATTTTTAAATGTTACACAAAAGAAAGTCAACCGTTCCCAAGAATTGGTCATATATATATGTTTTATTTTGAAAATAAACGCGTAAGTATCCAAAATGAAAAAACCGTTGAAAAGTTTAGGAAGTTCTTAGAATTGTTCAAAGAACATGCTGAAATTTGTATAGAATTTTTTAAATACTTTTTTATGTTTTCGATCTTTCTACAAATATGTCAACCTATTCTTTGATCAAATCCAACAACTTTCTATTCTAGAAAATTTTAATACTATTACATTTTTGGTGTACCTTTTCCATTTGCACACATTTTCAATTCATAATCTGTTCCAATAAGAATATAGTAATGAAGAATTATGCGTTTTGAAAAATGAAACAAAAATTTATAGCAATCATTGTTCCGAAATTTCTTTTTTCTTTGTCTTTTATTTTTTTAAGTTGAAGGCAGAAAACAGACAAAAAACAAAAGGCAGTTTGTATAAATAAAACAAAAATTCTAAATGGAATTTAACCTTTGCAAAAACATTAGCAAATTCTACATTTTTAGGAAAATAATCGTATATAATTTTTTAGGGTTATATTTTACGTTAAATCTAATATAAAAAGTTAGCTGGATCTGGATCTACCATTTTCTACATACTTGTACGATTTCGTAAAATATTTCAAGAAGTTATAAATTGCTTAAATTGTTCCCATGATCTTTAATAATCAGAAATCGTGTTTTATTATTTTTTAAATCATAAACGGCCGTTTCGAAATCTGCCAACATTCTGAAAATCAAACATTTTTTAGGTTATATTCGATTCGAATTTTGGTTAAACAGCATCGTTTTATAAAGTAGCTATTAGTATACTATTTTGCAAAACTTTGAGATACAGACATTGAAAATTAATAAAAACTTCAATTTTTTATGTTTTTTTATCTTCATCTCTTATAGTTAATTATCGTACTTTTCGTAGGGTGTAAAGTAGAAACGTCCTTTTTTAAATTTATAATTCGGCACTTTTTTTAGGAACCTAAATTTGTTGACAGTTAATAAAAAAGTGAATATTTCACGACAAATATTACGAAATTCTTACTAAATAAATGGTTTCAAAATTTAACATGTGAGCACTAAAACTGCCACAGCATTTAGTTAGTCAAAGTTATATAATAAATGTGCGAAAAGTATTACATGATAAAATAAAAGTAAATACTTAATTAATATCGAAACAGTAAATATCTTTCATTATTACTATCGTTTTCTGCATTACTTTTTATCTTTGTCACTATTCTGTCTTATTTTAAAATTATGGGTTACCTACCACAAGCTTTGATGGTTATATTTAACCACTTTTTATTATTAAACATGCCTTGATCATTCAGATTAATTCACACAAAGAAGAATTGAGAATTGACCAAGAGACCGAATCGTTTATTATTGTATTTAAACGTCACTTTCGTGTAAAATAAATAGGGGGTGCTACTATAGTAGATCTACTCTTCTTTACAATAAAAATACTTCTACTTAATGATATCGATATTACCTATACGGTTAAACGTGTTAATCGTAATTATTTAGCAGCGCAGGTAGTTTCAAGTTTTGTTATAATACAAATATAGATATAAGATGGACATTCTCATCCCTAGGGTCGTCTTTGTCCTCCCCTCGGGCGTGCAACCACTATCCTACACTCTAGATTCCTGAAAGTGAAAGTTGTGCCACTCTATGCTAAACGTGACTTTTTCACTATTTCTAAAGTGGAAATTTCACTTTATTTTAGTGGCATATTTCCAATCCGATCGTTTATGGCCATATCGAGTTTTTTGTTTTGTTTCGAACGATCATTTCTGCAAAATTTTTGTTTAAGGGTGGCACCTCAGAATGTCCCTGTCATGTGGCTATTTAGAGAAAAACGAGGTTAAATGTGTCAAATTTTTAGACACTTGAAATCATAACTTCTTGATATATTTTTCGAAATCGTAGTAGTACCTAATAAATGGTTGATTCAGATAACGGCTAATTTTACATATCTCCAAAAGTAACTTACAATTTTCATATCGAGCGTGAGAGTCAAACTGACCGTAAGAATCTTGTATTAGATGTTACCGAATATATATTATAAAGAAACTATACATGATTATTTCCTACCAAAACATGGACTTTTCAACAATGCTTTTTTGTACCTCAGTTGTACACCCCAGCAAGCGAGACCGAATAGGATTGGATTGAAAATTTCAATTCATTTTTAATTCATACTTTGATTCCGTAAATATGTATTCAAATGGATTGAATTCAGAAGAAAGTAATCCATCTGTATTCAATTTTACGAACACAATTAGATAGTTTTGAATCCGTAATATTGAATACAGATTTATTCAAAGTTTATTTTTTGATAGAAAACTTTTTTTGGATTGAAATGAATACGCTTAGATAGTTCTGAATCCGTAATGTTGAATACGGAGGCAATGTATATTTTGTTTTTAAGAAGGAAACTTTTTGGATTGAAATGAATACTCTTGGCTACTTTTAACTCCGTAACGTTAAATACGGATGCATTCAATGTTTCGTTTTTAAATAGGAAACTTTTTTTGGATTGAAATAAATACACTTGGCTACTTTTGAATTCGTAATGTTGAATACGGATGCATTCATTGTTTCATTTTTAAATAGGAAACTTTTTTTGGATTGAAATGGGTACACTTGGATAGTTTTGAATCCATAATGTTGAATACGGATGTATTGAAAGTTTCGTTTTTGAAATATAACTTTTTTTTGGATTGAAATGAATACACTTGGATAGTTTTGAATCCGTAATGTTGAATACGGATGTATTAAAATTTAATTTTTAAAAAGAAAACTCTTTTTGGATTAATAGGAATTCAGAAAGTAACCTTTTTATTCGTATGAACGAATAGAATTGTATTTACGTATTAAAATGGATTCACCGTTGATCAAAGTATGGATTCAGAATTTAATCATTGAATCCAATTCTATACAACTCTATCCAAATTCGATTGCTGAGACGTGATATTCAATTCAGAATTCTTGTTTGGTCTATATGTACTGCCTTCTGGAGACTTGAATATTAAAAATAAGGATGAAGCATAAAAAATGTTGGCTTATATAAAAAGAAATCTTTAGGAATTTTTTATTTAAAAAAATAAGACTTTCGGAACAAAGATTGCGGAACAAATTGATCACAGAATGCGCTAAATTTGTGTTTCTTTCTTTCTTTATTCATTTTAAAATTCACAATTCTTCATTGAATGCAGACAATAGTAACGATGTAACGAAACACACTTTTGACAGATACAGAGAATATAATCATCCATGTATTAACGTAAGAAAAAGTCAATGATAAGTGTTATTTATTGTTTTATTTTTTTTGAACATATATTAAGAAAATGTAAATATATTATTAAGAAATTGTTCTGGAACAGAAAGTTTTTAGAATTGATCACAGAACCGGTTGACATATTTTCAGAATTTACTGAATAACACAGGCCAACAAAATGTATACCCTGACGACTTTTTTTAGTTAAAAAGCGAAAAAAAAAGTTGTTCCGCCAGAAAAACTTACCGAGGAGGTGCAAACACGGTGTTTTTTGCACGTTTAGGCTAGAATGTCTTAAAATCTTTTGAGATCGGCCTCATTATGTTGGCCTATGTAATCTAAAAATGTACAAAGATTAAAAATTAACAAAATTTTTAAAGAAAAACTAATAACATTTTCAAGGTTGGATAATACGAAATACCAAATAAAAGATTTTGAAAGTCAGCCCTGTTTCGAAATCTTGTAGTACCTTTTTTTTTCATAAAACAAAAGCAACCTTTGAAAACCCAAATAGATTCAAACTCGTTAGATATAAATTTTACATGATTAATATTTCGTTACAGCAATATCTAAAATTATTTCTGTGATTGCTGCAACATTTATTTTTTGTACTTTTAGGAACGACCTCAGAATGGTCGTGAAGGATGTTCAAGGTGCATTGCACATTGTGAAAATGTCTAAGTACCCATCGAGTGATGGCATTGCCCCGATCGACATTGTGGATTGGCTCGTGTTTACGTGCAATGACGTAAAGAAACTCTCAACTGAAAATCTTAAGGTAAGCTTTTCTCTTGTAATACCATATTTCGTTATATGGTTCTCAATACTGGTTGGTATTTGGTACATGAAAATAGATAAAAATATTGAAGAAAAATTTTAGAACAAACGTAATAATTCTAAAGACTGAGTTTTATTCAACGCTGGGGAGCTTAAATTTTATTTAGTTGTCGTGTTTTGCATTATTTTCATTGTTTTTACAAATGATAATGGAAATTCTTTTCTGCATTCACTTTTGTATCATTAATTGAGTTGATATTGTCAAATTATTATTCGTATTATGTGGCAAAATACAGGACAAATTAATGCAATCGTTAAAATGTCTCTTGTGTAATATTAAACAGAGATATTAAAGTTATTATTAAAAAAAAATAATTTACTCCGAAGAAAGCATATTTCGAAATCCGCCTATAAAATTGGTAAAGTCTGATCAATTTGTCTATTTCTACTTAGAATCTTTCCTTTCCGGCACACTACAAAGGTTACACTTACACATTTGTATTTTTTCATGTCCCACAAGTTGGCTTCGTTGAAGAATTTGCAACGGATCAGTTCCATATTCTTAGAGCTGTCAAAAAAGTAACTAGGCACGAATTTCAGGTTATAACAATAAATCATGTGATTAGATGATAAATATGCATTATATAAATTCGGAAACATAAAAAGAATATACGATATATCGGAATTCAGCAACGTTAAACGTTATTTGATTGATCAGAATCATATGACAATGTGCTACATAATCTAATTAGCATATACGATTAATTATTCGTATTTTTAATAAGTGAAATCATATATGAACAATAGCGTCCCCGTCAACTAAAACGCACCGAGGAAAGTGTCTTTTACCAGCTACTATCCCTTGTTTTTTAATATTATAGCCCTTAAAAGAAATATTATAATTGGTAAATCCTCCATCTTTTAGCATTTGTTTTTGACAGGTTATACGAAACTGTATTAAACTTTCCTATTTTAAAAGAATGTTTCTTTACGACTGCATTTTCAATATTTTCCATTCCTAGATGAATTTCAGTAAACAAAATTGCTTTTAGTTAAAGAGAAAAGGCTACCATAAACTGACATACAGGTTAGAAAAATCTAAAATCTTCCTTTTTGTAACCGGTAATAGAAATATTACTATCCCTATACGTAAAATGCGCTCTTTTATAATACTGGGTAAAAGCCACTTTTCTCTGTGCGATGAATCGTTTCGGTACATCATATTCTTTAAATCCAATGTGAAATATTTGCAATATATTAACCGGAAAATTGTCGAGACTGATTTTTCGTGTTTTTCTATATGGTCTTTTAGTTGATGGGGACGCTTAATTGTTCATTTATGATTTCACTTATTAAAAATAAGAATAATTAGTCTTATAAGCTAATTAGATTATTTAGCATATTGTCATATCATTCTTATCAATGAAATAACGTTTAACGTTGCTGAATTCCGGTTTATCGTATATTCTTTTCATGTTTCCGAAGTTATATAACGCATATTTATCATCTAATCGCTTGATTTATTGTTATAACCTGAAATTTGTGCCTAGTTATTTTTTTGATAGCTCTAGGAATATGGAACTGATCCGTTGTAGATTCTTCAACGTTGCAAACTTCTGGGACATGTTTTTTCTGCTGTTTTACTTTTCTGAGCTCTAAACTTGATTAAAGGGTTTAAATAATTTATGCATAACATTTTTTAAAACTTAAAGACAACTCTTCCATTAGTAAGTATTATTCAATCTGAAATAAAATCCCAATTTTTACTACATCGAAAATATAGTCAAATATTTATTTGAATTTTACATAAGAATTTATTGTTTCGAAAGAATTTCTGCCAAATATGTTATAGATTCCTTAAATTTGTAGGCTTAAGCAAACAAGCAGTTTGTAAATTTATTTATAAATTAATCATTAACACATTAAAAAGTATATATTGTTGGGAACTGAACAAATAAGGTGATTTAATGAAATGAATAGTTGTGTATCTGAGAGTAAATACATCACAATGAATTCATGAAGATATTAAGCAATTTTTAATCTTAATCGATAGTTACTAAGACTTAATATAAGGATAATAGTAAAGACTAAACTTATATGTTGGACATACAACCAATCGTGTTTATTTGTGAATTCTATTGCTTAATTAATTATTGAGTTTTAATGCCGTAATTAAATATTTTTATTAATTATTCCTATCTTAACCTAGAATACTAAGATAATAAAAAATGAATAAATAATATCAAAAAATCTGAATACCGATTCGAGTTTCTATCGATTCGAATATTTTTTCTATTTTTAAAGGCATGTACAACGAAGTGGTTAAGAATGTAATTTATATTCTAATGATGCTAAATAAATAATATAATTTATAAATATGTAATGATTTTAACAAAAATATTAAAAATATTCAAAGAATGATTTATTTTTAAATTATCGGGAAATAAATTCGGACACATGATAACATTGAGCTGCTGAGAATGCAGAACATGTATTGAAATCAATAATCTGTTGCATTTTTTCGCAGCGGATGAATCCTAATTCCGTTCAAAATTTCTACAAGTCGCAGCTAAAGACGAAGGCATTTGAAACAGTGAGAATTTCGCATGTGGAATCTCCGAATTCAATATACGTACAGTTGGTAAGTTGCATTATGCTTAGAAAAGTATATTATTTTTAATTCATTAGTGAGATATTAGGTTAAGTTAGGTGACTAGTAGAAAAATATGATTACTTAAAACCGTCGATTGTATTAAATGTTCCATTGTCTCTCTGTGGTAAGGTGACCGAATATAAGAAAATCTGTTTGAATGAACAGAATTTCAAAATTATTAAAACTTTGTTTGAATAAATTGTGGTAAGTGCAAAAAAACTCGAACTAAACAGTTTCGGTTTTCGTTGCAAAAATTATGCAAAGCAAACTGTGCTCCATGTTGTTCTGTTTATCTATTTATTACTTACCGGTTTATATTTAAATCTACAGAACTTTTCACTGTTGAGTGAAAAAAAAACACGGTTTCTTTTAAAGGCATAGCTTTACATTTTATTCTGTGGTGATAAATAATACGTACCAAAATGCAATTCTCTGGGCAGAATTCATTGTTAATGGAGTTTCCGGGGATTTAAAAAGGGCTGTAATTAAAATGGGAAATCGGGATATACTTCCGAAGTGTTAATACCTACAATTTTTATTGCATCTATGGTTTCCGACATATTTTAGTACGATGATTGCAAATTTCAAAGTTCATTTTTAAGGTAAAAACTAAGAAAATGGGGTTTAAAGGTTTTTATTGCGTTTATTTTCGAAAAGACATATGACAATTTTAATATAACTAAACGGTGATCTTCGATCAAGTTTAAATAAAAGTATCGTGCACATCGCAGATTTCTTCTGGGGTCTTTTTGGGATTTCCTAACGATTATTTTAAGCCGTCAATGAAAATGATCGCCAGGGGGAAACTCAAAATTACTCAATTTACAACATTTTTTTAAAGGTTTTTGTAAATATTTCCGTCAAAATAGCATTTAGATTTAGTTTTTTGGCATTAAAATTTAATTTTTTAATCAAAAAGATAATCCCGATATGTGTAAACTACTTTTATACTTTTTAATTCCAAGGATGTTCAAAAATAACTAAAAATAAGTAAATTTTGTTGTTTTTTTTGTCAATTTCTTTTTTATAATGTTATTATCCGTGACGAAATTACCATAGGACGAGTTGTACCTTATTAGATTATCTGTAAAACTAAAAAAGTGTATGTATCTGATATGGTTCCAAAGTTATATAGCAATTTGAAATTACATCATAAGAAAAATAGTCATTCAAGTTTTTCTATCGATGAAACATTTTAAAAAGGGACTCGGATTTTATGGAGAACAGACCATGGAATCGGTCCATGCTGACTTTAAGAATGTATGGCAAAAATACAAGGTCTCAACAGACCATCCCGATTATCCGAACCGACTACTTCGTGCAATTTGCGAATATAATAGTTTGCATTCCTTTTAACTATTCAGATGTAATTATGTTTTGCATAAATTTTAATTTCATTGACCTCGTTTAAGTGTACTTCTTTCATTGTAATGTACAAACTTATTGTATCATCGAATGTAAAATATATAATGCATTCTTAATCATGGTTTCATTGATCTTAATCTTAATTTAACAGTGTTTTATCACTGGTTTCTGCATACAGAAATGTTCATCGATAAAACAAAAACTTGAAAGACTATTATTCTTATGATATAATTTCAAATTGCTATAACTTTGGAACAATATAAGATAGATACACTTTTTTAGTTTTACAGATATTCGAATAAGGTACAACTCGTCCTATGGTAATTTTGTCATGGTTAATAACCTTATAAGAAAGAAATAATAACCTTGTAACAAGAAAAAAACAACAAAATCTACTTCTGTTTGGTTATTTTTTAATATCCTTTGGATTTAAAAGTATAAAAGTAGTTTAAAGATATCGGGGTGTCTTTCTGATGAAAACATTAAGTTTTAATGCAAAAAAACTAGGTCTAAATGCTATTTTGATGCAAATATTTACAAGAGCCTTTTAAAAAAAGACAAAAAATTTCAAATACAAAAAATACAAAAAAATACAGAAATCCCAAAAAGACCCCTGAAGAAATCTGCGATGTGCACCATACTTTTATCTAAACTTGATCGAAGTTCACCGTGCGTGATGAATTTTGGTGGGCTGATTACGAATATCAATTAACATTGTCAACAAGGTCACCAATTTTGTCAGAAGGATTACACGGGTCTACAAAAAAGGTGGTCTTGGATGCTGTTGAGAAGCAGTGGGCCATTTATAAATTTTGTGTGCAGAATCCGAATCCGAAGTCAGAATTGGTTCATCATGTGAGAATTTTGAGATATTTGAGGTTATATTCTCGAAAAAATGCGTTTTTTTGCTATAACATTTTTTTTGACCTTCTGTACTATTTGCATATTTTAGTACTGCCGTTACCCTTAAAAATTAGCTTTTATTCGATTACCGACGATTTGTCCTTATAAAGTTACGGCCATTTTGATATACTAGATATGTCCCATTATTGTCATGAGCATATGATTTAGATACTTTGAAGGAAGATATTTTTTGTCGGGTATCTTCATTTAAAAATTTGTAGTGGGGATGTTTGGCGTTGCCGAATACGAATTTGAAATCAAAATATTAACATTTTTTAGACGGATTCAAAATGGGTAAATAAACAATAAAGAATAAAAAAAGTTTTCAAAAAATATTCACAATATTGAAGCGTGTTTTTAGACATAAATATTCAAATTTTATGTAGTTATTTATATTTATACAGGTGTCATGATATTGAATTTTACCTTGAGCTTGTTCTCCAAGGGTATTTCACGGTAAATTTGTTTACATGTATATAATAATTTCAAATTGGCGTATCTTGGAAAAGAAAAGTCGTAATGGAATTCTGCGCATCTCATATTGAAGAGATAGAGTAGTATATGATCCATTGAGAGAAAAAACTCCTAAAAATGTTGTGTCGTCTGCACATAACCTCCAAAATAGAAAACAAACGCATTTTTCGTTTACATAACCTCAAATGTCTGAAAATCCTGACGTGATTCTGATTCTACGCACAAAATTACGTCGGAAATGACCCACAGCGTGCCAACAACAAAACCATGTTGACCTGTATTAGCAATGTAGATGGCGATACTATCAACAATTAAAATATGTATTAACAAAATAATAAAAAGAGTTAGCAAACATCTATACAAATTACAGAACAAATCTTCATTAATAATGATAAACAAAATGTGTAATCTTTTTTTCTGTTTGTAAATTAGTTTTACTTCGTTTCGTTTCTTGTTCTCGACGGTTTTACATTATAATTCTATTCACTTAGTTTTTCCGCATATATGTTAATGATTTTCAACCCTTTTAATCCATATTACATGCTGTTGCATAAGTTTCAACTTGGCGGGTAAATGTTTGTCTTTCGCCGTCTATCTTATACAAATATTTGTTTAAATGTTGAGAAATAACTATCGTTTTAATTATACTGTTTTTTGTTAATAATGTTGTCCAGATGGAATACAAATCTAGCTTAAGCTTATTTCTTTAATCGACTCGACAAATAAATTGTCGCGTTCCAAATGCTCACGCAAATATTATTAATTATCTGTGCAGGTAAACATCTTTATATGCTTTTATTAGTACACGTAGACAACCTAACAGGTAAAAATTAATACACCTAATCACCTAAATTCAGGACATTGAAAATCGAACACGTAATCAGGAATGCATGTTTTAAATCTTTATTATACAGAATTGCTATAACCCAGCAATAATAAGCATCCATGCAATATTCCTTAAACTAATTAGAGAAAATTATAATTAGAAATTTAGGAAAAACTTAATAAAATGTACGAAGGGATTTAATCTATTATATACGGGAATATCATGTTAAAAAGATTGTAAATAGGTACAGATATTTAATTTATGTTTTTGCTAAACTACGAAAAATAATGTCGGTCGATTTTATGTTGATTTTATATCATGGCTTATTCGGGAGTTTATCAATTTATGGAATATTAGCCTGGGGTGGAGCATATGCTAATGTAACAAATCAGTTGTAAACATTGAAAAATAAGCTATTAACGATTATTTTAATATAAAGTCTAATCCAAAGGGTTTTAGGAATATTAAGAAACCGTTAAAAATATACAGTAGTCCTTCCCTTATTCTAATTTCCCTTATTCTAATGTTTTCTCTTCTCCTATTCTAATATTTCCCCTCCCGCGTTCTCCCCGCTGACGGGTGTGGCGCATGTAATAAAAGAAAAATACAAAAGTGAGACAGCAAATCTAAGTAGTCGGAGAGAATGGAAAATTAAAATAAAGGAAGAAGTCCGCCATCTTGCATGACTGTACAAATTAGAATAAGGGAAGGACTTCTGTACTAAAGATGTCAAATTGCAGCGATATCATTTATGTATTCTGATTTAAAAGGGCAATTTATAATGTTAAATGAAAGGACAAGAAATAAGAATAAGTTGTCTCTCGTACTCAGAAAAGAATAGGTGAAAAAATGTCTACTAATGCGGGGCTGATCTTTTATAATAGTTTACCAGAATCACTAAAAACTTTAAGTGTAGCAACAAAATCGTAAAAAAACATTAACAAATTAGCTAAAGTTGCAATAACTCTTATGCTATACTAAATTTTTGCTATTTGAATTGTAAATAAAACGCTTTATTAATTCTTTGTTTTATTGATATTTGTAGATCTTATATATAAATTCTTTTTTTTTCATATATTATATAAATTATCTAGTTTTCGCGTTTCGCGTATTGTTACGTCTTGCTTGCCGCTGTGGAATTATTCTGATTTGTTCGCTTTTATTTATAGTATCAGTTTTAAGTTTAGTTTATATAGTTTTAAGTTAGCTTGTAAGTTAATCCAGGCCTATGTACAGATAGTAACAGGTCTAATCAACATTGTCATTTGCAATTTCAACATTCAAAATCGACATTTGGAAACTCAACATTTAAGAAATTCAACATTATTTTTAGTTTATTGAATTATTGAATTATATTGTATTTTGAAAATTAAGTGTAATAACATTAATCGTAAAATAAATTAAATCTTAAATGTAGGTTAATAATGGTCAATAATACAAATGTATTAAAGAATTTTATGAATATTGTGCTCGTGTCCACTGACATATTCCATTAAATTAGTATTTCGGTTGGGTTAGGTTATATTAGGTTATGTTAGGATAGGTTAGGTGATGATAGACATATTGTTGAATGGTATGTGTTAATGTAACATGATTGTGTTGAATGCGCATGACATTTTAATAATTCTTGTAATTTATATTTGTTCTTCTTGTAATGTAATGTTTAACAATTTTATTTTTTATATTATTTGTTGATTTAGTCAAATGTTGAATATATGTATGTTGAGTTTGTTTTGTGTTGATTAGACATGTAACTGTACAGATATGAATTATATCTCAGTGAATAATAATAATATATTTTTGGTCAAAGTTATTTATTTAGTAATTAAAATTCATATATGTATGACTATTACAGTTCTGAAAGATGGTAAATGCAGAGAACTTCTGAATTGATTCCAGAAGTATTTTTAGCCTCCTTTTCGAAATTCATGTAATTTCCGTATATCCAGGCTTTTTAATATTTTATTTTTATATTAATATTTATCACCATCAATTTGTATTTTTAAAATTAATTTTAAAAATAAAATATTAAAAAGCCTCGATATATAACGGAAATTACATAAATTTCGAAAAGAAGGCTAAAAATACTTCTGGAATCAATTGAGAAGTTCTCTGCATTTACCATTTTTCAGAACTGTAATAGTCATATATATATATATATATGAATTTTAATTATTTAATGTTTACGGTTCATTTGCAGAAAAAATAAGTTATCATTTATTTATTTAGTTCTTAACTTCACTATGAATGACAAACTTTTCAAGTTAAACGTCGAATGGGGAAAAAATCAAAAGAGTTCAATAAGAGTTCATCAAGAACATTAAAAAATGAACTTATAACTATAAATCGAATGCGATCATATTAAATATATGTTACAACTTATTTTTCTGAGACCTCTATAGATATTACTAAAATTTTTCGAGTCGACGTACAACAAAAATACGATCTACAGTACTCCTTCCTCGCGCATTCTCCCCAGTGACGTATGTTGACGTGTGGATTTTCTAAATACAAATAACGGCGCATGCGCAATAAAAGGAAAAGAGACAAAAGTGAGACTAAAAATCTAAGTAGTGGGGGAGAGGGGAAAATTAGAATAAGGGAAGAAGGCCGCCATCTTGCCTGACTGGACAAATTAGAATAAGGGAAGGACTATTGTACTTCAGACTGGCTGTATTTACTGTTTTTATGGTACTTTCAAATATTTATTTAGAAGTAATGTTGTCGGAGAAATTCAGTTCAAAAACTGAAAAGGTAAAGTTGAAAGTATAAACTCCGTTCAAAAATTAGCATTAATTAGGGAACGGTTAGACTAAAAGTGTAGGAAAATAAAGTCGGTCAGTGCTTTACGAATTTACCATTTCTGTAACCCCGAATTTTTGTTTTTTCTTTTCCAGCAAGGAGATACGAAACATAGTATTGAACAACATTTACAAAAATTCAATACTGACATGAACAATGAGAAATCGCATACAGAATACCACCCCGGTGATTTTCCTTGTATAGGTAAGTAGGACATTGGTGTCAATATTAATATTCTAGATTATGTCTATTATTTACATGAAAATGGAATAAGTTTTGTGGTAGAGTAATTATAAACAAAATGAAATAAAAATTGTTAAAGGAACGAGAATAGAACATCATTTTATGAGGGTGTAAAATGCTACTATTGCGCATAATCTGCCTTTGTCTGACGCTGTTTTGTATACTACTACTAAAAACAGATTTTCGCGACCAATTGCAGTAAAAATGAAATCGGTGACTTGCATCTTTAGACGTACATTTAAAACTGGGTGTAACTATCTACGAAAGAAATTTTAAGAGACAATTCAGTACCTTATTTTCGTAATGCTTATTTGACATTTATAAAACTTACTTTTTAGTAAGGTAAAAGTAACGGTTCAGGTCATTCAGGTACTCTTTGAGATTTAGCTTATTTAAACTGTGATTTTATTTTCTGTTCTTACAACTATAATGTGCTATTTTCTAATAACCAAATTTGAGACTATTTTCTTAAGTTTTTATTAGAAAAAACCACATTCTAGTTGTAAGAATACAAAATAAAATTTATAAAAAAGAAATAATGATAAAATTGTTTACTAGAAATGACAAGACATTATTTTTTAGGTGTAAAAACATGCAAGTTTTTAAAATGTACGCTGATTTGGGACACAACATTTTGATGTCTCATAAATTCGGACACGTAGGAATTTAACCACCCGTTTTTAGTTTTGTTTAACCCTTATTTTCCCAAAATGAGAGAAGCAGGTACGTCAACAGCAGCTCAGTTTCTGCAGTACACGGAAAAAAAACTTTTGTAGATTCTGCCGAAGTCACTTAAGCAGAATCTGCCGAGTCTGAACTTCGGCAATATTTGCCGAGTTTTTTCTAAGCATTCTGCTTAGCCAGCTTATGTAGATTTCCATGGACTGCCACTTCAGCGCCGCGCCAGTATACCTGCGACGTTTTGACACGGTAGTCTTCAGTTACGCTTACGTTGGAACCAATCAGAACATTTGTTCACAGGGGGAGATTTCTTATACAGCGTTCTGATTGGTTCTAACGAAGCGTAAACGTAAGAAAGTACCCCGCGAAAACGACCCCTTATCGATATATAATTATAGTTTTAAACAACATATTTTTTTGTTCTTTGTAACCTTCATTCCTGAAAATTGTATTGGATAATATGGATTCTTTCGTAAAAAATATTTTAGAGTCTTGGGATTTAAGGGAATTAATGAAGATATTTGAAGGTATATAACAATTCCCTACATACCTACCATTTTCTTTAATTTTATATCTTTTATCTTCTTTTTTTAAACATTTTTTTGTACTTTTGTTACTCTTATGTAAACTTCTTGGACAGCGAATTTATTCAAAAATTGATACCAATTTTGGGCTACCAACAAAAATTTTTTTAAAAATACAAAGATTTTAAAGATGCAGAGAAGAACATTTTTTTAAATAACTCATTTGATAATCAATCAGAATTTATCGAGATAAATGATGAATTGATTCAATCATGTGAAATAGTAGTTTCTACTATTGAAATACAGAAGGAACCGATTCTGTCCACTCGTTAAGTATCAGAGTTGTAACATTTATTTTATACGTATTTCATATATATATTTTTGTATGCAGTATTGCATATATTTTACTTATTTACTACAGAAGCACAAGAATTTACAAAATACTTGGAAAGTGATTTTTCAGGAAGGCTTGTTTTAAGTAAATTCAAACAGACCAATAAAGTAGATACCTCGATATTAGCTGAGAGTCATATCAATCGTGAAATTTTATTACATAATAATTATAAGTAAAAAATCAAAATATAAGCAAAAACTGAAATGTATTTTGTACTAATTTTGTTACCAGCAACAACTTTCGATGAACATTATTATGCTTATTCAGTATTATTTGATAATGATAACCGGGTAATGAAAAAACTAAATACTACATTGAATGCGATTCCAGGCATATTAATTAAAAAGAAAATGTCATACTATGTTGCGATTAGACATATATTGTAATTAGTTATACTGTATTTGTAATCAGTTACTTATTTTATTGAATAAAAGTATATATTTGTAAAAAATTGTATAATTTACTTCCCTTATAAGATATAAATTATTGAAAATTAGATCTTTCAATTTTTTATATCGCAATAAAAGTCATACTCCATTCTTTCCAATACAAATTTAGAAATTCTAATTAATAAAAGAATATAATATATTACTATTTTAAAGATAGTAAGAAAACTTAAAAAGTGTGAACAGAATTGAAAAAACAATGTCATCACACAAGTGAACGTTATGAAACAGAAAATGATGTCTGAAATACAATGCAAATTACATTTTCTTATGTTTCTCTGCAGATATTTTTTACGCTTTCATACATGATTTAAAAATCATATATGTTTTCAAACAATTTTATATATACAATCAACTATAGGAGTATAAGTTGAATTTTAACGAGTGCATATCATTTACACAAACGTAACAAATATAAATTCCATGCTACTTAATAAAACCCTCAATGACACACCCTACTCTTTAGGCTTTGCTCCTTAAATTTTATTTACATTTTACATGTATTCCTTGTAAGTATAGCTAGTTTTATCGATTCTTGGCCATCGGTTCTCCACTTGTCTTTGTTTTTACTTTGTGTAACAAGCAATGACAAGAGAGACTCAGCAGCCAAGAATCGATAGAGCTGGGGATATATACGCAATTATGCAAATGTCAAAAATATATTTTTATTTCTTTTAAAACTTTTCACTTTAGGAGGTTAACCTGATTTTTTAGTTTGGTTAACCGGATAAAATAATATATACATTGACACATACATTTTTAAATACATGATATATATCACACAATTCACTGCTTCATACTTTTATTGCGCCAACTGAAGTACGATTCTATATATATACTGTAAAAAAAATTGATTCTTTTACATTACATTGTATGTAAATTTACATTCGACTGTACTTTTACATATCATTTCTATGTAACACAACGAGGAACGTTGTACATCTACATTACAAATGGTATTTCACTGTATCAAATGAAGTAACTAAACAAAATGAACATCTTATTTACCACCAGAGTGTGAAATAACTATGTTAAACGGTTGGAAGTAAATCGATTCATGTTTAATGAATTACCACACTCCGGTGGTAACTGAACTGTTTGTTATGTTACGATACTGCAATTGATGTAGTAAAATAGCATTCGAATTGTAAATGTACAATGTTCGTCATTGTCTTAATCAGAATTGACACGTAACATTGCAACTGACTGTAAATTTACATACAATGTATTTTAGGATGGTAAATTTACCATCACCTTTTTTTACCACATAAGAGAGAGTAAGGGAGATTTTCTAATTTGTGAGATTAACATTTAACCTCAAATTATTGTATATTTGAATTATTAACCCGACAAACTAACCTATTAAAAAAATGATATTCAAATTAGCCATTCAAGCTACAAAAATAGTTGTCATGCATCGAAATCGAAATAAAAATCGGGAAAATCAAGAAAAGTTGTATATTTTCCGCGGCGCGCAGGTATACTGGAGTTTGCTGAGTCTGGACTAGCATTAACCAGCACAGCTGATCAGCTGATCAGCAAGAGTTGACCGTTGAGACTCGGCAATTTTTGCCGAAGTTACTAAATAGAATTTGCAGAAAAGTCGTATACGAGTTATTGGGTACATTCTCTCGACATTACCAAGCAAATATTGCCGAAGTGACAATATAAATTTCACATAATGTTGGTTACTGAATTTCTTATACAAATTTTATTTGAGTTTTCGGCAGAATCTATAAACGTTTTTTTTCCGTGTAGACAGAATTTTTTTAATTTTTGGAAAATACGTTTCCGACTATTTTGAGGTGTGCTCTACCGATTCCCGTCGAGCAAATGGCCAAAAAATGACTATTTCTGCAAAAATTTTTCAAAATAAAAAAAAATGCCATGTTTTTTAGGTCGTTTTTTTTCACGATTTTCTCCACCGAAACGGATTTTAATGAATGAAATGCATATATAAAAAGTGATCCCAACTGTTGAACATAAATAATATACTAACAGAATATTTTTTAGAAGCAAAGACCGATTCAAAATGGCCGCTAAACGAAACATGTTTTTTAAAAATTATTATTTCCTTGAAATAGCTAGCATAGAAAGTTTTTTTTAGTAATATAATGATGATATAAATATTGACTGATTATGGACTAAACTATAATAATTTTGAGTTGATAAATCTAAAATAGCGGATCCATAATGGACGTTGTTCCATAAATGTGTTTCAAAGTTGAACATATATGTTAGATAATTACGAATATCATACATATTTTCACCTGACAAGATCAAAATCGATGATTCAATATGGTCGCTAGTACACGGCAGTGAATTTCATACACACTTTACCTTCGTTAATTAATAGTTTTTAAAAAAGTTTGCTTTGTTTCATGGCCATTTTGAATCGGCCATTGCTTCTAAAAAATATTCTATTAGTGTATTATTTATGTTGAACACTCGGGATCACTTTTTATATATACATTTCATTTATTTTAATCCGTTTCGATGAAGAAAATCGTGAAAAATAAAAAAAATGACACAAAAAAACATGACAATTTGTTTTCATTTTGCAAAATTGTTGCAGAAACAGTTTTTTTGCCATGTTCTCGACGGGAATCGATAGAGCACACTTCAAAATAGTCGTAAATGTATTTTTCAAAAATTAAAAAAAAATTCTTTCTATTGCAGAAACTGAGCTGATGTTGACGTACCTGCTTCTCTCATTTTGGACAAAATAGGGTTAATAGTGAATAATATGTTACAAAGTTTCAGACATTTTTTTGAAATCTTGAACTATATTTTGCATAAAATTCAGACTATATAATTTTTATCAAGAATTCTTGTTCTATAACTAGTTTGTGTAAATTTATGAATAAAATATTACATAACTTACTATTTTTTAATCTATTTTCAATTTCCTTAATTATTACTAAAGAGAGAGAATAGATATTTTTAATGATCATTTATTTATTTTGTCATGAAGGAAAACAAAGAAGGAAAACGATTACATATAAAAATATTGTTTACTCATGCCATTCACTTAAACACCAATTTAATGACAAAATTTCTTTTGGGATACATTTTTCGTGACTACATTTCAAAATACTGTATTTTTGCTTCTTACGAGCTATTTATTAACCCATAATTTGCACACGGACTTCAGCATCGTTTTATTTATACAATACAAATTTTTTTAAAATGGAAAATCTATATCCGACTTGTTTTGAGGACGCTCTTTCGATTGGCTCTACTGAAATTTTCGAGAAATAATGTTTGCCACATTTTTTTAACAAAAATAATGAAAAAAACACAATTTTGTTTTTAAATGCATTTTTCACTATTATACCCGTTTCAGAGCACCTTCTAACCCATCAGAAACGTGTTCCTGACTTTTTTACTTCAAAATTTTATATTCACCTATTTTTATTATATTATTCGAGTTTTGTGTGACCTATTTTGATTTACCGAAGCCGTAACATCCCATAAAATCAAATTTCAAGATGGCGACTGCCATATGCTCAGTTAAAATATGTGTATTTCCAGTTCTGTTACAACCAAAATTGGTGTGAAATTTGCCAATTAACAATCTATGGGATACTGCTTCCGGAAATCAAAATAGGTCCCACAAACCTAGTAGATACGAAATAATTGCTATTTCAACAATTTTCAACGTTCAGACGCCATTTTGAAATGAAAAATAAAATTAATCAAAATATGTGAATGTATAATTTTGAAGTAAACAAAACCGGGAACACGTTTCTGATAGGTTAGAAGATGATCTGAAACTGGTATCATAGTTAAAAATGCATTTAAAAAAATGTGGTTAAAAAATCGCGTTTTTTTCGATATTTTTGTAAGAAAATGTAGTAAACGTCATTTCTCGAAAATTTCAGTTACGACAATCGAAAGAGCGTCTTCAAAACTAGTCGGATATAAATGTTTCCATTTATATGGTATAAATACAACAATGCTGGAATCCGTGTGCAAATTGTGCACATTTGAGGTTTAAATGCTTAAGTTGAATCGGGTGAAATGTAATTTACTTGAGAATTTTAAGTTTTTTTTCAATTTTACGATAGATTTCTGTGTCTGAGAAGCGTAAAGATTTCATATCTTCTATGCTTAAAAAACATTTAAATGACATGACAACTGGATATTCGTATTTCTAAGTCTCATTTACTGCAGCCTTGACATTCCTCTTACAATAGTTTTTACAAATCTACAAACAGATCCTGAAAAGTATTTTTTTTTAACACAGTGTAATTATTAAGATATTGACAATTTATATGTCACAGTTCATAAAAGTTTTAGCAGAGATTGTCTCAGTAGGCCAGTCACTTCTTTTAGTTTGTAGACTGAACTCACTCTCGGGGTATTTTACACCATAAAACAATACATAAGCGACTTCCTTCATTCCGCAAAGTACTTTATGTGCCGTTAGACGCAGTATTTCGTCATTTTTTGACTTTTCTAATTTTTAAACCATCTAATCTCCAAATAAATAATTTAAGTCGTTAATTACTTGTTATACAGATGCAGATTTTTTTCTGAATTAAATAATACTAAAAACTCCATTTTCACAAAAATGTCGTTTATGTATCTTTTTATTTTGGTACGCAGTGTAAATTGAAATAAATATTTTAGTAATGGAATCATTTTTTTGTTTACTGTTCTTTACGTATAAATTAACCCGTTTTGTCCTGAAATGCCGTAAATTTTGACTTCTTTTCATCACGTGCTTTCTTACGGAAAAAAATTACTCAATAGTTTTGATATAACCGTACCTATTCTATTTTTTCTTGAACTTCCTAAACCCGGTCTCAGATTGACGCTCTCCTACGCCAGTTTTTTACTATGGCGGTTTAAACATAAAAAATTGAGAATTTTGAAAAAATTTGTATAAATAATCGTATTTTCGAACAGGAAACCGTGTTCGGAACAAGCTAAATCTCTGTATCTAGTGGAGTAATTAGTTATACTAAAAGATAGGATGGCTATTAATTCACCATTCAAAATGGCGGTTATCAGTCAAAATTTTGTTGAACAATTTCTGAACGATCTATTCGTTGAGAAATATAGTGAAAGTTTTTCAGATTTTTTTAAACGAAGTTTTGAGAAAAATTTTTGTTCAACATTTTTTTCAAAATTGTAATTTATTTACGAAAAATTCTGAACAAAATTTAGTGCATTCTCTGATGAATTCTAAGAGTTTTTTGTTCTTTGCAATTCTTTCCAAAAGTTGATAGTTTTCGAGAAAGAAAAATCGTAAACTATAATATTTGAAATTCATTTTCTGAAATTCTTGTTCAAGAATGCAATGAAAATTTTCGAAAAAAAATGACAATTTTGAAAAGAATTTTGAAAAGAATTTTGAAAAGAATTTTGAAAAAAATGTTTCAAAACTTCATTTAAAAAATCTGATAAAATCCACTATATTTTTCGGTGAATTCCAAGAATTTTTCATTCTTAGCATTTTTTAATACAATCATAATTTTTCAGTTAGAGCGTCAAGAAATTTTTCAACAAAATGTTCACCGAGGTCCGCCATTTTGAAGCCGTGAAGCATTTTGAATATTGAATTTAATAACCACCCTATCTTTTAGTATCACTATTTACTCCACCAGATACAGAGATTTAGCTTGATTCGAACGCGGTTCCCTGTTCAAAAATACCATTATTTGAACAAATTTTTTTTAAATTCACGATTTTTTTATATTTAAACCGCCATAGTAAAAAAATGGCAGCAGATATGGTAAATCTGAAACCGGATTTAGAATGCTCGAGAAAAAATACAATAGGTGTGGTTATATCAAAACGGTTTAGTGCCTTTCTCCATGAGAGAGCACCTGATGAAAAGAAGTCAAAATTTAGGGCATTTCAGGACGAAACGGGTTAAAATATAACTTTTAATAAACTCATAATAGGTTACAAATCTTAAATTGTCTCATAATTGAGACATTTACCTTATGACACAGAAGATTTTAAAAATAGGAAACATAAAGGTACTGTTTGTTTATGCAGGAAGACCGTGTGCTGTCAAAGCGGAACGCAAAGTTTGGCATCGTGGTATAATAACGGACTTGCCAGATCAACGTACCGTCGAAGTATTTCTCGTCGATGTCGGTTCTAAGATCAGGGTAAATTACAAGAAGACCCGAAAGCTACCATTGCGTTATACGAATTTTTCAACTCATGTAAGTTTACACGATTATCAATGTCCTGATTTTTTTCAAATATTGGAAAAAAAAAGATTAAGCGGATATTTGAACTCGTAACCTATGGTTTTTTCAGTTTATTAGGCGAGCTAATAACTTTTAATCACTGGAACATAGCATTCCGTATATTTGAATTTGGCAGAATTGAATTAATAAGAATGTTAAACCAACTATGTAAATAACCATAGAACTTTTCCTATCCTAACAGGCAATCGAAGTTAAATTGAGAGACGTAAGGCCACCGGAGTCAGACGATGGTTTGTGGAATCCACAAGTTAATAATAATTTAAAACTTTGCTTAGAGGGTCAAATAGGAAAAGTAATGACTCAGGGTAAAAAAAATGATGTCTATGAAGTCGATATGTACGTTGATGATGTATACGTGAATCACCAATTGGTATCAGAAGGTTTCGCCGAAAGCACAGGATTCAGGTAAATCATTTCTTAGTACTAAATTATTTTTGGTTAAGCTCCATTATAACACAAAATTAACAAAATGTATGATAATATAACTCATTAACCCTCTTGCGTAAGCGCTTTACCCGACTTTCCGTTACCGTATCCACGTTTGTTATTTTACATATTTGCAAAATTGCAAACATTACTTTCTACGTTTTTGGGGTCGCTGATTACGAATCTGATGTTAGTTTTGTGAAATTCAAAATGTCGGATCCAATATGGCGTCTAAAATAAAAAATTGACATACTTTTATGAAACTTGGTATATGGAGGTTTTTGGGGTCGCTGATTACGAATCTGATGTCAGAAATCAGAAATTCAAAATGGCGGATCCGATATAGTGACTAAAAATATAAAATATTAGCCTATTTTTATGAAACTTCGTGTACAGGGATATTCGAGGTCGCTGATTAAGAATCTAATGTCAGTTTTCTGACATTCAAAATGTTGGATTCAATATGGCAGCTTCGAATGCTACATTCAAAAGTAATTGTTGTGATTTATAAACATTTATGATTTATGATGAACGCGTTTTTTAGGCTTGGTGGCTATGAATAATGTCTATTACTGTTTTTGTTCCAATTTTCATGTTTGTCCATTCCGAGCCCTATTTTTATTGTTTTATCCGGTTTTATTGAGCAAATTGATTTACGATACCCGCCGTTTGAGAGTTAATGTGAAATTAGATTCTTTCACTAAATTTGTATTTTTGGCCGCCATATTGGATCCGCCATTTTGAATTTATGATTTCTGACATCAGAGTCATAATCAGCGACCCCAAAAAACCCCATGTAGAGATTTTGAGTCTCATTTGAACAAGTTTTCAACTTTTCATAAAAAACACATATTTTGGATAATATTTAGACATTTTTTATTGATGTTTTCGAAAAGAAACAAATAAAAATCATCATTTAGACCAAGTCTATCTTGAAGAAGAAGTCTTCAGGTTTAATTTGAGCCGTAATAGACCCTTGAAAGATTCCCCAGTCAAAAAATATAGCCAAAATTGTTAGGACGTATATATACGTCTTTCCGACTGCGGTAAAAACCTCGTTTGGACGTATATATACGGCTTAGTGCGCAGGAGGGTTAAATGTGGAAGGCCTTTTAAATATTTTCGAAAGTTTACATAGTAACTGAAAAATATTTTCATTTTGAAAATAAAATTTATATTTTTATAGAAAAATGAAAAAATTTGCCATTGTGTTTTCAGGCAGTGTAATTTCTTAATTTCTACTTAAATGTCAATTAAAAATTACGAATTATTTTTACATATTAATCAGTATTTAGTTATTTACATGAACAAGAAAAAAAAATAGAATTACAAAAGTATTGCATGATTGGCAATATTGATAGTGACTTACAATTATTACTATTTGTACGATAAAAGAAAGGTTTAACTAATAATTATTAATATAGAACAACAAAAATGAATGCTTTGGAATTAATAACATTATATCGAAAAAACGTGAAAAAATACGTGAAAAAATCCCGCTTAATAGTTTCCACCATAAAGTATTGAAATATATTTTTATATTGCTGCCTGACAATATATGTTTAAATTTGTTATACGATTTATTCTCACATATTAGAATGAGTATTAGCTAGCCCAATACATAATAATCGTTATAGTAAAATTAAAACATTATTATGCATTATATAATTTTTTTAACCTGTGCGATGTCAATTTTCGAATTCACATTCTTCAAAGAAATCGAACGTGTCGATCGATGTACCAAACCTGTCATTCAATATCGATACATAAAATCCCGACAGATGAAACATCCCAAAACGTCAAACTGAAAACTGCCAAAATCAAGTTTTTAAATATGTCTCTATCAAAACTCGAAAATATGGTATACAACTTCGTTAAGTAAGGTAAAAATTGACTTCAATTACGATTCTATTGATGTAACAATTCCCGAGGAAGATATAATACAGAAAAATAGCTAAGAACTCGTCAAATTAGGCGAAAATTCGTTGTAAGCCCCGTGGAAATGTTGTAACGCTCAGTGTTATACAATTCATTTTAATTCTGCGATTATCTAGTATTTTCAAACCTCTTGTATGAGGTTAGTTATTAGAAACATAATTTCAACTTATGCGTCACATACAGCATGATTATTAATATCAATGCATACGTGAAAATTCCGTCAACATTATATTTTACTACAGAACTACAGTGGTCCTCCCCATATTTTAACCATTCGTGTCAAGGAAGATGGCGGCTTCTTCCCTTAATTTAACGCTTCCCCTCATCCCCACGACTGGTAGTACGAGAGAATATAAACAGAGGGAAGACATGTAGTGGCGTCCTTCCCGAAAAAGTTTAAATAACGGACGGAAAAAAAGTTAAAATAAGGGACGCAGTTAAAATAAAAGGAGTAGGACTACTGAATTCGATTTAAGCTTAAAATATAATTTAACTCATTAAGGCCTGATTGTTTACTTTATTTCCAAAAAAGCATTTTTTCGAATGACGCTCAAAAAATGTTGAAAAAACGTTATTCAACCTCACTTTTTTCCATGATATTTTTAAAATAAATTCATATTTTTTATGGGAGACGATTTTTGTCTCTTTATAAAATCAATCGGAAAAATGATCTCGATATCCAAGGAATAAGGTTATGCTCAGAAAATATTTTTTAAGATGACAGTTTCAAAATGGTGGCTTAAAGAATTGTACTTTTTATGGACTTATAAAATCCAGCATTAAAAGTTTTCTTACGCCTTCAGGAAGATAAAATATCACATATAATAGTTTTTTATATCGCTGATCACGATTTTATTGTCAGAATTGCAACATTCAAGATGGCGAATCGAATATGGTGGACATTTCCAAACACATTCATTGTTTCTTTTGGACTCACGGGCTACGTATAACCGCTGACCGATTCTGACCATATATTCAGAATTTTTCTTTTTTCTCAATATTTTTTTTTTTTTATTTTTGTATTGTTTTACTTGAAAATTTTTTGGGGTAATCTTGTGGTTCTGTTTTGCCTTACTTTATTTATTCATAAGTTATATATAACAACAATTATATGATTTCATGGAAAGATTTTACATAAGCGTCAGAAAAATATCATTGACATTGTTGACATAATTTTCTAATATACAACTTTTCCCGCTACAACTTTTTTAATTGTTTTTTTTTCATTTGATGTAATTTTAACTTTATCAAGACTTTTGTCCATCAGCCATATTGAAACTGACATCTTGTATTTGGGCATTTCACGCCAACTCACCCACTTTTGAAGTTGATCAACGATTTTGTTCGTGATTTTTTTTCAGATACATTTTCAGGTAAGCTTCGAATGAGTTCAACCCAAAAGTTCTTGCACCTCGTGGTGCTTTGTAGGCATATTTTCAGATTTGTCTCGTGGTTATTTTAAGCCGTAAATGAAAATAATCGATAGAAGGAAACTCGATATATCTCGTTTTTTCGCATTTTTTTAAGGTTATTGTAAATATTTTCATAACAATAACGTTTAGATCTATTTTTTTTACATGAACGTTTAGATTTTGACTCTAGAAAGATAATCCCGAAAGGTTTTTATTACTTTTGTATGTTAAAACTCAAAATATTTACAAAAATACGAAAAAAAACACGTGTTTTTTGTTAATTTTCTGTAAATATAATCTGTCTCAGACATCCTGCGACAAAACAGCTAAAGAATAAATTAAAGTATACAAAATTATCTGTAAAAATAAAAAAAGAAACATTGCTTTATCTCATTTCGTTCCAAAGTTATAGACTTTCGAACATACATAATAAATATCGTTTTAAAGAAAATCAATTTGTTTCAACTTTCACATATTGTTGATTAAATTGTTTTACAAATGTCGATGGAAAAATCTGAGAAATCGAGTTCGAGTAGACGAACTTCCGTACAATTCTTAAAAAAAGAAATCTGTCTATCTATTATATTTACAAAGTTATAAAGGTTTGAAGAATACAGGTTTTACATATGTTTATTCGACGTTCATCGCATGTTGCACTCCTTAGAAAAATACAATTTTCTGGTCGCGGAAATCAACTGGAATTTGTTACTCGGGTTTTGTTTTGGGTCGCTGATTACGAATCTAATGTTAGATTTTGAAAATTGAAAATGACGGATTCAAAATGGTCGAACCAAAATATATAAAGTTACTTGATCGAGATGAAATTAAGTATTTTAGGGTTTTCGGTGTTCTACATTCTTACAAATAGCATGCACATGAAAAAAATGGAGTTTCTGTGTAACAGATGTGCCTAAATCAAGGAAATTTTCTTTAACCCTTTGAGACTGACATTTCAAGGGATATATTAATTATTTCAAAGTGTACGATACACATAGTTTTCGAGGTCGCTGATTCCGAATCCGATGCCAGTTTTTTGAAATGCAAAATGGCGGATCTAATATGACGGACAATATTTTTAAAATTTAAAACAAATTCGTCAAATTCTATACAGTGGGGTTTTCTTGTTCGCTGATTTCGAGACACTGGTGTCGGATTCGCAACAAGAGTCCTCGAAAACCGCTGAATATAGTTTTTCATGAACTTTTCTCAAATTTGAACAATTTTGTCAGCCATATTGGATACGCCATTTTGAAATTCGAAAAATTGACATCGAATTCGTAATCAGCGACCCCGAAACCCCCGACTGATTTTTATTGAACTTTACTTAAGTTTTCAAAATATTGTCCGTCATACTAGATCCGTCATTTTTAATTACGAAAAATTGATGCCAGATTCATAATCAGTGATCCCGAAAACGTAAGTAACAATAATTAAAACTATATGTTTACAGACGAATTTTTTCGGAATTGAATTAATCATGTAAAAAGTTATATTTTTAATCGTAAATTTGTTTATAACAAAAATAATAATATTACTGAAAGCACTGTAATATTAAAAAATAAAAACTCTTACCACATTAAAAATGGAATATTAGGTATAAATAGATAAAAATAGATAAAAATACTTTAGTGGCGTCTGGGACTCAAAGCGTTAAATTAAAATGTTAAACAGCAAAATTGATTCTGAAATATTACTTTACTTAAAAAAATAATTGAAATAAAAAAACATTTTAATTGATTTGTGAAATCTTTTAAATGTAAATTAATTAAATTTTTTTGTTTCAATCAACAATATGTGAAAGTTGAAACAAATTGTACTAGATATTTTCTTTAAAACGTATGTCCGAAAGGCTCTAACTTTGGAACGAAATGAGATAAAGCAATAAATTTAGATTTATAGATAATTTTGTATACTTTAATTTATTCTTTAGTTGTTTTGTCGCAGGATGTCTGAGACAAATTATATTTACAGAAAATTTAAATAGTAAAAATGTTTCGGAATTATCTCTCTAAGAGTCAAAATCTAAAAACTAGATTTGAACAATAACCTTTAAAAAAATGCGAAATATCAAGATGTTTCGAGTTTCCTTCTATCAATTGAGCTCCTTCATCGTAGAACTCGATCGACGCTCGAACTGCCGAAACGAGTTGGCCCCTGGCCGTTTTCAAATCGAAATTTTAAAAAGTCGAAATTTTGATTAGGAAAAATATCGAGGTATTCAGAATGACGAGGCGCATGTTTTTTTCAAAAGAAATTTTTTGATTCGACGAATAGCTTTCACAATAAAAAATAAAAACCACTATAATCTTTAATCATAAATTTAATTATATTTTAAGATATAAATCGCCATATTTCGTTCAATTATGCCTGAAACAGTTGCAATTTTTGTTACCTACTCCTGATGGTCAAGCGATGACGTCCGTAATATAAAAATTATACAAAGTTATTATTTTTAAATATTTTTTAATTGTTAATAACGCTAGATTGGTGACCGCAAACTTATCGCTTCGCGGACATAAAGCATCGAGGGAAGTTTCGAGTTGAGCAAACTGTCAGTGAGACTTTTGTTCCTCTATATTCAAAGAAGTTTTATGGAAAATTTCAACTCGATTGGTTTAAAAATGACCAAAATATACTGTTTTCAACAAATCGCATGGCGAAGCGCCTCAGTAACAATTACACAAACTTTTTATCTTTAAATAATAGTGTCTATAAGAACAATGCACATCTTATTGTTTAGTTCAGGGCGGCGGACGAGCCGTTCCGCAGCGCCGCGTTACAGTGCTGTTCCTATTTCTGGTGTTATTGAAATCTTGAATGTATTTAATAAATATCATCCAAGATTGAAATTCACTTGCGAACGTGAAAACAATAACAAGATTAATTTCTTAGATTTAACTGTCATTAAAAACCAATAATAGATTTATATTTAAGTGGTATTAAAAAAACAACCTGTTCGGGCAGATTTTTGAATTACAACTCATTATCTTAATTATTATTATTATTATAATTATATTATATTATAATTACTATCTTAATTATATTATAATTATTATCTTAATTATATTAATTATCTCGAAAGATTGTAATAATATATAATATAATAGACAGAGCCATACTGAATTCACATGAATTGTTTCATCATCAAAACATTTTAGATGTGAAAAAATACTTAATTGACAATGAATATCCGGTTGACTTTATTGATAAATACATCAAAAAACACTTATCAATCTTATTTGGGCATGATAATAACAATGAAGAATTACACAAAAAAAAAGACCAAGTTTATGAATGTACGATAAAACTACCTTACATTGGTGGTTTTTATAAGAGAGTAACTCTAAAATGTCACAATATTCGTGTTGTACCACAACCTAGCATCAAATTTGATAAAATTATAAAACGCGGTAAAGATGTTACACCAGTCATGGATCAAAACAATGTCATTTATAAAATACAGTGTAAGAACTGCGCAGCATCATATGTAGCAGACACGAAGAGGATGTTAAAAAAAAGGATTGCAGAACATAAGAGCAATATAAATCTAACATCGAAAACAAAAAATGTAGTTTCTGAACATCGTATTTCATGATTTTGATTGGAAACATGTGAAAATTTAGATAAAGAAACTTCTTATCCTAAGTGATTAATATCAGAAATGGTACGCATCAAATTACAACCTAACTCTATAAATATAAAAGAAGACACCTTAAAATTAAATAATTCATACATTTTATTACGACTTTGAGTATATACTTTTCATACAAATTTTCTTACTACTATATTGATAATAATAACAATAAACTCGTCGATATATCAATAACTTTAGTTAGTCTTTGTATAGCTATAAAACTGCGACAATGTAAAATATGAATTTTTACAATTTATATGGAGATAGGTGTTTGATATTTTATGTTACATCCTTTATTTATGGTTCTTTATATACTGTTGTAATTATTTTTTATTTTTACGTCGACTACGTGAACAGAACAAGACCAAGTGTTCATTTGTTAACATTCCTTGACTGGGATAATCGATCTAGCCAATTTTTCTAATTTGAAAACTTCACCGAGTGTTACATTCATGAATTATATTTAGTAAAGAAAAGTTTTAGAAAATATTAGTGATATTTCATTGAACACTAAGATTTACTTAGTACGAATAATATCGATGTTATGATTGAGATCCGGCGATAATGATAATAGCTCATAACTGTTAATAATGTAGAAACTCATAGTTACTGTCAAATTCAGATCCGCAGTCAAGGTAGAAACCTTTGTGGGAGAAACAAAATCGAAGAGGTGCAGCTTAAATTTTCCTTTTCCACAGCGTTTCCCTTTCCTACCTACATTTGGGCATTCTTTCCATCTGCCCCTTCTCACTTTGTGGACATTTTTTCGTTTGCACATTTTTTCCGCCTCCACCCTTAACGAGTTTCGACAGATACCGAAGCCAGATGTTGCGTTAGTCTTTCCAAAACCTTCGGAGTGTGCGGTTGTAATTTTTTGTTGAATGCGGCAAACGCCATGTAACCGTAACGTTTGAAAGTGCTATTAAAAATTAAAATGAAATAATTGTTTTTGTGCGGGAAAATCTGGCTGGAAATGTGAGTATACTGTCTGTGTTAAATACATTTTTTTTATAAAAAGTAATGAAATGAATATGTAAACGGATGGCAAAAAGAGTGCCGTGACCCGTAACTTTTAATTTATAATCTTGTAATATTTAATTCTTTTCTAAATATTTACATGTTTTTTCAGCTGTATATACGACTTTTCTGCATAAAAAAAAATGTGCAGTCAATTTTTACTTATATTTGTCCGAAATTGCGTATCAGATTTTACGAGTTTTACCGATCTTCGAACTGCCAAATAAATATACTTTTTGAAAAGTTTTTAGCAAATTTATCGAGAGTACAATCCCGCGGAATTTTTGTTATTAGCTGAATAATTCAATTTTTTATGATTTTGTTGTGGAAGAAATGCCAAATTTTGCGAAAATATTTTCCATCGATTTTGTTTCTGCATCAAAAAATAAAATACATATAAACATGCATTGGATGACATAAAAGTGACCTTAAACTAGCTACATTTTACATTTCAAGTCGATAGGTGGAATACAAGCGGAATGGCAGCTCAATTGTGACCTCAACGGGTTAAATAATTGCAGTGCAATTGTCATTATATCTATATAAAAGTTCGTTTCAAGACGAACAATTCCGTTTTTTTATTTGTAAATAGCCACCGAGTTACGGACTTTTGAAAATGTTCAGTCTTTAAACAATGAAAAATTTGAAAAAATTCTCACTCGTCAGCGACTTGTTTTAAAAATCTGGAAAAATATTTATTTCGGTGAATTCTGTCTGTAAAAAATCAAGAACAAAATCGATGTTGGTCGACCTAAAAACTGGTTATTTGGATTCCCCACTTACGATATTTTATCTTCCAGAATGCCTAAAAAAACTTTTTTAAAATTTGGAATTTATAAATGCATTAAGAAAGTAATCCTTTAAAACTGCCATCTTGACAAAAAATATTTTCTGAGCATTATTTTATTCCTTGGATATCGGGATTACTTTATCGAATAATTTTCTAAAGCAATAAAAATCATTTCCCATAAAAAATATGTATTTATAAAAAGTGCGCCATGAAAATTCGTTATTTTTTATGTATTTGTTTAAAAAGTAGAGTTAAAGGACGTTTTTTCGATATTTTCTCAGCGGCATTCAAAACGAGACCTCAGAAATATCGGATATGATGCCGTAAACAATCCATTTTAGCGTGAAAAATCAGTTCACTTGGGCCTTAATATGTTAATTTAAGAGAAAACAGATTCCTCCGACCGAATCCCTTCAAATTCAATTATAAAAATATCTTGTATTAAGATGTTATTAAAAATAAAGTAAAGAATTATTATAATCATCCTATATAAAAAATATGATTTACAGTTACGATAATATATTACTGAAGATTCATTGTAAATATTAAAAAATAATAAGCTCGTATAACATTATTTTATTTTTGTAAATTCAAAGTAATACAATATTTACGTACTTTAAAATGTACACTCTGTTGTTTTTTAAGTTTTTCTTATACAAATACAATAAATTTTATATAAATCAGTTTTTTATGCTGTCCACTTATTGGTGTTATATTTGCTAATTTCTATTTTGATCTATGTTATCAGATTTCCCATTGTGTACAAAAATTGTTCTATATTGTATCGACGGCTTCTACGAAGACTATTGCACTTTTCGTCGTGAAAGTAATTTCATTACTGCGATTTACTTTAGAAAATTCTTATTATTTCCCTTGATCTTGTGATGTGTATGGGCAAATCCACAGAGCTTTTAACTTTACGCTTTAAGAAAAATAATTTTTTTCGCTGGCACACGTTTAAAATCAACCTGAGGCCTAAGCATAAAAAATGTCTTAAACATAAAAAATGTAAAAAAAAAACGATACGTTATGAATTTTAAACAATTATTCTAGCGCAGAGAGGTACAACGTGACATAAAATTATATCTTCGAACCAAATATATTTCTTTATGCGGAAAACAGTTGAAATTTGTTACTCGGGGTATTTTATATGACTGAACACGAATCCTTCAACAGATATTCTGAATTCAAGATGGCGAATTCAATATGGCATACCGAATTTGTAAGAAGTTGGACCGTACATGTAAAAAGATTTTGGAACAAGTTCAAATTGGTTTTTCCGGTCTTTGATGGCAAATACGGTACCAAATTTTGTAAATTCCAGATTAAAGAATTCGTAAACCGAGTTAATAAATAGAGAATAGAGAACCCTTAGTTCCGACGGCTATTTTAAAGCCTTTTCCTCCCACTACCTGGGTCCGCCGCTTGAAAATGCTTACAGCTGTGTAAGTTATAAAGTACAATTTGAATTTTCTCTGGGTCGAAAACGACCCTGGAGTCGGGATTAAGGGGTAATACAATTTAGACAACGTAAATTAGTAAACTAATTGTCAGTAACTTATCTTTGCAGAGTTATCCAATTTTTGCTTGATTTTAGGTTTATAATATAAACATTTTTAGCAGTTAAAATTTATTTAAATTTATTTAACATAAGTTATCATTAGTACCATATATTTATTAATTTTTAACAAAAAGTGATGAAAGAATGGAAAAAAACACAAGCACAACATGATTTACAGTCGAACCTTTCTAATCTGGGACTCGCTAATCCGTCCTTTTTGCTGACCCTCTCTCCCCTCCATCTCGTCGCCTTGTCGGGTTTGGTCCTCTCCACCATCGCCCCTCACGTGACATTAAAGAGGAGTCGATCAGGTAGCGCTAGACAAAAGTACATTGGTGGGGAGCGTCGTATTTGCGAGGTAAGAGGAGATATTACCACCGGGCATCAACGGATTAGCTAGGTTCGACTGTATTTTTAAGTTTGTAAATACATAACTAATCTGTTACATTCATTATAATTACATTAAATTTTTAGAAATACACAATTATATTTAAAATTTTAACACATAATTAATTGGCCACCTCCAACGAAACCCTTCTTTACCTATAATGGAGGTAAAATGAGGTTTTTTCTACCTACTTCAAGGTACACACAAAGTCATATTTTCATTATTTATGAATCAAAGCTATAGCGACCTCGAAAACCCTCGAATACGCAATTTCAGATGATCAAAGTAACTTTCTCGGAATTCGGCCCGCCATTTTGTATCCACCATCTTGAATTTTGAATATTTGACAACGGATTGATAATCAGTTACCAATAAAAATCCGGTGTAACAAATTTCAGCATTTTTGCGTGTAAAAAAAAAGATTTTGTCTCAAAGACATAATTTCATGTCATGTTTTACCCCTGAACATCGTATTGTATTTCTGGAACAAGTTCAGAGTATTATTATGACACCTAAAACAATAAATTACGCCAATAATAGAGACACAATTGTGTGTAGGTCTTGTGCCAGTAAAAAGTGTCAATTTTCAACAACAAATACGCACGAAGGCTAAAGGTTATAATAGGCGTAGAATTGAGATGAGACTAGCACACCTTACTCCTTGGAATAAGTCACTTATTATATCATAAGTTAAAAGTTCCCAACGTACGGAGCCATAATATTGTTTGTTCCAAAAGTTATAGTTAGTAATTAACGAAAGTTTTTCATAAATTCACTGCACATGACTTTGGACGCGTGTCATACTTATTAAAAAATAGGCACATCTATGTTTCAAGTATCGTTGGCTTTTATGAAGTGCAATTAATCAATCACATGATTTTCAAATGAAAAGAATTCACGTTCCAAAAGTTACAGAACAAAATATTAAAGAAAATACAATTTGCACCAATAGTTTATTCAAATTTAATGAGCTTTCGTGTTTCCTATAGTTTTTTAATCAACTATCATGCAAAACAAATAACTGTACCTTGAAAAGCATATCCTTTTTAGTAAATAGCAATGTTTTATAAATATTTCTCTGCAGCTTATTTAAATCAATATTAAAATATAATAAAAGGAGCTTTCCGTATGAAATCACCAACGTTTCGGAGTCAAGATTCAGAACTTATTCAAAGTTGAACTACGTTTAGAATGAGCAAAAATAAGCCTATCCTGTAAATTTCAGCTCAAAATATTAATTTATTCAAAACTTATTGATAAAAGTGTAAACGACAAAAATGAAATTTACCATTTTTTAAACGGCAATATCTCGAAAACTATCATTCGGAGAAAAAAAAACGTTTAATTCGAAAATGTGCAGAAATGCCTAAATTTTTCACTGTTGTAAATGATATAAGCAAAGTATTATTGTTTATAATAAATTTTCAAGATTATTTTGTTGTAATCTTGTTTCTTCTTGTGACATGAACAAAAGTTGTTCGCAAAAGTGTTTTCTTTAATTTCGCAAATTTTTACTTTGTTATTTCTGAAAGTGGCTTTGAAACGTAAAGAAAACCATTGTTAAGTGTCCCCCTTTCCAGGTATACATTACATTCCGAACTATGTGTATATTCCAAAATGATTTTCTCTACATTGAAATTTGAAACATTCTTTGTATCTAAAAGCATACAATTTAATTACGCCGACATTCCTTCACGTTTTGCACAGGTTAGGACTGGTAGATTTGCGTTCAGGCGCGTCTAAAAGCTGACTGTACTACAGTCATTGCCATTTTTTAAAATAAAACTTGTATTTAACGTTTTTAAATGGTAGATCATTATCTTTCTAATTTCATAATTAGTCGAATACGAAAATAATTTTACACAAATATTGGTCGGAGGATTAATACCATTTACGGGTATAAATGACTGAAAACTTTTGGTTTCCCTAATCTGTTTAGCTTTGAAAAATCTGGTTTTTAAATCTTGTTTCAGTTTTTCGTGTTCAGTATGAATGCGATACTGAAATTGTATACTTTTTATGTGCTGTGTTGCCCAGATTTATTTATTCCATCGTTCACTTTCTGCAAACTTGTGCGTCTTGATAATCTCTTTACAGTACCACGAATACCGTCGCATGAGCTTTTATCATGGGAAGTCGAAAAAAATGCCACCTTTTAGTAAATTCCTTTTGGAATATGCACACAGTTAGAAATGTAATGACTACCTGGAAAGTGGGGAGAGTGTTTTATACGGCCGGGTCGCATACAGGTACGAACGGACACTTAACAATGGTTTTGTTTACATTACAAAGCCAGTTTCAGAGATCACAAACTGAAACTGCAAAATTAAAGAAAATACTTTTGCGAACAACTTTTGTTTATGTCACAAGAAGAAAAAAGATGGCATACGAGCGGAAATTGAGTTACAACAAAATAATCTTAAAACTTTGTTATAAACAATAACGCTTTGTTTGTATCATTTACAACAGTGAAAAATTTAGGTATTTCTGCACATTTTCGAATTAAACATTTTTTTTCTCCGAATGATAGTTTTCGAGATATCGCCGTTTAAAAAATGGTAAATTTCAGTTAGATCGTTTACACTTTTATCAATAAGTTTTAAACAAATTAATATTTTGAGATGAAATTTACTGGATAGACTTATTTTTACGCATTCTGAATGTAGTTCCACTTTGAATAAGTTCTGAAACTTGTCTCCGAAACATTGGTGATTTCACATAGAATGACAAACTTCATTGCAAAATTTTGTACAGTTGGGCCTTAACCCATTAAGTCCCAAAACGGCAAAATTTGTAACTTACGTTTGAGCTCAGGAAACTTTGTAAAAAAAGTAAGAAAATCTTTTGGAAAATATCCAACCCTACTATTTTCGGGTACGCTCTACACGATAAAATGGTTTAAAATTTTCTAAACTTTGATTTTCCATTGTTGATTAACGATTTAAAAAAAAAAATATGATTTTTTAATGAAAAATTTTTATTTAAAACATAATTTGAGTGGGAAGGAAATTATTTTTACTGTCGCAAATATGCACAAAATTGCAAAAAAAATCTAAACTTTTCAACCAGCTTTGAATTTTTATAGCAAAACGCAAACCAATATTTCGAAAATCAACGATATTCAGATTATTACATTAGTTCCTATTCAAATAATGACGAGAAACCGTAAAAAACGACATGTTAAAACCTTAAAAACGCTATTTTTCATATTCAACCCTTTTTACAGTTATTTAAAAAAAATATATTATACTTAAGTAAATGAAAAAAACGTCAAAAACAGTAGTAAAATTAAAGTTGGATGTTTTAGCGTCGGTTTTTTGGCCGCCATTTTGTTGAAAAAAATTGTACGATTAAAAACCAATGCTGCTTGAAAAGTTTAGATGTTTTGTGCAATTTTGTGCATATTTGCGACAGTAAAAAAAATTTACTTCCCATTCAAATTTTTGATTAAATAAAAATTTTTCATACAAAAATCATATTTTTTTTTTAAATGTTAATCAACAATTAAAAATCAAAGTTATTAATTTTTTAAACCATTGAATCGTATTGAGCGTACCCGAAAATAGTAGGGTTGGATATTTTCCAACAGATTTTCTTACTTTTTTACAAGGTTTCCTGAGCTCAAACTTAAGATACAAATGTTGTCTTTTTGGGACTTAATGGGTTAAAGGGTTAAGTTGAAATAAAAAACGTTGGACTTACATTCTTTGTTTGTAAGATTTAGTATCCGCTTGTCCGTATTGCAGTCAGGAATTCCATTAATGTTTTTTTTAATAATCCTAAACCATCCACCATTTTTATAAAAAACAACTCTGTAAAATTAATGACCTAAAGTTATACAAGATACTCGTACGTTTTATTATAAAATTTGGATTGAAAGTTCGCGCTACGAAGTTGATTTTTTGTAAAGTTTAAAATTTATCTGACAATAAAAATGTAAAAATGTCAGAGCCATTTAGATCTGTCAGATACATAATGTCAAACTCTTCCTAATCATAATGTTTTTGTATATCTCACTTTTCTAATTTTAAGATAAAGTCAATAATCAATCGAATTTTCGCTGACATAAAAGTATACAATAGAGTTCTTACAAATTTACATACTACTACACGAGTAACATACACAGGTAGAGTTATCGCTCGCGACTCTGATAGTAAAAGGGTATTATTCCAAAACTTTGATTTACTATAATTCGCGTCAGTAGTGATCAATAAAAGAAAAGTCATTGATGTACTTGGCAACTCCTGCAACAAATTAAGGTAGTCAATATAGTTTGTGATAAATACTACTCGTACAGATAAGAATCATATTGGTAAACATATCTTGTAAACATGTTTTCGATTGTGTAATTTAGTAAATATCTTGCCCAATTTTATTTTCTGATATTACATCGTAATTTGATCTATGCAATTAGAAAAAAACAAAGTTTTTCACTCTCTCACGATTCTTCATTTTTTGCAATAAAACGTTGATCTTTAAATAAAACGGTGTAATGGGTCAAAGTTTTCAAAATTATACAAGCAATTTGTTTTTAATTTTTTTTCTTTATAATGTAGGTTTTTGTGACGAAATAAATACTTTTTCTTTTGTGTATTTTGTTGAGTTTAAAATTAAAAAATTTAAAAGCATATTATTCTGCTTTAGAAGTCGCTTTTTTCTATGTCATGTTCAAATTGGACTTGAATACTTCGAAAATAGATTTCTGGGTGCGGCACATTCGGCCCTAAAAACGGAATTAAGAATTTCATTTTAAATACCATATTGGGTGTGCATTTTAATGTTGGCATTATTACATCAGATTCGTAACCGCAGATTAGCACTCGCGAAGAACCCGTCATAATGGTTACATAATTTGAAATTAAAATAATTTATCTACGTATCTTTCAAATACGCGTTAGTTTACTAAAACCTTGCTTTTAACCCATTAACGCCGAAATACGCAGAATTTTTATTTAACATTTAACGTATATTTCCGATACGATAAAAATTATGAAAACAATTGAAGGTACTTGATTTTACCATTTTTGAGGTTGCTCTTTCGTATTGCATTGAGAAAATTAAAAAAAAATGGAATTTGTATATACATTTTTAATTTATATAAAAACGTGATCGTTCAATGTATTTTAAAATAAATATCAAGTTTACGCGTAGTTAGATCAGTTTTAGCGTAGTTAACGCATTTTGAATAAAAACCAGTTTTTCAACTAAAATCAGGCATAGGAAATAAAAATTTGGATTATCCGCTTTAACTCGAAAGGAAAAATGTCACGATATTACAACCAAGATGACCATATTAACCAGCTTTTTTCATACGGAAAAAGGTGTATATTATAGCGGACAATCCAAATTTTTGTTTCCTATATATACCTGATTTTGATTGAAAAACATGTTTTCATTCAAAATGCGTTAATTGCGCTAAAAATGCTCATATTTAACTCAACCGGTGGTCATTTTAATCGGAAAACCACAAGGAATTCGGCATTTCATCAAACCTAAGTTTAGAATGTAATCCAAGCGACCTCAAAAGCCCTTCAGTGTTCATTTTGATGAAAATCCGTTAATATTCTAGAAATGCCGTTCGCGGTATTAAATCCGCCATTTTAAATGTTGGAAAATGTGACTTTATATTAGTAACCAACGACCCAAAAACGTAAATTTGGAGTTACTAGATATTTCTATCGGTTGGCGCACAACGAAATAACGCACAAAATCAGTCGCCATTTTAGAATTTAGAAATGTAGCAGGTACCATTTTGAAGTTGAAATATTTCGAACGCGACACTTTACGTTTTCGTGTACAATACATCCAGTTTCCAAAATAGTAGATTTAAGAAAAAACTAGTTATAGTTTAGGACAAATTCTTTGACATGATCTGAAAGAACTGCCGTCCTTAGACGATTAATCAACGATTTTGCAAATAAAATGGACAAGGAAATCGCTGTTTAGTAGAAATTTTATGTCCTCGAATCTTAAACTTATAAATATATCTAGAAGCAATTGAATATGAAAAAATGGCAGTTAAAATCCAGAAATTTTGGATCGATTTTATGTGTCTTCGAAACTAATGATAACTACTAACAATATTAAATTGATAGAACCAATAAAAAATTGATTAAGATGTATTAAAGTGCAGAAAAAGATATTAAACCTGCTGAAGTCACACGATTGAATTACGTTAGCATCACAAAGTTGCCTTAAATGATTTAAACATTTTCTTTTGCAATTTAATGCTGAGTTCTTTTTCGTAATTAGGGAACTCAAAAATCCCAAAGTAATCAGTTTCATCTCAATCCAATTGAACATGTGCTAGCGACTGAATTGTTTCTATAAAAATGACGATTTTTGGTCGTTTATTTGATTATAAAACATAATATTAAATAAATATTGACATAAATGCAATGTTAAACACTTTAACACTAACTTAAATTGGATTGGAAAAAAACGGTCGAAAATGGGAATGATGTATACAATTAATGTAATTTTCTAATGGACTTTGAGAAACTAATTGTTTATGTGTACTTGCAGCTTCGGACCTTCCAAGAAGTCATTGTTCAACGGAAAAAAGAAATCAAAAAAACACCACAAGGCCAATAAACACGAATCAGCGAACCACAATAACGTCCCAAAAAAGAATAACGACGACATGGATCTTTTCAAAATCCGTGTTCGTATTTCTAAGGTCGAGTCGCCGGATAGTATCTACGTTAACCTGACCTCTGCGGAAGAAAGCTACTTGAACATGCAAGGTGAAATGAATAAATTCTACGGCAAGCGGATATGCGCCGATAAACCAGCCTTAGATATGGAGACGACCTACGCGGTTTTTTCAAAAAAAGACAAGTGTTATCTGCGCGGCAAAATCGTTGAAATTTGCAATGAAGAGATTGTCGTGTATTTAGTCGACGTGGCAATCGAGGAAATAGTTGCAGAGTCCGACATTTACCCTCTCATCGACAAGTTTTCCAAGGTTCCAAAACTCATCTTCAAGATCAAACTCGCGGGCATTACTCCCTGCGGAGGGACAACTTCATGGCTGTCCACATCCTGCGGATTTTTAAAAGAGCTCATTACCGAAAACGATGGATCCAAATTTTATATATCTAAGCTGGTAAGTAACTCGAAATTTTCCAAAATCGAGATTAAAAGAATACATATATTTACTAGCGATTTGTTTCAGGGTGTTTTTTATTGATGATGCTCTTCGAACAGCAATTCCTAATTAATATCAATGTTTTCGATTTTAGATTAACGGCGAAAAAGTAAGTAAAGATGATACCATGGCAGTTGACTTGTGGATGAAGAAAACTGAAGTTGCATCTCCTGTCGAACCTGATCAAACAAGAGTGTATTCAATCAGTCGAATGCTCGTCGACAAAGGTCTAGCCATACCGATTCGAGGGTAAATCCAAACTTTAATTATAAAATACTGTTTTCCTTTTTATTTTAGACTAACTTTAAATATCGATAACATAATTAATCAATCCTATCTTGGAGTTATAAAGGTGATTTATGTTTTATAGTAGATATTTCGTATTAAGAAAAATTTAATCACAAAGAAACTAGAGGCACGCTTATCTATTAACCTAACGAATTCTTTTTGTAACATCGGAAATAAAAAGACATTTTTAATACCGACCGATGTAGTTATCCGAGTCCCTTACGAAGGAACATTTATTACAGCATGGCACGAAACTAAGTTTATTTCAAAGATTGTGTTGGATACTCGTATATTTAGATTCTTTAAATGACTAGTAAAAAGTAGTTGTCCTATTATAAAGTAATTGGTGATATAAAGAAGTTAACAGGAATAACAATTAAATTTCCAGCTACGCGGATTATCAGGACCAACTGCTGGCTATCGAATTTAGAAAGCAATTGGGCTTTAACGATATAAACATCCAGGAACCTCCCACACCCAGTGCGATTAAGCACAAACTCATGATAGAAATTGGCCCTGATACTGATACCGACGCCGAAGACAGTTCGGAAGACGATTCGCTAAGCGGTCGTCCACGAAAGGATTGGTTGCCGCCTGTCATTCCCCCGGGGGTGTCATTCAACGCGGTAGGATCTTATGTCGACGCGGAATGCTTCGTTTATGTGCAAACGAAAACAAATAGTAAGTAGTATTATTTTATACTATATAATTCGTAATAATCAATGCAATTTCCGTTCTTTCATAAGTAAAAACTTTCCTTTGTGTTTTTTTTTGTTATTGATGGGAAAAGAATGTTTCTGGCTTAAGCCTAAAATTTTAATAATATTGTCTGGAATTTTCATGTTAATTAGGTCGACAAACCATTTTTTTTTAATATGAATTTTCTTTTCAAAAAAAATTATTTTTAATATAAAAGTTGCTAATAATTTCAAATTTTTTAATGAATTTAAATTTATAAAATTGTAAATTTTTGTAAAAACAAATTTCTTCTTTTTCAAAATAATCTTCATAAATATTGTTACGAAATTTTTTTATAATTAAATACATGAAATGTGATTTTTCTGATCTTAAAAATTTGAATTGGTTGATAATGTCTTCAATTTCCAAAAGTAGTAGATTGTGTCTAAATTTCTTGACTAAATTCTCTTGTTTGTTGTTATCTAGTGGTAATTAAAAATTTGTATGATGTGAAAACTTATTTAAAAAAATATGTTTGGGTAGAAAACCATTTGATTTGCATCGAAGTAAAAAAATTCTTCTCATTATTGATGCCGCTAATTTGTTGTTAATCGTTTTCCAATCCTTTAATAGTATTACAGCTTCCTTTCCAAATTGTAATTTAATCCAATTGTAGAAACTCATGTCTTAATATAATTCGTACTTTAGAAATAGTCAGCAAATCCTGGTTGAGAACCCAGGAACTATACGGAAAGCAAAATTCTCGCACAAATGAATAAAAGTGACTTGTTTGTAATGGGAAAATCACATTCTATGAACGTTTGAGTAGTTCCTGGATTCTTAGCCAGGGGGCGTTGATGCTTGCATGTACAGGGCAATGTATGGTTTTGCCGTAGTCTTCTCAACATAAACAATATTTCGTACAAAATCATTTGACTTTTCATAATCCATTTGCAATTCAAAATTGGACGTGTATGCGTCGAAACGAAACAAATCTTGAAAACCCCATGATAAACATATTAATTTCAAAACATTTAATTTTAAAATTAAATATTTGCTTTCTTCATTTCCTTCGAAAGTGGCGGGTAACTTAACAATAGAATTAGATTTTACCTAATAAACAGTAATTATACAGTCAGGCGAAAGAGATTATAAAACTAATTGCGAGTAAATATTACGTATTTAGATTTGCATACTGTAAAATATGGAAATGTAAATATACAACTTGTAGAGTGGGACCCAACATTGCCCATGCTAGAAGTAGGACTTTTAATAATTTTAACCAACTTTAAATAAAAAGTCTTCCGAAATGGGATTTTCTTGTTAATTCTGGTACTGGTGACCTTTTTGAGTATTTTCAACAAAAAATTAAAAAAATCGGTCAGGCACATTTTTTTTAAATTGACTTTTTATAGTAAAATAGGAAAATTAATAAAATGACGAAGTACAACGTATGCTTAAATATTTTAAACATATATTATTTTGTTTTTAATGATAGGTTATGAATAAAACAATATAAATTGCATAGATTTCTTTTAATGTTTTGTCCACAAGAACCTTGCAATCTAGTGTACACACGAGGATAAAGTTTTGTTCAACTTAAACGAATAAAACACGTTTATGTGAAATCATTGAAAATAATAAATCATTAGTCGTTCTTATTTTAATATTTATTAACATTTTTTTTGCAATTTTGTTTCAAAAATTACTTTTTTGTCGCAGTAGGCCGCAAAATGCGATTTTGCGCCCCGTTTTCAGGGCGCAAAATGCGATTTCGCACCCGCGAGAGCGCAAAATTGGGGGGAGCGGAAAAACATATTAATCGCATTGCTGAATTTTCTTTTGTTTATAGAAAAGGAGAGGAGGAAAATCTCTGATCATAGGCATGGTACAATAAGAGAGGTATAGCAATGCGCATGTTGAGGAAGGAGAAAGACCAATTTAGATCAAAACTGATTGGTTGCTTCTATACCGCTCTTCTTACAACATGCTCCCATCCTGCCTTGACCGACCAGTTTAGATCAACGCTGGTTGGTTACTTCTGCGCAATCACCAAGTTGCTATACCTTACTTACTTAATTAGTATGGCTAGGTTTTTCATTTTTTTTTTCTTAAAAATCAGAATTTCATTTATGTCGGAGGGGCTTCGCCCCCCCGAACCCCCCCCTTTCCTGCCCCAATCCACTGTCCTTCGCCTAATTATACTATGAACTATTTTGCTACCACTTATTATATGTTGTGTGTAATCATTTTTTTAATTGCAGAGAAGGGGGGGGGGGTTCCGGCACGGCATTTTGCGGCTACTACTGCGACAAAAAATAACGTTCGAACCACGGGCGCAACGTTTTGCACCCTCGGGTGATCGCGCTACCCTCGGGCTGGCTTCGCCAGTAGCAGCAGAATGACATTTTGCGCCCTAGGGACGAAAAATACTATTTCCTCATACGACAAGTAACGAAAACCATGTTTCATCTAAAACGTCCGCAATGTCAAGCTTCAAAATGATGAAACATACTTTTGAAAATTTGAAAATTTGAAAATGGCAACAATAACGTTTTTTGTACAAATGGTAAAATCCAGTGTCCTTTTGCATTTAACAAGATTTTGTTTAATAACACTGAGTATCTAAATACTTTTTGTTGAAAATTTTAAAGTGACTGATCCAATATGGAGGACGATATTTTCAAAATTGGTCGGATTATTCTGAAACTTGTTACTTTTTTATTGTTTCATTATTATTTTAATGTTGCCCAGCACAAACTACAAGGAGGTAAACGGGATGTGAAGAGCCTTTTTTTCTGTATTTCCAGTTTTATGATTTTTCTTTTTAATTTTAATTTTTTATATTTTTTTTTCATTTTTAATATTTTCTGTTGTAACTTTGTAATGATTTAATACAACTTTATAAATATTTAACCCTTTCAGTGACAGTTTATCATTTATCAGTGGTTCGTCAACGATTTCATTATGGTTTCTTGCTGCCGTCTTTCTTAAGACTCCCATAAATGTTATTTAAAAAAAATAATAATAATGCATTATTTTAATTGGGTTCTTCGCAGAGGGCAGAGCCCCGGGTCGCTGGGGTAGTCCCTTTGCGCACCCCTTATCATGCACTTTCTATAAGTTCAGTTCCTGTACGGTAACGGAAATCGGTCAGCCCTCATCGGATAGATCCTCCCGACACCGCACCCACAAGAAGAAGCCGGCAACTTCTTGGTACATTGGAAGCCGGTATGGGCCCTTCCTCAACAGCCACATCCGATTTCCGTACCGAAGCCTTTGACCCCCTTACAGAAGCGCATGCGGACTTACAGTTTTTAAGGTGGATTCCGAACCACCCGATCCGCGAACGAAACCCCGACAAAACCGCAACCCGTCATCCTCCTACGTTATTTTTGGCAACGAGGGGCATTTCTTGGCTAACGATCTTGACCGGGAATCGAACTCGCGTCTCTCGGCTACGGTCAGTTCGAGCGGACTATAAGCTTACGCCTTAGCACGCACGACCATCCCGTCGCCTTATAATAATGCATAATTATGTGAAATAATTATTGTTAACCCATTAACGCCCAAATGTCGTCAATTTTCAATGAATTTTCTTTCATTTTTTTTTCATACTACAAGTACAAAAAAAAAATATCGATACACCGTGTCCGACGTAAAATTTCATGCTCTTTCAGAATATAGCCACAGAATTTGTCTAAAGATAATGCTTAAGGAACCTCGAGCGCGGGGACGGACGAGAGAAAAAAACGAGGAAACCTTTGCTCGAAGTTCTAGCTTTTCAGATTGAAGTTGCAGGTAATTTTTTTTTACGGAAATATTCTTTATTATTACGGCAACCGGATGAGTGATTTTATAGAGATTTTGATGCTAGGAAGTGCTGAAAAATAAATATTGAAAATTTGAATTGTACGTCAGGTTACGGAACCTGTCTTTTCACATTTGTTTTTCGGTTCAGTCCTTCGCGTTTCCTTGCAGCGTGCGTGTCATCTGCGAATATTCCTGGAGTATTTTGGAAAAATATGAATGATCTTTTTTAGGTACAGGTTCTAGGCATGATGAGCCGAGATGGTGATACCATAAGGTAAGAATTACAATAAGAAATTTTGAAATTCGATGTGATAAAATCACGCTTTGTTTGAGGTTACAAATTATTTTTGGATAACTTGCTTTTCCGCGCTTCTTATCTAACTAATCAAAGCGTAAAGTAAATTATAATAGGATGTATTTGGTGCGTTTACATTTTCTAAAATTTTCCACGAATTACGATAAGAAATTTTATAAGCAGAAGCACATATGCCCCGGTGTTTTCGAAGTTTGTATAGAGAATTTGAAGTTGGACAAAATTTTCATCCACATATTTATTTCAAAGACATATTTACTCAACAAAAATTTCTCTAAAACATATATGATGCAACCTTTTCAGGCGTCATTCCTAACCGAATAAAATGCATTCAACTCGAGGAAATAAAAAAAGTGTAAAAGAAACAAATTTATTCTATTGTAATTTACTGCACGCTTTGATTAATTAGATAGGAAGCGCGGAAACCCGAGTTACCCGAAATTAATTTTTAACCTCAAAGCGTGATTTTATCGCAACGAATTTCAAACTATTCATTGAATTTTTTATCGTAATTCTTACCTTATGGTATCGCCATCTCACCTCATTATGCCTAGAACCTGTACCTAAAAAAGATTATCCATATTTTTCCAAAATACTGCAGGAATATTCACAGATGACACGCACGCAGCAAGGAAACGCGAAGGACTGAACCGAAAAACAAATGTGAAAAGACAGGTTCCGTAACCTGACGTTCAATTCAAATTTTCAATATTTATTTTTCAGCACTTCCTAGTATCAAAATCTCTATAAAATCATTCATCCGGTTGCTGTAATAATAAAGAATATTTCCGTAAAAAAAAATTACCTGCAACTTCAATCTGAAAAGCTAGAACTTGGAGCAAAGGTTTCCTAGCTTTTTCCTCTCGTCCGCCCCCGCGCTCGAGGGCCCTTAAAAGTTTTAGACATAACATTTTTATAAGAAACCGGTGGTATACGCATTCAACTTCACATAGAAAAGTGTTTTCGAGGCCTAAACTTTAAAATGTATGTAACACAATTTTGAAAATAAAAGTGAAAGTATCCATAATGACGACACAGAGACGAAAAAATCATCAAAAAGTTCAGTCATTTTTTATTGGAAAATGATAGAGTATTGGAAAAAATGTTGCTGAACAACTGTTGTTGTAGTATGAAAAAAAATCATCTATGAAAAAAAATGAAAGAAATTCATTGAAAATTGACGACATTTGAGCCTTAATGAGTTAATAAGAAATTATTTTCAAAAAAGCATAATTTTCAAATTCATGCTAGGACGAACCAATAGCTATTATTATTTGACGTTTGGTATACAGGGGTTTTTGGGGGCGCTGATTACGAAACTAATATCAGATTTACAAAATTCAAAATGGCGGATCCAATACGACCGACCAAAATTCTGAGAAACGGTAATTTGGTCTTATATTGGATCCGCTTTTTTGAATTTTGTAAATCTGACACCAGATTCTTAACAGTGGCTCCATAAATACCCCTGTATACCAAATTTAAGAAAAAAAACTTGGAATTAAGAAAAAATCACTGGAAAATTTCATGGCTGAAAGGGTTAAGTGTTTTGTGGAAACGCAATTCGCTGTAAATAAGAAATATTCAATCTGCATTGATGGCATATACTTTTCCAAAAACATATTAGTGTAACCATATTAAGTCATGTAATGTACTTGCAGAACACACAAATTTTGAAAAGGAATCAGAAATACGGACTGCTGGCAAAGGAAAAACAATTTTCATATAACAATTTTCTAACAAAAGAAATTGCAACTCCTGATGTTCAAAGAAATAACAAACAAAAGTTATTAACATATATAACAGCAGTCTCGTTAGTTTTTTATGACTTGAATATTCTTCAATTTATGTCAAATGTTTTGAAAAATTACAAAACATATATATGAAATGAAAATACAAAATAAAAACATTAAATACAAGAAAAAATTAAAATAAAAATTGAAAAAATATAATAAATGCTCTTCACATTACAGCAACATCAAAATAATAATAAAACAATAAGACAGTTTCAAAATAATCCGATCGATTTTGAAAATATCATCCGACACATTGAAACCGCCAATCTGAATTTTTTAAATCAGACTTCAAGAAACTCCGAGTAACGAGTTTCAAAATAATCCGACCAATTTTGAAAATATCGTCGACTATATTGGATCCGTCATCTTGAAATTTTCAAAAGTACGTTTTACGATTTTGAAGCTTAGACATTGAAGACGCGACATTTTGATATGAAACAATGTTTTGAATATTTGCCTTATAAAAAAAGTCAATTTTGAAACAAAATTGTCCAAAATTCCTATTTTTTTGATATAAAGGGCCGCAACTTTTTTAAAATTCATTTTTTGGGAATTTCATTGGCAGATTCTGAAAGAGCGATCTTAAATACGTAAGGAATGGTTCTTCGGGTTTTATTTTACAGCCATATTAGTAGAGAAAATTAATGTTGAGAATAGTTAAACGAAAGAGTCCTTCCCTGCATTAACCGCTTTACTAGTGGTCAATAAAATTGGCTTCAAAAGCGTGTATGTTTCTGCTGCCATATTGATTTTTGAAAATGTGACATCAGCTACTCAAAAACCTATAGTATACCAAATTTCATGTAAATTCAATGAAAACTGTGGAAGTTATTATTTATGATTTATATTCACAGAACTCAATGACCCACGACTGACCATTTTTACTTAACTGGAAGCTTTTTTTATGTTAAAATATGCCATATTGGATCCACCATTTTGAATGTGTAATTTCTGGGCTCAGAATCACTATCAGCGATCCCGAAAATCATAAGAAGGTCAAAGTTAAACAAATTATTTCAATAAAAAAATATGCGTCTGAATCATTAGCGAAAATATTAAAAAAAAAACTGTTCACATTGCTTAAAAAATGAAGTACATAGCGCCACCTAGTACATATTAATCTATATAAAAATTTTAAGAATGTGCTAAGCAAGGAAGACTTTTGTACTTTTGTGACCTAAAATTTAAAGGTTTTTGAGATTTGCCCATACATTAATCTGTTACATCTAATATCATACTCTTTACTCAATTTTTATTTGCAGATTCTTCGATGTTGAAATTTATTGAAAATGAACTGGATAAGCGGTTGAGAAATTTCCGAATGAAGTCTTACGACTTGGAGTGGAAAGTAGGAGATATTTGTTTGGCTGAATACATCGATAAAAAGTGGTATAGAGCGAAAGTGGTGCACGTCAAGGACGAAAATACGTTCTTAGTGAGTATAATATTGTTGTACTACTTAAAAACTGTATTAAATATGAAAAAAGATAAATCTGGAAAATATCGAATTTCGTATTAACCCATTAATCGACAAATGCATTAGAATTTAACGTTGACTTTAGTGTTTATTTCTCACACGAAACTAACAAAAAAATAACATTTTGAACGTAGTTGTTTGAACTTAGTGCTTTTTGTTTTTAGTCAAAACTCATCTTTATTATCTTTTAATTAATCATAAACTTGAACCCGATATATCTACTACAGGAATTTGTCCTAATATAATTTTTATTTTTTTGTCATCCTTAAAAATTGGCTCGAAAATATTATTATAATGAATCGAGCGATGAAGAATTTGTAAACAACAACACAAAAAAAAATGTAGATAATATAAGTCACAAATTGCTGAATGTTTAATAATTTGCGCCTCCATTTTTATTCCGCCATCTTCTATTTTGAGAATCATAAATTGGGTATCAGCAACTCGAAAAACATACGGATTCATGAAAATTACCAAATCGGTAGTGTTTTATATTTATGGTCCGCCATATCGTATTAGCCATCTTGAATTTAACAAAATATTTCGTTGAATCCATCGCTCTTTTGTTAATAGCTAGAGAAATAGAAAAAAGTGTTTAACAAATTTAGCATATACATCAGGTTCACAATAGAAGCGAAACAAATTGTTTCTGAAAATGACGTTTGTTTACATTTTAGTTTTTTTTTTTTTTTAAGAAAAAAATACTAAAAATTTCAATTTTTTAAAAAAGGACCTTCAAACAAAAAAATTAGTTTAATGTTAATTAGTGGTATGAACCGATCTAACGTTAAATTCTAGTGCATTTGACGATTATGGTTTTACAGACATGATTTATTTTACACTTTAAAACGTGGCAGTTTGTTTTTGTTCTTGATATTGTTAATAAATTATTTGTCATTAACTGGACACTTTTATTAGGATTACCGCTAAAAGATAAATCATTTGAATACGACAAAATGTATTTAAATTTGTCATTAATTTTAGGTACTATTTGTGGATTACGGAAATACAGAAGAAGTCACTCTTGGATCTATTAAGAAAAGAGTGATTTTGCGGAACATTCCAGTTCAATGCATCAAAGTAAAAATTGCCGGATTACATCCTGTAAGTGTATTTTTATTACTGAAATAAGTGAACTTATATTTTACTAAATCGTTATTATACAGACTTTTCATGTATTTTAATATAGAATGTTAAATTCGTTTTAAAATGTGTAAAAATGGTGGTAATATAACATTTTTTAATAATTTTCAATATAATTACATTTATACCATTTTAAAGTTATTTAAGATAGCATTAATTGTTTCGGTTTAAGACAACTGTAATTACCTGTAAATATAACCGAAGTTACTGGGCTTTAGTGATTAAAAATTGTCAAGTCGAGATATGCTCGTTCGTAAATTGACATTAAAAAAAAACAGATTATTTTGAAAATTCAATAAAATTATTATTTTTAATAACTTTTTTACAAGAATTTAACGGTCAAATAATTAAATGAATAAGAAAATATTTTATCCTTTTTTCAATTTTTATTTTTCATAAAAAATGAAAGATTTTTCAACCCTAAATTTGTTGAAAATAAGTTTTTTGCCATACAAAAATCAATGATTAAAAATTTTACGATTTTTTAACAATTTTTTTTTAACTTCCTATTTCTAAAACTATTTCATTGGATACACATTACAAATTAATCATCTTCTCATTTTTAGATCCTTTTTTTCTTATTGATATTTGTAGCCCAGCAATACTGTAATAAATAGTTTGAACTTTTATAATTAGTGAAAACATAGTAATAATTATATTATATTTTTTCTAGTATTACACATTTTTTCACGCTGTAATAAAAATTATTATTTAGTTATTACTCTCATAAAAATTACAACATTTTTCATGTTTTCCATATTTATACGAAAATTTATTGAAAATAATTATTAAATAATTATTGAATAATTATTTACTAATAAAATATAATACATTAAAAGTCATGTATTACAGTAAATCTCGAAATTAAAAATATTAAAATCGAACTAGTTCCACAATTTAGAAATATTTTTAAATGAAAAAATACATATTTCTTATCACTATCAACAATCTCTTTAAACGTTGTAATAAAATTTGTTACTAAATTGCATTATTTTAAAGAGAAAATGTGATTAACCCATTAACGCCCATGGGGACACTTTTTTCACCAGTTTTTCCGAGCTCTGCAGATGGGAGAAATTTGGGCCTGAACAATTTTTGAATATATGAAATCGATATATTTTTATCAATGTTTCCAATGGTAATATCCAAAATCAGAAGAAAAAAACCAAATCATTACTCAAAGATGAGTTTAGGCGTAAATAATACGGATTTTTTTGGTGTTCTTTTAAATTTATTGAAAAGTTTAATTTGTTAAATTTCTGAAAAAAATGCAAGGATTAAAATTGTCTAAACAAATTCTGCAAAAATTCTATTGCATTCTTTGATGAATTCTTAAACGTTTTTGTAATTATCATCTTCAATTTATCATCAGATAATTGAAAGATATTCAATAGATAAAATCTCTTTCAATCTGATGATAAATTAATTTTTCTAAATATATAGACCTCTGTCTATTAATTAAGGTTAAGGTCCATAATGTGCACCAAATTCTCTGACAAACGAGGACTAAAAAATTAATTAATGGAACCGAAAAAATGTTCAATAAATATTTCTTGATTTATTTAAAATATCTTTCGTTCGAAGTAACTGCAAAAAAACATTTTGCAATTTTAAATTAATTCTATTACAATTTTCTTCGAAAAGCTTATAGTTTTTTAGTTAAAAAGTCCTAAACATAATCAGCAAAAATTCTCGTTTTGGACGCCATTTTGGATTATTCAGGTGCCAAAATTAAGTTCGGACATTTCCTCCACCACCTAAATTGATTTTAAGTTGATTCCATAACGGAGAGTTTATATGAAATTCAATTGAAAGAAAACAACAACAAAAATCGAAATTTTTTACACTTAAACTCATTTTTAATTAATAATTTGTTGTTTCTTTTACTTTTGAATACTATCATTGGAAAGATCGATAAAAAATCGATCAATTTCATATGTTCAAAATTTTTGAGGCCCAACCTTATCCCATTTAGAAAACTCGTGGTCGTTAATGCGTTAAATTGAAATTTGTAACATTTTAAAGTCGATGAGTTAATTTCTAGCTTACCCATAAACCGTTTCGTCCCAAAACGACAAAATTTGTCGCCGGTTTTGGTTGAGGTTTTGTTATGAAATAAAGGTTTCCTGTAGTTTTTGCGTATGCTCTTTTGGAATCTAAAGTCCGTTTTTCGGTATCACTTTCCATTTTTTAAAATATGGTTACTCAAACGAAAAAAACATGAAAAAGCGAAAACTTTTTCAGAAAAATTGCAATTTTTATTGCGAAGAAGTTTCGGGATTGCAACGGGTCTCAGAATCCTGTGGCATAATGAGTTTTACTAAAAGTTGGTCAATATTACGATTTAAATTACAAAATGGAGTCTTCAAAATGGCGCTACTCATACGGAATTTTTTTTATGAATGTGTACATTTTTTTTGAGGCGGCTGAATACAAATCCGTTATTAAATTTTGGAAATCGAAAATGGCAAATCCAATATGGCTAACCGACAAAAAAAATTGTCTGGTATTTAGTATATAGAAGTTTTTGAAGTCATATTTAATCCGCCATTTTTAATTTCCAAACTTTAATAATGTATTTGTATTCAGAAATAAAAAATAATCTGCACATTCATCAAAGTACACGTCAAGATACCAGAAATTAATAAAACCCAAATAACAAAAAAATTCCGTATGAGTAGCGCCATTTTGAGGACGCCATTTTGTAATTTAAATCGTAGTATGGACGAAATTTTAGTAAAATTTTTTGTGCCAGCGAATTCTGAGGCCTGACACGATCCCAGAACTCTTCCGCAATAAAAATTGCAGTTTACTACAAAAGTTGTCGCTTTTTTGCACTTTTTTTCGTTTAAGTAGCTATATTTAAAATATGGAAAGTGATTTCTAAAAACGGACTTCAGATTCGAAAAGAACATACCCAAAAACTTTAGGAAATTTTCATTTGATAAAAATATCTCAAAGATATCCATAAACTTATGGAGGATGAACACCATCGACAAATTTTGTCGTTTTGGAACGAAATGGGTTAATTAAGAAAGAAAAGTTCCGACTTTCGGGACTTGAACCGTTTACAAGCGAATGGGATAAATTTGATTTCTTTTTCAATTTTAGTCATGCGGGACATGGAAAATGGACGATTTGGATAGAATTCATAAACTTCTGGTAGATCAATCATTCATAGTGTATCCGCTCGATGCTGCACCAGGTGAATACCTAGAGGTATGTTTAAGAATTTCTTTTTGACATTACAACTACTCTTTTAAAATAGGAAAGAAAAGTATTTTATTCAAAGGATATTTAGAGCAACAAATTCGAAAACAACAGAAATTCTGAGAATGTTTATTTTAAAAATTGATCAGTCTTAAGTAGTATTCTACTTTTATATCGTTAGACAATTTTAAACTCAATTTCGGTTAAATGATTTTGAAATTAAGAAGCCACTGTTTGTTTTTCGTAATTTGATTTCTTGTAACTGTTATTTTTCCTATAATGGAATTTGATCACATTAACCTGAAAATTGCACATTCCTTCCACCTGGTACGACTCAAATAATTAGAGTTTTTTGTAAAGTACTCTATTCGACTGTTTTTACCTGGGGAAAAAAGTTTTGGACATTGCCATACACGATTCATAATTATAAGTAATTTAGAGGTAATATTTTTGGCATAATTAATTAATAATTAAGAAAAAAATTCCTATCTTTGCATGTATGTGGGGCATTCCGTGTGAAATCGACGATGAACATGCGTCACCCTCTTAATTTTTGTTGCAAATTTTTTAGACTATAGTATTCATCGGAAAATTCTTTCTTGCATTTTTTCCGATTTTTATCTTTCCATGATCACGAGTTATAAATTTTTCAAAAAAAAAACATAAAAAAATTTTCAACTGACTGTAACTCGGCAACAAAAATAGAACAAAAATCGTTCGAAGCTACATTTTCTTCAGTTTACTATGTAGTTTCTTTCAAAAATATATACAAAATTATTGCTCAATTATTTGGTCAAAAATTTTGCATTTTTAGAATAAGATCTTATCATTTGGAATCATTTAGAAAAAAATATATTTATACGGAGTAAAAATGGTCAATTATGGTGTTAGATTTATAAATAAATAATCTTCAACTATATAATATTATAAATATATTTATAAGGAATAAAAATGGTAAATTATAGTGTTAGATTTATAAATAAATACTCTTCAAGTGAGATTTAATTAATTCAGATGAAAATACTGCATTTTAAAAATAATATCGAAAATACAGTACGAATCGTAACTTTAATGTTATTCTTTATAGTGATACGATTAAAAATTTTGTTTGAAATGATTAAAAAAATAAATTATTTAAAGTGATTAAGAATAACATGTATAAATTGGTCCAGCTATCAGATGGTCAAATGCGAAAAATGAAATTTTGGCGTTTAAAAAAAAAACAAATAAAATAAGATATGTTTCATATTTTACGTTTTATACGAGCAAATTCAAGAATATTTATCATATACTCAAAAATAACATCAAATAACACAAATATACGACAGAAGAATAGAAGTATAAAACAGATACAATATTTTTAAAATTAATTAATTATATAATTATTTTATTAATTTTTTTAGTAGACAGAAACTCGTGCCTATAACAGGACTAGGCTTAAAATTCGTCAAATTTATGACAGTTTTTTGTAGAATTTTTTCAAAAAAATCAATTATGATTATCATCCTTAAACATTCGATTTCATCATCAGATATTTATAAAAATGGGAAATTTTTGACCAAATAATTCAGCAATAATTTTGTGTATATTTTTTAAAGGAACTACATAGTAAACTGAAGAAAATGGCGCTTCGAACGATTTTTTGTCTATTTTTGTTAGTAAGTTAGTCTGTTGAAAATTTTTAGATGTTTTTTTTTTTTTTTTTTTTCAAATTCATAACTCGTGAACATGGAAAGATAAAAATCGGATTTGCATTCCAAAGCTTCTATTTTTTGGAAAAAAAATGTTGAAAAAATCTACATCCATAGTTTGTTGGTACAAACACTAATGACACATTTTTAATTAATTTTAATATGATAAACATATCTTTTCTGTTTAAAAATGGTGATTTTCTGCGCAAAAATCCCGTAAAAAACGCTATTTTTTATATAAATTTATCAAAAAAAAAACAAAACAAAATGAAATTTTTCACTTTTCTAAATGTTTGCATCGTGTAGAGCACACCCGAAAACGTCTAGAACAACTTATTGCAAATAGAAATTTCCGCGATTTCATTAAAACATTTTAGCTCAAAGTTACTGTAAGATTTTTAGACATTCAGGCATTAAGGGGTTAAATAAATTAAGAAGACGAAAATATAAAAATCAGTTTTCGAGAACATTTCTTATTTTGCTAATATTTGTGGTTTTTCTAATGCGATGAGCGAAGTTTTTTAAAAATCTATCTGAACAATCTTTTTCCAATTTTTTTTGGCTCGATTTAAAAACTAGTTAGAATCGGTCGACCAGTTTCATCTTAATTGTAATTTGAACCTGTACAGACGGAATGTGCAATTTTGACGTTAATGGTTTAAGGTGCTCTTGCATGTAACCTCTTAACCCTTTGCGGCGCAGTGGTAACCCAGGTTACCATCTTTTTAATTCAAATCTTTTCTGTCTAGTTTCAATGCTTTCGAAGCAATATTCAAAAAATCATTTCACAGTGGTAGAGGGGGCTTTTTAGTACGTAACGAAAAGGATAATAAATGCAATTACGCAAAATTATTGACAAGTATAAATAAATAAATTTAAAAAATCGTCGATTTTTTAGAAAGAGATCGTTTTTGAACGAACTAAAAGGTAAATTAGAACCAAATTTGGTACTCGGAAGTTTTTGGGGTCGCTGATTACGAATTTGAAGTCGGTTTTGAAAAATACAATATGGCGGATGAATTTTTAAAAATTCATCTGATTTACTTGAAACTCGTTACTCGGGGGGTTTTTGGGTTACCCCGTGTAACAATTTTCAGCTGTTTTCCGTATAAAGAAAAATGTGCACCGCAAAGGGTTAATAGGTAACATATTGAAAGATTTTGCTTCAATGTTTTCCTCGCATCTAACATTAATTGTACGTTCCCTTTTAGTCGGCTATTGTTCTGAAGAATCCAAAAATGGAACTTCGCACTTTTATACACACGGAAATGCGTATTTCTGTTCATATCGACAAACTTGAAAATTCGCCGAACGAGAATGGAAACGGACTCGAAATGGAGAGTTCCAGTGATATTTTGAACGGATCTTCGATCGCCAACGAGAAGGATGAGATCGATAAAGATATCACAGACATTGAGAGTAATATTTCAACGGATTATGAAAACGTAGGAATTGTAAACAGTGTTCATTCCATGGATAAAATACGGGGAAATTCTGGTTCGGAGCTAGCAGTAAACGAAATGGAAGATGACTACGTCATCAGTAGATCGGTAGTCGCTATAAACGATGCTGATCTAGACAGCAGTTCCGATCTACCGAGCCTTGGTAGCCTTGCCTTGTCCAATGAGCGTACCAAGAAATTGGTACTACTGGGAACCTCAACGCCGCAGGACGATTCCGTCGTGGTCCCAACGGACGTCGACAACAGGACTTCCTCGCCTGATAAAGACGACTTCACGATTCCTTCGGTCGATTATTCACAATTGGCGAAATTGCAATTTCTTGAAATTGAACCCGGCGAAATGTTCAACGGCGTCTCTTTTACCGGTCACTTACTGGAAAATTCACACTCAAAGGTAAGACGCTTTTTTTGTCAATTGTAAATTTCTTTTCTAATTTAGTAGTTATTTATTTCTTGGTTACTTTGGTGCTTTTGAAACCATAGAAACATTTATTAATTACAGATAGTTACATAGGCTACTTTAGAATAAATTTCACCGGTTAAGTGGTACGTTTTGTAAATTTCGTGCTAAAAGTGGTAGAAGACAGTTTTGTTTATTTCCAATTTCTCAACCTTTTTTAGTAATTACTGATAGACTTCGGCATTCGTTGCTCGTTTAGGTTTCAATGGGTAAATCAACAATTGAATAAATAAACAGACGGGGATGTCAGTGTACATCTAAATTATGACCTTATATGTAAAATTTTGGATTTAATAACTAGTAAGTTCAATATTCAAAAGAAAACATCCCTCTAACGCTTATACTTGGAAAGTCATTTTGTGATCTTCAGCAGGGCAGTTTTGAACTAAAATTAGGATGATTTTTTATGCTAATGATTTTATTTTCTTACTTCATTTTCCATTGGAACTCAGAGTTAAAATATTTGTTCTGAAGTAATATTTTCATGGTCCCTAAAAAGTGTAAAATGTTATTTAAAGATGAAATTTACAATTTTATGGCGGATTTTAAAACTAAGTGCAAACTGATGAAGCTCCTTTTTTCTTTATAACATACATTTAATATTCAAGATAAGTGTAGCTTTGTGGGCTGGAATGTCGTTCTTTTTTCTAAACTTTCAACATTGTATCTATAGTAGGTCTAGACAAAATTCCTCACATAGCATTTTCGAAAGTTTACAGCCTCCTCTTTCAGACGGCGTTGTTGAAATTTATCGATGAAGTGATATAAAAAAGTACATCCTTCCAAAACATCAGATTCGTCATAACTTTCTTGCTGATTTGGATAACACATTTTTAATTTTTATCCTCTAAATCTATTTTTATGATTTTCATCCAAATTAGGCACAGAATTCACGTATTTAATGTGATATTAAAGAAGCCATAACCAGACTAGAATGAAAGAATCGGAAGAATATAGGTTTTTTATTTAGTCCGCCATATTAAAACGTCAATATTGAATTTCTGTAAACATCAATCGACGTGTGTTAGAGTACAGACCGATTCCATCTTTTGTCATAGATACGATATTCTGGCAAGAAGTTTTGAATTTCTAAATGTGAGATTTTTAAAAATAATGTTAAAAATTCGAAAAATCTGACGATCTTTAGGAAAAATTGGCTGTAACGTTCTTATATCGCGTCATAGATCAAACTTTAATGACGGCATTTAAAAAAACAGCCTTTAACTTTTCGAAAATGACATATGAAAAGATTTGTAGTATTTTCGAAAAATTTGTGTACCCTATTTTCGAATATAACGATCAAAATTGGCTGTCGGTTTCTTGGAGTCGTTATCGTGGAAAAAAAAAACAACGGAAATATTTTTTTAGCACAGTACACGGTGAGCCTTAACTAAAATTAAATAAAAAGGACTTACACCTAGAAAATTAGTAGTGATTCTGTATTTCCAATGTTCATAGACGAGAAAAATTCAAAAACTAAAATTTGGTTATTGTTAAATAAAAAAAAACAAAGCCATTGCACATTCTACTAGATTCTTTTAGATAAGAAATTTGCCCAACCCATTAACGTCCAAGGTAAAGAGTTTTCTAGTTCATTTTCAAAGCTTTTTATCAAATCGAAAAATGAAAATGTCATAATGAAACCAACTTACTAATTTTGGGTATGCTCTCTCGATTGATGGGGTCAAAATTGCATTTCCATGCCACAGAAAAACAATATGGCCGATTTTATCTGAAAAAGTACCGAAATATCAAAACATTTTTATTTTCGACAATTTTTTACAAATGGATAATGGATGGCGATCCATTTCAAACTATGGACAAACGCGGACAAATAAGTTGCAGTTTAAGGGGAAGTTTTTTTTAATGATTTATTAAAAAATGTCGAAAAAGTGTGGAAATTTCTAAAAACGCAAGTTTTTTCTAAATATTTCTGAAATAAATCAACAACAAACATTTTAAGAAAACAATTTTTGTCTTAAAATGTAAAATTTCGCCATTTTGGATTTTGAAAATTTCTCATTGCATTTCAATTCAATATAATTCTAGACATAAAGAAATGTAATAAAACGAAGCACCGAAACGTTTACCGACGAGGTATGTGAAAAATGCTATTATTTCTTTAATTTCCAAAGCCGCCACATTGAATCTGCCATTTTTAGCATCGTCAAATATATTAAAAAGTGACCATGAATATTTAATAAATCGAAATTTTACATTTTAATACAACACTTTTGATTAATATCGATTTATTTCAGAAATATTTAGGAAAGACACCTATTTTTAGAAATGTTCACACTTTTCCGCCATTTTTAATAGGCTAAACTGAATGAATCTCACTACAAAAGATTTTCCCCTAAATTGCAATTTATTTGTCCACGTTTGTCCATAGTTTGAAATGGATCACCATCCATTATCCATTTGTACAAAATTTTCCAAAACAAACATTTTTTAATTTTTCTGTACTTTTTTAGATAAAATCCGCCATATTGTTGTTCTGCGGCAAGGAAACGCAATTTTGGCCCCATAAATCGGTAGAGCATACTTAAAAATAGTAAAATAAGTTCGTTTCATTATGATATTTTCATTTTTCGATTTGCAAGAGAGCTTTGAACATCAGCTAAAAATCTCGTTATCTTGGACGTTAATGAGTTAATCGCAATTTTCACCCAGACACTGAGTTGAATTTGCCACAAGAATCAAAAATGAATTGCTGATTTAAAGATTCTTCTTTGTACTTTACAACATTCTAACCTCAAAATTCGGATTCGGGAGGTTGAAATACGTATAATTGGTATCAGTCAATTCGTCGACATTGTACGTAGTCTTTCAGGACGACTTTTACGAAAAAATAGTATTTTTTTCATGTAATTGCTCATTTAAACAGTGTAACGTAAACAATTTCGTTGGAAATTTTAATTCAGAATTTTGTTACTGTTTATCTAATATTTTTTGAAATAATTTTGTCCCCTTGCGTTATCGGGGCACAAGGTTCAAACAAAAGTTGTAGATTACACTTTTTCACACAAGAAACAACGTTTAATTCTGTTAATGTGTCGGTGCATTTATGCATTTATACGTAATAATACATCAGTCGAGTTGACTGACTCTTTACATTTTCCACGTATTCTACAATTATAATTGCCATTTCACGATAATAAGTTCGATCGGCTTCAATTATATAATTTACCAACGCACTATATAGTGGATTCCAATTAGGCGGATAACGGCATATATTAAGGAATAATTTATCGCTGCACGGATTTCAATGAAACCTTTTGGATTATGTTCTGATGGGTATTTAGAAATATTTTTACCCCATATAAATGTGCACTTTTTGAAAATCATTAAAAATTCTTGAAAAAAGTGCATTTTTGGACATTTTTATGTTCACAATTTAATATCTTGAGTAGTTAATGAAATATGTCATTCAAAACATTTGTGCTTTTATTTTGGACTTTGCTGAAAACGAGTTTTATGTTACGTTTTCAAAAGATGGCGGATGCGTAGTGGTCACGGCAAACACGAAAATAAGTTTTTTCTGGTAATAAAGTCGTAAAATTTCAATGAAGCCATTTGTAATCGATGTTAAGTCGAATTTTATGCGTGTACTACGTGAGTGTTTTTTGAAAACCGTTAAAAAATCTTGAATAAATTCATGTTACATTTTTATGTCCATAAATCATTATTTTAAAAAGTTAATATAATTCTATGTTTTTGGGGTAGCTGAAAACGAATTTCATATTATTTTTTTTTAATTCAAAATGGACAATAAGGAATGGCTATTAAATGCACGAACAAAATGTTACTTTGACCATAATGTTGCAGAATTTTGTGGAAATCATAGAAGGCAAGTGCAATTAAAATAAGTGAGAGACGGACATGTATTGCAGTTGACAAAGATCGATTATTATTATAATAATTGTTTTTATTTCGCGTATTGAGATTTACATGTCAACATTGTCATTACTAAAGCATATTTTGAAACATTAAATTACAATTTAAAAAATATTAGACTGAAAAAATATCGATTTTGTAGGATATTTTTTACATTTTCGTTTTATATAACGACACAATACATGGACAAAATCTAATTCGGGTACAATTGGCTAAAATATATCTCCATAAACAATCTTCAAGGGTGACATTGTTAACAAACCCTTTTAATTGACACATATAACACATTAATGTTAAATTGTAACCATATATTATGGTGTCATCTTAAAGTAAGCTTCCTAAGCTTAAAAGACACAGGTTTAAAAATATTCTACAATGAAAACCGATTTTTTTTTATTTTACGTACTTTTCAAACAATGTATTTTGAAAAAATAAATTTTTGTAATTTTTTCTACTCCGCAGAATTTCAACTCATCATATTACAAACACATTCTGAAAATATGACATTCATTTGAACGTAATTATAAAAATAACATGGAAAATATCTGATGTATTCGAAAATATCCCATCACGTCAGGATTTTAAGATATGTAATCCGAAAAATACTTAAAAATATACTTTTTGACAATTTAAGGTTAGGATATATGGAAACTCGGACACGATGAGTTAACTAGTGGATCCTATAGATTTTTGGCCGCCGACAACGAATTTGTTACCCAAATTGACCGATCACGCCAGGATTTCAAGATATCTAAAGTCTAAAAATCTATAAGATCCAGTATCTTTGATTCAAGTTATCTCCCCTAAAAAATTGTTTTATACTTCACGAAAAAAATAACACAAGACCGCTTTTTTTGGCACAAATTGAATCAGAAGTGAAGGATCTTATAGATTTTTGATCGCTGAAAACGAATTCTTTGTCCAAGTTAACTCATCCTGTCAAAATTTTCACATATCCTAACCTTAAATTGCCAAAAAGTATATTTTCGGGTATTTTTCCGATCACATATCTTAAAATCCTGACGTGATGGGCCAAATCGAATAACGGATTCGTTTTCAGCGGCTAAAAATCTATAAGATCCACTATTTCTGATTCAAGTTGTCTCGAAACAAATTTTTGTTGTGGTCCTGTGTTATTAATATTTAAAATGCTATTTATACATTTAAAATCTACTTAACTTTTAGTTTTAAGTATATTTAATTGAAATCAAACGTTTTTAAATAATATGTTAATATTAAAATTATTATGGAAATGCAGTCCAGTAATGAATGTATGAACTACAATGATAAACAATTTTTTGAATTGCTTAATAAATAAACTAAATGGTTCTTACAAAATTTGACACTTGCGGAGCTAGATTATTTGCAAGAAGTGCTATGAACAGAATTATCACCAGGCGGTTCTATCCATACCGTATATTGTTAACGTTTATAAAAAGTGTATAAAACGTTTATAATAAACATGTTTATGAAACGATCATTCCGAGCAGGACAATAATTTCTTATTGAGTAACTTTACTAGTATATAAATGTGAAAAATGTTAAACCATACTAATTATACCATCACGAAAGTCATAACATTTTATAAAACGCGTAGAAATAATCTTATATAAATCAAATATGTGTCTAATAAAAATACAAAAATTCTGGAAACAAACTTATCTGAATTCTTTGTCTGCTCTAGTGTATAAGAAAAGTGTGGAAATACATTTTGATCAATTTTCTAGTAATGATTTCACGTATTTTAAAAGACACTAACTAAAAATTGATATGTGAAAAAGTATGTTTTGCAAACTTTAACAAAATTCTTTAATGTGAAATTTCTTACGTTACACTTTAGATTTAACAAAAATAAAAAATACTACCGTAAATATCATTTTTTATATGTACTTGAATAAAATTCGTTGCGAATAAATTAATTTTATTTCTAAACAATGACTAGAAGCAAATATATGTACGTGGAAATGCTTTGCATAGGTAACCGGTGATTTGTGACAAGCGTAACTGCGTATTTGAAGTCGATTCGAATCGATAGTTAGTTAGCGGCCCGTCGACATTTAGTGACGAGTACTCCCGATATCACAAAATTATAATAAAAGACGATTATTTTACGTCATTTAATCCTCGATAAATTACTTAATAAAAGAAGGACGATGAAATTCTCTTCTACTACACTAAACAATTCAATTTTGTTATGTTCCGCATTGCCAATTTTTGCCAATTTTTATTTACGTCAATGTGCACTCGATATTCTATAGATTTATTGAGTTATTCGACGGAGACTTAGTAGAACATGTTAAAAGTTTATATCAAATTTTATTAAAGTTGGTTGGAAATTGGGAAATAATTGATGCAATACCACTTAACCGTTAAAACAAAATTAATCTGTCCTTATGACCTTAATTTCGTATCTTAATCCGAATGTAGATTTTTATTCGTAAATTATCGTTTAAAATACCTGAATATATTCGGGATAATACGATACTAATATTTATTACACTTTCGACTACAAAAAATGTTAAATTATTCTGCGAACCTTTGCTGGACATTACAACTTTTTAGACTTTTTTTCATTGTTGTGTGTCCTGAGAGTAGTAAAAAGGGTCTAAAGACCTCAATTCGTTAATGAACGAAATCGGAAAATTCATGAATAATTGTGGATACTTTTCAAACATTTACGTTTTATGTGAATTTTATTTTCAGTACCTACAAGAAATATTTGAAAAATATTCCAGTATAATGGAAGAGATGCAAATGACTGCCAGCGAACAGCCGATGGCCGACATCGTTACAGGTAAATATTCAAAGTTTATGTTTAGTAAAAATATAGTTCGTATAATTAAGGGGCACCCGGAGTTTAAACGCCTAACAAAAAGTGGTCCTGGACTCGCTTTTTAATGCCAAACGATAGAAACATGACAAGAAGAAATGTTGTATTCGCGTTTATTAACATTTTTCTTTGTAGGGAAAACGTAGACGAATTTTAATAACTTTGTAACAATCGCGTCAAAACTTTTCTTATTCAAACAAAATCGGTTTAGGTCCGTAATCGTTACTACGTGATTTTTTGATCGCTTATTATGAATTTCAAGTTCTTTTTCGAAAATTCAAAATGGTTGATCCAATATGGCGGGCGATTATTAAAATTTATACTTATTCGCTCAAAATTGTTGTTTACAGGTTTTTGTAGTCGCTACTTACGATTTTTGTTGTAAATTCAATAGGGGGAGGGGTTCATCGGAAAAACGCCATGAGAAATAAATTCACTGTGAATTTTATTTATCTATAATTCACATTACACGATAATATAGTGAATATTTTACATTAAACTTGGTGAGGGCGCGTACTTGTTACATGAATGTTTTTCCGTAAATTCCTTCGGTAGCGCTCGTTCTCTCTCACATATTAATTACGCTCGCATACGTAAAATCAATTACGATTAAGTCAATATTATCAAATTTACTCAATATAATTAAATTTACTTGTCAGAATTCCAACAATTTTAATATTGTTTTTCACTAGAAGTCACACTTTTAATACAGGGATGTAAAAAGTTTTGTATTGTGTTATATTTTATATATATATATTCAACAATTAAATTGTATGAGTTTATCAAATTTTTAAAAATATATCGTATCCACCATTTTGAATTTTAAATTCATACTTAGAAATCGTAATCAGTGACTCATAAAACCTTAATAACTGCTTTAAGCGAATAGGGTAAGTATTTTAAATAATCATTCGCCGTTTTGGATCCTCCATTTTTAATTTTCAAAAAGAAATTTTAAATGAGGGACCAAAAAATAAACACTAGTAACAATTTTTTACGCAATTCTTACGAAAGTATTAAAATTTATGGCAAAAAATGTTTTCTTTTCATATTTCTAATCCTTGACGCTAAAACATAGAAATAGTAACTGCTTTATAACTTAAATCAATCCTCGCATTTCGCAAAGTGTTTTAAAAATGAATTTTCATGGTTTATTGATACTATTCAAACGTAATGAGAGAAAAGTATGTCAAATTATAGGAAATTTTATCATAAAAGCTATAAATGTTTCATAGTCATGTTCATTTCTTAAGAAAGTAACTTATATTAAAAAAGCGGCAATTCTGTTAGAATTATTGATGGCGATGTTGCTGATTGCTTTGAAGCTTACTTTTTCTTTTTGTTCAGAAAACAATTGAAATTTGTTATTTTCAAAAAACAACTGGGTGTTATTAAAAAGGTACACCAGACCCACTGTTTTAAATTTGTCTACACTGCCTTAAAATTTGTAATAAGAAACTTAAAAAGAAATACCAAATATCATATTTTAACAAATTTAAATGAAGTGTAATGTCATTGTTAAAGGATTTTTGTATAACTGAGTGTACAAATTATTAAATTATTTTAGTTTGATAAACACTGAAAGTTAGACGAACAAATAAAGTAGTATATTTGTATAGAAATTTCGCCCTTAACCTTTGAACCACGAATTTGTCTGGACATTGAATTTTTGTGAACATTGTAATACACGTGTTTTCATAATCGCAGATTACGTAAACATTATCATTTCTTAAAATTTCAAAATGAAGAATCCAATATGGAGGGCAAAATTTTTTTTAAATTTGATGAAAACTTACGAAACTCAATATTTTACGATTTTTATGGTCACTTATTACGAATCCATTACAGGTTTTTTAAAAATCCAAATTGGCTGACAAAAGAAAATTGGAATAAAACGTTACAAACCCTAAAGTCTTCGGGCATTTTGGGAACGATTATACTCGATATATCAGCTGTGCCATTGTCAATTTTTAAAAAACGATATAACATTCGTAATCACTTACCTCAAAAATTGTTAAATTCTGAATTTTGTAAATTTTTATTGCAAATTTTCTATTTTGTTTCCAATATTAGAGATATTTTTCTGAATTTTTAAAAACTGACTGCAGATTCGTCCAAACGGAAAAGAAGACTTTTCGACCAAACTAAAATCAGAATGCCCTGATTAAGTCAAATTTATCATTTTTCGACCAACAAAATTTCTTATAAGTTAGATACACTTTTAAAATTTGGATGCAGATCGTAAATATCTTATATGTAATCTAAAAAATGCATTTAAGGTCCGAAAAAAAATTATGTCTTGAATGTCGAATAAACATATAGGTCGATATCGGCTCCGCTTTTGAGTAAATATAACCTCGCACCATGACTTCATTTCGACCATGAGGGCGAAATATCTTATTGGTCAATAAGCACCTATATTTCGACCATCTGGTTTAACGTGAAAATGGAATTTATCATGGAAAATTACCTGTAGGGATTTTCGTCGAAGTATGATTACTCCGAAAATCTAACCATAAAGTGCACAATTTACTCAAATTTTCTAAAAAATTTCCGGCAAAATGATTTTTTTAAAATACTGATTACGTATGAAATAAGAGTGTGGGTCGAAAACCCGCCATCAGAAAACCTACAGGTCAAAAAAACGACAGCAAAAATACCGATATTCAAAAAGCCGACAAGCAAACAGCCGACACTTCAAAAAGCCGATAGACAAAAACCGACACGTCTAAAAGCCGACACATGAAAAAATAGACACATTGACAAGCGGATAGTGAATTTTGGAATTGTCAGTTTTTTTTTCCTGACGACTTTTCGATTATCGGCTTTTTTGGCAGTCGGTTATTTGAATGTCAGCATCATGACATTTCAGTTTACCAACTGTCGGTTTTTTATGCGTCGGCTTTTGCCTGTCGGTTTTTTGACTATCAGTATTATAACATTCAATTTTTCTACTATCGGCTTTTTGACGTGTCGGTTTTTGGTGGGTCGGATTTTTCACTTTCGGTTTTTGACTGTCGGTATTATGACAATTCGCTTTTTCTATTGTCGGCATTTTGAAGTATCGGTTTTTTGAATGTCGGTTTTTCGACCTGTCGGCTTTTTGATTTGTCGGTTTTTCGACCCGCACCCTGAAATAACTCTCCGTGAACAGTCGAGGAACGCTTAAATGTTGATTCGCATTTTGGAAATTTAGAAATGATGAGACAGGAGATTTAAAAAAGGAAAAAGTACCCCTTGTCACCGACGTTTTTCAGTTATATTATTCTTTTATTTTCTCATTCTTTTAAAACGATGGCGATCTTAAAATGGGGACGAAAATAATTAAATTTTCTTTCGTTCAATCAGACCTGGCAAGTTTGTCAATTGTTTGTCAAGAAATATATTAAACGGCCAAAAACCGATCTAAAATCTTTCCTTTCAAGAAATATTAAAAAAACGACGAAGTAGGCGGTACACTGGTGGTCGTCTGTGGCTGAAAGGGTTAACCCTATCACTTTTTGATTGTTTTAGATTTATTATTATTTTGGCACCGCTTTTCTTATGATGCTAGTCGAAATATTTAGAAACTTAATGATAATGTATAATGTTACAGGAGGTTCATGCTGCGCCATGTACACAGACGGGATATGGTACAGATGTATCATATTATATGTTGATGACAATGAAGATTTGCCGTATACTCGAGTGAAACTTTGGTTTATAGATTACGGAAACATTACGATCGCCGATGACTCGCAGTAAGTAATCATAATGATTTTATAATTCTTTATTTCATTATCTTCAAAATTTAAGATTTCTTTTTACATTTATTTCAATTTCAACGTTTTTCCTGTGCTCTTCCTCATTTTGGAAAAATGAACGGACCAAGAGTAAAGTCGTCCCTCCGTAATTGTTGTCTTCCTAATTCTATCCGTAGTTGTAATCCCAAAATATTCCGTAATTGTTGTCCAGGTTCCCCTTCCAGGTGGGTCCTAAATAGTTCTTCATACTTGAAGAAGGGGTAGTAGGGGTGGGAACGACAATTACGGCGGGAGTACTGTACACTCAATAACATTTATATTTTATTCACTACACAGAATGTTAGAAAATATAATCAGTTCCATTATAAAAGTATTTCTTTTTATATTTTCTATTTGTAGTTATATAGATTTAATATTCAACAATCTTTTAAGATAGTAAAGTTATTGATCATAAAATTAAATATAAACTTAATTGTTTTGGTAGTCGTTGTAATCGTTGGCTATTAACTAAAAAAAAAAACAAATTAAAAAGATCTGTTTTTCAAATGTATAAGTCAAAACAAGTTGGCCAATTCCGTTTATTTGTTCGACAGACTTCGTGCTTTGAAAGATGAATGGAGAGAGGTTCCGATTACCGGAATTCACCTAAAGTTATGGAATATCGAAATTGGAGATGTGATGAGCGACAGACAAGCTGGTCATGAATTAGCCACCCTTTTAGGAGAAAGTCGATATGTTGTATCGATCAAGGTAAGAAATAATAACAATGATAAATATATTTTTATAATATAAGAAATATTAACTAAAATTAAAGCACACTTAATTGATTTCTTAACATTCCATAAAGTAGAAAAAAAATCTGCCCACGATTTAGTCCAAAATACGTTTTTACACGTGATGCATACACGTACATAACCTTCAAGAAATTATTACATTACATTATTAGGCTTTTTATTGTTGACCAATAAAGACAAACTATTATTATTTCTTGTTACTGAACAGGTTTGAATATGTGTCTCTAATAAGTTGTACAAAATTTTTTAATATATTATAAAAATTTCCTTGCTTGAAAAACATTTTTCTGTTAAAAAAATAAAAACAATTGAATTAAACTTAAATATAATTATCTCTTTGACTGTCAAGTAAACTTTTTTCAACGAAGTTATGTAATTCAAAAATGTTGGAAAAACTCTTAGCATATAAATAACCGCTTCATATCATGTTGAATACTTCAATTAATAGGTATTACAGTGTGTCTCAGTGGTTCAGTCACTGGATTTGTACGTCGCGGTCCCGGGTTCAAATCCGCCATGAATTACTTTTTTTCAATTATTTTCTTGTAAAGCTGTAAATATTACAATGTTAGAGCTCAACATGAATGCTTGGAAATTAATAATTATGCACGATAATGTCCAAACAAATGTTCCCCTGATTTTAATGCATTTTTATTCGTTTATATTCTGATTGTGAAACCCCAAAAATGTGTAAAAATGGATTGAAATTTTTCAATATGAATTTATTTGTATTCAGTATTCTGAATATTAATGAAAATGAAAATGGAAAATGTAGAAATTACTTCACTTCTGTCGATTCAAAATGGCCACGTAATAAATGTATTCAAAATTATTGGTTCCTTGAAATAGAGAACATAGAAAGTTTTTTTGTAAGTTTTATAATCATGATATAAATATTGACTGATTATGTACGAAGACTAATAATTTTGTTAGCAAACACAAAATGGCCGCCGGTACACAGGATTTTATCTCATGCGCCCATTTCACCTACGTTGATCTATTGCAAATGGTCAAATGAATATGCTACCACATAAAAAGACTTAAAAATCATTTTTATGATTTTGCATAATTTTTACATAAAGTTTTTTGCAATTTTTCGACGGGAAACGATAAAAACACGCCTGAAAATAGTAGGGGAGAGTGGTGTAAGTTGACACAGTCCAATTTTTAAGCGTTACAATGTTGCCAGACTTACCGTTTCTATACTATAAACTAACTTTAATAAACGGCAACTTTTGATGGTATGTAGTCGTTGTTACTTGTTTCCTTCGAAGCAGTACGACATACACACAATATTCGATAGTTCGAAAGTGTCAATTTGTGTCGTGGAATGCACGTAAAAGAATATTTTGCATTCAAATTTTAAGTAAGGAAAGTGTGTATTTTACTTTATTTTTAAAACCGTTTTTATTGGTATTTGTTATGTTACGGAAAAATATCGGGTAAATAATTTATTACATAAAATATAAAAAATACGTGGTGTAAGTTGGCATGTATTATTTATGTATATTATATATGATTAATTGTATTATTTCTTTCTTTATTTACTTCATGTTTACAGGCGATAACATCCTTTTTACATGAAATATTAACATTCACGTGGCGCAATTAAAATAACAAAATTTTTATAAATTTATATAAGATTAGAATAAGACAACAATATAATAAGACTAGCACCAAATAACGTGGTTTACAATTTTTCTAAGGCTTTAAAATCATTTTCTCCTTAATTTTTCAACATGTGCCAATTTACACCACCTTTTGAAAAAAGTGACTTTTTTCACTTTTTGGTAAATAAACTGTAACTTTTTTCTGAAATACGATAGAAAAAAATTTCTAGACTAAAAAGATGCCGGAATTTATGATCTTTCGAATGCCGCATAGTAAGTTTTAAAATTCATTACTGAAAAAATGTTGTTGGCACAACTTACACCACTCTCCCCTATCTTACGAAAATAAAAAAAACTTTATTTACAGGAGAAACGTAGTTGAAGTTGACGTGCTTTTGTATCAACTTTTATTTAAAGAAGTAGTAAAAGAAGGTAAAAATTGATGTATTAAATGAAATAATTTTGTTTTCAGAGTTACAATTTGAAGAAGACGTTCGAAATAGAATTCTTCAACGATAACGATCCCAAAACCCTCGCATACCAGTCACTCATAAATAAAGGGACATACAAAGTTGTAGCAGCAGCAGAGAACTGAAAGGATAATAACAATACCTACCGTTTGCAGAACAAATTTTAGACGCCATTATTATTTTTTTCTTCAATCAGGTTACATAAGACGATGACCAAAGCCACAACCCAAAGAAGATGACATTAAGCTCGCGTCATATCTTTCCGTCTCTCGATAACAGTACCGAATTTCTTTTTATTTCCCGATTTTGTAGATCATGGTTTTATTTAACCAATTATAACGAAGAAAAGTACCTCCACTTTTTATTAGACGATAACGAACCAATATTATTAAACGATGTCTAGTGCGATTCGTAAACTAGTTTCATCGTTGTGAAGAATCTTTGTGTTATATTTGGAAAACTGGCATACGATTGAGATTATATAAATCTACGGTGATATGCGATAGCGATAAACACATTGGTGCCATTGTTAAGGATAAGTCTGAATTCTTGTTACTAAGAAGTATGTATGACTGATTATCCTGTTAATGTAAACATGTTACACGTATTATGTTTTATTCCAGACAAATATTGATTATTTGGATACGAATACAGGTGTTTTTTGTAATTTCATACAAAAATAAGTGTGTTGTTTTTACTTTATTTACAATCCTACTTTCCCATCCTTTATTTCCAATTTCTAGATAAAATAATAACAAACAAAAGAGTATTTGATAAAATGTAATTATTTTATATTCGTGTTTTTCAATTACATGCTCCAAAATAAATCCAGTGTGATTGGTTGAAGTAAGTTGCCGAGCGCTCATTTGTCAGTGAGAAAAATATTTTCAGTCAGGAAATTAGGAAAGCGAAAAGAAAAAAGATGTGAGAAGAGTATTACTATTGCAGAAATTAAAATATAATTAACCCATTAACGCCCAAAGAACACTTTTTCTGGCTTCAATTTCAATCAAGTATTTCGTATCAAAATCGAAGTTCGAAAAAATTGAAAGGTACATATCCTACTGTTTTCGAGGTCGCTCTTCAAGATTCCGAGGTCAAAATTGACTTTCAGCCATCAGGTATTCCAATATAGCGCCGAATTTGACAAAAATTTCAATAAAACTCGAAAATATTTATCCTTAAGAATTTTTTTCGAGGCATTAGAATATAGGGATTGTATTGAAACGATGAACGATGGTGATCGGAATACTTGAATTTTAAACAAAAATTTTACTTGTATACCCCACATCATTCTAACGACTTCAAAATGGCGTCGACAATGAAAATTTCTTTAAAAGTTTCTGAACGCTCTAACTAAAAAACGAAAAAGAATGAAAAGTGCTTAGAATTCGTCGAGAAATATAGTGGAATTTTTTCAGATTTTTTTCATGACATTTTGAGAAATTTTTGTTCAAAATTTGTTTCAAAATTTTAATTTATTTACGAAAAATTCTGAAAAAAATTTAGTGCACTCTCTGACGAATTCTAAGAGTCTTTTGTTCTTTGCAATTTTTTCAAAAAGTTGACAGCTTTCGAGAAAAAAAATTCTAAACTATAATATTCGAAATTCATTTGCTCGAAAATTAGCAACTTTTACAAAGAATTGCAAAGAACAAAAGACTCTTAGAATTCGTCAGAGAAAACACTAAATTTTTTTCAGAATTTTTCGTAAATAAATTACAATTTTGAAAAAAATGTTAAAAAAAAATGTCTGAAAATGTCTTGAAAAAAATCTGAAAAAATTCCACTATATTTCTCGACGAATTCTAAGCACTTTTCATTCTTAGCATTTTTTTAAAAAAGCTCGTCGTTTTTTAGTTAGAGCGTTCAGAAACTTTTAAAGAAATTTTCATTGTCGACGCCATTTTGAAGTCGTTAGAATGATGTGGGGTATACAAGTAAAATTTTTGTTTAAAATTCAACTATTCCGATCACCATCGTTCATCGTTTCAATACAATCCCTATATTCTTATGCCTCAAAAAAATTCTGAAGGATAAATATTTTCGAATTTTCTGGAAATTTTTGTCAAATTCGGCGCCATATTGGAATTCCTAATGGCTGAAACTCAATTTTGACCTCGGAATCTTGAAGAGCGACCTCGAAAACAGTAGGATATGTACCTTTCAATTTTGTTGAACTTCGATTTTGATACGAAATACTTGATTGAAATTGAACCAAGAAAAAGTGTTCTTTGGGCGTTAATGGGTTAAGATTATTGTGAAATTTTGAAAGGAATCTAGAAATAGTTTGTCAATGAAAGAAATATTGCTAGTACATAGACAAGAGTGATAATGCATAAAGAGGCGATAGTGCCAAGGTTTATAGGTTATACGACCACATGTCCTGTAACATTTTTCATAACCAAAATATTACTTTTGTTACAGGTGCCTTTTGAAAACATCTTTATTTATATTTATGCCTTATGGCTATTTCTTTTCGATGAAAATATTAAAAAAGATAAGCTGCAAATAAATTATTCACATCCTCCAAGCAGTTACATTGCTACGTTCTCAATACGAATAAAAATTATCACTATTCCATATTTGGGGTATTCCACGTCAAATCGGTAACTTTTTTTCACCAAATTTTTAATTTTAGTTTTGTTATTGAAAGTACATGCAAAAGAAGTATTCTTGACCATATAAAACATTTTAAAATCGACTGTAGTAAGGGATATTTCGGGAAAATGTAATTTTCTGTTCTGTCAATGTTTTTATAAAAAGGATCAAAAATAAATATTTTTCGTAGTTTTTTTATGCCCTTTCTCGTGAAAATATCCGCATTCATGTATTGTTACAGGAAGCGGTTAAAAAATCGTTTTAGACTTTTTATTTTACATTTTCGAGAAAGAATTCGTAAACAAAATTGAATATCTGTATGGCAGTCTAGTTGACATTTTGAGTCTGGATCGGTTTACAATAAAAACATCGACCTGACAAATTGTAAATAAATAGAAGTCCCCTGATTAACGTATATACTGCACAACACATGGGACTTATTTTATTCAAATTCAACCTCGATTATCACGCTCAATTTTGGTCGAAATAAAACATTTTTTGTCATTTTAAAGGTCATTCAATGCTCTACAAGATGCATTTTTTCAAAATCATAGCATTTTAATGACTAACTATAAATAATAACCGAAAACTGTATACGAGTTTTCTACGTAGAGAATATTTTCATTTTTTAAGTATTTCACAAGAATCTTTGTCACATGAGGTCTTCTTCGAAATCTGAAAGATTACTGGAAATGAATAAATCCTCATCTACATCAGAATAAGGTAAAAGTGCCAATTGAGACAAGTTTATTAAAAGTAAAACTTTAACTTATTTAACCCTTTGAAATATTGGTGTAGCATATATGCTACTCCTTTTTGTAATTCATTATTTACATATTTAAGGTAATTATTAATTTATTTTGCTGCAATTTTTTGCTTCCTTACTTCAAGAACATGTTAGGAAACGTAAATAAATTAATATTTTTATTTAATTATCATGTTATATTGTTTGAAAAAATTAAACAGTATAAAAATGGTGGATTTTTTACGGAAAATATATGTGGAGAAGTAAACGTCACTCAAATATGACGAGACTGGGTACTGGGCGTTTTCGGGGTCGCTGATTACGAATCTAACCTCAGATTTTTAAAATTGGTAAATCTGACTTTTTTTTACATTTCGGTCGGCCATTTTGAATTTTGAAAATATGAGGTCATATTCGTAATCAACGACCCCGAAAACTCCCGAGTAACAAATTTCAGCTATTTTCAGCGCAAAGAAAAATGTATGCTTCAAAGGGTTAAGGGGAGGGTTCGGCAACAAAATCAGCTCTATGAAATACACCTGTAAAAAATTTGAAAAAATTAAATCTGTAGTAATTTTTGACGTGGAATTCAGTGATGCTAGAGTAAAAAGTGTAAACAATTTTTTTGACCAATAAAAAAATTTTTGTTTTCGTAAAAAATGGAATTTTTTCAAATCTATCCGTAGTTATTTAGAAAATGTGTTTATATGTTCAACCCAATTTTTTCGAATTTTTAAATTAATTTAGTAAAGTCTAGAAGCATTTTTTCGAAAAAAAATTTTTTTTCCGTGCTAAAACAAGTAGGTCAAAAAAATTATTTCTATAGCAATTTTTTACGTTAAATTCAGTGATGCTAAAATACAAAATGTAAAAATTGTTTTTGACCCATAAAAAAAATGTTTTTGGCCCATAACAAAATTTTTTTTCGAAAAAAATGGAATTTTTTAAAATCCATCCGTAATTATTTAGAAAATGTGTTTTTAATTCACCTTACTTTTTTTTTTAATTTTTAAATTAATTTAGAAAAATGTAGAAGCGTTTTTTAGAAAAGACAAATTTTGTTTCGAGCTGAAATTTATGGGTTAAAAAAATTTTTAGATTTTTTATTCTAGCACCACTGAATCCCCCGTAAAAAATTACTAAAGAAATAATTTTTTCAAACCTTTTTAAAGGTGTATTTAATAGAGCTGATTTTGTTGCCGAACCCTCCCCTTAAGAATACGTTCTTGTGCTACAGTCGATAAAAGGTAAATGAGGAAAAATGAAAGTCATTCTTAAAAAAAGTTTTTTATTTTAAATAGTATAGGCTTCATATTTACAGGCAACAAAGGTTCTTAGAGAAATCACCTTTTAATTATTGATATGGATCCGTTTTCTTCAGTCCGTTGTGCTATCTCGACAAGCTCAGCAACACGTACATTTGCAACATTTAAGCTAGCGTTAGATTACTAACTGACTTCTTCGTTAACAAAGGAACATTCGGCGCAGGCACTAAGCTAAGTATATACACGTACATTTGCACAGCCTTGAATTGCATAAGGAAATAGCTCGATGATAATGACAGTACTAGGAGAATTAATCTCTTTTTAAGGTTAGGTCGTAGAGATGGTTCATATTAAGCGCATTGAGAAAGTGCATCAAATGAGGTTGGTAACCGCTGCTTGCCAACTTATCGGCCACCTGAGCCAAGTACGCTCGTTGCTCGCAGAAAGTCACGTACAGTTTCTCCAGATTCTCATAAGTTGGACCAGCCAAATCTGCATTTTTCGAATTCCATTTTTGAGACCTGATTCGATTGTGAAATTTCAGAACTACTCTGAAGATATTACAGAGACAAGTTCGCATTCTTTCGCTTCGAGTATTTAACATGCATCTGAAATTAAAGGAACGACAATTTACTAAAAACACTGAACATCGAATACGTAACATTCAAAGCTCAAAGTTACCTCGAAAGGATCTTTTTTATATAACGAACATGAGCTTGGTGCACTTCGTCAATTGTCGTTGCACAGGCGAGTTCTTTTTCAAATTCTGTCCAACTCGCGTGTAAAACGTTGCAGATCAAGTAAGTCTGAAGTGCTATCATCAGTTGCATCATTGAGTGTCTATATAATTGAAGCTGAAAAACGTTAAAAAGTAAATGTGCAATTCCAGCATTTTCATTGAAGTTGTTACCTTGTGCTGTTCTTTGGAAATGGGAGTCTGAGAGTCCATTTTCAGAATTTGAAAATCTTCTTTCAGTACCCAGAGTACTCGGCCAACCATTAACAAAAATTTGAATACTTTCGAATATTGTTGCATCACAACATCTTGAAGAACAATGTTTAATGGCCAAGAAATTTTGTAATTTAGCGAGAGGCAGCTTAGGGTTTCCGGATTGGATGTCTGTTGACAAAGTGTTGAATTATATCACACTATATGATTCATAAATAACAAATTGTGAAAACTGAAATATAAAAATAGTCGTAACAACATTTTCTGCATATCTACGATAAAGTTTCATTAATCTGCTATATTTATTTGAAATTGAAAACTCTGCTAAACATTATTATTCAACGGTGTTTTCAAATTACTGAATTCAAATCTGATATAAAAATTCCGCAATTCAAAATGGCCGATCCAATATGGCGATCTACATTACAATATTCGGATTTAATTCGGGATATTTATAGTAAACTAGATTATTACCGTAGCCAGAGGTTTAATGATCTAACTACTTATGTATGTAAATAAAGTGAAAAATCTCCAGATTTATCATTTCACCAATTCAGACAAAAATATCATAAAATCAAAAAGATTTTGGATTTTTATGATATTTTAAGATTCACTTAAATGAGCTGTACGGAAATATTTATAAAACAAAGATATGCTTTTAAAGATACAATTATTTGTTTTCATGATAGTTGATTAAGAAACTACACGAAACACAAAAGCTCATGAAATTTGAATAAACTACTGCGTGCAAATCGTATTTTCTTTAATATTTTGTTCTGTAACTTGTTGAGCGTGTATTGTTTTCATTTAAAAATGACGTGGTTGATTGCACTTTATAGAAGCCAAAGATACATGAAAAAAAGGTGTGCCTATCTTGTAACTCTTTAACGAGTTTCCGCCCAAAATGCCGTAAATTTCACTACATTTTAATCGTCACTTTTCTAATAGAAACTAACGACGAATAATTCTGAATATTTAGATTCTATAGTAATCAACCCTCCTCTTTCCGAATCCGACGTCCGTTTTTCGCTAGGAGCAGCCATTTTTTAAATATGGCGGCGAAAAGGCAAAAAAATAGAGAAAATTTCGATTTTTGGATCGGTTTTTCATGTTTTTCAATAGGTTGGCGCTGACCGATCATTCCAAAGACCTGGATATGGTGGCATAATGAGTTTGACTAAAAGTTGACATGATCAGATATGCAAAATATAAGATGGCGGATTTTTCGCCAAATTATACATGATATATCTTACGTGCTAATCGTTCTATATATTTCTCAAAATTGAGCTATTTCAGCTATATATTTGTTTCATTGTGTGATTTAATTTTATAAGACTTCTATAATTGCGAACTATATAATATAAACCCCCAAGTAACCATTTTCATTTCGGACATGCAATGTTTTGTATTTTCGTCGGCCATTTTGAATTATGAAAATCAAATTTCATATTCGTAATCTGCGACCCCGAAAACCACCAAGTAGTCAGTTTCATCTGGATCAAGAAATTTTTTTGCATTTCAGTCGGCCATCTTGGAAACGACATTTTGAATTTCGAGTATTAGATAGAAGATACTGTTACAAATGATTGCATAAATCAATAATAAGTATACTACAATATTTATAAATATCTAATAATGTCGGAAATGCTATAAATGCACAAAATTCGGCGAAAAATCCGCCATCTCATGTTTTGCATATCTGATCATGTGAACTTTTAGCCAAACTCATTATGCCACCAGATCCAGGTCTTTGGAATGATCGGCCAGCACGAACCTATTGAAAAACATGAAAAACCGATCCAAAAATCGAAATTTTCTCTACTTTTTTGCCTTTTCGTCGCCATATTTAAAAAATGACTGCTCCTAGCGAAAAACGGACTTCGTATTCGGAAAAAGGAGGGTTTAAAACTATAGAATCTAAATATTCAGAATTATTCATCGTTAATTTCTATGAGAAAAGTTGCGATTAAAATGCAGTGAAATTTACGACATTTTGGGCGGAAACGGGTTAAATCCCAATGTTCACAATTTTTACACGGATTTCAGCATCGGTTTATAAAATATCATACAAATTTAAAAAAAAATGGAAACATCTATATTCGACTAGTTTTGAGGTCTCTCTTTCGATTGGCGCTACTGAAATTTTCGAGAAATAACGTTTACCTCATTTTTTTACAAAAATATTGAGAAAAACACGATTTATTAGCCACAATTTTGGGTTTAAATGCATTTTTAAGTATGATAACCGTTTCAGATCGCCTTCTAACCTATCAAAAACGTGTTCCCGATTTTTTACTTCAAAATTATATATTCACATATTTTTATTTATTTTGTTTTTCATCTCAAAATGGCGTCTGAACGTTGAAAGTTTTTGAAATTGATGAAATTGCTATCATTTCGGATCTGCTAGGTTTTCTTTGTAGTAAGATGGTATAAATAAGTTATTACGAGTTTTACATGATATATTTTGATTTACGGAAGCAGTAATATCTCATAAAATCCAATTTCAAAGTGAAATTTGCCAATTAATAATCTATTAGCATATTTGTTTATCTGCACCGTGCGAGTGTAGTGTATCACTGTCTCACAATTTAACATGTATTTAGAAAGAAACAGAGATACACTAATAGCAGATAAACGAATATCCTATATGGGATATTTTCCAAACAAAATTATTTGTTCTTAAAGCATAAAGTTAAAAGTTCTGTAGATTTGCCCATATATATCCCTATACAGAGAGAAAAAAGTGGTAAATGGAACTATGTGAAAATGGTAGAATGGATTTCAACTTATATAAATAGTAGAATTAACTATTGAAAAGGTTAGAGTTGATATTTGAGGTTATGTACGAAAGATTTAAATACCTGAAAATAGTAAATGGAACAATTTTATTGTACCGTTTACCGTGGAAATAGTTAATTTAACAACTTTTTGTATTCACGCGTTTTACTATCATAAAAGTGTTCCATTTACTATTTTCTTTCTCCCTGTGTACAGTCGATACTAACCTGTAACTGTAAAGGGACGTTCGTAGCTGAGAGACTGATCAGTTTGGTATAATTCGTATTCAAGGAGCTGACCAGGGCTCGATCCAAAATGTCAGTCAGGGTCGTAGAATTGAAAAGCTCCAACGGGGTTCTTACTTGATACAACCTCGTAAACAATGCTTGCGTTAGGTTCTGGGCGAATTCTCCATTCAAAAGGAAGAAGTAACTACGTAGACTGTGCAAATGTGCAAGCATGTTACTCTCCTCTAGCAAGTATTTAATGACCGCGTAATTTACTAATCTGCTCTGCGCACGAAGGGGAATGATCACAGATTTCTCGAGGTAGAATTGCAGGGAAGTCGAATCGATCATGTCGACGTCAGCATCGGTTAAACTTTCTTCTGTTCGACCCTCGGGTGTAGCTAGAAAATTCGGAAAAATCGGCGACTGTCCGAGATTCTTTAAATTTGGTAACGTTGATCTACAGGATTCTGCATCGAAATATCCGTCGCTGTCGACATCGGAAAGTGGAGTGTTTTCGTAGCTTGGCATTGGTACGGAGATGCTGTTTGTAGATGTCGTAAACTGATCGGTTGTACACGACATCGGCGTCTCGCGCATAGTCTGAGTCGCGGGAATCGTATCGTCAGGTTCGCAGACTTCAGAGACTTTTCCAAAAATGCTTTGTTGCTCGGTGTTGTGCGTCATATTTCGAAGCCGATTCCTTTGCAGATCAGTGAGATTCTGCGAATCAAGTACTCGATCAACTCTGCGAACTTGTTCAGTGTGTTCTGAATCGTGAGCCATGTTCCGATTTCTGTTAACTTGACTCTCTGTCGTTCGACGATACGAGTGATATTCCTCCTCGTTTTTATCCAATCCATGTCCCATATTTCTGTTTCGATTAGCCAAGGCCTCCGATTTACGATCAGCATCGAAAATTCTTGAACTACTTTCCTTTTGCGTATCAGTTCCGGTTGAATTCGATCCATTCTTGGTAGTCATCATAAAAGGAGATTCATTGTTATTGTGGGTAATGAAATCATACTCTTGTTGCAAAACTTTCAGTTTGTTACGTTGCGCTTCGGTCATGTTGTCGGTCCTCAGCCTTAAAATCTCTTTCACCGTTTCCGTACCCTGCAGCGTCACGAGTTTCTCCAAATCTTTCACATACTTTCGGACATTTGAGGTATTTGTCGAAATATCCAACACAGTCGGTCGAGTAGCTTTTGTCGGTGTTCCAACGTTATGATTTAATTCTTTCAAATTTTCAGTAATTTCCGGCGCGTGATCTAATGTTGGATTGCTATTTGCGTCTGTATCTTCAGTAATGACAGCCACCGAATCCTGATCAGCAGATTCTTCGATATTTGTCAATTTGTCTTCTTCAATACGTTCAACAGGACTTTCAACTTGCTCTTGTATAATATCGACGGTGACCACTTCTTCCTCGTCTTTATTTTCTTCCATTATTACAGTTTCCTCCAACGGATGCTCGTTAAAATCTGTAGTGTCAGGTAAATTAGAGTATTCTGTTTTTATAGCTGCTATCAATGCCATTCTCTCATCGTAGAGTTTCATTCTTCGTGCTCTCCAATCGGCGTGAATTTGCTTACGTTGAATTTCTTCAGCCAGATCATTGTAATACTTTAATGTAGATTCTCTGAAAACATAATGCATGAAGAATTGATAGGACACATTAACATAACCACTGGATACATACTTATCTGCTTGCTGGGTAATCTTCTCTTCTTCTTCCTCGCGCAGGACATTTTCTAAACGTTCTCTATCAGCTTGTAACTCGGCATCTCGATTTCTTTCTTTGCGAAGGGCAGCTTCTTCAACTTGGTCCTTCAGTTGTTCGAGTAATTCGGATTTTTCCTTTAACACCTTTTTTAGAGCCTCTTCTCTCTCTCCTAAAGTGTAAAAAATTTGATTACGTTATCAATATTCAAATATATTATCACAAGATATATGGGCATTTCCAGCAAATCTGTCATTTATCGTGAAGAAAAAATTGAAAAATAAACGTTTACGCACATGCTTGAAAACTTTTGTAAACATTATATGTGTAAAAAGATGAAGTTTTTTCATATTGAACGTTTGTTTACACCTTGCGCGCAATTTTTACAAGTAATTTTTATAAATTACAATTTAATAAAATTAAAAATTTCATTTTAAATATATCAGTATTTTATTTCAAAGAGAATACAAATTTATTAAATCTAAATGGTAATTATAACAATTTTAACTATTAACTGTATCATTTTAAATGATTTACATCTTCATTTACGTGTGCCTTTGCTTCTGTTGCTTTTCTTTTTCATACATCCACTAACATTATATGTTGATGGTTTAAGTTCAAAATGATTGCACGATGTGCTTCGTAAGCATTGCAAACACGACAGAAATCGTGTTCGGAGAATAGTTGGTTCCTTTTTATGCCAACATAGTTGTCGCGTTAGCATCGTATTCGCCATAGGCTTTAAAGTCACATTTGAAGTAGTTGGTCGATCAACGAAATTACAAAAACTTGTTACATTTTGAGTGCACATCCATGGGATTGAAAACCCTATTTTCGAACATCAAAATACACTGGACGGATGATATAATGTGTCAAAATGTTGATGCGCGCGGTTTCTATAGACGCTGATTACGGTCGTGACATTTTCGATAAAATTACGGTCATGACATTTTCGCCTCAAATAGACTGAAAATTTTGCGCGCAATGTAATATTTCATTTATTATAATACAAAATTCATCAGCCCAACAACCTTGATAACTCCTACAAATTTTATGAGTGTGCGTCAAAAAATGGCGAAGATATTATGCATTACGGTCATAACATTTTTTCAGTAAATGCGTAATTTGTATTAAATAAAATGTTGTAACGCAAGAAATTTTTATAGCACACCTTTCAAACTTATAGGGTACCTTCCTGACACACATAAGTACTGAAAAAATTGTGTATATTTGCTCCAAATCAATGCGCGCACTTTTTATAACCGATGATTACGGTCGTGACATTTAAACACATAAAAAAATCTTATGGACATACTTCCCAGGATCCCCAATAACACTTTTATGTATTTCTAAGACCGATATATGAACATTAGTTAATAAAAAATACACAGTGACAATAAAATGACGTTTTTTCTAGAATTGCCCATATACTCAAACATCACAGATCTTTTCTAGGGAGGAAGCAAATCGAGAAAGATCATATAATCCGAATTTTCATTGCATATCGCACTCAATGTATCTAACGGAAGTTACTGAACATGAAATTCAAAAATACATTAATCAACTAAGAAACGATGCGGCTCTAGGCATAGACAAAATTATCTCGAAAACTCTCAAGATATATGAAAATTATATTGTTAAACTTCTTGCCTACATAATTAACTTATCTTTTAAAATTGGTATATGACCCGAACATTTAAAAAAAGCGATCATTGCTCCAGTACATAAAATTGGAGAAAGAGATTTAATGCAGAATTATAGGTCGATTGCATTATTACCCTGTGTCTCAAAAATCTTTGAGAAATGTCTTAACCCTTTAACGCCCAAAGTGACCATTTTTTGACAATACTTTCAGTAATGTGCAGCATCAACTTAAAATTGCGGTAAATATGTAGAAGAACTGCCTCACCCCAAAAATGAAATGTGCCAGATGTTTTCGATGTATTTTGGGCTGCTGATAACGAATATCGCAATAAAATTTGGCGCTCGGACGTATACCCGCTATCTCAAAAAAAACGCTAAAAAACGTGATTTTTTGGAGTTTTTTGCATTTATTTTGAAAGTCCGACAAAAAAATATGTCAAACAAAAAATGTAGAGCACGCAATTCTCTACAAAAAATGTTTTATACATTTTCTTCCTAATATGAAAAGTAGGCTCGTAAATCAGCGACAAAAGTGCGGCAAAAACTATAATGAAATAACAACAAAATCATGATAATGTCATGACAAAATATGTCTTATTTTCTTTGACATGGGAAATTATAGTTCTTATGCAGTTTTGTGATTGATAATTTTATACAACTAACTCGTTTAGGTTTGTTCACCTGCATCAAGTAGTATTATGAGTATGTACGAAATGATCTTATTTACTTTCAAGAACATCAATTGAAAAAAGTTATTTTATTGTCGAGTTAGGCGAAAATAAACGTAGAAGTTTGAAAGCAGATCTGTATATCAAGTTCAGTAATTACTTTTAATAAAACGCACATTGTCAACTTTTTATAAAAATAGTTATTGATTAAATTTTGAAATAAAATGGCTAAAGAAAGTAAAATGTCTTATTAATCCTGCGGCCCGCCAGCCCCCCCCCCTAACCCACATCCATCACAATATGCCTACCATCTCGATTTTGCCTCCCAGAGATATTAGTTTTAACCGAGTGATAAAAACTACATTGAGAAAATTACGCACGTACATTGAAAAAATCCATTATTTTCACTTTCGTCGCTCATTTACGAGCTTACTTTTCATATTAGGAAGAAAATGTATAAAACATTTTTTGTAGAGAATTGCGTGCTCTACTTTCTTTGTTTGGCACATTTTTTTGTCGGACTCGTACTTTTCAAAATAAATGCAAAAAAACTCCAAAAAATCACGGTTTCTTTGAGATAGCGGGTTCAATACGTCCGATAGCTAAATTTTATTATGATATTCGTTATCAGCAGCCCGAAATACATCGAAAACGTCTGGCACATTTCATTTTGGGGTGAGGCAGTTCTTCAACACCTTTACCCAGAAACCAATTACGGGCATGTTTGTCGCTCATTTGCGGACTTTTCGTTAGTATGTCGAAAAAAATGTATCTAACCTTTTTTGTAGAGCATTTTCCGCTCTCCAACTTTTGTTTGAAACATTTTTTCATCCGATTCAGACTTTTTCATATAAATACAAAAAACTCCCAAAAACCGCCTTTTTTTGCTGTTTTTTGAAGATAGCGAACGAAATACGTCCGACCGCCAAATTTTATTATCAAATTCGTAATCAGCGCCACCGAATACGTCGGAAACATGTCGTACAATTAATTTTTGAGGTGAGGTAGCTCTTCTGCATCTTTACCAAAATTGCTCAAAAAATTGTTGAGTGGTCATTTGTCTAACGCATGTAGATTTGGTCAATGTCATGTATAGACACCCGAGTGAGCCTTCTTTCCATTCCAAAATTTTGGTTAAACGAATTTTTTCCCTTGAAACTTCTTTTTTTTTCAAAAAAATTGTTTGTAATATTTTATTAACAATTTCTTCGACAATTCTAATACCCTTCGACGATTCTGAAAATACATTTGTGTGCGTGCGTGCGTGCTTTTCAAGAGAATTACCCATATATAATAAATTTCTATTTTTATTTATATAAAAATGTTAATATACATGTTCTATGTTGGTAAATCTCAATAAAAATTATTATTTAATATAATTAACGGCTTAAACCTACAAATTGGATGAGACGTTAAAATGACAAATACATGAAATTAAGGTAGTTCTTACCCTACTGAACAGGTCAAGCACGAGACGAAAAAATAAAGTTCATATTTCACCAAATTTGATTGATCATAAATCATAAAATATCTTTATAACTCTGTATACGATAAAGTCACGAGTGTAAATGTTAATATAATTAATGTTTAAATAATGATAAATCTCCCATTTGACTAATACATTAAGTAGACGATTAGATACGGCAACGTTGCGAATCAAAACGAGAGATGTGTGTGTGTGTGTGTGTGTGTGTGTGTGTGTGTGTGTGTGTGTGTGTGTGTGTGTGTGTGTGTGTGTGTGTGTGTGTGTGTGTGAGTGTGTGTACATAAAAACATATCTAGTTGGAAATCCTAAATAATATCTACAGGAACCATTTCAAATCAGCTCCGACATAAAGGCCGATTTATTAAAAAAAATCGCCTGTTCACTCGTCAACAGAACACCTAACCCAACTGACATTCCATATGTATTGTACATGCGCAAAAGGTGCCGAGTGCGGAACGTTGCCAAATCAACGTTCTGACGTGATCGAGAAAATTTTGTTACAAAATCACGATTTTCTAAAAGTTATTATGGAGAAACTATACGGTGAATTCTATTCAGCTTTAAATATTATGTTATTAATAGTTTAATCTACACTCATACCGTTTTTTGTTCCGACCGTGAATGTAATAATAAAAGAGTTTTAGTAAAAAACGTCACATTTTGAGGTCTGAAATCGTGCATCCCCATAAGCTGTCATAGTAAAAAATCACATATTATATACGCTTTTGTCAGTAACTACACGGTCAATGACTCTCAGATCTCACACAGGGACGCATTACGTATTCAAATATTTTTTCTCTAAATTTCGTGTTGATGGTGAATAAACGGGATTTCGTAAGAACTACCTTAACAACGAAAAATGGCAAAAGAAAAAAAGGGGAAAAAAGATACAAATTATATTCATAACTATAAGGTTAATACAATTTCGATTTGACAGTTACTTGGAATGGGCTGGTATATGAATATGATTTGTTAGCATGCAATTATAATAAATCTAAACAAGAGAGAAAAAGGCAAATAATATATAAAAAAATATAACATGAAAAAAAAATGAAGGTAACATTATTATTATATCGAAAACGTCCTTAATGTACATACTTTTCAGTCTTGACAAAGTGTCCTGTTGCGCAGCAATCACGAGATCAGCCCTTCGTTTCTCTTCGTCTTTCCCTGCTTGAATCGCCAAAGCCATCGTAACTGCAGGGTTTTGCTCAGCCTCACCTTTCACCGAATATTCTTCGTAGAACTTAATTTGTTGTCTTAACATGCCAATGCTTAAAGAAACTCGAACCATCGGTTGGCTACTCGCAGAAAGAGCGCAAACTGCATTCTATAATGATTATATTTTAAAGGTTTTAGCATTTAATTTCAAGGTTACAAATTAAAAGTATAATTCACCTTTGGATCACATATTTTTAAAAGCGTAACAGCTTTTCCGCATTGCAGAATCGTTTCGGCACATCCAGCTAAAAAACCTGGCACAGACTTGGTGTTAATTCCAAAAGCTCTAGTCCAGAACCTATGACCACGATGACGAACGTATTGCGGCTGAACTTTAATCATGAACTCTTCGTAGATGTCTATGCACCTTCCTTCGAATATCCATTGTTGTAAAAAGCTTTTGCAAAGGGACAAAATCATAGTAACATAATGTAAACTTACATTTACAGCAACAATGAATAAAATTGACTACCAATTCGTTAATAGCTGAGGCATACACACCGAAAGTAAACTTCACAGCAGGATTTCAGTATAGAGTAAAACACAAGCGCAACATTTGTGTTTGTAACTTTTGTAACTTCCTTATAAATGTGCGTTAAAATACCGATTCCTTCACCCAGCGACGTCTTTCGTTGGCTGTCACATCGACAAAGTTCAGCAACTTTTACAACCAACTGGCCTAAAGGCCTAATTTTGTTTAGTAACTCCAGTAAATTTGTCATACTGTCGTTAAATTCTGAGATTCTGAGAATTGCGGCGTGGTAAAACAACAGGAATTCTTTAACGCTGCTACACAAGGCCTACATTTTTATTTAAAATGTATTTTGAGTAATGATTATGTGAATTATGTAATGACGATTGAGCATTATCGAAAAAGTTACCTTAAATATTAATCCTTCAATTTGTAATTTTCCTGTAAGTGGATCTCGGACGATCAAATCGGACAAATTTCTGAAACAAGTACCCCACCTGGTAAATTCATAAGAAACACTGTCCAAAGCCATCGCGCTGACACCTTCTATAGATATATTTTTGCGCAACTCAAACCCATGAATGTTACTGTAAGTAAACGTGGAAGACTCTACACCAACCATCAGTAATTTAATATTACTAATGAATTCATGACTTGGAATTTCGTGTATTAGATGTACTGAGTGGAGCTCCTAAAATTTATACACATTCTTTACATCCGTTAATGACAAGTTTCATTTTTAACACATACCATTTCCGAAAATAATGGTAAAATTCCAGCTTGCAGTATTTTGGAAAGATGCAACATAGCTTTGTTGCATTCAGAGACAAAGGGTGGTTCTCTTGGCGTTATTCGATTACCCAAACTCTCCCAAGTGCAGTGGTTTGATATTGGGGTATTAAGATTTTCAATGTCATCCCAGGTAACGTCTAACATTTTGCACAAATCATTACTATACGAATTTTTATCTTCTTCTACTATTTCTTCAATTTCCATAAGATTGTCCGTCAGTGATTTTTGTGGATTTTGCCATGGCGACTCAGGTTCCGTTACAATTCCTTCTTTTTCCGAACTTTCCTAAATACAATACGTTTAAATTCATATTTCTTTTTATTATTAATTTAACACGGGCGTAAACGCCTAAAATAGAAAATATATGATATTGCGATTGCATATACATTGGCCATAATAATAAAATATAAATGTTTACTACTACAGAAATAATAACGTAGAAAAGAACAGAAATAGTAACGTATATACATAAAATAATCAAAATAAGAAAAGCTAATAATATGACAACAATAGTCTTAATCTTTAATATTACGAGGCAATAGTTAAAATTCAAAATGGCCGATCCAATAAGGCGGCTTTTACACGCATTTTTTACGTTTTTTTTTTTCATTTTATTTTATGTTACTCCATGACATTTATTTTCAATAGATTTCTCATATTTATCTCAGTTTGATATCGATTATGAAAGAAAATAGAATATTTTCCACTATTTTTAATTCCATATCATTTTGTATTTTTATTTTCTTGCATAATCGTTATCAAACTGAGATATATATATAATAAATCTATATTATAATAAAAGTATAATATTTTCAGCCATTTTGAATTCCATATCATCTTGTATTGCTATTTTCTAGTATAATCGTATCAAACTGAGATAAATATAATGAAACTATTCAAAAAGTGAACGTCGGGTCTAAAAACATACAAAACAAATGAAAAAACATTAAAAATGCGTGTAAAAGCCGCCATATTGTTTCCCTTCAGAACTACACCATATTCCATTCGGAATCTACGTATCATTTATGAAATACCATATCGTAGCAACTATTTATTTTTTACTTCCGTTCCTAGACTTAAGAAGGCATGGAATAATCCGAATGCAGTTTCCGAGATTGTAATAGAGAACTTGCATGACTTTTAAATTTAATTTAAATCGAAAGATAATTATTAGAAATGAAAAGTTACAACACAGTTTTGCAATTTTCGAAGTAATTGTTTAGATATAAATTATTAAAATTTGCCGAAAACTGAACGTCGGTTTGAATCGATGTCACGTGACTATGACGAAATAGTCGGTAAGGTGGCGTCGCTGACGGCAATGCAGTGGAACTACATTGCATATATATAGATATACATATACGTTATATGCATGCACAAAACGTCAATTAAAGTTACAGTTTACATTTTGAAATACGTAAACAGATTTTTTACAATCTAATTGTTTAAAAGTGTCGGCAACTGAATTAAACATTTTAAATATGAAAGGAGAATTATAAAAGGGAAAAGAAATTTTGCAAATGATAGGAGACATCGACAGAAAACAACAATTATTAGATAAGTATACACAATTAGTCTGATAACCAGAACAAAGTTATAATAGTTTATAATAATTATTAATACTAAAATATATTATAAAAGTGTATATACTTTGTGTAAATTTCATTTGTTTCAGGAGCAGTTAAAGGAAAAATTGGATTTGTTTTGCTTATATTGAACGTGAGCGTTCCATTTCAATCTTACATATATATACATACATGTAATACATGATAGTATGCTTGTTTATTCTATTAATCTTTTCAGGTTGATTGCCTACAGCTTCGCTCCAGGTTTTTCTTTTCAATTCAATGTGGGGAACACAAATTAATTCTTTTTTCGGAGTAGAACTCGAGGTTGATTTACACCTAGGAATAATGCTGTATTTGTAGCGATGCAAAGATGGATTTCTTTTCTTTAACATTTTTATTGATTTGTCTCCTATTGCATTGAATTTCTACCTGACGGTTAATGGAAACTCCACTTCTCACTGTGGTGTTTTGAAAATAATAAAACAGAATTAATTAAAGAAATATGTTTAGATTTTCAAATTGTAAACATGGTTTAAGATTTGAAAAATACATTTGTACGCACTTAAACATACAGTGTTTATATGTAACTACGCAGGTACAAGAAATCTGAAAAATCTCTTCGGTTCAAATTCATAAATCTGTTTGACTTTATTTGAGGTAGAAGGTGTTCTACAAATCAGTATTGAGATGCTACAAGGAAAAAATTGTTTGCCAGAAAATACATTTAGTGTATTATTGTAGTATTAAAAAAATATTATAAAACAAATAACCGTGTGGACGTTATTTGAAAAATCCTGCATGTAATTATTTACATGTTAAGCGTACTCTATTTCATTTGAACATTAATAGTATAAACAAGCATACTATCATGTATTACATGTATGTATATATGTAAGATTGAAATGGAACGCTCACGTTTAATATAAGCAAAACAAATCCAATTTTTCCTTAAACCGCTCCTGAAACAAATGAAATTTACACAAAGTATATACACTTTTATAATATATTTTAGTATTAATAATTATTATAAACTATTATAACTTTGTTCTGGTTATCAGACTAATTGTGTATACTTATCTAATAATTGTTGTTTTCTGTCGATGTCTCCTATCATTTGCAAAATTTCTTTTCCCTTTTATAATTCTCCTTTCATATTTAAAATCCTTAACTCAGTTGCCGACACTTTTAAACAATTACATTGTAAAAAATCTGTTTACGTATTTCAAAATGTAAACATAACTTTATTTGACGTTTTGTACATGCATATAACGTATATGTATATCTATATATATGCAATGTAGTTCCACTGCATTGCCGTCAGCGACGACACCTTACCGACTATTTCGTCATAGTCACGTGACATCGATTCAAACCGACGTTCAGTTTTCGGCAAATTTTAATAATTTATATCTAAACAATTACTTCGAAAATTGCAAAACTGTGTTGTAACTTTTCTCGTTTAGTCATAATTTATCAATTTTAACTCTTAATATGTGAAAATTCCATACCATGCAAGTTCTCTATTCTTGCGGTAGATTCAAAAAATTGGCGTCGGATTATCTGTTTGAATATTACGTATGAGATGAGCTTGATACTGTGTAGGCAAGTTTTATGTTTAGTATTTGTATTTTCGTATAGGCGCATATGATTTCTATTTTAAAATTTTTGTCGTTCTTACAAAAATATATTATTGTACGCTATTTTTCTGTTTTCTTCTTTTGTATTAAGGGCATCAATGCCCGTATATAAATAAATAAATAAATAAATAAATATTGGATCGGCCATTTTGAATTTTGACGTTCTGCGTCGCTTAAATTTTAGTTATGGTGATTATTCCACAGGATCTTAGACACTTGTGCCGATCCGACAACGGGAACACTGTTAGCCGCCATTTTGAAAAAATCAAACAGAACAAAATTACCCAACAAACGAAAAAGAATTAAATCGAATTAAATACATTTTATTTCGTTAATAATAAAATAAAAATTGAAATGTAGTTATATTATTGATACAAATAAAATAAAAAAGGAGGGCTTTTAACCTACAAAGTGCAAGTAATATCCGAATGCAGGATAAAATCCTGCAAGCACGTGTTACTTGCGAAGGAATATACAGATTTAGTTTAATAATTAGTTTAATAATTAATCCTTGGATAAGCAGATGTAAATTTCTGCCTCCTGATGAGGAACCCTAGTAGGTTTGAAACGTAAAGGAAAATAATTAAAAAACATCTTTTTATATACATTCCTTCGCAAGTAACACGTGCTTGCAGGATTTTGTCCTGCATTCGGTTGTTACTTGCACTTTGTTGGTTAAAAGCCCTCCTTTTTCAGTTTATTTGTAACATTTTATTTCGGTTTCTTGGCCAGTTTCATTGAAATTCTTTCGTTCTAATCCGATATAATACGTGAATAGAACATAAACATAACCTAAAAAACATTGACGAGAGGTTTTTTACATTAAAACACGAACTAAAATGTAATCGATTTCACCGCAACTAAGTAATAATAATATACGTATGTGAAGGAAAACAAGTAATGAACGTAAAATTTGTTTTTATTTTTTCTTCGCAATAAAAAAACGTATAATAAAGCCGACGACTTAAAACGAATATTTCCGAATTCAAATATTCGGAAATCCACATGAAACTATTAAATCGATGTACTTCGAATTAGGTTGTGACGTTTCTCAATTCGAAACGTAAAGAAACCGGAATGGAAATATAATTTCTGAATTCGATCTTATTCTTTTTCATTTGTTGGGTAATAGAAGATTTGAAAAGAACCGACAAAAATACGTCAGAAAATATGGTTTTGAAAATGTTTTGCTTATCATTACACAGATAAATATTCACTTCAAAAACATAACAAAATTATGGCCGTTTGGCATGAATAAGGTTAACAGTGAATGATTAACTGAGTCGTAACTTTGGAGAAGTCCAAATAGATAGAATCGACCTGACATCCTGCTTCCATTTATTCGTTTACAAAAGAAGTAAAAGATAAAAAATCAACCTTTAACAAAACCATGTTGTACTGGAGAAATAATGTGAGATAAACAAGAGCTTAATTTACAACTAACTATGGCATCAAACATTTTAGGAAGTGTACTCAAAATCGAAACTAGCCTGTAATTTGTAACGTCCCAATAAACAAAAGGAAACGAAAAATCTGTGTACGATTTAATACTAAATAAGTCTGTTTCTTTCCCACTCTTTCAGTTACGAATGCGAGTGTATACGCGATACATAAACGCACATAACCTCAAAGAAACGATTACTTTCGATTATCGAATGATTTAAACTCAAAACTAGAAAACAGAACATTAATTCGAAAATTATGAAATACGGAAAACGATATAATCAATTCTTCGATTAAATTGACAGAATTTCAAACTATTCTAAGCATCAGCAAATCAATTTTTGGAATGCGTTAAATACGGTATCATATTCGTCTTTCTAGGAAGGTGGAACAAAAGCGCCACCTGACAGCGAAAACGATTCCTATTCAGAGAAAATCATAATACAGGAGACGCTCGATATAAGAACCATCGCTATAAGAACCGATCGGTATAAGAACACTTTTTTTATCATTACAGTGCCTATGAACATTCGAGATGTATCCCCTCCATACATTTTTTGCTGGTATGAACCGTTCCGCATTTCGTCGAGTTCATCTATTATAGATACATACATACAAGAGAAGGGGAAGCATCAATTCCCCTCCAATGGTTTTTATATCGGCGCTTGGCGGGGAAGCTACGAACGGACGTAGTTCTTATATCGAGCGTCTACTGTAACGTACATACAGAACAAAGAGAACACTATATATTAAATAACTCCGCAGAAATGTCTTTCGATGAATTGATATATATGTAATGATTTATGACATTATAATATCGAAATACATCTTTTTAAAATATTATTATGGATTTAAATAGCTTTAAAAGAATAAAAACTAATGTCCAAATATCAAATTATCGAAAAATATCTTTCTATTGAGTTATTTGAAAAATAAGCCAGTGTAAAGCTATTCTAAGCCGCAACAAATCAATTCTTGTAATGAGTTACAGGTCGTATAAAATATTATAAATTCGAATAAGAATCTCGCATAATCAATACGCCACTAGAAAGAAACAGAATGCAAAATATCGATTCCGCATATTTTTCGTTTATTGGGGTATTGTCTGTTACCAGTTTTAAAGATAGGAGTTGTAAATTATTTTTTCCAGAAAAAAGGAAACTCACCAGAATGTAGGGAATTATTAAAAATATATTGAATCGGAGTTATACCAATCAATGTCACTACACTGTAAAAAATCCCTTTGTAAAATTACTATGGAGTTGTAAAATTAAACCACAGTTTTACTAGAGAAAGTTAAAATCACAACTATGAAAAATGTAAAATTCCTATTTGGCTAGGTATTGTACCACTGCAATAGTAATATAACAACAAAATTGTAAAATTGCTATTCTCAGATTGGGTCGTAATAATTACAGTGGCCCTCCCCTTATTTTAACTTTTCGAGTCAAGGAAGATGGCGGCTTCTTCCCTTATTTTACAGCTTCACTTCATCCCCACCACTGGCAGTATGAGAGAATAAAACAGAGAAAGGATATATAGTGGTCCTTCTTCACCTGTATGCGCAAGCGCAAACAGCAGTCCACACTCTTTTGAACACTTTCAAATGGCGAATGGTGGGGGAACTCATGAGGGGAAGAGGTTAACATAAGGGACGAAAAAAAATTAAAATAAAGGATACAGTTAAAATAAGAGGAGTTAAAATAAAGGGAGGATCACTGTACCTATTCTGAGAGTAGTAATTTTACTACTTTGAAAGTTGTCATTTTTACTACTTTAGAAGCAGTAAATTTACAAGATTAATTTAATTTGACTACTCTGGAAGCTGTAAATTTACAAACTCGATGTTAATTTTACAATTTTCCTGGGGATTTTACTACTCTCAGAGTGGGTCGTTTGTATTTACCTACTCTCAGAGTAGTAATTTTACAAAAGGATTTTTTACAGTGTACTATCAATGATAATGTTTTCGAGGACATGATCATTTACCATTATTTCAGGTAAAATCACAAATAAACCACGGTATAAGGAATTAAAATGTAATTGGAAATGGTACAACTGATTTGCCCAAAAACATGGAACTAGGAAACTCTTTACTTTTACATGTATGACCAAAAATGAGAGTTTGATACATTAAATAACTCTGCGTTTTTTAAACGATATATAATCAGAATAGTTATTTGATGATTTCAATACCGAATGGACTAATCTTTTCGCCACTATCATACGATCTAATTTGGGAGTAAACTATCTCGGTTTATTAAATGATTTATTAGATTTAGTAGGTACGAGATCTTTAAATACCAATATAGTACTATAAAATCATTCAGTAGACTCATTAACGTCTTTACGGTGTAACGCTGAATTCCAATCAATAGCTCCTAATACTGAGTTTAAATTTTCAAACTCAACATTCTGCAAATCGTAGAGAAGCAGTAATATAATAAATATAAATTCCTGAATGACTAGGTCGAAACACATATGGGGAGAGTCCGGATCAATTATGTTAAATTGTTATATTTATTACCTTAAGGCAAGGAAGAAAATATGGAGTCAGCAAATCTGATGCTCCAATAAAGTTTGTTAATCGTTTTGGTAACAGGGAGATGGAAGACTCATTTTCTCTTTCGCTAGAAACAAAAAATATATTTTAATATGTAACAAATGTGTAGCATCATTAAGTACAATTTATAGTACTAACCTTATTGGCTGAACATTTATCGTTACGTTGGTTGTAAATCGGCCAAGAATGGGTAACATACTTCCTGGTTCTGCCATGCTATTACGAAATATGCCATTATTATCAAGTCTAAGTAAATTTTCAAATTTTTTAGGCAATACACAAGATTCCAGAGGGTAAATTTGAAAAGGTGGCACTCCATTCTCATCTGCTTGAATTTCAGGTAAAATGGGATTTGGTTCTCCATAATAAAAAATATCCTGAAGTAGTAAAATTAGAATATTTTAAATTTCATTTACTTGCAGCATATATTACACAGTCGAATTCTTAAATTACCAGAGTATCATTGTCGCTCAATTTTAAAGATTTTAAACTACATAAAAACTGTAAAGTTGAATAGATGGCTGGGTCCGATATAAGTCCACTTTCGATCAATTCATCTAAATATTGTTCTAACTCGGTAGCCTGCGAAAGAAGGCCAGCTCCGGTTTTCATTACAAACGAATGTTTCAATAGATCCGTAACCGGATCACAGGAATCCTTGTCATTTTCTAAAATTACATAAAAAATATTGAATCTTCATTCAGGTACACTTTATTATAATTTTGAACAGTCGCTAAGTCGTCATAGCTTTAAATTAGTAGTAAACTCGTCAACTGATATTTACTTACTATAATGATCGTGCCGTGACTTTTTCAAAAGAATTTCAAAAGCTTTGGACCTCAATTGCCTGACGTTTTTTGTGTTATTCAGTTGGGTCAAGTACGGATGATCTTCAAAATGAGAATTTGTCTCGATTAGATGATCACACAGCTCAGTTATTAAGCCGTACACATCGGTATCTTTCTTTATTGAATCCATCATGGCTTAATTTTCATCTTCCCTTTCGTAAAATAAATGAATAACAATTGGCATTTAAAAAGTGAAGCATTTTTAATATTTTGACTTTTGTGCTTTTGACAAATCGTTTATATCATGAAATAACATGCTTTCAGGGCCACAGGGAAATCACATGCGTAATTTTTGCTTACTGATCAGTGACGACACCTAGCGGCATAGCGTAACCCTAAATTTGAGGTAAAATGTTGACAAATAGTTGACTTTTTCTTGTCTAACAATGGGAGTTTGCCTACACGACGCCTGAGCAGTGTTGGGTTGGTAGTTTACTGGAGGTAAACTACTTCAGTTTTCTACGTGTCGAATATGGCGCAGACTACATCTACATCTTCTGCTTTCTACACAAATGGAGGTAGTCTACATCAAACTTTTAAATTTATTTGTTACAAATGATGTAAATATAATCAAAACTGCTTTTAAAACCTCGCTAATGTCACAATTAAGGAGGTTATCTTGTTTTTGAAAAATGCTTTTGTGATTTTAGAAATTAATAAAATTTATTTCACAAATATTATAAATTATTTTTTACGTCAGGTAAATAAAATTAATTGGTTTATTGCTTAAGGTAGTTAGACCCCAGAATATCATATGTTGACGAAAAATATTTAATGACGTTTCGAAGAATTTGATTTTCATTATTAATGCATTGTTGAAAAGTGAAAGCATTATTCTTCTTGAACAAAAAAATTGAAATGTGCAAAAATAATTTGTTAAGCCACTTTTGTTATTTTTTCAAATTTTTTCTACTCCGCTGTTAAGAATTTTTTTTAAAATGAATGGATTTTAACGAATGACGGCTTATTTTTTCGAGAAAAAGATTCTCTACAACTTTACCGTAGGTATTTTGAAATTTCCGAAGCCAACGATAAATTATCTCTATTTATTTTTAAAAAGAACTACTACTTTTAACGATTTTTTAGTAATTTTCGTGATCAGACAAAGAATCTTTAAAAAATTATGCCGTAAAGTTAAAGAAAATCTTTTTCTCGAGAAAATAAGCCGTCATTCGTTAAAATCCGTTCATTTTTAACAAATTCTTGACAGCGCAGAAGAAAAATTTGAATCAATTACAAAAGTGACTTTATTTTTATTTATTATTTTTGCACAAGTCAATTTTCTTTTCAAGAAGAATAATGCTTTCACTTTCCAACAATATTATTAATAATGAAAATTAAATTCTTTGAAACGTTATTAAATATTTTTCTTCAACATATGATATTCTGGGGTCTAATCACCTTAATCTTTTCTTTTAAGATTTCAAATACCTTGGAATCTTGAATGCAGGAAAAATTCTTTTCGTTTATAATGGATAAAAAAAACAATTTAATGAAACCCATAAAACACAAACATTTGAATAGGTTATGTTTTCTAGCATGTTTCAGTATTCTACCATTTTCATGTAGACTACATGTTTTCTACGTTTTCGACGTAAACTACCGGTTATCTACATACATTTGTAGAAAACCTGTTTTTCTTTCCTTTTACCCAACTACTTGAGTCCAAGAACAAGAACTTGCCGTTTCGCCGCAGTGTTGAAGAACAGTCCGTTTCGTAATGAGTTCGAATAACCGGCCATTTCGCGGAAGTTTCGAAAAACCGGCCGTTTCGATAAATGTTCGAAAAGCGACCTTCTCGTGAATGACAAGAAACAAGCGGCCAATGCGGAAAGGGATTCGAAGATGCGGGCTATTTCGTAAAATAATTTCTGTATGTGGGAATTTTATTGTGCTTCCACTTCCGCATCGCATCAATCAATCAATCAAGATTTTCTAGACACCTATGCATAGATTGTCATCGCATAGCAGTGTTTATATGCATGCGCTTGGTACGTGTTCTTTGGAATATTTTTGTTGAAGATTTCTTTTAGTAAATGTATCATTAATTACACATTAGACTGAAAAAAATCATATTAAATTTGACTACTTTTTAACTACTCAAAGTGTTTCAATCAGTCCCCAACGAAATTTTACAAGTTGTAGTTACGTCAATAAACGAGTTAAATCAACTAAAAATATAATTGAGGGAACGAAATTTTAAATTTATTTATTATTTATTGTTTAATTTACTAAATTTTAAACATTTTCTGGCGTTTGATTATCAAGTAAATTAAAACGTATTCAAAATTATGGAAGCATATATTTTTAGTTTATTTAACATATTTACGGTCGTAACTGCAACTTAGAAAATTCCATTGAGGCATATTGAAACACTTTGCATAGTTAAAAAGTAGTCAAATCAAATAAGGATTTTTCTGGAAATTTTTTTTAGTGCAGTTATTGGCGTTTGCATTTTTATTATATTAGTGCATGCCCATTTGAGTTTTAGGCATCATATCGCAAGTTTTCTATCGCCTATCGCCTATCGATTCTATCATTCGGAATACTTCTTCATTTACTGGGTAAATAATATGAACTTAAACAAAAATACTAAAATTAACGGCATCAACAAAGTTATACTGACAAAAGAAGTAGTTCTTTTTACTACTCTCGTCTCAACTTCCAAATGGTGGTTGAATGTGTCAAGTAGATTTTTTTCAATGTATTGCTATACATAATTATATTACTGGTTGGTGGTCATTTTTTCCAATCCACTTTTTCCAATGGTCTCTTTAACCAACCTAATATTTTTCCAATCGACTCCTTTTCGACCCTATTATTTTTCCAATATACTCTTTTTCCACCGTATTATTTTTCCACTACTCACTTCCAATACTTTTTCCAACATTCAACTGTCCATTTAAAACTGTCACGGGTTGCAGTTCTCGCGGTTAGGTTAAACGTTAGGTTAAATTTGAAGTATGGCTAAATTAATAAGATCGCGAAGTAACGGATGTTTCTTACATATTGAAAGGTATCTATATTATAAACGTTCGGAAAAAACGGCCGTGTATTCTGGAAATGCCGAAACAGCCCAGAATGCTCGGCACGCGCAATCACAACATCGGATGGTGAGTCACAAGTCGTTAAAGACCTGACGATTCTCCTCATGTCAATCACGCGCCCACGCGCCTAATCTAGCGAATGCACTAAAGGTTTTAGCGTCAATTAAACGGAAAGCTGAGGAACATCCGGAAGCACCACCAGCCCAAATACTCCGAACTCAATTGCCTGCAGTTTCTTCAGGTATTTTATTGCAGCTACCAAACAAGAGGAAACTTGTAGAAGCAGATGCGACGTCGACGCCTGAAAAATATTCCTGCAAATCCAACATCTTTGGCAGAAATGGTTGAGGTACCTGACCAATTTATTTCTACATTGGCAGGTGAGAACTTTTTACTTTTCGATTCTCATGAGACGCTGGGTGTATCAGTTGGGAGGATTATTATGTTCGCGACTCCTGAAAACCTCAGAAAACTAATGAAAAGCCATTATTGTTATATATTATATATATATATTTATCGCCATATTCAGTCGAAAGGATTGCAGAAGGATTACAGCGACCCCGATGATCGGTCTGTTAAAGAGGCAGCACAGATCTGTCCCGTTGACGACATGCAAGATCATTTTGATGAATCAAGAGACGAGTTACATGAACCATTTGTATCTATTGCAGATTATTTTCAGGTTTGCATTATACTTATTATACTTTATTACGGATTAATTAAGGAGCGGAACCGTTCAAGCAAAACTACGCGTTATTGTTTAAATAATCTGAATTTATTTTATACTTTAATGAAGCGGAGAGGCGACGATGTTAACCGGTCGGATTTGCGTCGAAAACTAAACTTACTCGAGGTTGGTGATGAGGATCGTCTTTTTGTTTTACAATCAAAAACGAATTGTTTATATAAAGACTGTCGTTGTGTAGAAACGTATTGATATTTTTCTAGTTCTAATTTCGCGCATATTCGCGTTCTGTTACCTACATTACCGACCGATTCAACTTAAGTTATTCGAATAATCATAGTATAGACATTCGACATAAAACTATTATTTTCAACACCCCTTCCATGGTATTTTAAATAGGAAAGGTGCAAAATACAACAGTTCCTGTACGAAACGTCCCCAGACGACTAAGATACTTCGAGGATCGATGGATTCAAATTTCATTCGAAGTCGCCAACGATACCTCTTAGTTTGAGATTATTTATTTCGCTTTATTTCGATTCGGATTCAACATGATCTTTCATGCATCAGATATAATTCCCGCATTCCGAACCTTTAAACTTCTTATTCGCCTACATTCCACACTGAGTCGGATCGGAGATCGGAGTTTCCGCCATATGATTTCCGTTAAATCGATGGATTCGATCCCTAGTGTTTGGAACGAACAGGTTACTGTTAGTTTAAAGGGGAATCGCGTGGGCGTGATCGTGTTCGTGTTCGTGCTCGTGTTCGTGCTCGTGCTCGTGCTCGTACTCGCATCGTCATTCCTATATATATTCAAATAACAGAAACGAGGAATCGGCTCGGATTCGGTAAAATGTTAACATTATCAAAATAGTAAAACAATTAACATCGTCGCCAATTCTAGGACCTTTACAATATAAACCTACCAGGTCCCCGCTTTCGGCTTCAGCCGATCTTTAGAGAGGTACCCCCATTCGGGTGTGGCGTGGGGAAAACCACAATGTGGGAAAAACCCCACGCCAGGTACCGCAGAGGTTAAAACATCGATTCTAAACGCAACATACTTATTATACTATATTATACTCATAAGTAATACTCATTATTATATCGATTAGATCAATTATCTTCGAGGCAGGGTTGCACGAAGTCGAAGACGCGCTACACAACCTCGTTACAATCCTTCATTGTGGAGTCAGTACCATACTGTCTTACAACGATTGTCTAGAACGAATAATTTATCGGAAGGTTGGCATAACCGATTTCACGTTGTCGTTGGAAAAAATCATCCCAGTATGTACGCTTTCCTTCGAGAGCTACAAAAGGAGCAAGCCGATACTGAAACTATGTACTGGAACTGGGTGAAACAATAAAAAAATTCAGGTCGAAATCACGCACCCAAACTGAAACTAGAATTTTTAATATTGTTCAAAAATACGAGTCATATAAGGAGAACAATGAAATTTTACAATATTTAAGAGTCCTTGGACATTATATAAAATTTTAACTACGTACATTTCATATTTTATGTATTTTTATATTGAAAATATCATTATTGGAAATTAATACAATATTGCATATTGTGTTCATTGGAAATTACGATTTACGGAAAAAATGGAGTGGAAATTGCGGATTGGAAAAATGATAGACCCCCAATCTATTTTTTAAATATACGTAAATAAATATAAAACTCTCCAATATCACATTCTATAAGTCACGAATTTAAAATAATAACTATAAAATTCCCATATTCAGAAAGTATTTTACGAAATGGCCCGCATCTTCGAATCCCTTTCCGAATTGGCCGCTTGTTTCTTGTCATTCACGAGATGGCCGCTTTTCGAACAGTTATCGAAATGGCCGGTATTTCGAAACTTCCGCGACATGACCGATTATTCGAGCAGCGTTCGAAATAGCCAGTATTCGGACTCATCACGAAACGGACGGTTCTTTACCGCTGCGGCGAAACGGCAGGTTCTTGGACTCAGGCGTCAATATACAAACTTGCCCAAGACTCGTGCGCTTGCGAGAAACGTGGTCGGTAACTCAAATTTGTTATAAAAGAATTTTTTTTATTAATTTTTATATATTGTATAATTTTATGAGGACTTTCGAGAAGTCATAAAGTATTCTTTTTTCAAAATCTGTGCTTATTGGGTCCAGAATTGAATTCTCGCCGTGGAAGATGGACACAGTAGCGACAGTTTTCGGTAAAAAGAGAAATTAGTCAATTAAGGAGAAATTCATGACATAAAATGCAACACCGGCTTATTTTTCAAATAACTCCGTAGAAAGATATTTTTCCATAAATTGATATTCGGACATTAGTTTTTATTCTTTCAAAACTATTTAAATCCATAATAATATTTAAAAAAAATGTATTTCGATATTATAATATCATAATATTACTTTCAAAAAATTAAAACTTATTTCTAAATATCAATTCATCGAAAGCCATCTCTGCGGAGTTATTTAAAATATATAGTACAGTAGAACCCCTCTTATTTCAACTGGTCATTGTTTTCAAGATGGCGCCGGCCCCTCTTATTTGAAATTTCCCCTTACCCCCTTATTCTACTTAACGCTTTAATAGTGGATAATAATATCTGATATCTTTTTATTTTTGTTAGATATCGTATATATTTTAGAGTTGAATTATGTAAAATATATATATAATTTATCTGAAAAATGTGTAGAGAATGTTGGATAAAAATGTAACGAGATCACAACTCGTGCCTTTATGTGATAAATAAAGACTGCAACATTTCGCATTTATTTATGGTCATTTATATCTGCATTCGAGTGTAGAAATAAACATTTTAAATTTACATTATGCACTTTATTACATATAATTATGTATCAATAATTTTTTGTTTCACAAACAAATACACTGTGATTAAGGCCGAACTGAATGTAGGAGACAATATTTAACCCAAATTTGCAAATATCCCAGCAAACGGAAATGGATTGCAATTTATTGCAATTGTTATTTATTGCAGGCATTGGATGGAATTCACTGGAATAGAAAAGTTAAATTTGTAATTCCCACGAATTCCAAGGAATTCCTGAGAATATTGATGTAAACATTATAGGTTAGGTTAGGGAATTGAATGGAATTGCGCGGAATAAAAAATTACAATTTTAATTCCTGATAGTTCCAACGAACCCATATTACTTTAGGTTAGGTTAGGGAATCAATGGAAATGCACGGAATAAAAAGTAGCGTATCAGAATTCACGGAATTCACATGTTTCACACATGAATTCCTATAAAGGAATTGGAAAATTGCCAATTCCGAATGTTCAATAAAAGAATAAAAGATAAAAGCCCTTAATCCCTTTTCGTTTACTGGGTATGATTAATGAAAGCTTCAAATCACTTCAAATTCAGTACTATGCTAATATTGGATTTGTTTGTTATTTTGCAAATGAAAGACTTTTCAATTTTTGTGGAGCTCTTGAAATACACATCATTAAAAATTGACAACATCCTAACCTTCAAATGTGCACTAATATTTTACGAAATTAGCAGCTTCTCGAATAATTTGTATGATGTAAATCATGAGTTTGATGCAAAATTTCAAATTAATTTTAAATTTCATTACATATCAGTCTACTGATTATACATATTTGCAAACTTAGGTTAAACGGTATTTACACTGTACAACTTTGATGGTGTAAACACTGTAAACTGTATCGAAATGTTCGAGCGGTGGTGGGGGAAGGCCCGAGGGGAAACGATTCAAATAAGAGGGGCAATTGAAATAAGACAGGTTCTACTGTAATACAAAAATCTAACATAACTTAACCTGACTTAACCTAACCTGACCTAACCTCACATTCTAACCTACAATGTAAAAAATCCGTAATGAAATAACCCATGTATAATGGTTATAATTTCCCTACGCTTAATGTGGTAAATTTACCTACGAATAACGGTAAATTTTACAAGCTTGTTATTAATTTAATCTATTTTGTTAAAATGTTTAATATGTTGTTGAAAAATGTTATGATGAAATGTTTGTGTGTTGAAATGTTTATAATGAAGTTATCTTACGTGGTTAAAACGTATGTACTTGTGTTGAAAAGTTATGTATTGAATAGTCGCGTCACCATGAATATATGCTTTATTTAATATACTTGTCAACATATTTTGTGTAAAAAATATTTTATTTCTATTAAACCTATCAATTTTCACCAAAAATAAATAACTTAAAATATATTTATTCTTGATAGGTTTGAATCGACCGCCAACGGCACTTTCTGCCAACCTATCATGGCGACTTTCTAATCGTCATTTCAAATTTTCAGAAAAATTCAAAAGCGCCGGGCCGCGGCCGCTAGGAAAATTTTCAAGTTTGCGTGTGAAACTTTTCTATATTTTTGAAACACTAAATGGCGAACTAATCGCTGAATATCTTAAATTTACACAGACGCATAAATAAAATAGAAAGAAAATTCAGGCGAATTTTTATTTTTTCCTTTTTCCCTTCTGCACAAACTCTCTACTTCTTTTCGCTTATTTTTAAGAAAAATTAATGAAGTTGCTTTAAGTACTTATCGCCATTTTTGTTTAATGTTACTGGGGAAATCAATGTAATCATATAATCACGAATACGATCAAGAATCCTTTGACTCTAACCTCGAAAGTGCGATCTCTTGAGCGATCAGCTGATTGTTCTGGCTTTGTTGTGATATTTGCAAAAATTGAAACGCATCAAAACGAGATGGTGGGATTTGTATTGAGAGTGAAATCAAAGTCGGGCCAAAAGGTTGTTGATGATTTAGGTCCAGAAGATAATGTAAATAAATTAAAAGCTGTATTAACTCAAGTAACCGGAGTAAAGACCGAAGCCCTTTATGTTCTTCGTGGCTTCCCACCAAAGCCTCTGGATCTTAGCGAAGGGTCTACAAAACTACAAGAATCTGGAATCACCACTGGTGATACTCTAATTGTCGAAGAAAGAATACAAGGTACACATAATGGTTTACAGAATAAAGATCCTCCGCAAAGTCAAATTGTCAACGAAACAGAATTCCGTACTATACCTGGAGTGCTCATGAAAAAGGTGGTACCAGCAGACAATTCTTGTCTTTTTACCAGCATCAGCTATGTGCTTAACGGTAAGTTTAGATGACTAATTGTCTTCATGAAAGGTATTAAGAAGTAATCAGAATTTAATTCGCTTCATCAATGACGATCATTTTCTTGTAGGTAAAATTGACTTGAGTTGTGCACCGCAAATGCGTAAAATTATTGCAACTACCGTTCAGAATAATCCTGAAGAATATTTTGAAGCAATTTTGAATAAACCGAATGCGGAATATTGTTCATGGATCATGAAATCGGATTCATGGGGAGGAGCGATTGAAGTTTCGATATTGTCAAGATATTATGGAGTGGAAATTGCTGTACTTGACAGTATCAATGGAATAATTAATAGATTTGGCGAAGATAAGCAATTTAGCAAAAGAGTCTTTCTTATATTCGACGGAATTCATTATGACCCCTTGTACCTAGAACCAATTGGCGTAAGAATAGAAACTATATTATTATATATTTTGTAACATTTTATAGGAAGATAATGAATAATAGTAAACTTATTTGGATACAGGGAGGAAATATTCAAACAATATTCTCATCCAACGATGAAGAAGTAATGAGACAAGCCGTTGAAATTGCTAATGAGGCAAAATCCAGTCGTCAGTATACTGATGTACAAAAACTAACTGTTAAGTGTATGAAATGCCAAATGACTTTTAGCGGACAAGTTGCTGCACAGCAACATGCGAAAGAAACTGGACACACACAGTTTGGCGAAGTATAATGAACTATTATATTGGTTTATGGTTGAGTCGAGGCTCAAGTACAGAGAAGTCCAAGAACAATTTAATAATGTAAGGGTCCTTCCGGGGTATTTGTTGATAAAGCAAAAAACATGGAACATTTTTATCACGTGTCAACTAATTTCTGAATGAAAATTCAGATTTGAGTAAAATCAATATTTTTGTATAAAATCATATTCCGTTACAATTTTTTAGATCAAGTAAAGATTATTCTTCTACCAATTTAAAGTAGTTTAACAATTTCCGGATTAGGAACGGAGTAATGTTCCTGTTATATTAACAAATATCGATTTTAAGAAAATAAAAACTTTGTACAATGATTAATTAAGCAGAGAGAATGGACTGAAGTTTGTAAAAGATGATAAAGGCATTTTTATTTTCGGTATTAATATATTTGTACTGAGGTTATTTTTGTTAACTGAAAGAACAATAAATATGATACAATTATATGATTCAAATACAATGTCGTTGGATTTATGTAAACATTTTTTTCTGACAGATTGAGGCACGCGAATAATCGGTCTCGCGCTCGAACTGCCGGAAAAGTATTGTCCGGTGAAGAAAAACATTTTTTGTATATCACATTTTTCCCTGCGATTTATATTTTTAAAGATAAACAATAAAAAGTCTTAAATTTCATAGTTTCGAAATCAATACAATTTTCAACATAAATCGTCGTATCTCGGTAAAATATCAACTAAATGAGTTAAAATTTGCACAGTAAACTCGTGATTTATGTATGAAGATTTCGAGCTATTGTCCGTAATTAAAAATAACAATTTGTTATTGTTATTCAATAACAAACTTAAGGTCGCGAGAAATCTTAGTTCGCATCTTTGACGGGAAAAAGTGTGTTACAAAGTTTACGTTTGAGAAAATTTCCAGTGACAAATTTGTTCATGTAGGATTGAAGAAGTTTTCTGGAAAATTTCAACTAAATCGGTCTATAATTTTTTAATCTATGATGATTAACAGAGAAGCGCTCGTCGCCCCTGTTATTCTGTCAGCGCGCGAAAAGTCTAAGGTTTGTTGCGGAGGAAATATGAATAAAGTGGCCCTCCCCTTATTTTAACTGCGTCCTTTATTTTAACTTTCTTTCGTCCCTTATGTTAACTTCTTCCACTTCTTCCCTCGTGTGTTCCCCCACCATTCGCCATTTGAAAGTGTTCAAAAGAGTGCGGACTGCTGTTTGCGCTTGCGCATACAGGTGAAGAAAGACGCCACTATATCTCCTCTCTCTGTTTTTATGCTTTCATACTGCCAGTGGTGAGGATGAGGGGAAGCGGTAAAATAAGGGAAGAAGCCGCCATCTTCCTTGACTCGAAAAGTTAAAATAAGGGGAGGGCCACTGTATCCCAATAAAAATAAACACGCCTTACTACTGGTTATCTGATAGATGACTTTTTAAAGTCATCTTTTTATCTTACCTTTAAGGTGCCTTTAAGTCACATGTGCGGCACGCTTTCATAGTTACCTTTCAAACGGAAAGTTTTGTACCATGGCTATACCAGTTGTGCTCTTCAGCAGGGATCTGGTAGCCGTACCCTGGACGTGTGTACTTAATTATATTGAAATTTTATAAATGTTTAGACTATTTTGAGTTTTTGGGGACAAAAATTCGAATATTCTAAACATTTAGCATTGTAGACTTACAAAAAGCTTTTTTAAATCTAAAAAACTATATAGATTTATAAATATAATTGTCATATTAATGTTTACGTTCTTTTTCTACATTTAATAAATGTGCCGTCACACCGAGAAACATTAAATTAAGCAATGTAGATGTATTAAAATTTAATCCTGGAAATGCAAACTTGTAGAGAGTATACATTTGATAATGATAAAAAATTCAACTGCACAAAAGAATTTAAAAAGTTCGAACGTAATACACTACCGTAAATTGGGGTAAAGTCGGCTATTTTTCTTGGTTTTTTGCTTAAATCCTCGTGAGAAAACTTAAAATAATTATTGGTATTTTTAATATGTAATCTCTAACTCCTCTGTTTTAAGATCTATGTACTAGAAAAGAAAATTACTTCTTAGAATTAACGGTATAATACTATTTCGTCAATGCGGGGTAAAGTCGGCTATCGTCCTACATCGAAAAAGTAAGGTATTGCAATAAAACAAAACAATTTTCTAATACCATCGGAAATAAAATATGGCCATCTCATAAATTTCTAAGTGTGAAAACCGCACTTTAACCCTTTAAGGCATAGTGGGACTGCCAGTGTCCCACCTGTAAATAATTTAGGTAAATCAATATCGATTTCAATGATGAATTGAAATTTTGTACTCGGGGGTTTTCGAGGCCGCTAATTACGAATATGTTGTCAAAATCACAAAATTCCAAATGGCTGATCCAATAAGGCAGACGAAAATCCGAAGCTTAATTCGATTTCGATGAAACTCTGTACTTGGGGATTTTCGGGAATATGTCATCAGATTTTCGTAATTCAAAATGGCGGATGAAATATGGCTGGGCCAAAATCTGAAATTTGATTCAATTTACATGAAAATTGGTACTGGGGAGTTTTCAATGCCGCTGATTATGCATCCGTTCTCAGATTTTCGAAATTCGAAATGTCGGACCCGATATGGCGCCATGTTGATTTAGCCATTTTTAATTTTGAAAATCTCACTAGGGATCCGTAATCAGTGCCCTCGAAAACTCCCGAGTACTGATCGGATCAAAGGAAAAATTCGTACCGCAAAGGGTTAAGAGTGGAATTTCACTCTTAGCTAGTAAAAACCAAGTCACTCTGTAATAAAGAGTTGCTCCGTTTTCACTCTTTCGCTCTTTAAGAGTGAAATTTCACTCTTATAAATTTACAGAGCAAATACAATGTTGAATATTTGAACTATCTAGAAGAATCCGCCTTTGTTTTATAAATTCGCTCCATGGCCGACTTTCCCCTACAAATGTTACATTTTTAGAGAAACCGATATTTTGCGATATCTAATGATCTTGTTCAGGTCATTTTTTATCGTAAATTAGGATAGAGATATAGGCTATGCGATACACAGTTTGATTTTACATAAAAAAATTTGTACAATTATTTACAAGTGCTTTTTTCACACTACTTACTTTAGAGGCTAAATATACAGTCACACATATTCGACGTTTTTATTAAAATTTTATCGATGAATTTGAGTAAAATAAACTGTAAACGAAAGTTTTACATTCCTACTAACTAAAACAATTGCGCATCTTCGACTTTTCTCTTTAAAAAAAGGAAAACGTACAGGAATGTCTGAAAACGTACAGAAATGCATGAATACATACAAAAATGTGAGAAAACATACACAAATATATGAAAACGATCAAAAACGCACGTAAGTGTACGCATACGCACAAAAATGTGAGAACGTAACGAAAAAAAAATTAAATAAAATAAAATCAGAGATAGTAAAAGTACGAAAATGTACAGAAACGCAAGAAGACGTACAAAAATGTACATAAACGTACCAAATCGTTCGGAAACGTAAGGAAGTGTACAAAATGTCGGAATTTGCAAAAAAAAAACAAAATTTTTGTACGTTTTCCTACGCTTTCGCACCTTTCTTATTTGAGCGGCCCAATTCTATAACTCGCACGACGCTCGAACGGCCGGAAAAGTTTTGTCCAACGAAAAAAAAACGTTCAATTTTTAAAAGGCGATATTTCGATTTTTAAAAAATACATGAATGCAGAAAATGACAAACCGAACAAGTTTTTCCCAAGAATTTTTTATTAATAATGAATAGTTTCCGTTTTAATAAATAAAAACAATAAAATTTAGAACCAAAAATTCAATTACATTTTAAACTATAAATCGTCATATCTCGGCCAAAACTTTTCCGGCCGTTCGAGCGTCGAGCGAGTTGTAGAATTCGGCCACTCATTTTTGCTGCGGAAGTTAGGGTTCACTTACTTCCAATCATTTTAGCTGAAAAAAAGCTATAACATGGAAAATGAATTTAATTTTCACTTATAAAAATGTATTTAAACAAATTCCTTGAAATAGTCTTGCATAACATCAAAGAAAGAGTGAAAAATTTTGTTTAATTAAATATTTTGGTCAGTTTTTCTTAGCGAAGTTGGAAACTATTAACTCGTACAATGAAATATCTATAACTTGAGTTCTTTAGGCCTGTCAAGTCTCCTTGAAAAGGTTTCATCGTTAAACATTCAATTTCCAGGTAAAAGTGCAAAGTTACTGCATTGAACTAATATGGTTTAATTGTGAATTGAAACCGAACTTTCCAAAACTTTTTTGGTATGTCAGAAGTAGCGTCAGGTTAGAAAAGTACGTAACAAAACTGAAAACAAAGCCCTTTTTATTATTGCACGATCCTGCTTAAATATTCTCATCAAAATGCTAGTATAGTATACTAGTGGTATATACCGAACCACGTATAAATATACTTCATGTAATTTCGCCACTTCGCATCGCTGAATGCCTTATGACCGATGGCAATCCATTTCTATTACGGGCGCCCCAAGTGCGAAGGAGCGTCTGGCGGCGACAAGCCTAACTACATTGTTTACACGATGCGCAGAGTCTGAAATATAAGTAAATTTAACAGTAGATCTCTGTTTTACCCAAAAGTTCAGTAAAATATACAGTTTAATCAATTATTTCACTCCGTGATCAACTCGTCAGAGAATACAGCTATCGATAAAATTGCTTGCCTCACGCGATACACTTTCCACGCGAATTCTTATATCACTATAGGGTTTTCTCTTTTTTTTTAGTATATGCTCTAAATGTATCCGTAAGCCGTAAATTTGTCGTGAAAGAACTATTTTTCCTCTTTAAACTGACAAAATAAAGAGATTTTTCGTTTATTTTTTACCGAGATACGGAAGGATGAAAAAGAAAAATAGATGGCCCTGTATTACAAGTAATCGTACTTTAGCACTGCATTACGATTTATAAGTAAAAGAGCTGGAGAAGGAAAAACCCCTCTCCTCGGCGCTTTGTCCGTAATCGAACTTTTGTGCCAAGCCCGTGAAGCCTTGCGGCACCTAGTTTATGTCCATTTCCCAAACAGCACAATCCGTCCCGGGATGTCCTGGAGAGCTCCTGAGGACGTCCAAATGTCCGCTTTTGGTCCTCGGGAGCTCCTCAGGGGCTCCTGAGGACGTCCTGGGATGATCTTGTGCTGTTTGGGTTCGAGTTTCTTGTAGAAATGCAAGATGCAGGATATATTACAATCCTTTAATTCTTTTGGTGAGAGAACCTCTTTACCAAAGATACTTCGTCTGAGTCTGAACATAGCTGGGCCTATGCCATGTTCGGAGGTCCCTTCTTCATCTAGGCAAAACCGACAGATGTTGTCAGTAACAAGTTCTATCTTGCATAGTGAGTGGCGGAGCACACCATGTCCTGTTACGATCGCCACTATCACCTTGAGATCGGCTATATTTTAGTTTCTCAGAAATTTAGTCTTCTTTTCTGAGAAGTAAATATGTCTTTTAAACTGTTTTAGGCCTGGTTCCTCCAGTATTCCATCCAATCTTTATTAATTTTCTGTTGTTATACCCAATTTTCGCGTTTATGTGAACACTAAGACATGGTTCTGGGCCGTTGAAGTCCCGGTTTATCTCAGAGCATTCTAGGATAGCCTTCACTTCGGCCTGGAAAACACTAGAATATTTGCTTAATGAGATTGGTAGTTGTTTGTTGGGGCCAGAAATAACAAGCCCCACTCTTTTCTCTTATTTAGACCCATCCGTGAACCAATTAAGTTCATTCCTGTCCAAGAGGACTTTATTTTCTGTCCAGTCCCTTTTTCGAGGAAAGCTAACTTTAAATCCCCTGTCGAACTGGAGAGTTCTACAGCATGCGACCGTGACGGCAGTAATTAGATCTGAATACCCTGGTTGTTTGAGGATACTTTCGATTGAGATCTTTCTCCTCCACCAGTGCGGAGCCCTCTGCCGCTCACAGTCTTACCTCCTCCCCTGCAGCCACTTTTTCGAATTGCAGGTGTAGGGGAGGCAAACCTATAGAACTTCGAGAGCGGCCGTGGGACAAGACCTTACTGCTCCTGTTGCACCCACGCATACTATTCTTTGAATGTTATTGAGGGCGAGTATGGCTTCTTTTTTATGTACCTTGGGCCATCATACCAGAGCCGCATAGGTGATAATGGGTTTAAGTTTTTCCATACATTCGATTACAGTCGTAGTCAAGTTGTTCCCTCCACTTCAGTCTCCTGTCCAGCATTATACCCAGATATTGACTTTCTCGGAGTAGCATAGCGTGACTCCATTGAAATTAATATCTCTGAGCAGAATTTTATTTCTATTACTAAATGGGATGACCACAGTCTTCTGCACATTTATGTTGAGCCCCTCTTCTTGGCACCACTCCAAGGCGGTCTTGAGTGCTCTTTGTAAACTAGCCCTCATAAGATGATCCCCTTGACCAGCTTTCACTAGCACCAGGTCGTCAGCATACTCTTGTGCGTAGTACCATTTTTTCTATAACTTGTATAGAACATAATCGACAACAATCGTCCACAATAAGGGTGACAGAACCCCTCCCAGGAGCAGCCATTGCTTGCTTTGATTGCTATCTCTGAATTACCGCAGTTAAGATGAATTGTTCTGTTTTCAAGCATATCCATAATATAGAGCCTGATCGGCTCTTCGATTTGCTTGATTTTTAGTGCTCTTTCTATAGATTTAAATGAGGCATTGTCGAAGGCTCCCTCTATGTCCAGAAAAGCAGCTAATGTAATTCCTTTTTTCTGAAGCATATTCTCCATTTTTGTTACTAAGGAACTGAGAGCTGGCACAGTTGAGCTTCCAGCTCTGTATGCAAATTGATACTTGTGAAGTGGTATTGATTTTGCAATTCTTTCTCTCATGTAGGCATCTATCAACTTTTCTAAGGTCTTTAACAAGAAAGAACTAAGACTGATCGGCCTATAAGATTTTGGGTTATCCATGGGTCTATTCCCCTACGTCCGTATAAACACCACTTTGTATTCTTTCCACGCACTAGGTACATGTTGTGGTCGAATGCTTGCCCGAAATACTTCGTTCAGGTAGAACTTGAAAGTCTCTATACAATTCTGGTGGAGAACGGAAAAGATCCCGTCCACCCCCGCAGCCTTGAATGGCTTGAACGATTTCAGTGCCCATTCAAGGCGATCCCTGGTAACTATTTTCCCCGAAATACTTCTCATTCTATCATACCTATTCCAGCGAACCGGATTCTTCGACATGGTGGGTAGATAGTTTGGGAGTATGACCTGGGAAGTGGGATCTCACAAGAAGTTCCAAAGTTTCCTTCCCATCTGCTGTGTAGCTACCATCCTCTCGTTTGAGGAGTCCTAGATCATTAACATGTTCTCTTTTTAATGCTTTGTGAAGTCTAGCTACCTTCGTAGTATCGATCATCTCCTCGCAGTGTCTACTTGAAGCATCCCTGTTGGCCTTCCTTAATTCATTACTGTTGTCAGTGAGAGAGCCACGATAGGACTCTTGTGAGATTTGCGACCTCTTTCCTAAATTGAATTTCAGTCTGGCCTGTTTTTTCATTTCTTCTAGCCTGTTATTCCACCATGGTACATTCCGCATTACCATTCGGTTTTCTCCACACAACTGCCCAAGTAGGACGTCATAATCAGCTTTTGTGGCACTTGATTTCTCGCTGGGCACATGCCAGTTAGTAATTTTATCATCGAGAAACGTGGATGAAGACATCCTCGTTCATTTCGAGACTATTGGGGTGGAGATGACTGATGCCATGCTAACAGCATCGTCAATGTCGCTGGAGATACCCAGAGCAGCTAACTCTGCGTCGACATTCTTACCGGATTCCGGAGACTTGACGTCTTCTTGGTCTAAAAGTTTGTAAAAGTTGCCTGGAGCACTGTTCAGCACCTGAGGCAACTCCTGAAACTGTGGCGTCAGCTGAGAGACGTTCATCCTCTGCCTATGTTATTTTAATATCATAACTTCTTGTTTAATTTGCATTATTAAAATATATAATGACTGCCAGGATTGAAAGAAGTCGAAATGGGAAGGTAATTAAAATGTAGGTTATGTTGGTTTAACGCACTACATTATATTACGGCATATTCGTTAATCTGTACGGGGCGTAGTGCACATGTTTGTTAATCTCCGACCCTGGCCTTGGGGTACCCGAGACTAACCAATAAATGTACTACACCGAGACGGTGCAGATTAATGAATATTCTATTAAATTTAGCATTTGAATCGTTGTGTTCTAACTTAAACATAGAATACTTTAATTATGGGATATCAAATCTGACAATTATATAATGTTTTATACTTATAATAATATATATGTTTCAGTAAACGAAAAGAAGTTTGGAGGTATTCGACAATTCCAAAATGTACAAAAAAGGGATTCATATGAAGTACAGTGGTCCCCATCCTAAGTTATACTATCCAAAGTTATGTGTTCGTCCTAAGCTATACTTTCATCTCATCCAAAGTTATATTTGCCTCTTCCCCTCTATCCCCACCATATCGTTTCGCGCTTCGTGAAGCGTGATTCCAATTACAGGTTATGTTATATGTTTATATGTATAACAAGCATTGTTACAGTGGTGCGAAAAGAATTATTATCTTTAAAAATTTTAATTTTAAACTTTCAATATAATTCCAACTGAATATTTCGTTTAATAGAAAAATGGGGAAAAAGAAAATAGAATACACGGAGAGTCCAGAAGTTCGATTATTTGAACTTTTTCGGCGAATGTGAGCCTTTTCACCTCTGTTTCTCTCTGTCTTTTCTAAAATATACAAAGAATGTTAAATTATTAAATATTTAAAGAAAACGAAAATAAAAAGTCCTGTAAAAAGTTAGGTTATGCCGGTTTACTCGGCTTTTCGGGTTGGATGCGGTTGATGCAGTCGCTTGTTGTTGATTTTCGTCGTTTTCCATTGCTCCTTATCACAATGCTCCTAATCACAGTGCTTCTAATCACTCTTAATTATTGTTTGTGCAGTATGTAATGCCGATTTTCTCCAATTTCTTTTTACACACGTGTTCAGAATTTCAGATGGACACAATATTCGGCAAGGATCGTCAAACCTCGGAACGCTTCGCTGCACATGCACTCTCGCAACCACTGATATTGTTATATATCAGTGCTCGCAACGGACATAAACGAAAATACGAAAGTGGGGGTAGTGAGGGGATATAACTTAGGATAAACCTCCGCCATTTGGAATAACGGACTGTATAACTTAGGATGGGGACCACTGTAAAAGGAAATTTAAAATCCTTTGAATGTCTTTTTTGTATATTTTGGAATTGTCGAATATTTTAGTTCCTTTTCGTTTACTGAGGCATTAATTGCACCGATTGGGCAGCAGTGAGACGTCTCGATTAAAAGTTAATGAGACATCAATTTAGGGACGACTTAGGGACGTCAAACCATGCTCACAAAAATACCTCGTTCTTAAACGGTCTTGTCAGCGACGGTCGTTTCTGACTGTATTATAACGTCTCAGCGATGTCATATTAATGTCATCGTGACTGACTAACGAGACGTCGGCAACATTTTTCGTACGTCTTAACGATGTCTCAGGGATGTCATGTTGTTAACTGGGGAGGAAGAAACAAACACCAAAACACCAGAAAAGACAATGCTACCAATCCACACAAAAAATACCAAGAAAAGATAATTTTGAATCAAGTCGTCGGAAATGGTGGCGCCAGCATACTATTCATAAAAACTAGGCAAACCGCAAGAAGAAAAAAGAAATAGGCCGTGGAAGAGAAGTTATGCATTGGTTATAATCTGTGTTTACTGCAGATTTATACGTACATATTCAGAATTTTAGATTCAGAATCTATTGTTTCATGTTCATTTAATTTACCATTAATTTCTCTCTTCATAGTAGCAGTTCAGTTTCGCGTAAAATTGATTTTTGAATCTTTTATTACATTCTGCCAAACAATGAGGTAATTTTTTAATATATCAAACAATAAGTTTGATTTTCATACTTATAATTTCTACACTTTTGGCTCTTGTTGATATTGTCAGTTGACACAAATGGCAATTGGTGCTTTATCTTTTTACAACGTAATGTTTGAGTTACACGTATCATAGAATAGCATGAGGATAATTCTGCGACAAAGCCGGCAAATTTCCGAAAATATTCTGATTTCGACAAGTTGAGACTGTGCTATTGCCAAGTTGCAAATCTGCTATTTTTCGGTCTTAAATATACATTTGCTAAGATAGTTTAAACGTCAAATTTACATATGTAATAGGAATTAGATAATTTAAATGTTTACATTCTTGATCTTGCAGCAGTAATGTACATACAATTGTATATATACCCTGCTAACAATTTTAGGTAGGGTTGTCATGAGAATTACATGAGAATTTGAAACAAGTACCTTGTAAATTTCATATATATGTCGTATAGTACTCGCACTATGTTACGGAAACACTATTTGATAATATTTGCGATTTGTATGAAAATTAACCTGATTGTGATGAGATTATTATGTAATTTCCATAAAATTTCAATTCAAAATATTCATGATTGTATGCTCATAAAACTACCTGTTAAACTATTTTCTTTCATGTAATAAAACTTTACATATTCCGTACAATACTTGTATAACTAATAGATGTATATAATGTATATGATATATGTTTTTACATATTTACGACAACTATAAGGCACTTGATTCAATTTCTCATCTCGCAGGTTCTTACTTTTTAGTCATTTTTTAAATTTGAGTATTTATGATCGTATAATTGCGAAGATTTGGTTTACTTATTTACAACTTTGAACAGATCTCAGGTTTAATAGTAGAGGGTTCAGTATGTACTACATTGTGAAAAGTAAAAGTAAAATTATGTTTCGGAGTTTTTACAGTTTTGTTGAAATTTCCTATTATTTTTGTATTAAAATTACAAATTTCGTGTAACAATAACCCGAAAATAGAAGGAAATTTACCATAAACATGTAAAATTTACAATCGAAATGTAAATTTACAATGTCAAAGGTGGAAATAAAAATACCAGAAATAATTAATATATTCTTAAATAGTCTTGGTATTTTTCGGTCACGTAAAGAATAAAAATTAAAAATTGTTGAGTTTCATAAAAATTTAAAAATTAGAAGCATAAAAATCAAACGAGGGTCAATAATTTGGAGGGTTTTGTAATATAATTAATAAATAAAATATACTGGGTTGATGCGATAGTTGTCCTACTCAAATTCCTTTGTATAACAAAGATACTCCAAAAAGCAATATTAAACCTCCTGAGCACAAGTTTTTCTTTTCTCATATGGAAACAATGCAGTTTGGACGAGTATACTTATCCTTGTACACAGGAGGGTTAAGTAATGTCTTCTTACATAGTTTTTTAATTTAGTAATTGTACACTGTGAATAATTTCCATGTAATTTTACACTGAAATGGTAGAAATTAAAATACCAGTGAAAATGATGGTAAATTTACAGCATTGTGGTAAAATTCCTATGTAATGTACTTCATATGCCGCTATCTCGAAATAAAACCTATTCGAATTCGTTTATAATTACTTCATCTAGATTATGGAACATCCTACCTAGTTCTATACTATATCGAATGTCTTCAAAAATAAGTTTATTTAAATTAAAATTTTTTTATTAAATGCTAATAAGGATAAGCGTCAGGTTCTGTCGAAACTAGAATGACTTGTTACATTTACGGGATTTTATTATTATTTTTGTTATTAGTATTAATTTGTAATTCATTGCGGCCTATATGTTAGGGTGGGTCGAAAAACTTTTTTTTTTTTAAATGATATGCGGCCGGTGCGGAAAAGTTTTACCATCACAAAACAAGGTTCCATGAATTTTTTCAGATTTTTTATCACACTTCTATTGCTGTCGCATCAGCCATGAAGTTTAACATTAGTTTTAAATGAGGAAAAACATCTTTTTTAGTTTTTCTTCTGCAATTTCGAGGGAAAATTTTTCAACAATCTATACTTCTATTTTACGAAGAATAGCCGAATTTTTACGAAGAATTTTTTTTCGAAGAAGGTAAAAATGATGGATGTTAATTATGAAATAACTAAGTCAGAATTTTTTTTTTTGTAGTAAAATCGATCTGAAAACAGATATCTAGAAGTACAGATTGTTTGAAATTTTTCCCTCGAAATTGCAGAAGAAAAACGAAAAAAGATGTTTTTCCCCATTTAAAACTAATGTTAAACTTCATGACTGATGCGGCAGCAATAAAAGTGTGATAAACAATCTGAAAAAATTCATGGAACCTTGTTTTGTAGTGGTAAAACTTTTCCGCACCGGCCCCATAGCATTTTAAAAAAAAATTGTTTTCTTCACACCGGGAGGAAAGCAGCAACTTTCCTCCCGCAAGCAGAAGGAAAGATGCCGCTTATCCTCCCGGCCATAAAGAAAAATCGTATACTTCACTCGGGAAGTAAAAAAGAATGTCTCAGGCTGCGTGTAATTTTTACCCGAGGTGAAGCCGAGGGTGAAAAACATGTAGTCTGAGGCATTCTTTATTTTACCTCCCTCGTTGAGTAATATACTATTTTCGACCCACCCTACTATATGTATCTGTTTATTTTATTAATTATACATATAATATTGTGCGTTGACTGCGGTATTAGTATTTGTTTTCTATTTCTTTTTCATGGTTTCTTTGTACTTTTAATTCTATGTATTTTGTATGATTGGCTAAGGGTATCTATCTCGAGCCAATATAAATGATTTACTACTACTCTGCCGTACATATTAAATCCCCTGACCTTAAGGGTCTATTCATTTGGCGGCCAACACCGTATTCTACTTGTAATGTTTACTACGAAAACTACGAGTACTGTACAGAGAAATTGCAAAACAAACTAATATTTCGGTTAACTCGTGTGTGGAACTCTCTTCCTGAAGATATTCGCAACCAAAATTCCCTTTCCTTATACACCGCTAATTGTAAAAGTAAACTATTAATTCATTATGATTAAGCTTTATATCATTTATTATAAATAGTATTTAGAAGAGCGACTATATATATTTTTGTTAAAAACATTGTATTCTGGGGTGTTTAACGCCCATTTATTTCTAATAAATAAAAAACTATTTACGATTATTTCAAAAAGTGATAAATAACAAAATCGTTTGATGAAACCATATTTTTTTCAGGCTGTAACAGTTAAATTATTGAAGCAGAATTTTAAATTGCAAAATCTGTTCTACTTCCAATGTGAGTAGTACAATGATGTTACCTCCAGCATTCGGTAGAATTACTTACAAATGTAAATATCCAGGATGTGAAAACGCATATTACGTAAAAGTAAGAGATGACACATTTAAAAACAAACATTTTCACCGATTTCCACGTAAGGAAGAATTCTTAGAACAATGGAGAATCGTTTGTGGAATTCCGGATAATACAAAATGTGAGGGATTTCGTCTTTGCGACGATCATTTTAGAGATCGGGATTTTCTAAATCAAGCTAAGGAACGACTCGTTTGGAATGCAGTACCATTAAGGCCAGGTAATCTTAGATCGGAAAGAATAATTTAACGATTGCTCAATATCAGTTTTCTTAATAAAATTGTTCTCCATACAGATGAGGTTTCTGGCAAATGTAATTCTCCCAATGACATTGGCGCTAATATAAAATGGACAATTGATCAATCATTTGCTTCGACCAATTTTGAATTTTTGCTAGAAGAAAATTATAGCTCTGAACAAAATACAACAGATTATCTAAAGACGTTAGGTATTACCGAATCTGATTTCTCAGAAAGAAAAAAGCAAATGTTTCAAAAACATTACAGCGTCATAACAAAATTGTTGAAACTTAAAAAGCTATTATCGAATGAGGCGCAGCATCTTGCAGACATCAAAGCCTTGTACGAAGATAATATGTTTGAAAGTATCAATAACGATTTGAACGCTTTAACAAAAGCGTTTATGAATTCGCAGTTGGCAGTTTTGACGAAAACTGAAGTAGAACGACAATGGACTAGTCAAGAACAAACATTTGCTCTTTCTCTGCACAGGCGTAGCCCTCGATTGTATAAGTATTTAACTCTATACTTTGCGCTACCCTCTTCCCAATTCTTAAAACATGTGCTATCGAGCGTACCATTCGACGCTGGTCTCAACGAACCATTACTGATACAATTAAGAGCACGACTTATGGAACTTCACCCATTGGATCGTTGCTGCGTCCTTATGTTTAGCGAACTACCTCTTTCTTCCGGACTTCATTACGATGCCGCTAAAGATCAAATTTCTGGGTATGTAGATTTAGGACCAGGAAAACGTACGTGCATAACAGCGAATCGTGCACTAGTTTTCATGTTGAAAGGTATTCGTAGAAGTTGGAAGCAGATAATCGCTTACTATATTAGTCACGACACAATTTCCACCGAAGCTATGTGTGATATATTGCAATTTGTAATTTCTCAGCTTCAGAAAGAAGGCTTCAATATTCTCGCAACTGTTTGCAATCAAGGCTTCACTCAACGTAAGGCTCTTTCAACCATGTGCACAAGAACTAACGAATCTGATTATTATTTTAAAATTAAAGGGCACGCAATTTACATCGTATATGACGTTCCTAATCTTTTGACGAATACACGAAATGCATTTACCAGATGCAAAATTAAATACGGAGAATCTCGCGAGGCAAATTTCCAACACTTAATAGACGCGTACCACTTTGATCAGCAGCAGCCGCTCCAAATTTTGTATACGCTTGAAGCAGCTGATTTTAATTTTGCAAATTCGTACATGAAGAAAAAAGTTGTGATTGCCGCTAAACATCTTAGCAGATCTAGTGCTTTAGCCATTCAGACGTACGTCAATCTTAAAAAATTGCCATCAGAAGCTTTACAAACTTCTGCTTTTTTGGAAAAAATTGATTCCTTATTCGATTCTTTGAACAGTAATAACTTTGAAGCACCGACCGGCAAAGAGCTGAAATGCGCAGTTTCAAGAAATTCTCCCCACTTGGTTTTTTGGGAAAAAATGCTGGAAGAAATTGAAGAATGGCAGTTGATCGATGAACAACTTAATAAAAATGTTACGAAAGCTTTTCATTTCGTAACTGGATGGAAAACTACTATTCGATCTATGATTTGTATATGGCAGGTTGTGAAGGACATGGGTTTTTCGTGTTTAGGCTTGCGGTCTTTCAATTTGGACCCGATTGAAAATTTATTTAGTTCCATAAGACAACACGGGGTTAAAAATAATATTCCTACTTGTCATCAATTTACGGCTGCTCTAAAAGCGATTGCTTCAAATAATTTCGATTTGCCATACGAAACGTGCGTCAATAGCGATAGGGAAAGCGAAAACAGTCCTCCGTTATGCGATATCTTAGCAGGAGTTAACGACGCTGTTGAAATATATTATGATAATATAATTTCACACGAATTTAAGACTGAAATTGCAAAGTTTCAAACTAATGACGAAATTGAAGGAAATGCTGATGAGTTGAGGTACGTTACGGACTATCTATTGGGTAAAATAGATTTTCCAATAAATTGTAATAGGTGTTTTGGAAGTTCTTCATTACCTTCGAAAAAGAACAATCCAGACGAGGAAGAATCTGACGACGATGAATCAGATTCAAATGAAATGTACGAGCACATACTGGCTCTAGTACAAAATATTCATAAAAACTTGTATAAATTCTTAGAAAAAAACGCGCATGTTGATGATATTGCAGAAACGTTTAAAAGCATGTATTTGTTGTCGAGTAATTTCAAAAGAAAAGGGTGCGACCATTATGACTACGATTGTCATGTTCTCGATAAATGTGTAATTCTTTTAATTTATAAGTTTATAAAGGAACAGGATCGGAAACACATATTACACTGCGATGCTCGTGTAAAACGGTTTAAGGAGGCGTAGATTATTACCTAATTAATCTCATTAATTAAAAATTTTGTGATTTTATTGCATCATAATAATCGAAAGTAAAACAGAAATCTTTATTTTAACTATGAATGTAAATGCTTTTACATTGACCCCGATTTTGAATAATTATTAAAATGTTATAATTTTTTAATTAACTGGAATATTTTCATGTTTTACTGAATTTCCTTGCAGTTCATTTTCTTGTCAAATTACTGTTTTATTGTATTTTAGCAAAATTTATAATTGTAAGCTATAAAACAAAGTATTTTTTCATCTATAAGAAAATGTGTAATTACTATATCATTGTATTGTATTATATTGTATAATAAACAGTTATTTATGTTTGATAATATAAAAATGAATTCATTATAGAAAATAAAAATCTCCACAAATTTATTTATTTATTTATTATTAACAAGAGACAATAATGATGAATTGCGCTCGTTGAATTGAACAGCTTGGTATAAAATAACAAATAAATGCGGAGTAAACGAAAACGAATAGAAAGTTAAAAATAGGAATTGAAATGAATTCAAGTGAATTAAAATGAATTAAAACGCATGAAAATGATTAATTGAATCCACTTTTTAATTCATTTTAATTCACTTGAATTCATTTCAATTCGTATTTTTAACTTTCTGTTCGTTTTCGTTTACTGGGTGTAGTAAACGCTCTCTAAAGACTAAATAACATTTGAAAAATAACAAAGATTAATATTTATAAACGAGGTTACGCAAACTGACTTTGAAAGCGCCTATTTGCATTTGACTTTTGATAGCTACTGGTAGACGCCCAAGAGGACACAAATTTCACCAAGATTTTCGGAATATTTCTTTACATTAAAAACCAATTCAAAAAATTTTAGATAAAACATTTTCGACGTAGAATTGATCGATCTTTCCGAATCTGCTAATAAAAAATCATTCGAGCCCATTTAAAAAAAGTTATGCTTGGTTTTTCACAAAAAATCAGATTTTTTCACTGACAAATATTTTTTAATCGGCATTTTCACATTGGAAAGGGAGATCACTGATCAGTGAAAATATCGTGTCCTCGAATCTTTAACTTTGAAATGTGCATGATAGCATTTTGAAAATAAAGTTGGAAACTGTCAAAATAGTGGCTTAAACACGAAAAAAAACGGCGAAAAGCTCCTGAATTTTTTATTCGAAAATGATACGCTTTCGGAAAAAATGTCGCTGAACAAAAAGTTCTTAGAATTGATGAAAGAATTCGCTCAAATTTTTTCAGAATTTTTAAAACACTTTTCTTCATTTTCAAAATTGCAAAAATTTGAAAAAATATGAAAAGTCATGGAAAAATGTGAAAAAATTTCGAGGTTTTCATTGATCGATTCTATGAACTTTTCAAAACATAGGTTGCGAAACAAAAAGTTATTAGAATCGATCAAAGAAAACTACGAAATGTTTTCACAATTTTTCTACTTTTAATTTTTTTCAAAATTTTGCGATTTTTAAAATGAAGAAAAGTGATTTAAAAATTCTGAAAAAATTTAAGCGAATTCGTTGATCAATTCTAAGAACTTTTTGTTCAGCGACATGTTTTCCGAAAGCCTATCATTTTAAAATAGAAAATTCAGGAACTTTTCGCCGTTCTTTTCGTGTTTGAGTCGTCATTTTGACAGTTTCCAACTTTATTTTCAAAATGCTATCATGCACATTTCAAAGCTAAAGGTCCGAGGACACGATATTTTCATCGATCAGTGATCTCCCTAACCGTTTCCAATGTGAAAATGCCGATTAAAAAATATTTATCAGTGAAAAAATCTGATTTTTTTGTGAAAAACCAAGCATAACTTTTTTTAAATGGGCTCGAATCATTTTTTAATAGCAGATTCGGAAAGATCGATCAATTCTACGTCGAAAATGTTTTATCTAAAATTTTTGGAATTGGTTTTTAAGGTCAAGAAATATTCCGAAAATCTTGCTGAAATTTGTGTTCTCTTGGGCCTTAATCGGTTAATCTAGCTATGCCAGCTTGAAAACGAAATCTAGATTTACTATTATCTTCGCGAATTTCACGATAACATCTTAAATCGAAATCTTGAATTCTAGATATAAACAATTCGGTTAATTGCTGACAGTCTATCGTTTTGGTAATAATCTTACGAACTAAAAGTAAATCTCTTTCATGGTGAATTGATGAGATTGTCGGAAATTTGAAAGTGGTAGCAACTGATGTGTAGTCGTGCAATAAATAACTCATCGGTGACCCTGATTTTTGTGCCAAATATCTTAACATTCGATGTTGAACCCTCTCAAGCTGCTCCATTTAGCATAGAATGGTCTCCATATGAGAGATCCATATGTGAAGATGGGTAAAACAATTGTTTTATAAAGATTAATAATTGCTGAACAATTCGTCACAAATACACTAAAAGATTTTTGGTGGGCAAATTGGTAGATCAGCAGAATAGGCGAAGTTGATGTTTTTACAATCGACATACAGCAGGAACAGAATTGATCAGATTTTCACGCTGAATATAACGGTGCTTGATTTTTTTGCGTAGCTCCATCCGTAACAAAGAGTAGAAAAACAGTGAAAATTGGCAAAAAAAATGTTGTTGACGTTTAAAGTCGAAAAATCTAAAATGATTTGCGGGCCAAATAAACGTTATTTCGCCATTTTGAGCGAATTTCGTGATCCCGACATTTTTCCGAATTTTGGCCCCCAGAGTTTAGCGTCTAACTTTTGTTCTATGGGACCGAATCGAACGCAGTCGGGATTAAAATGCTTGTCCTGACAAGTTGCATAAAATCAGAAAGTAAATCCATTGGAAAATGCCAATCGTCAATATTAAAACTGCATTAATAGTCCAGTCACTATGTACAAAAAAAAGCCTGAAAAAGATATAATTCCGGCTTGCAATTATTTTTTACGGTGTAGGGGACATCAAGAAAAGCTTAACTCCAAGTTTTCAGCACCTGAGAGGGCTTGCTTTTTTTGCTAGACTAAAAAACGGGCATTTTTTTGGCGATAACTCGGGCTCTAATAACGCAAAATACTTTTATAATATCTCATTTTAATGGGGGTTTCCGCATTACAAATTATGCTCTATAACATTTTTTCGATTAATCGATTGTTCTTAAGATATTGAAGAATTAAGTAAAATAAATCAGATAAAATTTTAGTTTTACTCATTAGTTTAGAACAGAAATGAAAAACTTTCTAAATAAAAGTTGTAGAGCATAAAAAGATGAACAATTTTCATATATTATACATTTAATTATAATAACATATAATATTATATGTTTTACATAGGTGGCAGCAAAAGTTGGGAATTGTCTAACAAGAGAAATTAAAGAAAATATCCTATATAAGGAATTCCGCGGTACTGTTAACATTCTACGCTAAGAAAAATCAAATTTTTATTTTGATAGCACTTCCACCATTGTTATACTATTACATTTCTAGGACCAGAAAGAAGTAAAAAAAGCTTTACCACTCATTTTTGAACAAAGTTATTTTTGTAAATCCAAAAAAAGTAAAAACAAAAATTTGTAACAATTAGAAAGTTATACATAGACGGGAAAAAGGATCGGTTAGACTATTTTCATGTATTTTTGTCTCCTGATTTTGAAGATGATAATGAAAATTATCGGTCAGGCATATTTAAGCTGCCATTGTAAAAAAATATAGAAAAATGTGATTTTTTTCATTTTTTTTGCACTTATTTTCAAAAATACAAATCAGACAATAAATGTGTCCAAGAAAGAAAAATCGAACATAAAATTTTCTACAAAAAAGATTTTATGCATTTTCTTCCTAATATCAAAGGTAATAAAATAAGAACAGTACTTTAATGAAACTTAATTATATTTCTATAAATATTCGTATAGGCTAGTTAAGTAGTATGTAGCATAATAAAATAAACGTAATTTTTGAACGCAAAGTGTAAACAAGTAATATAAAATTAAGAAACATGAACATCAGCTTTATTTTTTAAAACGTTCTATAAAAATTAATTTTCTGGAACTTTCTTTACTTGTTTTTTGTACTCTTACTCTCCAAACAAACCAAGAATGATTCAGAAGCATTGAAACTTTCAATACTTCTGAATCCTATTTCTGTATCCTTCAGTAAGAATTAAAAAGCATAGCAAATTTTAATTTTTAGTTTTTAAATTTTGTCCTCTTTATATACAGATAATCGAGATATTTGAAAATTTTGAAAATTTTCAGTTTTGCAAATTTTCAAAATTCTCAAATATCTCGAAAACGGCAAGAGATAATCAAAATTTGACAACATTTTGGGGGGTGTGTCGATAAGGGGGATGACCTCGAGTTGATTAATGCATACATGTAAACAGATTCTGAAAATTTGCCAAACTGAACATTTTCAAAATTCTCGAATATCTCGAATACGGCCAGAGATGAGCGAATTTTTTGTAATAAAAAAATTAAAATATGTTCATACTTCAGGAAGGACAAAAAAAGCACTCGCATCACACGACTCGATCACAAATGATTGAGAAAATTTTAAAATTAGTCCCACAAATGCTTCCAGAAGTATTCAAAAAGAAATATCCAGGAGCATTGAAAATATTCGCATATATGCTTCCAAAAGAGTTACGAAGCATTCGCAAACGATTCGATGACGAAGCATAGACAAGGTTTGAAAGCTACTTCCACAAATACTGCTGAAGTATTAAAAATCATTCATATTATGACTTAATATTACAAGTATTAAGAAGCATTCAAAATTAAAAATTTAGTCCTAATTGAAGTATTCAAAATGATTAAGTTTAAAGAAGGATTCACAAGAAGCCAGAAATAGAATTCACGCTCAGTGAAACGAATGTTCCTAAATGCTTCTCAATCATTCTTGGTTTGCTGGGCTCTTTTCTTTTTCGAATCTTCTTTACATCTTTATTTCCAGCTTGAGTTACCATTTTCGTTGAAATTATTGTAATTGATATTCATTTTCTTCTAGTAATAAACTGATTATACACCTCGTTGAATGCTCAGGAAAATACATTTTTTAAAAGTATGACGAGGGTTAGACCCTCGTAAAGGTAGAAATGTAAAAACTGTTTCAATGCGAGTACTTTCAATGTTCACAGTTCTTCTTGTGAAGAATGCCATGGAACTTTTAATATTTGACTCTACAAAAATCGAACTTTTATTTTTATGGCACCTCAACTAATTTTTTGCTATATTACGTTCATAAGGTCACAAAAAGTCGTGAAAAGAGAAGCCACTAATTTTTTTAATTAAGGTAGGGCGATGTCATTCCCGTAAAATGCAAAAATGCCATAAAAACGTTCTTTAGTTGAAATTTTTTCAACTCTGGTCAAAAAATTAATGATATAACAGGTTGGATACTAAAGAAAAATTGGCCAAAAGTTAAAAAGTCATTCTATGGACCATGTCCGTGTACCCTTAAAAAATCATGATTTACAATTCGAGTGGAGCAAGTAAAAAGCAATGTTGCGAACGTCGCTGAGAGGTTCATACACAAGGGGAATATTTACCGCCATGCACAATTGAAAAATAATAAAAGTTTTTTTTAAGCGTAAAATGTAAAGAAAATTTTCATTTTCTCAAAAATCGGGTACGCATGTTCCTGATACTTCATTTTCTAAGACAGACACACTTCAATGACAAATATTCTATTAGATATTATCTCGGCTAATATCGTATATCAATTTCAAATCATTTAGAGAAATGTTTTTTTTTTAACAACCTCGAACTAAAAGAAAATGTGTTTTGCTTCTTATGCAAGAATGATTGTTACGGAGGTAGACAAAAAAGTTTGAGTATATTATACTAAGTGTCTTCTTGAAATGCTACGAAGAAAAAACTCGATTTGACTTTTATTTGTACGACTTTTGTGGTAGTACTTGCAATGTTAACAGTTCGGTGGAATTCCTCATGTATGATACCAAATAATGTAAAAAAGAAAATCAAAGAAGCAATAAAAAACTATCGATGGAAAAACTGCACGAGGTCTTTCAACAAGTGTAATTGTCGACGATCCAATGATGTGCTTTTACGAATAAAAAAAAAATAAAATGTAAAAATTGTATGAAGATATAAATTCAGATTGCATACATAGTCGAAATAATATCTATTTATAAATATTGTATACATGTTAAGTTTTTTTTAAATTTTATATGTATTGTTAAAAATATTTTCTTTTGTACATTCTATTATGTAAATAAATACAAAATACAAAATATTGTACGTTTAATTTCGTTGAAAAATACTCCTTGTAAAGCGCCCTCAAAGTAGGACCTCTGAAATCGCTGCGCCTGGGATTTCCGACTTTACTATTGTAAACAATTTATGTAATATATAGGGGAGATCGGGGTAATTCCGACCTACCTAAGCAAAATTGATTTTTGAGGTAGAGAATGTGATTTAATGAATTTGTACGTTATGCTTTTTTAAAGTGTATTGCATGAGTAAACATTTATCGATATTATTAATACCTTGTTATAGGTCTATTATAGGATTATACCCCCATTAGTAAAAAATTGCAATTCTTCAGATTCTGTTAAAGTATGGGTGATTCTGACCCCAAAAGGTGTAATTCCGACCGCGTTTATTTTCAGCATAATTTCGTAGTGATTTATAGGTTTAATTTACATTTGTTAATAATAAGTAAAGAAGATAATATTTTGCTATCACAATAACTTGCTTATGTACAACACTACGTACATAGATCACATACCTACTCTACATTGTTGGTCAAAAATGAAAACACAAATAATCACTTCTAATAGCGCACGAGAAAACAAGCGAAGCAAATTCAAATGTTGTGGTCGAAATGTAGAAAGAAAAAGAACTGCAATCAGTCTCAATATATCTAATTTTGTTATTTTCAGTTCATTTTGATCGGCGCGATAGCTGACCGTTGGTTGATGGTTGTGGCTCTTCGTTAACTTTTTGTTTCTTTCTCGGTTATTTAATTTTGTTCTGCTTCTCTGCTCGCTTTTTTTCAATGGCTTTCTTCCACGACGTTTGGAGCTTATCCTCGGTGGTGCTTTTGGATGTGGCTCAATCGATTGAAGTGTTTCACTTAGAGACGTGGTGACGTGGTCACTTGATAATCGTTTTTGATACATTATATACGAGTATAATGTATACATAACATTGCATAATATGGTTGTGATAAAAAACAAACGGAAATAAACACGAAAAAGGATGGTCGCAATTACCCCGTACATTAGGGGTCGGAATTACCCTGCACGTTCTTTATTTTAAAAAATACACGCACTTAAAAACACATCTCACTAAAAACCAAATTGATTTCATTAAATATAAGGTTAAGGCTTTCTAAATTACTTACGTTTGATTCGTTTGCACAATAATTTTAAACTATATTCACTTATTTATAATACTACAATTTCTAAAATAGCGCAGTAAGAAACAATAACATCACTGCCACATGGTTCAATGCAAAGTAAATAAACAACTACCGCAATCAAAATAGTTGTACTCATCGGTGTTTTCACAAAATTTCAAGAACATTACGGGATGTCATATTGTAAGCGAGATATTACGGGGGGTCGGAATTATCCGACCTGTCGTAATTACCCCGTTCTCCCCTATTTTTCATAGGCTTTATGCTGCTGTACAAGTTAAGTTTTATGGTATATCGAAAATTATAAATGATGTTCGAGGAATTGAACGCAAAATATAAAAAATTTGCATTATCCAACGTTTTTATCATTTATATATTTTATATAGTGCATAATTTGTAGAGCGGAAAAAAACGTTAAAATGAGCTATTATAAAAGTATTTTGCATTATTAGAGCCCGAGTTATCGTCAAATAACGATTTTTGCAGGTTTTTAGTATAGCAAAAAAATCAAGCCCTCTCAGATGCTGAAAACTTAGAGTTAAGCTTTTTTTGATGTCCCCTACATTCTAGAAAAAAATTGCGAGTCGGAATTATGTCTTTTTTAAATGTACATAGTGACTGGGCTATCGTTATTAAATCTCCTGCATTATAATCAACGGGAACTTTCCGTTTCTGATTGACATAATCTTTCATGGATTTTTGTGCTTCTCTAATTTTATCGGCCGCTGTTTCGCGTATTTTTAACAAGTCCGCTTGAAAATGTTCGTCATTATTAATTATCTCCCACAAATTATCAGTTCCAACACCATTTTGGCATACACCAAACATTAATCGGCTAGGAATATCTTTCGTATACTGATGTACGGTACTATTCAATGCGAATTCACAGTTAGGTAAAACCTTGTATCTACCAAAATTTGCCTGTACTATCATCGGTTAGTTTTGCTAACATGGGCGTCAATGTTCTATACACGCTCAACTTGGCCAGTTAGCTTGTTACCAGGTAGCAATCATTTTTGTTTAAAAATTCCGAAAACTCTCCCGAAGTAAAAAAACTACCACGATCAGAAACAATTAGTTGCGGTTTACTATAATTCTGGAAATGTCATGTGAGGCAATCTATAGCTTCTTTTGAACATGTCATTCGCGTTGGATATAATTTGGCAAATTTACTAAATGCATCAGTAATCACAAATACGTGCTGTTTTCCACCCTTTTAACGATTGATAGGACCTAAATGATCTACGTGAATAGTTATAAATGGTTTGTAACCTTTCGGAATGGGATTGATTAATCCTTCAGATTTACCCGTATTAGGAGAAAATGTAATAAATTTTTTATATGATTTTCAATTTTTTCAGTTAAATTCGGGAACCAATAACTTTGTAAAATAGTAGCTCGCGTCTTTTCTTTCTCTAAATGTGCCATTTCATCGTGATATTTAAATAAAATATTACGCTCCATATGTTTGGGAACATAAAACAACAATATATTATCTTTATGTTTTCTATAAACAAGTCCACTTAGCATTTCATAAAACATTTCTTGGCCTTTATAAACGATTTCTAATTACTACTATCTTATAATCTTACTCTTGACAAACCGAAATATTGAATTCAAATGTATTGTCATCAACTACCATGAGTGGTGTGCTACTCAAAGCATTATCGGGGATGGCAGATCTGTCTAGTGTATAGCCATAATTTAACAGCTCCAAAGCCCATCGAGATATTCGCGGATTTATATCCTTTTTGTTCATCGTCAAGGTTAATGAATTGCAATCTGTAACAATTTTAAATTGCATTCTTTGTAAATAAACTCTAAAGCTATGGACTGCATAAATTATGGCTGAGGTCTCGAGTTCAAAACTATGATACTTCGACTCTATATCGGTGGTACGTTTAGAAAAATAGAAATATAGGATGAAACTAACCACCTGATTTCTTTTGAATTAACGCCGCTCCGAATCCATGCGACCTAGTATCACAGTGTAATTCTGTTTCATCTTTTGGATTAAAAAGGGCTAAAATTGGTGTTTCCACCAATTTTTCCTTTAATTCCTTTATAGCTTGCCTTTCGATATATCTTATTTTAAATTGTGTTTTCCATTTTAATAAGTCGTATAAAGGTTTTGCTTTAATTGAAAAAAATTCAACAAATTTTCTAAAATAGGAACACAATCCCAAGAAACTTTACAATTCCCGTTTGATTTTCGCCGTCGGCAATCGATCGCGTTTAACTTTTGTTCAATGGTACCAAATCGAACGCAGTTGGGCTTGGAATGCGTATCGCGACATGTTGCACAGAATGATGACGTAATTTGATTGAAAAATCCCAATCGTCTATATTAAAACACTCTTAAACCCCGAAAATTTGCTGTTTTATTGTGTAAATATTTGCCAATTTTTCATTAAAAATGCGTTAAAGTTTTCAATTTTTAAGCTATCGACAAGCAGAATGGGCAGAATTGATCAGATTTTCGCGCTGAATATAACGGTGCTTGATTTTTTTACGTAGCTCCATCCGTACACCCGCTAAGGAATCCGTCACAAAGTGTAAAAAAATAGTGAAAATTGGCAAAAAAAAATTTTGTTGACGTTTAAAGTCGAATAACTTTAAATGTCGATTTCTGGGCCAAAATAGCGTAATTTCGACATTCTGAGCGAATTTCGTGATCCCGACATTTTTCGTCCGGCAATCGATCGCGTTTAACTTTTGTTCTATCCCAACGGGCACGAAAGTCCCGAATGTTTCTAAAACGTTTTCAGAACGTTACAGAAAATGTCTGCAACTTTTACGGAACGTTTTATAAACGTTTCATCCATGTTGCAGACATTTAACGTTTTAGGAACGTTTCTGGAACATTCTAAAAACGTTTTAGCAACATTTGGGTCCTTCGTGCCCGTTGGGATGGTACCAAATCGTACTAGGGACGCTAATTTCGTGAATGTGTCGACACGATGCCCGTTGGAATTTACTGGTTATTTCCCGCCGAATCCGGTGGTGCATCCGCATTTGCCGTAGCTCTGTCGTTTCGCCGTTTTCAAGTGCTAAGTTCCTGAATATTGAATGTATTGACAAGCCGCACGGTTTGTTTTACTTGATTTTTCCGGCCAAATCTTGGAGGTGCATCAGTTGTTTCAGTAGGTTCGTCGGTTCGCTGTTTAGGGACGCTAACTTCCTGAATTTTGAATGTATCGACACGGCCCACGGTGGGTTTTGCCGGAATTTTCCTGCCGAATCTGGTGGTGCATCCATTTACGCGTAGCTCTGTCGGTTCGCCGTGTAGGGACGCTAACTTCCTGAATTCTGAATGTATGGACACGGTGCACGATGGGGTTTACTGGATTTTTCCCGCCGAATCCGGTGGTGCATTCGTTTTTGCCGTAGCTCTGTCGGTTCGCCGTTTACGGGCGCTAACTTAATGAATTTTGAATGTATCGACACGGCGCATGGTTTGTTTTTGCTGTATGTTTCCCTCCGAATTCGGGGGTGTGTCCGTTTTTGCCGTTGCTCTGTCGGTTCGCCGTCTAGGGACGTTAACTTCCTGAATTCCGAGTCTATCGACACCGCCTCCGGTGGCTTTTGCTGAATTTTTCCTGCCGAATTCCGGGGTGCGTCCGTTGTTGCCCTAGTTCTGTCGTTTCGCTGTCTAGGGATGCTTCCTTTTTAATGACTTCAGCCACAAAAAAGAACAATTTTTAAAAATAAAATATTGACCGAATTTTAAAACTGTTGCAATAATATTATTTAAAATAAATTGATAAAGAGAAGGCATAGGCAACTTACATTCACTCGGAATCTTGCAAATTCGCTACAAATTTTTTATTGATTTCCGATTGAATGAATTTAAGAAAATTTTACCTTATGGAAAATTAAAATTAAAATTTATTGACTTTTATCTGTACGGAATATTCCATTTTCGGAGCGATTATAATAATTGAAAATTGTGATGACCTGAACATACCTTTTAATGACATTGATATCAATTCCCAGAGCCCGTTTCACCTTTTTCACCTAATGTCACCTATTTCTAAACAATTTCTTGAAAATTCAATGTAGCTCTGATTCTATTTTTCCGATGCTTTTTGTAATTTTATAATCATGGAATTTTACAAAATTTATGTTCATGTCCTAAATTTTTACAATCTTTGTCAATTTATTGATAATTAATAAACAAATTGAAAGAAATAGCCTGTTTAAAATACACAATTCATTATTGACGAAACTTTAGACATAACATTACGAAAGTTGGAATACAGGGGTTTTGGGGGCTACTGATTGTGTATCTGACCTCAGATTTTAAAAATTCAAAATGGCGGATTGAAGATGGATGATTGAAACATTAAAAGTTTTTTTTCGAGGCAATCTTCAATCCGCTATTTTGAATTTCCAAAATCTGAGTTCGGATTCCTAATCAACGAGCTCATAAACCGCTGAGTAACAAATTTCAGCTATTTTCCGTGTAATGAAAAATGTATGTCTCAAAGGGTTAGTGAATTTCGAGAACTCGGGATCATGCTAATTTGTTGAGAATGTTTAAACACTTTTTGTTATCATGTTAATAACTTTCAATCCCTCCAAGTTTCTTCTCTTCTCCCTTTTCGCCGTAAATGTGATTGAAATAAAGATTCAAAGAATGCCAAATAAAAGAATCATGCTAATTTAGTGCGACCATATTCGTTTAATAAAGTTCAAATTTTCCAAACACTTCAAAAATACTGTTTGAAATAAGGAAAATATCGTTTTGAAACAATTCGCGACGGAATCATTGTTTAATTAATCTTTGTTCATAACGATTACTGTAAAATGCGTATAATTTGTGCAGAAAATTCTTTATAAAGATAAAATTTTGCATACACTTAAAAAATACTGTTTGAAATAAGGAAAATATCGTTTTGAAACAATTCGCGACGGAATCATTGTTTAAATAATCATTGTTTATAACGATTTCTGTAAAATGCGTATAATTTGGGCAGAAAATTCTTTAGAAATTTAAAATTTTGCATACACTTCAAAAATACTGTTTGAAATAAGAAATATCGTTTTGAAACAATTCGCGACGAAATCATTGTTTAAATAATCATTGTTTATAACCATAGGTGATGGCACTATGCCGCTAACGGTTAAATAATAATTTTAACCTCCCAAAAGATGTTTAGGGGAGAAGGAATAAAAGCGTTGTGATTAAAAAGTATTAATATCATGAAAATAATGGATTAATACATTCGCAACCAAATGTGGGCGATCCCGGTTTTTCAAAATTCCTTGAAAATTTGTTTGACTTAAATCTTATCCGAGTAGAAAATGGCATAAGGTAACCAATGAATTAACATCAAACGGTATTAGTTTTGTCTTCTAAAAAATCAATTTACTCTATGAGAACAAGTGTACATAACCGAAAGTTTTAAAAAAATGATTTAAATCTTCCCTAAAGTGAAACGGGCACTGGGAATTGATTTCAATATTATTAAAAGGTATGATCAGGTCATCAAAATTTTCAATTATTATAATCGCTCTGAAAATGGAAGATTCCGTAGAGTTGAAAGTCAATAAATGTTAATTTTAATTTTCCATAAGGTAACATTTTTTTAAATTCGGCTTCGTGGCTCAGGCGGTTAACGCACTGGACTACGAAGTCGTAGGTCGTGAGTTCGATCCCCGTCGGGTGAATTTCGTTTCCAAGCAGCAGCTCGCTGTTGGTAAGACGAGCCACGTTGTTTGTGTTTACGATTCGAAAGTATTGTTTATCTGGCGGAAATCGACTCAAGAACGCTGGTGTAGGTTTCTGCAGTCCTACATTTCATACACAAATGTGAAGTATGGCGCCATCTTCGTAAGTCGATCTGCAGCTCTCGCAAAATCCTAGTAAAATAATAATAAGCCAACAATTCAGTAAAAAGGGCGATTCCGGAAAAAAAAAAAAAAAATTCATTAAATCGGAAATCAATAAAAAATTTGTAGCAATATTACAATATTGCAATATTTTATTTTTAAAAATTGTTCTTTTTCGTGACTGAATTCCTTTAGCTCTTTTTTATATTTATTAAAATTTGGAATGCTTTTACTTTTCTCTTGCATTTTCATTACGTCCAACGCTTTTTAAATACTTTTTTTAGCATTTTAGAAATCAAATATCAGGTTATACAAACCGATCGATATTTTTGACAGTATTCGAACCATAGGTTATTGCGCGAAAACAGAAGCGCGCGTGTTTTCGATGCGCATTTTCCTCGGACATTCGCCGATAATGTGACGGTTCGAATTTCTCCCCGACAATAAAGCATCTCCTGCTTCTATTGGCTGATTTTGATGATGAATGATTTGAAAACGCCACTTTCCTGAAACTTTTTTCAAACGAAAAAGTTGCTTGGCATTTTATCAAGAATCGTTGTACGTCTTCTTAGTGTTAGGGATCTTTCATAAACTACCGTACGAATTCTCCGGAATTTGTCCCCCCCCCCCTTCTTTTCATTTTTCGCCGTTCTTGGAATATTGAACCTTGATATTAAATTAGAAGTCAATAATCAGTATCTCCCGAATATTCTCTGGCGTGGATCGCCCGTTTACATTGTCTAAGTTTGTTCATAAGATCACTCTTTCCTGTCCGTTTATGATTATATTGTTCTGTACCGTTAGTGATCATAGAAGTTGATTAAATTATATTAGGCATTTTATGAAAATGGTAAAGAAAACCAATGAGACTTTGCTGAGTATATATAAACTCCTACGCAGTAACTGATGAAAATGTTAACAAAACTAATAACAACATCAATGATGATGCTGATAATGATGACTTGAAATATACTGGTATTAAAACTGCTGAATGAAGTTCAATCTTGTTCCTAATAATAGTCACGCTCAAAATAATCCTATTCCAAAACTACAAAATAAAATGGATAAAAACTGAACACAAACTGCATAAAATATGTCCAGTTGTCATAATAATCACGCTAAAAAAACGTCTGTTCAAAAAATACAAAAAATGGATAAACAACTTTTAAGTTATCTTAACGAAAATCATCTACATACTATTACCTAAATTATCATCTAAAAACTAGACAAAAAAGTATTTTGGTTGTTTCTGTTAAATATTCGAGAAACTGTCCACAGTTTATCTAAAAAAGGTATCGATAAACAATCAATGATTTTGTTACATTATGTATGGAAAACTGACCACATTTTATTACTTACTAACTGTCCAGTATAGAATTCTCTTAAGCTATTCTTTCTAGTTGGGATCGTAATCTTTTTACTTTCATGTGTCTGCTTGACTTAACGCTATGTAAATTAATTGCAAATTTGACAAATAATATTAGTTTCCCAACATTTCATAAATAGTGCATATTGTATTTTAAACACGTAAAAACAACACATTCATGTGTCAGAATGGTTTGTTATGAAACGTAATGAAATAATATAATTAGTTAAAGATTCTAAACCTCTGAATTTGTCTCAGTCGGAGTCTCTGTCCGAACCTCAACTTTAAAACAACCATTTTTTTATATTATTTAAGGAAATGTCTTGCATTTGCACTCCGAAAAAATTAAAGTAAGATTTGCCGCTCTCGCGGTAATAGTTACTGCGTGGTCTCAACCTAAAAATGGCGATTCAAATTCGGAATGTAAAAAACATACTTTTATTTCACTTTAGACAATATTTATCTTTATAATTCTAAAACAGTTTAGAGACTACTGATTTATTCTAATCAACTGCTAATGCTGTTAAAAACATAAAAATTAGTACTTTTTACATTGTTATTTTTATGCAAACATTGAAAAATACAAGAAAAGGTAATGAGTGATTATGCAATATATTTAGTGGAGGGTTTAAAATGCTCATTGTTAAATTGTACATCAGATTTCACCGTTATTTGTGGCCTACCTATTAACATTAGACAGCAGCTCTCCGTGGCAATTTTGTAGGATAATTTGTGATACAAAAATTGTTCAGTGCATTTTTGGTGTATTCTGGTGTTTTCGATGCGGAAGCGTAAAAATAGAAAAAAAAACATTTTTAAGCTACACAGAAAAAATTGTTTTTTACCCAGTATTAGAATTCTTATGCCCCGTAAAAGATAGTATTTTACGCATAGGGATTGATGTTAAAAGACGAAGATTTTAGATTATTCTAACCAATATTTTAACCTTTTCTCTTTAACTAAAAGCAATTTTTGTTTATGGAAATTTATCTAGCAAATTAAAATATTAAAAATGCCTTCTTTTAGTCATAATAAAACATTCTTTTAAAATATAGGAGAGTTTAATACAGTTTCGTATAACCTGTCAAAAACAAATGCTGAAAGACGGAGGATTTTACTGTAGTTATAATATTTCTTTTAAGGAGGTAGTCGCGTGAAACGATTTTTTTACGAAGTCTTTCATTTTTTCACCAAACGTTAATGACGTTGATATCAATACGTGGTTAAAATTTCAGAAAGCCTGTCCGTACGATAATGGAGATAATCGTCCTCAAAGTTTCACTTTTTAACACGTGTTCCCCATACTAAGCCTTTGCCGACATGACATATTAATTATTTACAGAAAAACGGTATTTATCGTTTTTATAAAAAACTAATATGTTGTGTAAAATATATTAAAGAACATTGTAAAAAAAATTGAAGAACCCTAGCGGTACAGTTTTGTAATAATATTAATAAATAGACATTTAATTATGTCGTATAAAGCACGTGCACGTAAAATGCGAGGTTGCCGTTTCGAAATTTTGCTGATGTTGGTGTACACAGACACGATTCCTTGAGAAATTAGTGTGTAACAGGCGTCCATCAAGTACACTCTCCCCCAAAACGTTCATTACGCGCACTGAAGAAACAAAGTGGCGTCTGTGGATTTATGTGGGGTAGACTTTTGACGGGTACTGTCGCACGACTACCTCCTTAAGGGCTATAATACACTTTTTAAAAGCCAAGGGATAGTAACTGATAAAATACACTTTTCTCAGTGTATTAACAGAATTTGTAGATCTACAAATTATAAACAAAAATTCTCCAAGGTGTATAATATATATAATAAACGTGTGACCATTTTGAACCTAAGCGGTTGATGATCAAGGTTGAATTCCCTTCGTAAGGGAAGATCCAAAATACCGTTTATTAACCTTCTGGCGACCGAACTGTAGAACGCTATCAAATGGATTTTTGCTGCTAATTGAAAGCTGTTAGTAAACGAACGAATATTAAGGAATAACCGACTCTCCACTGCCGAAATTTCTGAGCGAGCGAGGCACCACGCCAACACTAGTTTTAATTTGCTTTCATTTTGCAAAATTTTCAAAGACAAAGTGAAGAAAATCATGCTTGAGCAATCAAAATTTTGGTCTTTCGGTGTGTTGATTTTTGGAACATTGTTCCCCAGGCTTTTGGGCGAGTATACTAGGCATAAGGGGGTTAAAGACTAAAATCTGAACTATTTTTACTAATAAAATTACGTTTTTTAATTTAATAGCATATAAAATATACTAGTACTAAAATTTTTATACGAAAATATAAATGATGATATTGGCGTTTAATAAGGGGTTTTTAATGGTAATTAAAAACATTGTAACGAGAATAAGAACCATCCTCAATAAATAGTTTTTACTAATCTTTATAAATCGTTTCTTTCAGTGTATTAACAAGATTTAATGCAATCTGTTCTATATATTCAGATAAATATCAGTTCTCTGAATTGAATTAAAATAAATATCAGTTGTTTGAATATTAACGGAGGAAGTGCAGAAATAGGAAAAAGAAATAAGTATATTTTATAATTTCTGAGAAAAATTGTGTATAATTTATTTACTGTCTTTTTGCAGATCCTACGCTGTTTCGAGTTGGAGTGGCAAAATAATTAATCTATTTTTCCAGAAATAAATTATTCAATGTAATAAATTAACTTATTATTTATTAGTGAATATTTTGTTCCCTTCTTTTCTCCATTTTATGACGGCGTTACACTTTTCCGATATATTATATTTTCTGGTGCTGGCGTATTTCTGCCGTAACATTTAATTAAAAAATATATATATTTGAAAAGTCTACCTCTTTTTACACTAAAAGTCAATAATATAGTAATAAAACTTCTAAAACATTTAAAAAACTTGAAATTCATCGATGGTTTATTCGGTAAACATAATTTTCACGTAATTTTAAAAATGTATACATTTTTAAGGTTTTCGTTTGTATTTTGAGGTTATCTTCAAATTCAATAAAGAAATTTCATAAAATCTCGAACTTTCAAATGTCATTTCCCTAGCTTCTCTGTTGAAATATGCTGATATATTTTGAGCCGAAATTTTAAACCTACTTCGACTCTTCATGGAAAGAACATTTCTTATGAACGGAAAGCCAAACGCACAACAGAAGACGGTGCGGCCATGCATACATCAACTTGTTCGAAGCCTGTCGCAATTAACGGCAAAATTATAATTAACATGCTTTGTTTCGGGCTTCCTCCTACCGAAACTATACATTTTAGACTGGGGCTCTCGGGGACTTTTGCTCCTCTTTAAAAAAGGCTTAATACAATTTTGCTCTATCTTGCACCGTTTTTGATACGGATAGAATGAAAAATTAAAAAATTAAAAAAAAAATGAAAAACGAGTTTTCTGAACAAAACACTAACATGGCGGCGATGCAAATCAAGTTGTTTCCGTTTCACTAGACAGTTTCTTTTTCTGTCTATGACACGTCGATGAAAGTCGGAACGGTCTTTTTCGAGTCATTGTCGTTTATAAACATTTACTCAGTACGACCAGTACTGACGTATATAGTTTGAGGTTAGGTTGTTTTCGTTATTTTGTTTGTGTCGTCGGATTAGTCGAAATGCCTTATAAGTAATTTTCCGTGGTAAATTCGACTTTCCGAAAGGTCAAACTTGCAGCACACCATTAGGACTTAATTTTAACCTGCTAGTCAAAATGTAGACTTATATAAGGCATATTGACTAATTAAAACATTTTGCCCTCGTAGCAGAGATTATTCGAAAAAAGGAAAACGTGCAAAGTCATATTGACTTAAAAGTGGACATGATATCGACTTATAAGTTTATTCGACTTTGAAGACATAATTTTTGGTCCAGATTTAGTAATTTCGACCTAATATACAACTTTGAAGTCATAGGACTTTAAAGGCATTTCTTTGGTTATATTTAGGTGATTTTCGACCTGCGTTTAGGTCTTGAAAGTCTATTCGACTTTCAGGACAATTTTTTGGTCGAAAAGTGGTAAATTTTACTTGATCAGGGCATTCTGACTTTGGCTTGGTCGAAATGACTTCTCTTGTTGCTTGGGATATGGGTTTCGGCAGATTTTGGACAAATTTATTGTGGTCATATTCTGGACAAATGTACGATGTCATATAAGGTGACCTGCCGCTCTCGCAATTGTAGGGTAGTGTGGTATGTTGTGAGACGAGTTTTGTTTTTGGCCTTAACTTTTCTGCATGGAAATGAATACTTTTTCAATATCAAACACTTCTAATGTAGTTTATGTAATAACAAATCAAACTGTAATGGCTTTTGAAACCATTTTTTTTTAAATATAAATTTTTCCTGTCTGAAAAAATATGTGTTGTGCGATTTTCAAAAATTGTTGGGTGTTGTTGACACACGACTTTTAATGTCACAAAATGGCGTTTTTTCATGAAATATCTGCATGCACTTGAACAAAATTAAAATACAGAAAATTATGAGGAAAAATAGTAATTTAATGTTTGATTTCCGATACATTTATTCGTCTTCGGCCATTTCGCATTGGGCACAAAGACAAAATTCATAATTTTTGTTAATCACTTAATTTCGATGGAAATATTGTGCTTTCAAATTAAAATTTAGAGTCATCTATACAGTTCAGTTTTGAGCAATTTTTTATTGGAAAACATTTTTTCCAAAGATGGTAATTATTACATATGTTTTTAGAACATGACTGATGAAGGGTCCCGAGTTCCATCCCCGGCGCATCGAATCTCAAAAAATTTGGCGATTGTTTTTTTCAATTTTTTTTTACTTTTATTTTTTACTTCGACCCAGACATTAGATCTGGACGAAGAATTGAATTTGGTCACTTCGGGCATAAAAATTACCCTATAGTTTTTCATCAAATGTCGACGTTTCAGACCCTAAGGAGCCCAAATCAACAATACGTCCGTACGTCCCGTTTTTTTTTGTCTCGCGATATGTAAATAACATGTGTAAAATGGTGCTTCAATATCATGCAAAGAATTTTGAAAAAGTCCGAAATGAAGATTTGTTTGACAAACTTTGGGATACCCTGATTCTAAACCCATGAGTTTTCGTAAATGAATGTTATCAATGAAAAATGAAAATCAATAAAAAAATCAAATATATTCGTAGATGAATTTTAAGCTTTTTTGTTGTTTTCATTACATACATATGCGAAATACGGAGGTTTTTAATAAAATCGACAAAAATAAAAAATTCTAAAATCTTGAACATTTTTAAACATATTTTCATTTTGGACCACAGTTTGAGGGCCGCCATATTGAATTTTTTTAAGATAGGCGACACCATATTAAAATTCTGACATTTTTGTCCAGTTATGTATGTCCGTTAAAAATATTGTAATACAAATGACAAATAAATAACGATGAATTAATAAAAAAACAAAACTTGAAAAATCGTGTTTTTTATTCATTAACCACGTGTAATTTTTTCATTTTTTAATTTACAGTATTTTTAGATACGTTATTCAAAAGAGCAGAGTTTGGCATACAAAAATTTATTACAACATTTTTTCATTGCGTTTTAATACTAAAATGTATTATCATACTTCATTATAAATTGTTGTACATATAGTCCTGAATGTGTTAACCAGGTCCGGAAAACTTTGTTTTTTAACCATAAAGGACTTAAATGTTTCACTCATTGTTTGGGCTGTAATATACAATCAACCAACATAGTACCTACACTGTTATTAGAAATAGGTATCCAACACGTCAAAGTGCTAGATCCACATGACATCTAATTTAGACTGTTTGATCTTTGTCAGTCCCGATTTATGTCGGTGATTTGACTGTTATTTGTCACACGTAGGAAATTGCACTTCCAATTTATTGTCAAACTGACAGATTCTATCTTCATATTTTGTTTCATCTACGGAAATCAGGATTAAACTCTTTCTAAATTATCAGATTTATTTGCTAAAGATATTTTGTGCCACGCGAATTCTTCCACGTGTTGTTTGTTTGTTGGGTTATTTATTAGCTGCGGTATTAATTTCGTACTGGGCACATTGAGATTTTCCAAGGATGGCATATTGAATGAACGGGAGATTCTTTCAGATGAAATAACTACCCTTTTGAAGAAGTCGACGCAGGCGTATGAAGGCTCGTGCGTGGATGTCAGACTAGTTGCATTGCGTTGCGAGAAATTGATTCTGCGCAAAACCAACTCCAGGATCATCGAACGAGGAGCTTAGTGTAGTATCACAGTATAGAAAATTGTTCTGTAGTTTAAAATGTTTGTGTTATGACAACGCAAGCGGATCGTCATGAACGAGGTATCACCTAAGAAATTCTGTGCATCATTGAGCATTTAATCGGAGTCATCGTTCCGAGGGCCTCGATCATCATCACTCCATTCTTGATGGAAATACACATATTTCTCTTGGTTAATATGTGCATCGGTGAGTCTTGTTTATTTATTTGCATTTTTTGTGTCCTCCTTTATCATTTAAACGTTCAGGCTTTCCTTCGTTAGAAAATCCTTGGGGATGTTTCCTTCGTCAGACACCCTCCCCTCCTTAGGACGATATAGGAAATGACCCGCGGATGCGGACATGCACCCGACATTGTGGTACATTGTTCTCTTGATGCCTTCGATTTCGTCTCCTTCACCCTCGAAATGGCTTCATCCTATTCCTTACTTAATCTAATGACTTTCTTTTCAATATTTTATTATTTTCAACGCATTCACGTGCCCAACCACATCCAAGCCTAAACCATTGACACGAGAAATTGATTTATGATTTTCGACGTTAGTAATTTGCCGGAAAACACAGTGGCACTTCCCTCACTGTGATTTTTCGATATTATAGGGTAAATAACGTCAAAAAGTAAACATTCATATCTCCGTTTTTTATTTTTTAAATAAATTTGTTTATTGGAATTGCAGCGATCAAACAAATGTTACACAACAAAATATAATTTCAGTTACACAATTAATAAGTGATTATTTTGGTAATCTTTCAATAAATTCTCAATGTTACCTAACCAATTATTGTCAATAAATTCCTTTGTGTTACACTAGACATCTGAACATGAACGTGATTAATGATAACGTCTCATAATCAGTTTATCAACGTAGAATAGTGGTAATTTCTTAGTGTAAAATCAACATAAGTTGACAAAATTAAGTGTGCTAAAAGTAACTTTGAATTAAGTGTGCTAAGGATGGGATAAACGATGAAGAGTCTATTGAAAAGTGTATTTTTCGTCAATGCAATAAATTTGTTACTTGTAATTCTCTAACAATGTTGAAACTACTAAGAAGGTTATTTTCATGCGGATCTATTTGCATATGTTATTAATTGATTTTTCTTTCTTAGTGATTTCGAATTTGTCATCTCAAAATTGTAGCCTTTACGTGTAACTTTCAATGTAAATTATGTGTATAATATAATATTATTAGCTTGCATGTTATGAAATTACTGTCACTGCTAACTTCAAAATGAATGAAGATTGATAGCAAAACAGTTGGTAGGCTGTCGTGTTTTACTCAAAAGTTAGTCGAAATTTAAAATCTTAAATTGTCACCAGTTTTATGACCTTCCATTATTGTATATTTTGCAATTTTTTTAATATAAACCACTACATTTTGAGATTATATCATTCAATATTTTCTGCCTCGTTTAATTCTGATGCAGGAAAATTATATGTTTTTATTTATTTGTTTATTTTTTGTCGCATTAACTGCTTGGTCATGAGCGACGGGGTACATTCAAAATTGGCTATAATTTATTAAGTACATTCATTTTTTAAAAAAACGTGTGACAATTGGTTAAAATGTCATTGATTTTACCAAACTATTAACATCTCGTGGCATTTTAAACCCTGATGCAGGAAAATTATATGTTTTGTTACATCTTCTTTCGACGTTTGGTCACTCTTTCATCATAATTCTCATTTTCTTAATCGAATACTAAAGCCGCAGTCAAATAAATCATCTAATATCATTTATTTATTTATAAGTGTTGCATCAATGGCTACGTACATCGATTGTCGTTAATTCTGGTTTCTTTGGACTTTAAACGTCTTTTTTTATCCTGTAATTGTTTTATTAATAATTGTCCATTATCATAATTGTCCATTATCATAATTTATTTATCCCATTAATGCCAAGAAGTAATAAAATTCAAGGAATTATGCAAATGTTGATGTTACTTTTAAAATGAATGTAACTGTTATTTACTGCGTTCGGCAGGCAAATAACTCGCTTAGTTTCGTGTGGTAAACAAATAAAATTTATTTATTTTATTTGACGACTCGTGACAACGATATATTACAGATTTTTTTTTATACATCGCAATAAGACTGACTCGTAACTGGCATCGACTACATTTATATAAAAAACAATGACATGTCAGAGGCTCTAATAAAATGGTTTTGCTAAGGCACACAATCAAATGTTTTGATTTATGTTTTGAATCTGAATCTTATTTACAAAGTTTAATTAGCCTATAGTTTTTCATCAAATGTCGAGGTTTCAGACTAAAAAAGCGGTGAGGGGGGGGGGGGGGTGAATACAACTACGTCGACATTGAAACAACTGAAACGATATTTTTTAATTCTACGGGATTGGGGCTCCATAATTCGAGCCCGAAGGGTTCGTCCTAGGGCGCGAAATCGAGCTTTGCGCCCGGAGTGTTAAAGATGTTATTTATTAATATTTCGACCGACATATGGTGAGGGTCGAAGTTTTGAAAATGCACATTTTCACTTTTTACACGTTTAAGGAACCCGCTTATCCACTCCCCTTCTTTCCTATCTTAGTTACATATTAAATGTTCTCGTAAGCGCAAATTTTCACTCAAAAAACTACAATACGATCTCGTTTTATATTATAACTAAAAGCTGTGTGGTAAACGAAAGAGTATTTAGGAATAATAAACTAGTCACAGGGTCGAAGTTTCTATTTCTAAGCGTGCGAGGCACCATGCCAACACTAGTTTTTATATTGCATTCGCGATCTTGAGTTTTTAGAATACAAAATTATACCATTGTTATAAATAACCATGATTGTTACTCGTTAATAAAATGATGAAAATAGGCTAATTTTGAAATATATCGACGTTTGGATGGCCGTGCTGTTGCTGGAACAATTATTGTTTAGTTCACACGAAATCAGAAAATGTAAGGTTATTCCGAATCGAGTAGGAGTGATATTGTATGCATGTGATGATACTTTGTCTGCCATATTGGATTTGTGAATATAAAACATAATGCGAACATTATTCACCATTTTGGATCCGCTATTTTGTTAATAAAACGATTTTTTCGTTCACCCATATTTAGAAACAATGAAACGCATCGACACGAAATTTTGAGACAATATTCTTGAATGCTTTAACAATAGATTAAGAGTATTTCCAAAAAGTCGCTTATTTCAACCCGATAAAGGAGGTTCCTCCCTTAATATATGTTTTTATTTCTGTTTGATCGATATCCAAAGAAACTGGCTATTTTTTTAAGCTTTTTAAGCATACCTTCACTATTTACATCCAGATAGTTTTCATTAACATAACATAGATTTTTAGATTATAATAAAGTAATAATTTAATTGAATAAATAATTGACAAACTGAGGTTCTTCGATTTATATCTCTTTACGTACATGCACTTCGTTATAGTCTCTCAAATGTATTTGGGTATTTGGTATTGGTAACTTCTTCATCAGGCTCGGGTGAACCCCAGAAGTCAGCACACTTAGCTGTTTGCCTTTGTATGCTATTCCTGATGCTGTTCAGGGTTCCGTTGGATAACCAGCTGCTTTGCAGAATCTCAAAAGTTGTCCGAGATTCCGCTCCCTGACTTCTTCCTTGCTTACAAATGGAGAGTCCAGGTATCTCCTTCGAGTCTCCATCAGTGCAGGGCACTCGCATAGGAAGTGAATTGATGATTCCTCCTTGTTTTCATCACATCTAGTGCACATCGGTGAAGGTTTCCTTCCTACGATGTGACTGTGCTTGTTTAAATTTCCATGTCCGGTTAGGATTTCGATGGAGATTCTTATTTCTGTTCTGTTTAGTTCGAGTAGTTTTTCAGCCCATCGGTCCGCCTGCAGCTCTCCTGCAAGGCTTTTGGTTGTGCTGCATTTTTTGTTTTTAATCCACTCTCTAACCTGTTGGGATTTCATTTGTCTCTCCAGTAGGTTGAGTCCTTCTTGAAATGGCAGTGCCACCCTCCCAGTCAAGTCAGTTCCATTGACTATTCCCGACTTGGCAAGGGTGTCCGCTCTTTCATTTCCTTTCCAGCCCATATGGCCAGGTATCCAGGTTAGGCTGAGTTTGTTTCTTTTGGTCAGGTTACGTAGGCAGATCTTTGTATCTCTGACTAAAGCTGATTTGACGACTGGATTGTCTATTGCTCTCAATGCGGCTTGGCTATCCGAGCATATCCATATCGTTTTATTTGTTGCTTCTTTCTCCATGAGGGTCTCGGCACACATGAGGATTGCCGCCACCTCTCCTTGGAAAACAGTGTTAAATTTGTTGAGCTTGAGGGAAAAGTTCTCCCGCAGCTTCGGTCCGCAGTATCCTGCGCCTACACCCTGGTTGGTTTTGGAGCCATCTGTGAACCAGATGATGCCATTCCTGGGTATTGCTGATTTATTTTTCCAGTCCTCCCTGTTGGGGAAACAAACCTTAAAGTTGTTTTCCCCCGTGTGGTGTGTCTGGATCTTGTCTTGTGGTTGGAACCACATGTCTCTCAGATTTCCTTGAAAAAGATTGTTGAACCAATCTTGCTTACCTGCCAAGATTCCCAAGCACTTGAGTCTATACACGGTTCTCATGGCTTTGCATTTTACTGCCTGAGCCATGGACGGTACGCCCAAAAGAGACCTCATTGCGGCTATGGGTGTACTCTTCCTTACTGAGCAAATGCCCCTAAGGAACATAGCCTGTACCCTGTTCAATTTTTGTTGAACTTGGGTCTTTGCTGTCCTCTGCCACCAAATTGGCGAGGCATAGGTAATCCTTGGTAGCACAATCTGTTGGTAGATCCAGGGCAGCTGATTCGGTCCTAGACCCCAACTGTTACCAAGAGCTCTCCTACAATGCCAGAAAGTAGCAATTGCTTTGTGACATTTGTTTTCCAGGTGACCATTCCAGTTTAATTTTTTATCCAGAGTTACTCCAAGATATTTGGTTTCGCTGGCATATGGCACCTGCTTCCCGCCAATCACCATTTCCTTTAGTTTTTTGATCTTATATCTTCTAGAGAAAATGATGACGGCAATTTTTTCCGGTTGTATCGATAGCGCTTTTTCATTGCACCATTTTTCCACAACCCTCAGGGCTTCTTGGACAAGCTCCTGCAAAACTTCCTCGTAGTTGCCTCTAGCCAGGATAGCAATATCGTCCGCATATCCAATTGCATAGATTCCACTATCGTTGAGTTTCCTGATCAAACTATCAGCTACCAGGTTCCAGAGAAGTGGGGACAACACTCCACCTTGAAGACAACCCCCAGAGATCATCCCCTCCACTAGGGTACCCTGCCATTCCGTATAAATATACCTATTTCTAAGGGTGCTCACAATCCAACTTATGAGTTCCTTGGGCACCCCATGTTCTTCCGCTCCTTTCCGTATTACTTCCACGGAGGTGCGGTTAAAAGCACCCTCAATATCTAGGAAAGCACCGATGCACGTTCCCTTCGTACTGAGTTGCTTCTCTATAAAGCCCGCGGCTGACATAAGTGCCAACTCAGCAGATTTGCCAGCCTGGTAGGCATACTGTTCCCCATGAAGAGGTAAGCGTACCAAAGGACCTTCTATAAGATACCTCTCAACCAATCTTTCCAACAATTTTAATAGGAAGGATGTTAGGCTGATCGGTCTGTAGTCCTTTGCCTCCACGTAGTTCCTGTTTCCAACTTTGGGTATAAACGAAACTCGTGATTTCTTCCATTCTGTAGGTGTGTAACCAAGCGTAATGCATCCCCGAAGAAGTCCAGTCAATGGTCTCAGGATAGCCCCCAGGCCTTCCTGAAGGAGGGCCGGGTATATGCCATCCGGTCCCGGTGACTTGAACGCCTCAAAGGCCATTAGTGCCCTTACAACCTTGTTTGGATTTACAACTTGGGCAGCGATCCCCCAGTGCCTCCCTTTACTCGTAGTAGGCTCCTCGGGGGCATCGTTCGATCCCAGTTTAATACTTGGAAAATTGCTTGTAAGCAACCTTTCCAGTGTTTCCTTCGGAGATTTGGCAAACTCGCCATTTTCTCCTTTGATAAATCGTAGTTTACCATCATTTCCTTTGGATAGTATTCTCACTAATTTTGCAGTAGAGGGTATACTCTCCGTTTCCGAACAGAACTCCCTCCATGCATTTATCTGAGACTCTCTAATCTGCCTTTTGTAGGCTTTCAACCTATCCTTGTAAGCGAGCTGAGACTTCTGCTGTGTCAGCTTTCTTTGCTCGATTAAATAATCTCCTCGCCTCCTTTCGGCTACGCTCCAAAGCTGGTCCCCAATTAAGCCTTCCCCTTTTGGGGTTTACTTTCTTGAGTGGGCAATTGGCTTCGAACGATCTCATCACAGCTCCCCTAAGAAAGACCTCTGTGTACTCAAGATCGTTTTTCGTTCCATACTTGCCTTTGAAGCCCTTCATCCTGGCTTGCAGACTTTCTCTGAACCCTTGCCAGTTCGTGCTTCTTGGATTTCTGGACCATTTTTCTGCAGGGTTAAGCTGTTCCAGTTTGGCCCGAATCAGTTTGTGATCCGAGAGCGAGGGTTCATCAATAACCCTCCACTCCTGGACAGCCTCACGCATGCCTCGGCTGCATAGAGTGAGATCAAGGATCTCTCTTCTGTTTGCCGTTACAAACGTTGGCTCAGCTCCCTCGTTCAAAATTTCGAGGTTTGTGGATATCAGGTATTCCATGAGGGCCTCCCCTCTCTCATTTGTGTCGGTGCTCCCCCACAGAGTACTGTGAGCATTTGCATCACAACCAATGAGGAGATCAAGGCCCTCATTTGCGCAGTACCTGACTAACCTAGTTAACTCCTCCGGGGGAGTTTCCCTATCATGCGCAAAGTAGGCTGATGCAATCACCAAGCTCCTTTCCCCTATTCCCTGAGAGACTTTGACCGAAGCTAGGCCCCTAGTAGAGAATTCCTGTAGCAGGGCAGCGTCCATGTTTTTAAGAACTACGCATGCCCTCTGCATTTCATGAAGTCCACTTGCGTAGACTGTGCCAATCCTACTCAGGCCTCGAATCTGACCTTTGTAGCACCACGGCTCCTGTATTAGTGCCATGGCTGGTTTTGTATGCGTCACTTGCAGGTCCCTCATAAGTTGAGCTGAGGCACCTTTGCAGTGATGCAAGTTAATCTGGAAAATCTCCGCACGACCGTTAGCCATTAGAGCTAACTCGCGCTCGAAGCTCCCGTCGCCGAACTTATCGGGTTTTTAGAGGTTGGCCTGAACACAACCTCTCCTGTCCCCAGATAAGCTCGGTAGCCGCGAGACTCGAGGCGCTTGGCCGAGTCTTCGTCCACGCCGAGAACCAGAAGGGTGCCATGCGGCAACTCCTCCCTACGGTGGACAACCCACGTCCCGACCCTCAAACCAGCATTCTGCCTGTCCAAGATCGTAAGCAGGATGCTAGTCTCCTTCTTGGGTGGTGGCGCGAGTACCGTCATTTTAACTCTCTTGACGAGTTCCTCAGGGAGTACAAGCCTCACCTTTCGGCCCCCATCAAGGGATATCTGCGGAATTGCTCCCGCAGCCAACAGGCACTCTCGTCATCCACACAAGCGAAAGTGGCAATTCCTCCTCTCAGGTGAGACTCCACGAACCTGGGTATGAACCCCCCTACCGGGATGTCCACCACCCGGTCAATGATGACCCCCCTGAGTTGGTCAAATGAATTTGTTGTTTGAGATTTTTTAATGTATGATAACAATATGTAATAGCTTTACCGCATTGTAGCAAAAATGAAAATAAACACTTTCGAAACTTCGTCTTCTGCAACGCGTGTGAAGTATTGAATTGGTGCGCGTTAAGTTTTCGAATTTTTGCAACTTACGCTACCCTTTGTATTGTCTTTAATTTTATAATTTAGATATTGGTTTTCTCGAACAGGATAACAAATTATCCAAATGGATCCAGAAAGATCGAAAAAGTTGAAAAACGTTGAGAAATGCAAATAAAGATCGAGAAATATAGAGAAAGAGAAAAATTAGGGAAAGACGAAAAATATTAAGAAAGATCGAACAAGATAGAGAAAAATAGAACAAGATCGAGTAACATCAAACAAGATCGAAAAAGATCGAACTAGATCAAGAATGATCTAACAAGAGCGAGAATTATTGAAAAAGATCGAGAAAGACCGAACTAGATCGAGAATGATCGAATAATAGCGAGAATAATCGAAAAAGATTGATCAGGGAATTTCGAGAAAAGTCGGGAAATGTCGAGAAAGATCGGGTAGGATCGCAAAAGATCAAAAGAAGGAAATCAATAAAGATCGGTCGGATAAACGTCCGATAAAAATCCAGAAAGATTAAGAAGGATTGAGGAGAAAATTTTTAGCAATGTATGTATTTTACACAATAGAGATTTTTTCACTGTATTTGACGTTTTTATTTATTTTACCTTTTTATGGCAGAACTGCTGCCACCTACATTTGAACTCGGCAAGTGCATCACACCTGCCCAAAACTGCCACCTTTCCGTGCAGGTTAAGCGAACGGAAAGTTTCCATTTATGGCCGAGGACGCAACTGCGCATGCGTACGGGCGTTTTTCAATTTTTACCGCCCGCTGTTCTCATTGCAGCCCGCCTCTCGTTACCGCCGGCCAGTAAGGTGGCATTTTTGTCCACAGGTATGACAAAAAGTATCGTGTGTACCACGGACGGAAATGCATTACACACTCGGGCGATGCTGAATCCCTCGTCTACGGCATGACTCGGCTTGCCTTCGGCTCGCCTCGTCTTTGCCTACGACTCGAGCTGCAGTATCGCTCGCGCCGTAATACATGCCTTTCCGCCCTAGATACACAATATACTATTTCGATATACTACGAGTAAAATTTGATTTTACGCACCGTTTTTAGTGCGTAAAATACGATTTGCGTATTTCGTGCGCCGCGGCCATCACACGTGCGTAACATCATATTTGACCCACAAAAAACGGCGCACAAATTTTACCCATAGTATTTCGAAATGGTATATTATGAAACTAGTACGTAAAAGTTCATTCTTCGAAAGTGAAGGGTTGCGGCCCGAGCCGAAGGCGAGGGTCGTAATCACGTTCGCAGAATAAACATTTACGCACATGTTTCATACGATATTTTATGTCACTTGAGTGCGTAAAATGCGACCGAAAAATGTCAAAAGTGTGTAAAATAGCATTTTACGCCTCAAATGGCATAAAATATCGTTCGACACGCGTGCGTAAGAATTCGACTTTACGCACCGTCCTATCTAATCGCATGTTAAAAACGGTGCGTAAAATCGTATTTTACGCACAAGTATCGAAAAATACTATATCATAAGTATTAAACTAAAAGTTCTACTAACGAAAGGTTAACGGTCTTGCAATAAAACAACAAAGTGAAATATTAATTTTTCATCATGGATCTGATAATATAGCCAGGGACTGTACTTATTGCTATTTAATAAGTATGTATATTGATGGGAAATACGAAAGAAAATATTACCATTACAATTATTATACACTCACCGACAAAAATGTACTTTTTGTTTGCTTTTAATCATAGCAGTATTATTTCCTAACGGATTTTTGGCGCGAAAACAATGACGGAATTTGACAAATGAACAGAATTTTCCTATCATGTCCAATTTTCGAGAAAAGTGAGGTTAAATATGTAAAAATGTGGGTTTTTGGCTATATTTTGATTGTTTTTGTAGGAAAAGAAAATTTACGTTTGCCAATCGCAGTATCATTTCCTAGTAGATTTTTTGTGCTGAGAAGAATGACGAGAGCATAATTTTCGATCGCGTCCCATTTTAGAGAAAAGTGAGTTTAAACGTGTAAAAATATACGTTTTTTGCCATATTTTATTGTTTATTTATTTATACAAATTAAACGGGCACCAAACCCTTACTAAAATATAAAAATAACAGCATGTTCGTCGACTGTACAGGTTCACGATATGTCGGTTGATAATAAGACAGACCGTAAGCGAGACTTAAATAAGCTAATTGAGTTACATTGTAAAATGTTCGGCGGGCATACGTTCCATTTACGACGTAAACCATTTACAGACGAATAAAAACTGTAATTCGAAGAGGAGTTGCACTCATTTATAATACGTGGTGCACGGATTGTATTTGTAACAAAGGATAATTCGTTTTGACAACTGCAGTATCATTTCGGAATAGATTTTTTATGCTGATGATATTGACGCTTACCGAATTTTCCCTATCACGTCCTATTATCGAGAAAAGTGAGGATAAATGTGCATTTTTGAACATATTTTGATTCATTTTATTGCACAATATTTGGTCTTACTATTCTCGAAAATTGCCTACGATAGGCAAATTCTGCTACAGCTATTTTAGCATGACACATTCATTCGTAAATGATACTGTGTTTGTCAAGAGTAAATTCTTTTTGCTACCAAAACAATCAAAATAAGGCAAAAACAACGCATATTTTGATACATTTAAACTCATTTTGTGTTATGAAAATTCTGCTAGCACCATCATGTTCAAAATGAAAAATCTATTACGAAATGATACTATACGATTGTCAAAGGAAAAGTCAATGTCGGACAGTTATTATTACTCAGAAATTCTAAATATCTTTGGCCAACAAGCTTCTCAGGAATTTAGCAAACAATCTCGTCTGGTACACACTTTCTCAAAATAATCTGCATGTGCTTATAAAATATTAAATATTGCAACTAGCTTATTTAAATTGTCCTGGTAATGCTGCTTATATATGTGTAAATGTCAGATGGATGTGTGTTAAATACGCTTAACCTTCAATACGTGCACATCAGCAAGCATCTAACATTCAATCCTCTGCGTTAACACGGTGAATACATATGTTTAGCCTCGTTTGTATTTTATCTTCTAGAGGGACATATTACCCTTTTCATGTATTTGGAAAAAAGGGAAGAGAAAAACCGCTCTTGAAAGGGAAAATAAAGTTGGCAGTTCGTTCCTTTTATGTTGAGTCCCAATTAATCAGGGATATTTTTGAAAACTAGTAACAATGTATACGAATTAATAATTATTACAAATAAAATTTAAGATTTAGTATTCTCATTATTAATTTAGTTTAATCTATTACATGCCTAATGGCAAATATTGCAAATGAATAAGTCCTACCACTTACTAGAAAATTAAAGAAAAATCAATCAATGCGGAATATTATCAAGTGGATTTCATAAAATTTGTTTGTAAAATGTTTTTTAACACAAAAAGACACTAACTTTTCCAAGATTTCAAAGATGTTTATTAGCATTGAAGAAAAATTCAAGAAAATTAAAATAAATATATTTTGAAAAACTGTTATGATTGTCGCTTCCAACGAAATATCATATACATTTGTTTACTCAATATTGGACAAACAGTAACAAACTCAAATCTATTATGAAGTAAGAGCATCGAAATTTCAAATAAAATAACAAAACAATTTTTACAACTTAATTTTTTTCGGTTTTCAACTTTTCTGTTAGAATATATTTAGAGATATGTCAAAAGATATCTTCAGGTCATTTAGAAATGAAAATTAATTCTTCCTATACTTCTACGACGGTAAAAAATATATATGTGTTTACAGTCAGTGGAGATTACTTTTGTCCCATTTTAGTGCTTTGTAGCATACTCAGCATGCCACCTTTTTGCAATGCATTTTTGGAAATTTTTTATAAAATTAGAATTTCTTCAATTTCTTTTTACCTTCATATCCATAAGATATTAGGAATCGGAAATAAATTTGATTATTCAAAAACTTTCATGTTTAATTGTTTATATTAATTGAGAATTTTTCATTTGTGTTTTTTCGGTAAAAATATATGGCGAAACTGAATTGTTGCTCAATAAGGACAACATTGGTCACCTCAGGGTTTTTGGGGTCACTGATTACAAATCCGGGTTTAGATTTTCAAAATTAAAAATTTAAAAATAGCAATTAAAAATCAATGGATCTTAAAACTATATTCTGAAGTATATGAAACAATTTTTTTATAATTTTTGAATCTTACATTATGAGTTTATTGAACAAGAATAACGAATATTAGAATCACCCCAAAACTTGTCGATATAAATTAATTTTTAGATGTAATTTAGATTTTATGATGACTTAAGTGCACCTCCCTTAATTTCGTAACAAAATTATAATCTCATCATCCCTATGCAATTTTTCTTGTAAACCGTATGTTTGATATCGATCAGGAATAAATTCTAATTTTCAACTTTTGATCAAATTTAATACGAACTCATTCGATGTAACAGTGGACCAAGCATTTAAAAAACTTTTTAAACGTCCCGCTATTTTGGTTAGCCTGAAGCTTTCTGTTGACGCTTCTGGACTTTCTCCGGAGAACGAACTCGTTCCTGCAAGTTCTGTACATTTAGGTCTGTTCATTTGACCTTTTGGAAAACAGTGGAATTCTCCGTTTGATAATGCCTCAATTTGTTGCTTGTATGTGAATGGCCGTGATTCCTCACAGACAAGCTCCTCTAGTTCGAGAACAACTTTTTGAAAAACGAAAACTTCAAAGTTAATCACACTTTTTCCGTTGATTTTTTAGCTTTTAACTTTCGGATAGGTTAGAAGCAAAAAGAAATTCATTGGTTCTTACTAAGCGAGTGTATTATACCATTTTTTTCGCAAGAATAAAATGATTCTCCATTATTTTAATTTGTGTTTGCGATCATAGTGACGCTTATTTTTTATTTTCTTCGAGATTCTCTCAAAAAGAACAAATGCTTAGATGATGGCATTTTTCCTAAATATTATTAGGTCTATTACCTCCCAGACAGCGAAATAGAAAAGAGTTCAGAATGATTTCGAAATGTACTGTAAAAGAAGTCAGATGTCCCACTTTCTGAGGGTTATCTGCGCATGAGTTCATAAAGAGCTCATAATGACATTGTCTTATTGCCTTAATTGCGTGATAGAAAGAGCAGCAACATTTCAGAAAATGGGTCATTTGATAATTTTGATCGTATTAAAGCTAAAGAGCCAAATTACGTCTACTTTAATTTATCTACTATTAATTCATTTAGTATTTCCTTTGATGCAAATTTTTTATAGTTTAAAGTTTCGGCAAGATTACTTAAGGCCGAACATGGATGAAACGTTTATAAAACGTTCCGTAAAAGTTGCAGACATAAAACGTTTTAGGAGCGTTACTGGAACGTTCTAAAAACGTTTCAGAAACATTTGGGACTTTCGTATCCGTTGGGTAACTATGCTATTTTGCATTTCACATATTAAAAAAGTATTTCAATAAATTGATGTCTGTTTATTTTCTCCCTGGAGAGAATGTGATATTTTGCACTCTGAGTGTGAGAAAATATAGTAAATAAAAACATAGTTGTGTTGATCCAGTATTTGAAGTCTTAATAGGTTTCGCGATCCTATTTCACCTAATCTAATTGTAAGAACCATTAACCCCTTGACTGCCGATGACGAAGATCTTCGTCATTTCGGACTTTTCCTAGACGGCCGGAAAAACGTAAATCTTCGTCATGATATAAATTAGACTAACAAATTCGGGAATATATGTAAATTAAAATCAAATCCATTTCTAGGCAGTCTAAGGTGTACTAGATACGATGACATTGTCCATTTTCGTAATCGATGTGTCAAAAAAAATATATACGTCCACAAATATGGTAGTTTTCACAATTTTTAAAAAATCTTCGTCGTGAAGTATGACATTATGTTCAATCAATTTATGCATAAAAAGTTTATAAAACTGCTTGAAGCTTGTTACTCAAGGGTTTTTGGGGTCGCTGATTACAAATCTGAAGTCAGATTTTTGGAAATTCAAAATAGCAGATCCAATATGGCGGATACTTTTTTGAAAAGTTGAACCATTCTGCTTGAAACTTGTTACTCGGGGTTTTATGGGTCACTGATTACAAATCTAAAGTCAGCTTTTGACAAATTCACACTGTCGGATCCAATATCTCGAAAACCTTTCTCAAAAATTGAATCATCCCGTATAACACAAAGCTGCTATAGATCTCCACCGGAGTTCAATTTCAGAAGCTCCCTGAGAGCTCGCGCAATAAATTGCTCTGTATGAGCTTTGTTCCATATAACACAAAGCTGATGTAGAACTCAATTTCATAAGTTCCCTGGGAGCTTGCTCATCTGCGCTGTACGAGCTCTATGGGAGTTCCATCGGTAATCATAATCAAATCTTCTTGTGTATATTTTGCTTGAAACTCATTACTCGGGCCTCTCTTCATTAGTTTCGGTATTTCATTGTTTACCTACCGTATAGTGTTTATAGAAAGTGATAACAAGTTACTTAATGATAATGTTTTAGTGATTTTTGGTATGAGACAATTAGTTAACGCATAGCACAATTGAATCTTACGGTGGCATCGCATGAAAAGTAATTTTTTTCTTAAAATTCAGTTACTCCATACAGCAATGTGCGTGATTTCAACAGAATTACAAAATTTGATATTGTTTTAAAATCAATTTCCTGGTGGATGAAACTCAATATTGATAATGGAATCTTGAAGAACGACCTGGAAAACATTGGGGTAACTGACTACAAAGTTATTCTCATCTTTCGTAGTTAAAACACCATAGAAAATGCTGTTATGACTGGGAAAAATATTTAGTACATTTAACGGAATGATAAATTATCCAGAGGAATGTAAGTATTTAGTAGAGTTTATAGCTGAATTTCGTTAAACTGTCTGAAATTTACTTAAACTTTAATTTATCTGCTGAACAACACGGAAGGAAAAATACATTCCATCCAACTATTTTTTAAAAGTAAAGACTTATTCATAAAAAATAATTAAATTAATTAATTCTATAGTAAACAAAACAATAATATTGTTTCGTTTACTATTAAATAGTAACATCAAACATTCCTGACATAAGACAATTGATTAAAGGATAATCACCATAAGAGGCGTAAATTTTAAGCCCGTGCTGTGAACAATATTTTTCGTTTCCGAAAGTGTGAAAGTGGTCATTTTTACAAATGATAAAATGGCCATTTTACGCCCACAAAAGGAGGCATAAAACAGCCATTTTACGCTTGCTGAATCGAAAAAATCGTTACTGTATGGTATATTTTACAATATTTTGAATCATAAAATTAACATACAGTCGACTTTTCACGTTTTTAATTTTACTATTATTATATGTTAAAACAATTTCTACCCTTCTTACGGTTCTAATGACCTTTTTTGTTTCCCTTTGTGTAATTTAATTAAATTTACTTCACACTTTTCTTAATTTTATGTATTTATTTGGAATCTGAGAGAGAGCTTAGTTGAGTTACAAATTCAGCGGTCCATAATACATACGTGATAAATTTTAAAAAAGTAATGTAAATTATGGATGAAAATTGAGTTGAACCAGGTATATAATCAATACTAAATTCCCTTATATATAGGAAATTTGTAGCAAATATTTGATATTGATAACATTTCAGTAATTTTATATTCAATAATACATTCATGTTTTCTGTAGAATTAAAATTTTTAAAATTGTTCTAATCTGCGTTTTATTATTTTTATGTAATAAAAAGCGTTCTCAGCTTCGTTATGAACTACATTTTTAATATTCAATGAATAATCGCTATACCCTCAATTAAACCAGACAAAAAGAACCATTGGTCACATAATAAATTATTTTTTATAAAATCGATAATAAATTTCTATTAACTTTATATTCGCTTTAAGATGCGAGATTTGAGTTTCATTCTCAGTTAATAACTTTTCCTTTTGATTAGTACATGGGTATTATTTTTAATTCTACAAAAAATTACATTTTGAATAATAAATCTCTTTTATAAAGACTTATAATTATTCGTGATATCGATAGAGAATTAAAAACGCAAAAAACTACCAACGGAATATTTATTTTAGGTACTTTTTTAATTTCTTTTTTGGTTTATTTCTGTAAAATCGATATTACAAAAATCCTTTCCGACAGGAAATTTTATATTTTAGAACCTGTCATCGTCCCTTAGCTTCGAAATTGTGTTAATGCAAGTGATAACTGCTATCTTGGTCTAACTAAAAGTTTTAGTCTATTTAGAATCCTGATATTATACACAAAATATTGTATTACAGTAGACCCTCCCAAAGTGTCGTCCTCCCATAGTGTTGCTCTCTAGAAATCCTCTGATAGTGTCGCAGTTCGTTCCTCTGATAGTGTCGCAGTAAGCTCCCCACCACTTGACCCATTTCATATCAACAGATTGACCACGAGAGGGGTTTAGAGTGTAAGGAATGCGGAGAGTGGGGGTGTGACACAGAAAGAGTGCTCCAGTACTGCATATTGTGCAATACGTCACACTGGATCCGCCATTTTGAAAATTTTAAAATCTTATAAAATTTTAGAGTACTAAATTTTAAGATAATATAAATGGGTGCAATATATGTAATGGGTGCAAAGTACGGATGACTCGAAGAATCAAATTTTCCCGTTTATTCATGTCTAATTTGTGAATCACTCATCTCCAAGTCCAAAACTTTTCGTTCACTTTCAAAATACATTATTAACCAAAAATATAACATTTTTATATCCTTGCTTTTGATTTTGAAGTATTACTTAAAAGTCTAGAAAAAAATGAATTTCAATTTGGTTCAAATAAAATGTCGTGGGTTAAATGGAAAAAAAAAATACCGAAAAATGGTTTAAGTTTCATCATTTATATAAATATTGTGTATTTTTGCAATTTAAAAGGTGCAAATTTGGGACCATGGCATCAAATCTATCGAAGTATGTGAAAAGTTACTAAAATATTTTTAATAATGTTTTTTTAATGGACATCGCGTGTATTCTGAAAATACAAAATGGTCGCCTATATTTTAATACCCGGTGATAAAGAAATTTTAGTTGGATTTTCGAAATTAATTGTTACTTTTTACTTCTCTCTCGCTCCCTCTCCCTCTCTCTCGCTTTCCCTCTCGCTCTCTCTCTCGCTCTCTCTCTCTCCCTCTCTCTCTCTCAAACATTTTATATACCTCTCTGCTTACCCCCCCGCCCTCCCACCATCAGCCTTATTACATCCATCCCTATCGCCTTACGCTTCTTTAATCTGTTTATTTCCGTATTTATTTCCGCTTTTCTAATCTCTTCATCATGACCTTCAACGCCTTCTCAATCCTTCTTAAACGTCAACATATTTTATGCATTTATGATGTATATCCTGTATGGATTACATTTTTTAAAAATAGAAAATAGGTTTTTTACGTTTATTACATTTTTCCGGGAATTTCCAAAGTGTAATATTTTTCAACGCTCGAAATTAATTTAGAGAAACGTAATGTCTCTTTGGGACTCTTTGGGACTATTATGCTATACCTAAGGTCGACGAATATGTAAATGTATTACGTGTACTTTATCTGTATAAATTAAATATCCTCTCATAATTCCTAATTCAAATTGAGTTTGTTGCCATTTACTTATGTTTTACTTGTGTTTATTACTTACTTATGTATTTAAAGATCTAAATTTTTCATCAATGTATATTTAATGTATATGAAGTACATATAATAAAAGGTATATTTATTTATACATATTCTCTCATCATTTCAGTAATATATATCTTGCAAATATACTATAACATTTTCACCAATAATTCAACAATGAATAATTCGATAATATTGGCATACTATCTATTTTATGTCAATAACTGTGAATTATTGAATATTATTGAATTATTCGTTGTTATATATGCAGGAATATAATGTTGAAGTATTTTTATAGCACATTTGGAAGATTGACAACGAGTTTTCAATTCACAATTTCTAAGAGATCTACAGCTGTTTCGTTGTAACACTTGCTTTTATATTTTTGTGCGCTGCATTTGACAGTACATCGTTTGTGAGTAAACCGAGAAGTTTTCAATAATTTGACGAGTACGAAAATAATTCAAGCTGGGCGTTGCATTTGCGAAGTTGCAATTAACTCGTGGAAGAAATCCTCGATGAAACGAAACGCGTCAGTATCACTGGCTGCACATGGAAATGAATTCATTATTACCGAGGTGTATATGAACCTTCCGTGTATGGGCAAAGCCTGGGAATCACCGTTGAAACGTGTTAATCACGAGTTGCGAATGAAAACACACCAAATGAAATCATAGCCATGAAGAGTCTGAAATTGGATGTGCCTTTTTCGTGATTTAACGTGATTTTGATGCTTTTCAATTTTCCATTTGTTGATGACCTATTTTTGACATTCGTAACGCATTAACAAATATTGCTCCTTCTCGTATACATTTTTGATCCATTTTCGACAATTACCTTCTGTACATATTCAAACATTCATTTTTCAAAAACACTTATTAGTTTATTAACTTTCGATGTGTACATATATAATTCCGGTTTTATCGATTGATTTATTAAATGAATATTAATCTGGCTGTAAACCTTTAATGAAGTAATAGTCTTCCATTTAGGAAGTCTCTAAATACTAGATAAAAAGTTCTTCAACCTTGAACAAAAAATGAGAATGTAATATAGAAGTTATTCATTCATATATCATATATATATAGATATATTAAAAGTCATTCAGGTTTAAATTTATGATTTTCATCAGGGTGTCGAATAATTATTTGTTTAGATATAAATAATAATTGACTAATGTTTAATAACTCTCTAATAGCAAACAAACTTTCTCTCCAAATTTCTTGGATTCAAAATTCACTCTTTCGAGAGTGTGAGATTGAATTGTTGCTCTTTAACGTTTTGAAGCACATATTTTTCTTTATATGAGAAACATTTGAAATGTGTTACGAATACGACCTTAGATTACTAAAATTCAAAATAGCGGATCCAAGATGGGGACCAAAAAAAGGTCCTTGATGATAATGACTCTATTCGGGAGTTTTCAGCATAGCTGATCACGAATATGACCTGAGATTTACAAAATTCAAAATGACTGAACCAAACTGAAGAAAAAAATAATAAAAATAAATAAAAAAATGGAGCTGCAAACTTAAGATTTCCTTGCAATTAGCGGTAAATTTGTTATTTCACTTAAGAAAAGTTTTTGACGATTTTGAATGCTAATCACAGAGTTTTTAAAATCCAATAATCCCCGAATAAACATTTTCAAGCAAAAATAAACTTTTTAAAATTTGGTTTGCCATTTTGAAAACGAATTAACTTTTTATGCATCAAAACGATCCCGAGTATTTATTAGATTGTGGTAGGGATTACAATATTTAATGAGATTCAGAAAAAGAACATAGAAAATAAGGGCTTTTTATTCAACAATTCTCTGCATTAAGCCATTTGCAGAATTTTTTCTTTTTCTTGCAAAATTAATAATCAAGATTTTTCCAATACGTTTTTAAGTCGATTTTTTAACGCCTTTCAGATAACAATAAATATTTTTAATTTTAACAGTATAATTAACCTAAAAACTGTGTTAAAGATTTCAAAGTGGATTTTGCAAAAAATTTGCAAACATTATTTTTAAAAATTAATGTTAACCCATCGTTTGTAAACTTTTTTCGGCACCCTTCGCCTGTGATCCAGCGTCCATTGGACCCTGTGGCATATTTTAAACGTAATAAAATCCTTAAAAAATCTTAGGAAAATCATAGAGCTTCTTAAACTTTTCAATTTTAATTAAAGTTCCAATAATAATATTTAAAAGGAAAAAAATATTTTCATATTTGTATGAAGAACATGTTAATATATTGATAAAAGTCGTAAGTGGAGAAGGTATATATGTTATAAATATCGGTTGTATCATATTCAGACGTAAAATTTCCCGTTCTTTCCCAATCCATTAAAAAAATGGGGGTTCCGTTTAAAAAAATAATCTTCACCTTGAAATAACCGTCAAGGTCACGCTGAAGATCAATTTCAATGGTATCATTGAATAGCTGGGGAGAAATCCTTAAGCTTTTGTCTAAAACATTTTCACCGAAAATACACTCCCGCTGAGATAATTCGTTGTTACTGGAACATTTAAGTTTCACCTTCAAATTACCTTGATCAAAATATCGGTTATATTATATTCAGACTTAAAATTTCCCGCTCTTTCCGAATCCATAAAAAAAAATAAGGGTTCTTAATAACAAAATTAACTTGATCTTGAAATAACCATCAAGGTCATTTCCAAGGTCAAGTTTAATGGTAAACTTAATTTGAAATATTAACCTCGCTTAATTTGAAATGCTTCCTTTACTCTATAATTGCTGTAACAAAATAGTCTGGATCAGAGAGTATATTTCACTCCGTAGTCGAATCCAACCTACATCATTTTATACACCCGTGAGCTGGTAATTTACTCTAACATTTCCTTAATGTTCGAGATACCTTGGGCTCAGATTAAAAGGTAATTTCAAAGTCAACCATATTTGGTCCATATTTGTACGTTATTTGATCAAATTAGCTTCACTGTGACCTTTCACTCAACCAAGAATGATTGGCAAAACTCCTGGTGTATTAAAATACGCGATGAAAATTAGATGTGTTTCTTTTGGGATCTTTAAATTCGAAGAATTTTGTTCATTCGACCATTTAACGTCTCATGAAAGAAACGGTTTAATTTTTATCTATAACTTTCACTGTATAGGCCATTTATTTCGATCGTTTTATTAATTCTACGTATTAATTAGACTAAATTACTTTTGTTTAATAATTCTATTCAATTTTATTGCGTTTACCAAGCTTGAAATATTCTTAAAAACAGTAATCAAATATTTTGGTTCGCAGGATTATGTTGTGGTTTAAAGGAAGTGCGGATACAGACTCCAATCGCCGTTAAAAGAGGTGAAACGGCTTCGTTGCACTGTTGGTATGACACGGAAGGAGACCCGTTATACATTGTCAAATGGTATAAGGCAGGTCGAGAATTTTATCGTTATGTGCCCAAGGATACACCAACAACGAAGTCATTTCCGGTTGGCAGTTTAAAAGTAAAGGTAAGTGAATTCCTTGGTACGAAGTATAAGTTAGCATGCAAACTATTGTATTTTACATTTGACTCAATTTTTGAAAATTGGCGTCAGAATATTTCAAATGTACTTAATTGATTACGTAATATCAATTGTAAGTATATCAATTGTAACGGGTTTAAATTACAAATTCCAGAAATTTTTCTTTAAATGTTTAAAAGTGTCACGTTATTAAATTCAAATTAAATACTGTACAAAAACAAATGATAAAATTCTAAGAAACCTAAATATAATAACAGTATAGAAAATAGGACATAATATTGGATAATCCTCATAGGCAATTTAGGAAATTACAAACTAATCAGATTTCTTCAGGATCATGTTATTAATTAAAATCCTCGTAAATAGTCTACCAAATGTGGTTCACTTGACATATCCTTTGAATCTACCGATTTCTAGAACTTCCTGATGTATTTTTGAACATCATCCAGATTTATCCATCATTAGTGTGGTCGAGCTAAATAATTGAGTTACTTATTATAAATTTACCACCAAGTCGACCTTTTATTCTTAGTGTTTGATATTCTGTTAATAATCTATGATCCGTGAAGTCACCCTCCTCCAGGTTTCTGAAATGTGGAATTAGCAAAGTCATCATATACCATCGATAAAAAGGCGGCATTGAAATACCAGTGAAATACAAATAACGGATCCTTACTTTAAACCAATCAATGTAATTGCTGAGTGCGGATCATCTATTACCTCTGGTATCTCGCTTGTTCGACAATGTTGGACCTCGTTTGAAGAAATTTCAAGATAATTTCCATTCCATATGTTTCGCCGGTCACTGATAGTGAAAATGGATGGCACGATCTTGCTTTTTGCGAATGACACATGCGTATATTTCGAAGGAGAGGATTAATACGAATATTATAAACACAAAGAAACATACCTAAAATAATGACTTAAGATAACATAAATAAGTTAATTGTCAACGTAGATAAGACAAGGTTCACGAAGTATAAATCATATTCTAACAGCGACCTGCTCTGTATATAATTTTATTCAAATTCAATAATAAATGTACTTTTCGTGCCTTGGGCGCAAAATGACATTTTATTGCGGGCTAAAGGCGTGGTCGTTGTCTGCTGCACCCGTAATACGAACAACAGTTTTGTCACGTAGGGGGCAAACTGCGGTGAGGAACTTAAATTTCGATGTACAAAATGTAAAGTTGTTAACAATTCATTGATATGCTTACAACGTTAATTTCTCTCCCTGAAATTAGTGTTTCACTCGATACCGAGAGCAGTCTCGATATCGTCTCGGTCTCGACGTCGAGTCATAATTTCCACGTTTATTATTAAATATTTCGCATTAGTAGAATTCATATAAAATCACTTGTTCGGTCGCACATAAAATAAGAAATAATTTTCTAAAAAAACTATCTGAAAATTATTCAGAAGGGATGATGAAAGGTAATAAAAACAGTCCCAAAATCCGCCGTCGTTACGACGTCGATTTTTTGACTGGGTTGAAATAAGTCGTAAACATGCAAACAAAATTCCTTTTTGTAAGGCGATGCGGACCTTACTGCTGAATCTCGGCCTGGTATCAGCTGATTACTGACGGCATCTCAAACACAGATATCGATAGTGACAGTAAAATCACTATTACTTGATTACAGTGGACGTCTAATGTCCAGCAAACAACCGAGGCGCCGTTTATGAAGTTCGTCTATGCCTATACGCACCTAAAAGCAAAAAAAGGACCCAGAAAATGCCGAGACTCTCGGGTATCGCGTCTTTGGTCTTGGTATCGCCGAGACTTTGAATAAGTCCGTATCGATCTCGGTCTCGTCTCGGTCTCATCCCTTCTGAATAATTTTCAGATAGTTTTTTTAGAAAATTATTTCTTATTTTATGTGCGACCGAACAAGTGATTTTATATGAATTCTACTAATGCGAAATATTTAATAATAAACGTGGAAATTATGACTCGAATTGAAGGTTTGAGAACCTGTCATTTCAATTGTCTTTTAAATTATAACTTTTGTATTTATTTTTTAATACTTTCTAGTGGCATAACTGATAAAAACATTACTATTCGGGAGCAAATAAAATAAGAAATAATTATCTAAAAAATGTGATAATGATTCAGAGAGGACGATGAAAGGTAATAAAAAAAGTCCCAAAATCCGCCGTCGATGCGACGTCATTTTTTTTACTAGGAAGAAAATTCAATGAATGTGAAAAGCATTTTTTCATCTTGGATCCGCCGCTAAAAATATAAACAAATAAATAGTCAGGTTCTGTTGCATAATATCACATTTTCAAAAATGATTTTTTTCGAAAAAATCGATACTTTTCGATCCTTTATTCTTTTAAATTTAATAATAAACAATTAACAATTATAATCTTTCAAATAAAATCGACGTGTTCAACAGTATACTGGGACCATATTGGTACCAAGTATGTGGGTAATTTTCATATATGTTTTATTAATATGACTTTAACGTTTATTACAGATTTTAAATAAATTTTTAATAAATAATTTTTTCCTATTGTAAAATGCGTATCTTGCAATAAACTGTTAAATTCTAAACCGAAATATAGCTATTAGAGGTTTGTTAATTAAGATTTTGCTAGTTTATTGTTCATCGAAAACGCAACATTTTCGTCTAAAACGTGTTGTTTCAGTTCTTAAGTTAATAACAGTTAAATTCTTAAATTATATCCATTTCATTAGCCTATTTCAAAGTGAAAAAAGAAGTGCAATGCAAGGAAGTAGAACAAAAAATGTTACTAATTCATGAAAGTTTAAAAGACGAAATAAATATCGTTGCTTTGCGCATATCCTGAATTTGGGATCCCAAGATGCGCTGAAACTATTGAAATTAAAGCCGCATATATTTGCGGATGATAATGAGGCCACTGAAGAGTCTGAAGATGAAGAAGAAGATACTGTAGAAGTTCATGAAAACATTTCATGTGTTTTAAAAATTAGGGAAATATTTTAAAAAATACGAAAATCTGAACAATGGACCAACAAATTGATAAATTGTTGCGAAACCACGAACGTGAAATACTTGACACCTATAATAGATGTTTCGACACGTTGGAACAGCACCCATGACATACTAAGAATGGGTTTACATTTAAAAAAACCCATAATCATTCTTTGCAATAATAATACAAGTTTTTCCCGCTTAAAAATCGAGGATGAAGAGTGGATGTTGATTGAAAAGTGCTATAAATTTTTAAAGGGTTTTAAATCCGTCTCGACGATGCCGGGTGGTGACAAGTACGTAAATTTATCACGTTGCTTTTAATGTGCTAATCGATAATATAGAAAAAATCATTTTTGATCTAGATACAAAAATTAATCGAAATGAAGTTGACGAACAACTCATTATTGCCTTCCAAAGTGGAAGGGCCAAAATGTTGAAGCATTATTCGAAGACGAACTGGACGTACTGTATCGCTGTAAGTTTAGCTCCACGACATAAGATGGTAGGATTCGATGCCACAACATGGGGTCAGGAACTAAAGAAGGACGCATTTGCAGCAATGAAAAAAGTGTTCGACCGATACTCTCAAGCACTACCTGAACCGCAAGAAGACGAAGCATCTAAAGATAAAAATATGTCCGAACTGGACGAGTTCGGCATAGATTTAATATACGAAAAAGAATGCACTAGAAACGATGAATTAGAAAGATATCTAAATTCCCAACGTGAATCGAAAGACTGCGACAAATTAAGTTGGTGGAAACTACATGCAAAAACTTACCTCATTTTGTCTCGAATTGCTAGAGATATTCTGCCTGTCAACTAATCTCTGTGCCGGCGGAAAGGCTTTTTTCAAAAGCATCATTGGTCGTAAGAAAGCACCGCAATCGGTTAAACGAAAAATTAGCAAAAATGATTTTATGTGTAAACTCCTGGGGAAAATTAAATTACATTAATAAATATAAGTAATCTTGTACGTATTATGAAATATACTTAATGTTAATAAAAATTGCGTTTGTAGTATGTTATATATTTCCTGGCGTATTTTTTAACACTCCAGGAACACGGGCAAAATATCGATCTCCTGTGATCTAAATTTTCGCCCTTGTTGCATAATATACAATTTTATAATATGTAATACTGATTTCCTAATAACGAAAGAAAAGTTTATAATAATTTATATCATGCAATTATGATGCGTGGTCATATTATTTTTAGGATAAACAATTACCTCATTGAAAAAAAAGGTTTACGAGAAAGCTTCGCTCGTTGAGTTTTTAAATTTTTTCCATCCCGAGACCGATACCAAAGGAAACGATACCGAGACGAGACTTTTGATTTCGAGCCTATTCCGAGACCGAGACCGAGACCGCCTTAGTCTCGCCTCGACGAGACGAGAGTGAAACACTACCTGAAATGTTACACCCGGTAGGGCACAAAATCTCATTTTGTGACCGGAAAGCCTGTCACGCTCGATGGAGATCATTCATTCGCACGTGATACATACGATATTTTTTAATATGATGGGCGTGGGTCTCAACGAAATTGAGTATCCCGCCGGAGTGTTAACAAAGACTTATTTATTCAGAGATTTGATAATATAAAACGATGACCTTGAGTAATATCCAAAGTGTACTATGTTGTTTAGCTTTAATAGCCTAATTATTTGTGGAGATGAAAATCAGAATCAATTTAACTTTTGGTCTTTCTTCCAAAGTTTTTTATTTCGTTATATAACTTCTGCATTTTATTTTTCTTAAGGCAGTATTCAGTTTCAATGTTATTAGAGAATAGCGAGATACATATAATATTGCCGTGAGGTTTAGAAATTGGGTACCTGTCTATATTAGTAGACTTACATTAGATTTAGTAGCTCAATGCCACGTAATTTGATATGCCTTTAACGAAGTTATCATTGAGAACTGTGCAATGCGATACACTCCTACAGAAAAGCGAAATTGTCGATTGAATGCCAAATTACAGACAGAACATACAATTAGTATTCAGTTTAGAAACAACATTCTAATATGTTAAAAGTGAAATTGTCACTTTAGCTTATAATGAAAGGCCTGTTTTGAACGCTCGCTATTGGCGAACGTTAATCAGGTTGAATACCTGCATCGTGTGCAGTATCATACGGCGTAATTTTCTCCCAAGTATCGAAATACGGTTAATTCTACATAGATATTAATAAAGTGGGTTCTCTATTGAATCTTTAGAAATGTCTTAATGAATGTTTATCAGCGTAAATAATTAGGGTTATAAGTAGTTTTAGTGATAAGGCTGCTTACTAGTAATTTTTTTTTTTTTTTTTTTTTAAGTAATTTTGTTTACATGTGACTAACAAAGACCTCAGCAAAATTATACGCATATTAAATTTTAACATGTACCTTTTTCGCACATTTTTATTTGCAGTGAGAGAATTTCACATTACATAAATGTGTAGTTGAGTAAATTCAATAATTCATGTAATTAGAAATAATTTAGAAAACAGTGAAATTAAGAGCGTCGAAGTTTACAATCTTGTTTTGACACTAATGATTTATATAAGTAAATAGATCCTAATTAATTTGCAATTCATTTCAGGAATCTGAAAGCAATGCCACCCAAGTTACCTTGCTTAATATGGAACCAGATGCTGGTGGTTCATACAGCTGCGAAGTGTCAGCCGATGCCCCGTCTTTCCAAACTGCAGTGGTGTATGCCACACTTAATATTGCAGGTGAGCGTTTTCGATTTTATAAATTATTCACGACCAATCCTTTCTAGCGTAAGATTTTCTTACTCACTGACAAACATTGATTTACTATTTTAATTCTGACTTTCCTTATGTATCTACGAAGGCATATATACAAAGTATAGATATTTAATGAAAATCTGTTGTCTAAATATTCATTAAAAAAAATGTATTCAATTTGTAACAATTTTATATGTCTAATCATATTAACACAGAATTGGTAATAAGTTGACTATTGTATCTACTTGATATTGTAGAGCCAAATACGAAGCGGGATAAATACGCTAAATAAAATTCGTCTTTATAGTTGTCATATTCAAGAGACTTTCGTCGATTCCTTAATTCTTTCGAAGCTTGAATTCCAATTAAGTATTTTATCAGTCGTGAATATGACCACAAATTAGGTTACAAATCGAGTATTTTGAGTTTTCAATTTTATTTTTATTTAACTCGAATCGTTTATAGTAAATAAGTCATAATATTTAAAAATAAAAACATCAATTTTCTTAAAGACAGTATCGAAAAGTGTTTATTCAACATTTGCTATCAATTTAATTGCAATCATTGCTTTAGAACGCATAAACAACATCAAATGCTTATAAAATTGTTATAAAAAATATAAAATTATTATAAATATTTTTCTAGAATTGAATTGCATTTTAAAATATAGCCATTTCTTTAATATTGCAAGAAATTATTATTAATTTATAGTGAACGAATTTAAAATTTTTTCCAAAATGTAGTGAGAATAGTTATGTGTAGAAAAACATAGAAACAATATAATTTTTTAAAAAACGCTTTAAAATGTTATTTGCCGTTTTGTGAACTACAGATTTTCGTGAATATTTAAAATTTTCGGAAAATCAATGAAAATGTCCGGTCACGTTTAACGTGGTTTGACCCAATATTTAAATTTTCATATTGTTTTCCTCTATTGCATAGAATTGCCGTCAGAAAGGCCTTTTATCAGTGGTTTGAGGCGGAAATATAACATTCAAGATGTTTTACGACTGAATTGCACATCAGGTCGAAGTAAACCTGCTGCGAATCTTACATGGTACATCAATGATAAACAGGTATTTACGCCTTCACGATTTACAAGTATTATTTATTTCTCTTAGTTTATTTGTAAAGTAAGATAATTATTTATTTCAAATTCCGTTGTTTTCTTGCGTCATTCTATTTCTTCAGATCACGTGTTACCTAGTATTGTAAGTCGTCCCAAATAGTTAGTATAACTACTTTTAGGAGTAACTACTTTTGGGAGTTACTACACGGAGAAAAATGGCTCCGCTGGATTAGCTGATTCATATCAGCTAAAATTTTCGGCTGGAATTGCCGAAAATATATGCAATTTTAGCTGTTTTGATTCCGCTAATGTAGCCTTAACCCTACTCAATTCGCGCTTAGCTCTAAATTTCCGCTACATTAGCAGATTTGTTCCGTTAAATTTGCGGACTTTTTCAGTAAATTTAGCTGAAATTATCGGCTATCCCTAACGGAATTCCAACAGCTGTCCCTATAGGATAAAATTGGTGGAATCTGCGGATTTTTCGGCTGATTTTGCTGATTATTTTTCTCCATGTACTTTACGGAAATCAATAAAAACTGTTTATTGATTACAATAAAATTTGAACAAATTTTCTGCATTATGTAAACTGATACATTCAAATTTAAACAATATTGGAAAACATGTAACAAGTAACAAGTAAAGATTTCTTTGCATAATGATTAGAATTATGAGGTATTTTACAAAAATAAAAAATAATTTTGTGGGATATATTAGTTGAACTAACGTAATGTAATTATTGCGGTTGTGCAAATTAGACCTTTTGTTAACTACAATAACACAACCTCATATAAAAACAGTGGACGGTCCGGACAAAACCATAGTACCTATATGTATTTTGGGTCGCTGACCCAACCGAATCCAGTATCCGATTGACCTCATCCGATCTAGGTCAAGGACGATTGAAGGTCAAATGTAGAGAATCAAGTTACTATCAAATTAAACTACTATGTTTATACGTTTCTGGGGTCGCTGAATACAACTTCGATATCTGTTTGACCATGGCAGATCTACATCAACCTCATGCAAAGGTGAAATATAAGGTATGATATCAGTTCGAACCAGTATAAGCGTGCGTTATTGAGATCGCTCAATCCAAATACATAACAAAGATTAAATTAGATAAAGAGAAAGATCAATTACGTAAGGATTTCCGTAAATATTTCTCGAATTATGAAAAATTTTCCTTAGTTTACTGTACTGATATGCGGATAGAAATATTTCGCAACGATATTTTGTCAGTTTTGCGAAATATCATTGCCAGATTTTCGTTAGCATAGTGAATATTGCGTAGTGTTTCCAAAAAAAATTGTCTCGAATAGTATTTTCTACCAAACGTTGTTTTGCTGAAATAGTTATGACATTTTTTCCTCGTATCGTTGGACTAATGAGTACAACTTGCAAATTGATTTGTCAAAGAGTAGCATGAATAATGTTATGTTGCATAATACTAATGTGTATGCATCCTTACGTGCAGCAATTCGGTAGGTAATATTGACAGAGGATTAATATGCAGTCCGATAGGATTAAATGTAAAGAGCATGATGTCTAATTACTGCTGATCTTAAAGTCATAAAGAAAGATTGAGATAACAATCAAGGATTAACAATCATACCGATAAAAAAGATTAGTAATGCTGCACTGTGTAGGGATGTATAGTGATGTAAAAACACATTTCGTTTACTTTATTTCATTAGTTAAATAGTTCATAGTATTTAGTAGACCTCTCGTGAACAGTTACCGTACTTTGATTCAGCGATCTCAAAAACACATGAATACTGGTTTGAATAGATATACTGAATCCTTATTTTTACTTTAAATGAACCTGACTCAGATCTGCCATGGTAAAACGGATATCGAAATCGGATTCAGCGACCCTAAAAAGATATAATCTGTACTGGTGTCCTTTCATATTAAATTGATTCTCTACATTTGACTTTCAATTACCCTTGACCTAGAGCTAATGAGGACAAACGAATACCGAATTCGGATTCAGCGATCCCAAAAAGCATATAAATATAATGGTTTACTTGGATTTTAAATTGATTATCTAAATTTGCCCTTCAATTGCCCATCACCTAGACCTGATGAGGTCGAATAGATACTGGATTGGGAATCAGTGATCCAAAATGCATACAGATACTGTAGGCTGGTCTTTCGGACTACCCACTTTTTTTGTAGGCATGCGTAATTTCTTTTAAATCTAAAATTAAAATTTTTCCCTTCTAATCCGCTTATGGCATCTTTTTACTTTCCTTTAGCGTTTCGGGATATTTTTGTTTGTTATTGCATTTTTTTTCATTTTGTTATCAAATATTTTTCAATTATCCTACTTCAAATTCTGATTTGGATTCCACTGGAGAAAATACATGGGAATACTCCATCGCAGTGTCTCGGCAAAAATCGTTTTCCTTTTTACGTTTAATCCCAGTTTTCGTGTAGTTTTGGCCATGGCAGTTTTGAGTTTGTTTAACAAGAGCCACTTTGAAAATCCTGACTTCCGAATTCCGATTCAACGAGAAAACTTATATGAAAATAACCTACCAAAGTGCTTATACATAAGACGTAACATTTTTCTAAAATATCTGAACCAGGCTTGCAATTCGGACTTCGGATTCAATGGGGAAAAATACGTGGGAATAGACTAATGCAGTGTCTCAACCAAAACACTTTTTTCTCTTCGCTTTTCTATCGGTTACGTTATGTTTCATCCGTAGTTTCACCGAAATAAAGAAAACTCTAGAAATTAAATATGACATTAAAAAATATGTTTCGAAAAATTGAAAGAATCCGACAATTTAGGGTCTGTTCGAATCTTCTTCGACAGCGATGTCAGTCATCGAGATGAACAGAATTCTTTTCAAAAATAGAGCACACCAAATATTTTTAGACTATACGTTTACTACATTTTCTTCGGATCAATAGAATACTGTAGCACACGATATTTATATTTTACAATTTCAGATCATCTTTAAGTTGAACGATTTTTTTTTTCGAAATGTCAATAATCTTTGTGTGACCTAATACTGGTATTAGTCATATTCTCCACGTATGTTACGTAGCATTTTAACAAAGAAACTAATGTCTCATTCGTTTCCAAGTTCTGACACAATAAAATTCATTTTAGCCTATAAAATCGACAGTTTAGTTCACTAATAATATCAGAATATTCAGTTTCTTATTTCTGTTTCAGCCTCATGAATCGTACGTACGAACGTATAATAATTTGGTCTCAGAATCGTACGATTATCAAACTTCCAGAATCGGTCTTCAGTTTTTAGTCACCCATGATCATTTTGTACGAAGTAAAATGAAAATCCGGTGCAGTGCTTCCATCTACGATATTTACTGGCAAAGTACAGAAGTTAGTGCTGAGGAAGAAAGGCCAAGAATGGTAAATTCGGATCCAACTGCAACCATCATTGGTGTTAACTACATCCAACCTCCTCCGAACTTCCAAACGGGTCAGAAAAGACCCGATGGTCAACTTGACGTCAAAGGTAAATTATTGTTTTTTAAATTCAACTAATAAAACCTAGAAATTTGTAATTATTTGATCGTAACTTAAGCTTTTTTAGAAATTAAATAAAAGTAAAAGGAAGGATTTATTCATTTGTTTGTATCCAAGTCAATGTGTGTCCATGCGAACAACTTTCTATCTATTTGAATCCATGTACTAATAGGAAAAGTTATTTTTCTTGACGTATATAATAACCTTTTTTCTACTTTAAGTCTACTGCAATTCTTTACATACGTAATATCTGATTACAGTTTTGGGATCTTCAGTCACGCAAATGGAACCGCCTGTGCGAATTCTACTCCAACTGATGACCCTCCTACACTTTTTCGTGCATTAATGCGATATACAAAATCGATACAAGCGCACGTGCTGATAATTCCAACCGACGACAAAATAAAATAACGTGGTGGAATAATGAACTATTTTATAATATTCGTTCGCCAGATTTTAATATAAATACGATATAATATGGTTATTAAATATTATATATTATTTTCTAACAAAAATACGATAGGGTCACGCGCATTTGATTCATTCGCAATCACTTTATTAGACCTACACACACGCACACACATGAGAGTCAAGGAGCAGTGAAACTGCTCGATTTTGGACAAGAGTGCTATGTAAATAGACGTGAACTACATGATACTCATATACGTATGAAATGTAAAGATATTGTCATTTAACGAAAACAGCTTGAAATCATCGATTAGTGTTCTATTTTTAGTTATAAATATAAATCAGAACATATTAAATCAGAACATGATTAGAAAAACTCAAGTTTTTGTGATTCTAGAGATCCAAAAGGAATCATTTTTCAGTTTTAACTAAGTCTATGAAGTTTAATTTTTTAAAATAGTTTTATAAAATGTCCTTTATATGAACAACGACCTTCCAAACATGTAGAAGAATCATCAAACATTGCTTAATGACAGTAGGAGAACTCTTAATTATAAGATTGATTTTTGGGGCTCTAGAACGACCAGCCGAATTAGTCAAAAAAGTAAGAGGTCAATTGTATTTCTTTGCAGCATTCTATATATTAACGTAAACATTTGGAAGTAGTTTTCGAAATATCCTCTGTTAAAACCGTCAGTAACAAATTTACAGCATGTACTTTTCAATAGTAGATAATATATTGTTGATGCAATAACATCCAAAGAGTGTTGTAGGTCAATTTGAAAGTCCAAGTCTGACATTGCAACAACAAAATATTGTTCTAAGTCTTCAAATATCGTAGTTTTTCTACTTGGTTCTATTCGATCGAATAAACAGTCGTTTAGAAACTAACCGCAAACTAAGACTGTCGAAAGCAGACACATTTTGTCTGCTCAGCTTTTCTTCGCTTGACATGATCTTGGTGAAAATCTTCATTTGTCGAGGAAATAAAAATTTGAACGTATTTCGTCTAAAAATAAACATTTTGTTATGAAATTTATTTAAATAATAAATGTCACATATATTGGAAACTGAACCACTGCCTCTCGAATATCAAGTTTGAAAAAATGAGAAATACCGAAAATTTTCAGTAAGATGCTGTCGGAAGAAGTAGATTTAGAGATTACGTCGTTTCTTCGACGAGTATGTGTGAGTGCTTAGCAGGTTTATTAAAAAATAAAAATGGCAAACGATTAATGTCGCATCGATCCGATTGATCGTATCGTTAAACGTCATTCCAGGGTTTAAGCGGGTCGCTCGTCGTTTTATATGTTACATCAGACGTACGGGAAGAAGAGCCATAAAAGACATTATTAAAAAGGTAAATAAATAGTGTAATAATGAAACGATAGTCTAAAATTGTATGCTTTTATCACAAAATAGAAAGAAAGTATAGGCTCTTCTTCCACGTCGATCCTTGCACCCGAAATTAACGTAAATATACGCTGTAGCACAAACCGCGAATCCCGAAGTGTACACTAGTTTTAACATTTCTTGAATTGCTATTATTACGTGCAATAACTAAATTAAGATCATCGAAAACTGTTTAAAACAACGACGTGTCATTTTTTTCCAATACTATTGTAGGGTACGTAACCGGCCTATGTATTATACTACGAGACCAATGTCGAGACTGATTTAATTGGTGCTCTCAGTTTTGTAAATGTTTAGCTCCAAACTTACTTTCGATTACGTCGCTAATATTGTTTATAACAAAGAAATATTTTTAATTTTATATTCAAGATTTGGAATAAATTAATTTTGTGAAATATCGAACGCATACCTCACTTTTGAGTATGCAGTTCGTTTGGTGGAGATCTTCAATTGCTCTTAATAAAAGTAGTTTAGGCAGAAAACATTTTATTTACTTAAGAGGTTAAGATTTGATATTAAGAAAACGACTTTTGCGACGTATTGGCGAACGTTTCTTTTAAAAAATGAACTATCCTTTGACTTAATGCTGCTGTGAAAAATGATCTATAAATCTTCGCTTGTCAATCTAGTTTTGTTCTTTATACGAATATCGCCTTTTCTGTCTTCGATACGCTCAATTCGTTGTTATGTACTGCGGTAATACACGTTAAGGTGATTGACAATGTGTCATATTGTAAAGCAAAATAAATAACGCATTCTTGTTTCTTTAAGTCATGTGTGTTTAAAACCAAGCTTTGTGGGTTTTTACGAACACGTCACTACTTCCGCACTCCTGCCCTTCTAATCGCTACCAAAATGGTTACTTGTACAATTTTCGTTTTTTTTAAGATGTCTTCAAAATTTCTTTACGATGTTTGATACTATATTTTAGCATTGAAACTGATTTGATACCGGAGAACCCTTTTTGGCAATGGTGCATACCAACATTGCTTAAATTCTTAAATAAAGAAGTTATACATGTCTCTTTTCGGCAAAGCCGATCATTGTTTTGTTTTATTTGTGATTTATCGAATTTTATTATTGGTAATGGCATTAGCATACAGTACCGACCAAAAGTTCCTGAACGCTCTAAATTTTCAAACTTGTCAAATACTGCTTTGTATCTCGAAACCTTGTAATTGGTGCTTTCACTTTTACGGTAGACATTATTATTTCTTGACTAAGTTTTCAAAATGTTGAATTTTGCAACTTTTTTCTTCCGGCTTTTAACGCTGGCAAAAAGTGTAACAAAATTTTAAAGCAATTGCAAGTTTTTTCATGAATACTACAATTCAAGATCTTTGAAATGGATATGGAAAAAGTCGCTACGATTTTTCGTTTCAAAGTTATGATTTTTTGAAAATTTCACATTTTACTTGTTGAGTCGAAATTTTACTTTTATTCGATATTAATTAAATCCAAATGAATGTTATTTTCTGCAAAATATGACAAATTAATGTTCATTTCAGTTATTTACATGATTTCATTTTTTTATATTTTGCACTTTGGACTTGTAGTTAATATTGAAAAAGTATTTTTTTGATCAATTTTAGTATTCTGCATTATATTGAGAAGAGACGTAGCATTGCGATTCCGGAAACATGAATAAATTCCATGTTCACGAACTTTTGGACTTTTTTCAAAGAATTCCAACTCAGTGAGTAAAATTTAAATTTTTCAAAAATCAACTCTGAAACGAAAAATTGTAGCGACATTTTACAAAATCCATTTTAAAGGTCTTTAATTGTAGTATTCATGAAAAAATTGGCAATTGCTATCAAACTTTGTTACACTTTTTGTCAGCGTTAAAAGTCGGAAGAAAAAAGTTGCAAAATTCAACATTTTGAAAACTTGACAGTCAAGAAATAATAATGAAAGGGTTAAATAAACACCAACAAATTTATGGATAAGAAAAATTTTATACGGAATTAAGGTTACGCAGAATTCGAACATAATTTTCAAAATACAATAATCTAATAAAAATAATTAAATTAAAAGGAAAGAATTAGAAAATTTGGGATGAAAAGTAACAAAAACACCACACTGAAAAAAATGTCATAATTTCAAGTAAATATTTACTTGAATAGTCGCAACAAAATATTTACTTAAAATAAAGAAATATTTTCTTAATTTAAATAAATATTTACTTGCTGGATTAAATCAAATTAATATTTGGTTGAATTAAGAAACTTTTTTATTCAGTGCATAAATATTAGATTTGAAAAATCTAGTTTACCGGAAATATATCACTAATTAATATGCATTAATACTTAAAATTAATTCCAAAAGATGATTTTTTTCTGATCGATATAATAGTAGTTTTTAATTTCAGTCATACACAATTGTGATTTCAACAGAAATCGTGTTACGATCAAAAAATCTTCGTATTTTGGTACACTTGAAGTTTAACTTAGATTTGTCATCGTAAAAAAAATATTTTTCTTTACTAATTAAGAGGTCTGAGATGAACGTCCGAAATACATGTACATTTCTTTGTTTGTTTAGTTAATGCTAACCAAAGATATCTATTAATTTCTATACTACAAAATGTCTTTACTTCACTACTACAAATTATTTTAACCTGTAACTTATAATAAATTGAAGTGCAGAAGAGAAGATGATGTCGACTGTACATCTTTTAAGACTATTTTTTCGTTTATTTAGTACCTTAAAATGTAACATAGTACGTTAATAATCATTGTAGGTGTTTTAAAAATTGATTGATCTGGAGCAGAATGTATAAAAATAACATTGCAGGATATTTTAAAGTTTACACGGAACAAGTCTTCGGGCGAAGCTTAAAATTAGTTTCATACAAAATAATTTAGTTCAATATTTGTCTGTTGATTTAAACCAAAAGGTTGTCTTTCTGCTTTTGAAATTAACGTTCAGGTCCACGTTTAAATTTTATTGGAATCGAATTCGATCCCTACTTTTGCGAAGTAAAAATACTTTTTTTTTCAAATAAAAGCAGAACTACAAGAATGTAGTTTTAAGATGTCTTGCCTTGTTTTGGAATTATATTATTAAAGCACGGAATAGTTTCATGAATACTTTTGCTATAAATACGATGTGCACTTTTGATATATCTTTGACAACTTTGTGCATTATTCAAATCGACTTTAATGTTTGTAAGTTCTAATCGTTCATTAAAGATAAAATAATTAGTATATTATCTTAAGATTTCTATCAAAAATAGAGTAAGATATTAAAAAATGGTCTGAAAATGTTTCAAAACATTCACAAAAAGCTGTACTATAAAATAAATAAATAAACATTCGAGAAATTGCAAAAAATATTATTAAACTTATAAAACATCTGTCCTCAAGAATCCGATTTTTATTAAATATCGTCTATACTTTTCTTTGTTTCGACCTCTCTTAGATTTTCTTGAAAATTAACAATTCCACAAATTTTGTGCATCATTTAACGACAGTAACTATTTAATGATAACTAACAAAGCAGAAACTTTCTGATTTGGATATTTTTGGTGCCTACTAATTGCTGAATGAGTAACGGACACTTGTCCAGTATTTATTTCACACGAAACTACGTAACATTTTCATTCATCGTATGCGAAACACATTTTTCTCGAATGAATCGTGAATCAATCTCATTTAGAAATTGGTTTTGGCTTTTGCAATCAGTGTATAATGAACTCGCAAATGCATCGCGTTATTTAATATTTTATCTTTACCGTAACAAGTGTTTAAAGTTATATGTGCATAATAAAAACTTCATAATAGTGTTCCACTTTATAATCAAAGGTGACAAATGAACTCAAACCACGTTTCGAAATATACTGCTTTATTTTCAAACTATTTAAGAGTATGAAGTGTGTAATGTTGTTAGCATTCGCGAGCATTAATATCAGATATATATCTCCAGAACTTATATCAATAGCACACTTTACTCCATCCATATTCCCGGAATATTCCTTTTGAACATTGCGACTATTCCAAAGTAATATTCCATCCATATTCCAGGAATACTGAAATGTCCAACGTTCGGTATATTCCTTTGGAATATTACAGGAACACTGAAATATTCTGCATCATAAATATTATTAAGCATTACATATTGAACATTTTATTCGCATATTTTAAAAACTCTATCAATTAATGTAGAGTGATTATAAACAATTAACATATATTTGTATTTTTAATAATTACCTTCTACATTTAATGAAATCATTTAATAATTATGACACCTCAATGAAATATTCTGAAATCAGCTTAAAAATGATATTCATTCATTTTGCATTATTATTTCGTCTATATTATTTGATAGTTTTTGGAATATTCTAACAAAATTTATATTGTTTATAATATTTCTGATGCAGAATATTTCAATGTTCCTGGAATATTTCAAAGGAATGATCCGAACGTTGGACATTTCAGTGACCCTGGAATATGGATGGAATATTACTTTGGAATATTCCCAATGTTCCAAAGAAATATTTCACGAATGTGGATGGAATAAAGTGCGCTATTAGGGGTATTATTATAACAGTATATCTATACATTATATGTGGTTATAATAATATAATACTAGTATCATTGTCTATTGGGACGAATGCTTGTCATCTCTTACAGATTATAAGAATAATTTTGCAAAAGCATAATTTAATTAAATCTGTTTCAAAATGTATTTAGTAACGATAACAAAAATGTAGGACCATCAATTATTTTGAACGGTTCCATTAATATAATTATGATGACATTAAATCGAAAATGTAAAAAGTATGATAAAATATTAAAAAGAACTAAAAAACTTACAAAAAGAAATTGAAATGACACGATCTTATGGTGATTTCGCGTTGAAAATGTTTAACAATGGTTCTATTGAATAATAAAATCAAAAGAAAAATGTATGCAATTTATTTAAAAAATAACTGATTAAATAAATTATTTTAAAACGTTTCATTATTTTCATTAAAACGTTTCATTAAAACCCCAGAATCATGCTGATCGCCGACCGAGGCATCTTTACGCTCTACAGTCCACTTTACGTCTATAGTCATGAAAATCAACGTTACGCCCGCAAAAAGAGGCATAAAGTTGTACTTACGACGAAAAACAAACATTTTTTAGTCTCCATAATTGCAGTTAAATTTGTAAATGGCTTTCCGTATCAATTTATATGATTAAGTTATTTCAAATTACTGATGGTGTCATATTTTGTAGTACGTTACTTCATTCTTGTAAACAAACATAATAAATCTTCAGGAAATTTTTCTCAAACTTTTCGAATTAATATTGTAATTTTTATTACTTAATAGTTACCTTATTTTGATTATTGGTAATCATAGACTCCTTTTATTAGTCCCATAGTTTACATAGAAGCAAGAATAATTGCACATGCCCATTAAACAAAGTCGTCCGAACTTTTAACCAAGTTATCATGTATTATTTTTTCGTGTTAATTCTGATAAACATTTTGAGTAATTAAAAAAAATAAATCACTAAAAACTGAAAAAAAAACACAAATTAAGGCCAGAGCATTTTTTAAATAATTTTTAAGCATAATTTTCTCTATTGGTTAAAAGCTCTTCTTACGCATTTAACCTTGCACTTTTAGATTTTATTGCAACAAACAATTTATAAAGTGGAAAAAATAGACATTTTAGGCAATTTTGATCACAAATAATTTTGTTATTCGTATATTAAGTAGCTCTTTCACCTTCAAATATTGCGTGGGGTATAACTGAACTTGAAAATTACGAAAATTATAAATATGGATTAAAATGAATGTAAAATAGAAAGTTCTAATCCGCTCAATTTTTTCATAAAATACAAACAACGAATTGGATATAATTCATCAATCCCAAAATCTGAAACAAAATAAAATTGAAAGAAATTACGCTAATTCTTTTTAATTTGAACTCTAATATTTGTACAATTTCGTTTCATGCGCATTTAACATTGAAATGAAATAATGAATTTGATTAAATCTAATACATTTGATGCGTCAATTGTGTGATTTGAATAGAATTAAAAGGAACTGGCCGTAAAAATAATCAAATGCGATTCTGGAATTCAAGGAGTTCCTGTAAAGGAATTGGGAAGAATTTAATCAGCTCTGGATCTATTCCTATGAAGGAATTCAGCGTCACCTCAATTCTTTTTAATGCTCTTTTTATCATTTTGGATTTTTTGTTTGTTATTTTGTCTTTAGGCTATTAATTTTTTTCGCTTGATAGGATTCATTCAAGTCACATATCTTATCCAAATATTATTATTGTTTAGATAGGAACGCTTCATCAAATAAAGAAGACAATTATTGTGCCACACTAATAAATGAAAGATTTTAAAAATGTTAAAAAAAGCAATCGTATTTACGCTCTTCGTGGTCGTTGCAACGGTACGAACTCAAAATTACTGCAGAATTGAGTCATGCCGGACGAAGGGAACACACACCATGTGTATGCATAGGGTAAGTGTTCTAGTTAAAATTTTTCATCACCGCCCAATCGTTAATTGACACATAATTTATTAATAAACAATTGTTAATCAGAGAATTCATATGACGTAAATTTATTTCTGACAATAACGACAATTATTATTTTGGATCAACTATTATTGGACATTAATTTCGATTACTTTGATTCGTCAGCTAATAAAATCTTAGACTACGATAAAAATCGAACCTTACGGAAGGTAAAAACTAATACAATTCCATTTATGCCCAAAACATTTAAAACGTCATTAAAACGTTCGTGATAATTATGTAATTTGGACTCTCCGTTTATGAGGATGTCATTCCTATTTGGATGATTTCATTAACCATTTTTGGATGATTCCATTAACTGAATATCTAACAAACAATACATTTTGCCTCCTACTAAGAGAGAGAATGTAACATCTTGGTCAGATCTCGTTCTACTACTTGCCGTTTTGGCGTCAGGGTGTTTTGGCCCCGACGTTTTGGAGAGGGTTGTGTAATATTTGATTAAGCAGATACATTATTAAGGATAGGCGGAGTTTTGACTGTTTAGGTTAGGTTCGTTTTAGGACACGCAAATGTTTTTAGGCATTATTAAGGATAGGCGGAGTTGCCATTTCTCCGCTTCCCCCATTTTACTTTATCTCGCGAGAAAAACCAGGGTCAAAAAGGCCGTGACAAAACATTCTATATCTCGTCTTTGCAGGCCATAAGCCCTCCTTTTTAATTATCGTTCGACAATAGTAAAAAAAACTACATAAAATTTAATTTTATTGAGAATCAACCAATTACATTGGCAGTGTGGAAGTGCCCAAGTAACATATCCTTATCATATCAACAAATAAGTGGCGCTTGGTAATGACAAAAAGAGTACAAATTATTTTGTTTCCTCATTCGTCCATATTCGAGAAAGAGTAAGTGTCAAACCAGAATGACAAATTCCGACCTTAATCAACTCACAACATTTCTGCATTTAAGATTAAATAAAGATCAATATGATTTTGCAATCACTGTGCTTATAATTTGACTTTTATATACCGATTATCATTTCACTGGTTTGTGTCTTTAAGTCTTGTTTGCCCATTAACGTCTGAAAGGACACTTTTTTCCCTTCACTTTCAATCAAGTATCTCATATCGAAATCAAAGTTGAAAAAATTTGATAGGAACATTTCCTAGTATTTTAAAGGTCGCTTTTCAAGATTCAGAAGTCGACGTTTTTTCAAAATAGCGGCTTCAATTTGTCTGACCGCCAAATTTTATGATCATATTCGTAAATAGGAGGCAAAAATACGCTAAAATGATCGAGCACATTTTTTTTCGATGTTGTCCTTTTTGTAAAGGTTTACCCAACATTTTTTCATAAAATTCATATATGTTATCCACCTTTATCTACAGTTCCAATAAACTTTAATAATGTAAAAATATTTCCAAATTGTTTCCAATTTTTTTTCAAGTTTTGCGCCTTATTGGAATTTCTGATGGCTGAAACTCAATTTTGACATCGGAATCTTGAAGAGCGACCTGGAAAATACTAAGATATGTTGCTATAGATTTTTTTCAAGTTTGATTTCGATACGAAATGCTAGACTGAAAGTGAAAGGAACAAAGTGCCTTTTCAGGTGTTGATAGATCCCCTTCGCCGCGGCGAGAATTTCACAAAAGTGCCCGAAATGCGGGGAAAAATTTGGTTAGATTTTACTGTAACTTGAAGTATAGGGGTTTTTTCGGACGCTGATTACGAACAAAATTCAAAATGGCAAATTGAATATGGCGAAAAAATTTTCTAAATTCCAACTATTGTCCTTGATACATGTTTCTCGGGGGTTTTCGGGACCGCGAATACGAATTTGTTGTCTTAAAATTGAAATTGCCTTAATCAAAATGCAAACTTATTGCCTGACAACAATGCTGCTCGTGGCAGGTTGTTACAGCAATAGGAACACTGTTTTTTGTTTGTACCACAAACTTCTTCAATTCTTCAGCTAGAAATCTATAATTTTAGTTTTCATAGATATTTCGCAGAGTTTATTATTTTCGGATTTCTATCCCTTGTAAATGTCAATTTTTTTGTATATACTCCCCAGTTATCGTGTTACATGTGGGAAAACGCTAATTTCTAGAGTTCAATATTTTAGTCTTTATTTTAAAAACCAAAAATATTAAACAAAAAAAAATGTAAAACAAAAGTTAAAAAAAATACATAAAACATAAAAAAATAAATAAATAAAATTGCATTTTGAAGACCTTTCTCCAACCTTCTCGTACTAAAGTGTGTATTGTATATCGAAGTTAATGGGGGAAGACTAACATCATTTTTTGAAAAATTTGACCGCCATATTGGATCCGCTATATTTAATTTTCAAAATATATCATTAGATTTGTAATCAGCAACCTAAAAAACCCCCGAGCGTAGGAAATGTCAAGCAAAAAGGTTCAATTTTTAAAAATATGTCCGCATATTGAACCCGTCATTTTGAATTTTCAAAATATATCATCAGATTTGTAATCAGCGACTTCTAAAATCCTCGGGTATCGAGTTTCAATCGATTTCATTAATTTTTAATGCAGAAATTTACCTAATACGATGTGATAGCTCATGATAAAGATATTTACAAAATCGTAAAAACAACATATTTTAAGAACTTCTATCTTTTTTTAACATCAAATTTTTATCAAGGGCAACGGCATGTTGTTCGGGATGCCTTAGACTGTCTAGAAATGGTCGAGCTTTGAAATTGAATACATTATTGACTTCATTAGACTAATTTATGACATGGCAAAGATTTCCGTTTTTGCCGCAGTCAGAGAAAAGTCCTAAATGGCAAATCTTTGTCATCCGCAGCGAATGGGTTAAGAAATAACAAATTTAAAACAATTTTTTTCCGATTTGTAGTCTTCTCGTCCAGCAAGAGCGTGTTCCAACGTACAAAGAGCAGGTCTGACAAATCCAGAGAGGAATATTATTTTGAATATGCATAATCAGTACAGAAGGAATGTAGCAAGGGGAAGAGAAAGGCGTGGAAGACCTGGACCACAACCTGCTAGTCGAAGAATGCCAAATCTTGTAAATACTTTAATCTTCAATTACTTTTTCAAGCTTAAAAAGTTATTTTTGAAATACAAACCAAATTAAAATAATGTTTACTAACATATAGGTTTGGGACAATCAATTGGCAAGTGTTGCTCAAAGGTGGGCGAATCAATGCAACTATGGACACGACGCTTGCAGAGATGTTCGTAAGTACATTATAAACCAAAAAAGTACTGAGGCGTTTAAATATCACCCCCAAATTCTAATAAACATATGTATACTTCATCATAGACTATAAAATATAAAGTTCGAATTTGTGATTGTGATATCAGTCCACGCGACAATCATGACCATTATTTTAATTTATACATGACATGACCGTAATTTTTCACAATTTTATAGACACCTACCCATGAGAATGTTTTTTCCACTTGTCATAGTAGTTACATGCTTTTTTCTGATTTGTGAATATTTATTGTTTACAAATGTATAAGAAACGTAATACCAAGACTATTTTTTAAAGTGAGCTCAGGGATGTCATTGCGCGGAGCTTCGCGGCTAATTAATTTATACTTTCTAATAATTTATATTATGAACAATAATATACTTAAGAGTGGCGGTGACTCAGTTGGTAGAGTATCGGCTTTGTAATCAAAAAACCTTGGTTCGATCCCGGCCTCTGCCATCTGTCATCAGGACACCTCTGTATTTGTTTATAAGTGTCTAATAACGCCAAAGCTCAGGTGGTTCGGATTCCACCTTCATAAACTGTAGGTCCCGTCGCGATTTAGTCCCATGTGGGTTCAGAAAAGTCGAAGTAAAATAATGTAAAAAAAAATAATAATTTTCTTAGTATTTGCTGCTGATTTTATTTCTTTCAAACATAAATGCAATCAAATTTCAACAACGAAAAATGATAAAAAATAGAGTGGTTCAAGTGGACGAGGTTCTCCTAATAATCATTTTACTAAAAAATTAGAGTGCCTCTACCGGTAACGTATATCAATAATTGTCCATTAGGTTAAAAAATACAAATTTTTTTGTGGACTAGTCATGACAGCAGAAAATCCTGCCTATAGGTGAGAAATTTTCAAAATGCGACGGATATTTTGGAATCAATGAAACAGATACTGTGATTCGGTCATGGGATATCATTACACCATGCATATCAATCTACAAACAAATTTTCTTGCAAATTTTACCATTTGAATGGTAATTTTGAGACAGACGTGTAAAATTGCCATTTTTTCTAGTAAAACTTTTATTGTAATTTATTACTGTCTGAATAGTAAAAATTCCAAGAATACATGTCATTTTGATCAGAAAAAAATTAGGATTAGGATTACAGCCCCAAGTATCGTAAACTGTTTCGAATAAAATATTACTATTTTTGTGGAGACTTATATCTATAATAATAAAAATAATATAGTTTAATTAAAAAATGATATAGTGTTTGAAATTTAAGAGATCCCAACATAAATTGCTTCAACACTACTTACTAATATTTAAAAATATACACTAAAAGACTTATTTACCATAATTGCAAAAGCATTTTCATTTTATGGATAACCTGGGGTTTATCAACAAGTTTTTGTCATTTTGCTATTGTGGTTTGTAAAATTTACAGCCGAACACAGCAAATTTTACAATCATCAATAGCAAAAGGTACAAAAGCCTGAGGATTAAACCCTGGTTAATTGAAAATGATATTGCACTTTTCGTAAATAAAAGTCAGTGTAGTTATAACTTTTTTTAGCCACTTTTTTATCAGCGTATACAATAAATATACAACATGACTTTCATAATTGCATCAACATTTAAAGGAGAACCATTAATTGTGTGTTTAGCACGATTTCAAGTAGGACAAAATATCGCTGAAATGTGGGCGTCAGGAAGTGCAACCACTAGTTTACAATCAATGGTTAAGGGCTGGTATGAAGAAGTCGCAATATTTAACCGCAATGACGTCAAACATTTTCGGTAAGCTTTTCTAAGTACGCATAAATGGTTTAGATTATCCTAAAGGATGCTTGAAAATGTTCTCATATGAGGTTTCGAAAAAAAGTCATTGTTTATGTCATGGTAACCACAAAGGACCACGCAGTAATTAAATGGAAAAGTGGCCCCGGTCAAATAAAAAATAAACCATGTAAAAATACTCTTTGAGATATCTTAATAAAAAGTCTCCAAGGTGCCAACGTTGAAAAAACAAGTTTAAGCTGTCCAAAGACCACTTGAACTTAATATATTTTAAAAAATCAAATAAATTAATGTGATTGCAATTACTATTATTATTATTATTATGATTTTCGCGGGATGTGCTTCCAACATAAACAATAACTCAATATAATCAACAGAAGCATATACAATACCTAATTAATGGTTTAGTAAATAAAGTGTTGTCTAGTTTATGCAATTAAACTTGAGTTTTATTTGTGATACACACACCGAAAAAAATAGATGGTTGGAGCTACTACTTAGTTAGTAAAATACGGACTAGACATTATACGTGATGTTACTACTTAAGTAACTGACTTTACTATCTAAATAGAAAAAATAACCGCGGAAGTAGTAACGGCACCTATAAAAGATGTCTGGTCTGTATTTTACTACTTATACAGCAGTTCCTGTATCTTCCATTTCTCTCCATGCATCTTCGTCGTCGTGGAACTCTTCTCTTTATGGTGATTTGTTATGATTTGAACAAACGCACATATGATTGTTACTTTTAACACTCGCTCACAGAAAAATTATGACAAATCGATGTTTTTTCTGTAACATCGTGCAAACACGACGAAATACAAATAGGCTACTTTCGTGGTTATTCTTAATGTTTATACATAGGAAAGACAGCCACTTAGGTAGGTATATTACTACTTAAGTGGTAACTCCAATTATTTACGGTAGGTATATCACAAATAAAACTCAAGTTTAATTGCACAAACTAGACGACAGTTTAGTTACACTATACACATCAATTTGAATAGAACCCAAAAACTAAAAAAATAATATGGTATTGCATATACTTACGTTGATTATATCGAGTTATTGTTTATGTTGGAAACACATCCCGCGAAAATCATAATAATAATAATAATAATAAACAATACATAATGGCAATCACATTAACCAATTTGATTTTTTCAAATGTATTAAGTTCAGGTGGTCTTGCGACAGCTTAAACTTGTTTTTTCAAGGTTGGCACCATGGAGACTTTTTATCAGGACATTCCAAAAAGTATTTTCCCATATTTTCTTTTTTATTTGACCGGGACCACTTTTTCATTTAATCAGTGCGTGGTTCTTTGGCCTTGTTGATCACCTTGACAATTATTCGAGGGAAACTTAAATTTTTTTAATCGTACCGTTATTTTAGATATCAGTAATCGAACGAGCAGGACATTTTAGTTGCAAATATGTCTTTAGAGTTAATTAAATTTTGTGTAGGTTTTTTTAATATTGTCGAACAATAGTTAAAAAGGCGGGTTTATTACCTACAAAGATGTTAAATGTTCTCTCAATCAGAAAAAAATTCTCAATAAAAGAGACAAAAAGGAAATAGGAAATCAATTCACAATAAAAGAGAGAAAACAGGGGAAAAAGGAGGGAGATGACATCAAGGTTTCGGATCCTATACTGATCCTTCCTCAGGAGGCTGATGATCAATGATTAAATCGTTATTTCCTGAAGAGGGATCAGTAGAATCCGAAACGTTGAGATCGACCCCCCCTCCCTTTTTCTTCACCCTTATTGTTAATTGTTTTCTTTTTTCTCTCTTGTTGAGTAATTTGTCTTGTATTGAGAGAAAATTTAACATATTTGTAGGTCGTAAACCCTCCATTCTAATTAATTATATTGGTACTCGATTAGTAAAATGTACTTCTTTCTCAAATTTCTGCTTTATATTTATTTGTTTGTTATTCTGTAAGAAATTAACTCATATTTCCCGACGGCTTTACTCCATTATCTTATTTTGAACACAAAATATCTGATTTCGAAGTAAATGTCAATTTTCGTTGCATTTATTTTCAAGTAAAACATAAAATATACAAACAAACTTTCCATGTTATACTTTCTACTTATTTTTCCTCTCCGCTCTTGCCCTGCACACCAAGATTTTCCACCTTTTTTTCTTTCACAACAATAAGACTTTCTGTTAAATCGGAGGAGCTAATTTGGATTTTTTATAATAAATAATTTTTATAATATATCTTACAGTCATTTTATTTCTATGGTTCTTTGAATTGCTATATTTTATTTGTCTTAGAAACTTTTCGATATCTTTTTAGATATTTCTAAAACACGATTTTTGTTATGTATACTTAATAATTATTGCAAGACACTTTTCCCGAATGAAGTGCATATACTTGTTAGTGTAAACAATGAAACGGCAACAATGCACGAAAACGAGAACACTCCAGTTCTCCTCGCACAAATTGGCTAAATCTCTACGCGAATTATTTAATTCGAGCCGTAAATTTTATACATCAACAATTTTTTTTCTAATAGTCCGATTTTTATAAAACTTTCCAAAAAACTTCTTTGTATCTTAACGAACAACTTTCTCACTTGAAGTTTTGGGTAGCTCGAAATTCGCTCGTCAAACGAAGCGCTTAATTTTTTCGATACCGAGAATTTACATTTCCGTGGTAAAAATGCATATCTTTTTTTTTTATAAACATATTAACTTTGTTTTTCTTTATTTATATCCTGAAACGTCTACGCTATAACCTCAATGTTGTTTTATTCCAACATTTCAAAAATTGAGCAAGTTACCAAGAGTTGAAGTGAAAAAATATCGAAAATTGTTACTTTTAAAAAACTTGTTTTTCTTATTTATTAAAAAAAGTAAAAACCCTATGCATTTTTTCAGAGGAAAAAAATACAGGCCATTTCATTCTGCATATGGATTAAGCAATAAAATTTAAATTTGAAATATTTTTAAAAATGAACTATTGGATAACAGTTTTCCGGGATAATCCGCGCGTATGCACTTTTGATCGCCGGAGGTTCAATTGTACATTATATAATGTGGTTATTTACTTTTTTGAATTAAATTTAATATTCGATATAAAGATGTTGTGAAACTTCTATTGTATTTATAGATTTTTTTGTATATTAATATGTTAATATGTTAATATGTTACGGTATAGTATACCTGAATACGTTGAAACGGCATGTAGCAAAGTGGAGTTATGTTGGAGTACAAGAGTATACAGAAATATTATAGGAATTAGATTAATTATACAAAATTTCGCAAGGAAACTTTTTCCGTAAGAATTAATTTATTGGAAGTTATTTTAAAAACAAGCTTTTGTATAAGTTTGTATTCCGGTAAACCGCAATCTTGCTGCATGACGTCATAACGTGAAATACTCTAACAACTAATAACAACAACATTAGTTACAATAAGTAATTAAGCTACCAATAAAATAATTAACCTAACCATTGCAGATCCAACCAACTGCAAATAACCGTCCCTACCAATTTATTGTCAGGATATCAGTGCACTAATCCGATTAGTTGGGGCAACCGATTTATTCATTATCCCAACCAAGTCGTTTATTCAGTAGGCATATACTAAATCATGCGGTGAAGGATTACTAAAAACTACCTTATACAGTAGTCCTTCCCTTATTCTAATTTTTTCTCTTCTCCTTTTCTAATATTTCCCCTCACGAGTTTTCCCCACCGCACCACCTACTTTGCTTAGAAGCACATATGACATATAACTCCGCATCCTCTGCGAAAGAGAAAGAGAGAGGAAAAGCGAGACAGCAAACGTTTAGTGGGAGAGAGGAGAAAATTAGAATAAGAGAAGAATGTCGCCATTTTTCCTGACTGGACAAATTAGAATAAGAGAAGGACTACTGTAATAGGGTAGTACATAGTTTACTTCCATTGATTTATTATTCGATAATTTTTGTTACAGTTCAGTTACAAATAGTGCAGGCCAGGATATTGGGCATTATACACAAATGCTGTGGGCCAATACAACAAGAATCGGATGTGGAATAATCAAGTATAGAATCCGTAATCGGAGGTACGAGTACCTCGTTTGCAATTACGGACCTGCTGGAAACATCAGAGGAAGACCAATGTATGCAGCAGCGTGACACCACTCAATTGCACCTTTAAAAAAATGTTTTTTTTTTTTAAATTACAAATATTTGTTTAAATGCGATAAATTACTGTACTGCTAACAAAGTAGAAAAATGTACCTCGCATGTAAACAAAGTATTTGATCACCGTCTTTTAAATAAATAAATCTCTAATTTAATAAAATGATTTCTTTAATTCATACGGGTATCTTTTAAAGATATTAAGATAAAAAATGCTACTTACTATATATAGCACATCTATTCAAATACTTCGAAAAGCATATTTGATTCATTTTAGTTGATGTTTAATTGTAGGGCATATATCATGGAGTTTATAATTAAATAAAAATGTTATTCAACATCGATGCATATCAGAATTATTCAGAAAAAGTATTTTTCGACATTTTCCGCCATTTTTCGAAGAAAAAAACGAAGCTAAAAACTATTTTATTCAGTTTTGTTTGTAGTTATTAAGGGATCGACATCTGACATCTGACTCTTGGAGAAAATTTCAAATTTGTCGTTACCTTTTCAAATTAAATATTTCATATTACTTTCCTAATGCACGGAAATAAAACGTTGACACCAGGAATTAAAAAGCATACCCGAAGATCACCATTTCTCGAATTATTACTTACGCACGAATTTGAGTTAAACATTGCAAGTTTTGCAAATTCCAAGCAATGAGTCAAGTCAAATGTTCGTTTCAAAATAAACGTTTGCTTCCACCATCAGTTGAAAATAAATACAAATACTAAATAAACTAAATAAAATACTATAAATATTTGATGAAGTTTGTCATCGTTAAATAGTTGGTATAGTACGCATTGGAAGACAAACAAAAAATATATTATAAATATTCACAAATGAAAGTTTCTGTTTCTTTCTTCCCAATATTCAGAAAAAAATATTGAGGTCGATAGAAAGCGAAGTGACTCCATAAGAATTCGAACGGAACACTTTTTATGTTGTATTTCACCGTCCACTTAATGATCCTTATGCTCAGTCATAGCAAAATTAACTCCATGCACTTAGTCTTCTTCAAGCAACTGTTTAATACACATCTAATAGTGGATCTTATATCAAAGTGAAAACAACTAAACCCTTGACATGCAATTATTTTATTATCTATTTCACTTTTTAATAATGGCCGTGTTGGGACTTGATATCAATCCAAGTAAGTTTTCTAAGCAGACCCGGCGCGCTTATATTACTACTCCAAATTTGATTTTTTATTAATTGGAGCTCTTATGTTTTAGAAACTGCATCCCAATTGAATTCACAAAAATTCAAATTCTCAGGTTCTGAATTTTCTGGGCCTGTATTCACATTTGTCAAGACTGATGAACAAGCTAATATTAAGTGGGGTGTGAGACATTATGCTCCTAGAAAACGAAATTATAGTTAAACAAAGTGCAATTTGAATTACATATATGTGCAATGTGCATGATTGGAAGTAATTTATTTAAATGATTCTTATGTTTCTAAAAATTGATATTTTTACACAGGACAAATTAAATGTAAACAATGTTTATCAATTTTCAACTAAAATTGAATACAACAGCAGACACTAACAAAGTTAGACTCGAGTAAAATATTTAATCAACATTTCCGTTGCTTTTCGACCAAAATTTATTAAATGTGATCATTTTCTTTAAATTCAATTTAAACAACTATTTTGTACTATTCTTCCTAGAGGTTATTTTTTTAACTGACACGAGCGATTTAATAGAACACCTTTTTTTACGTATACCTCTTACAAAATTACAAACGATTTACATATAAGTTAATCTGTACAAATAAACAGCTATTTAAAACATTCTGAATTTCTTTTTTACATTTAACCTCTTTGAGAATGATATTTCTATAAACTATTTTCGGATTTTCAAGGACTACAAATTTTATTCGAAACTTTAATTGATACTAATAACAAACAAATAAATAGGAAAAGAGAATAATAAATCGTTGAACCTATATTAACTTTATATTTGGTATATAGAACTCATTGGGTTTGGTAATTAGGAATTCCAAGTTAATTTCTTACATTCCTAGTTAGCTGCAGAATATATTTTATTGCAGTATTCACAGCCAAACGAAATTTATTTAACATTTTTTATTCAAATTTACTCAATATATAAAAATTGTTTTACTAATAAAATTAAAATATTTTGAATAGTCTCGTCCTATGTCCTACAAAATTACCAATCCTATGCAAAGTTTCTCTCATGTCCACTATATCATCTCAATAATTAAATTAATAATATTCCATACAAATATTAATATCCCAACATTTAACTATTTCTATAAATTCTACAATTAAATGTTTTGAAAGTTTTATTTGTCAGTATCAAATCACCACGAATTCCAAATCTATTGTCACTTATCTCAACTACAGTCACTCGCGCCGTTCTTTTTCTGTCCTGATCGAGGTCAATGATTAGATGACAAATTTTTCATTACATCTTGATTTGGGACAGACTTTCGTTTACTCCAATTAATTTCTACACTATATTGTTCGTTCCTTTCAGACTTTAAGAGTGTTACTTTTTACGTCCTATGACTTTACCGACTCTGAATTTATTTTTGCACCTGCGTGCGTGAAATTCAATTTCAAATGTTACGAAAATATACCCAGATTTAAGACACTATCTACCGAGAAAGACTTTACAGTTCACACATAAAACGATTCTTACTCATATTGATCCAAATGATGATTGAGATTTACAATATTACCACTTGCTATGACAGTTCTTTGGAATCTTGTTATCCAATTGCAGCAGTGTTTTGAACATTTATCTGGCACTTGTGCCTATCAACTGTAGTGGAGAACGTTAATTTTTAAAACAGCAATTTTAAAAGTGTCATGCATAAAAAGAGACCGAGTATTAAACAGGATATTGAAAGAAAAAGATTGACGTTGACAAAATAACTGAAAAATTTGCTCATGCAAAATCTACGAAATGAAGCATTTAGTCAACAATCAAATGAAAAACACTCTAAATTTCTTGGAGTGGAAACACTGGAGCAGTGGCTTTTGATTCTTATTGGAGTGAATATTCAAATATTCAAATATTCAAATATTCACTCCAATAATTTTAGAGTGCAAGAGATTAAGAGGAAAAAATACGAAAGAAGCACCCAAAAACGCTACATCCTCGAAGTTAATTCCGGATAATGCCAAAAACGATAGTATAGGTATACATTGCTATTACATATGTCGCAATTTTTCAGTTATCCGAATGTGAAACATCTAAAACCTGGAAGAACAAATTCAATGCTAAAATTTGTCAAAAATCAAGTTCTTGGTGTTACGGTTCTTTTACTAAAAAAAATAACATTATAAAGCTTAATTAAATCATTGGGTTGTTGATGTCAACCACTAAATATGAAAAAAGTGTGTGTAAATAACCTGTTTGTATATTATTATCGCAAACAGAACTTTTCATTTCTTCGGACTGCATATATGAAAAATTAATAACTCGACCACTATCAGATTCTGCATCTCTCTAACGATAATATATAGAACTATATGCCTGTTGCTAAAATACACGTTTCGTCCCGGTTCCCCTATGTGGACTCATCAGTAAGACCATAGAGGACTATAATAAAATGTTGTTATTAAAGATCCTAATACTATTTTCTGTTGAATTTAGATTTTAACGAAAAGGAGCAAACAGCGACTCCTTAAAAAATATTAAAAAATAAAAATGCTATTTTCTAAATCGAAGTGTCATTATATCATGCTACATACTGTTCAAAGGAAACACGTCAAATTTAATACACATGTGTTGCAAGCACATTTTTTCTATTTCGACTTTTAATGTCAGACCTTAAATTTAATATACACAAAAAATGTTATATATGTACCTTAAATTTAATGCCATTCTCCGTTGAGTTTCATGCATATATACCCTCCAAAAACTGGATCCATACCACCGAATGGAAAATTCACTTAAAAAAATTCAATAAATATTAAATTTAAAGTAGGGTAGTCCTAGTAGAAATTCCGTCTAAATATTAGCCAGTTTTTGGCAAATAAACTTCTGTACTGGCCAGTTTGTGAATAATAAACAAAATCAAGGATGGTTTTTCGTTGCGTTTTTTAGATAAACTGTGGACAGTTTCTGCTGCCTTTTTTTTAAAGTACTCAGCATATTTAACACGCACGGATAACATAAATTAAACATTTTTGTCTAATTTCTTAACGATCATTTAGGTAACATTGGGTGGATATTTGTTTTTACCATAACTTAAAAATTGTCTTGACACTTTATATGTAGTTTCTGTTCAGTTTTTATCTATTTTTTGTAGTTCTGGAATAGATAAAAGACGTCTTTTGGGCGTAATATTTATTCGTAAAAAGGTTGAACTTCGCTCAGAAGCTTCAATACGAGTATAATCGTCATTATCATCGTCATCCTCGTCATCATCATCATCATCATCGTCATCATCGTCATCATCATCAGCATCATCTTCGCCATCATCACTGCTATTGTTATTATTTTCGTTAACATTTTCATCAATTACTTCGTAGGAGTTTATATGATCAGCCAAGGCACATAATTTTCCTGAAATACTTAATGTAATTTAATCCAATTCAACGATCACTAGCGGCAGAAAACAATATTAAACGGACGGGAAAGAATGTTCTTATTACCAAACTTACACAATGCAGAAGGGCGATCCACACGATCCACACCACACGAACATTCGCGAGATACTGATTTATTGTCTTCAAATTTCATAGCAAGGTACAATTTTTCCAAGAACCGCAGGAAATGAAAAGAATAACAACTGTGAAACGTAAGCAACATGCATTAAGGATTCTAAACAGTTCGCTGCGTTTTATATGCACCCTTCTGCAATACACATTTATTTCATACATATTTTGAGCAATTTTGCTGAATAGTTATTAGGTAGGATTTTTTTACAAATCTGTGGGCAGTTTTAATCCATTTAATTTTTTTTTTGTTATTAATTTAAAGTCGCTGTGGGACTACTGGGATCATGTCATAAGCGACTATGAAGGTAAATTGCAATACGGAAAAATACATACAATAAGTACAATTTAAGTCAGATTCAAGAAATTGATATCCGAGAGAAATTGGAGCGATTTTGACAATTCTTCTTCTGAGTTTAGTATGATTTTGTATTCTGAATAAAGTTGTAATCTTGTTCTTTCCAGTTGGTAGCTAGGGCATTCGAAAATAATGTGCTTCGTCGAACAATAGTAGTGACATCTAGGGCAAGTTTTTGGGAGTTCTTTTGTGATGCATAATGTGTATGGGGCTAAAGTTCGTGTGTCCAATTCGTATCCTCGTAATGCAACTTTCTATTCGAAATATCTATTTGCTGCATCCAAGGGTTTTTTTTAGATATATCATTCTTTACATCGTGAAGTTTTATGAATCCATTTAATTGTATCCAGTATGTAGACAGTTTCGTAACAAAGTACTGATTTGATGATTCGAGCCTAGTTATTGCCTTGTTTATAAAATAAGGAGCGTCTCCGCATTTTTCACAATAGTTAAAGCACTAGAGGTGGGATATTTTTTATTTTTCTGTTTTTCCTTTTAATATTAAATATAATAAGATATATAGAAGAAGATGTAAATGAAAAATGTAAATGAATGTAAACTATTAAATATAAATAAATATATATATATATATTATATGTATTATTATATTGTATATATTTATTATATATTTATATTTATATTTAATAGTTTATATTCATTTATATTTTTTCTCAAATTGGTTGTCCGACAAACAGCAAGAAATTTCCATCATATTTAATTCAACACGGTCGAGAAATAAACAATTTAATGTGCATGTCAAATATGGAAAGCTGACTTCAAGCAACTACTCAATTATTACAAAACACCTTTCAATCAAGTTCGGTTTACATAGCTTTTGAACGAATTAATTATTTACTGATCAAATAGATGCATCTTTTATAACGTAAGATTACGGCGGATGTATACCTGAAGAGGATTCTTTAAATTTCACTCTTATTAAGAGCTTGTAACATTCTTATATGATTTGGAATCTATGAAATAAGATTTATAGATTAAATACGAATGATTAGATTAAAATCTGTCTATGAGATTTAATCAAATCTTTTAGCCAGGGATAATTATAATGTCGACAAAATTTAATAATAAGAGTGCCATAAACCAAAAGCTATCTAAATGAAATTGAATTCGTCTGAAACGCATTGACCTGAAATATATTAAAATTCGTAGCAGTGAATATAAACACACTATAAACGAAATATATTATCTGACTTATTAATAATTATGCAAATTGTATTTAAGAAATTGTCTTATTAATTTTCATAAATGTATTATACTAGACATTGACATTTCTTTTTAGTTATGCGAAGCACTAACTTATCTGTTCCAATAATTGTCTATCTACACGAATCTGCTCCAATAATCCTCAATATTTCCGAATTGACATACAGTTTTATAGGATAACGACCGACTGAAAAATATTCAAGATGCTAATTCAAACGCAAACAAACTTTCTATCCATTTGAATGAGTCTACTCCCATTAGAGATATTTTATTGGGTATAATTTACAACATATTCCGATTTCAAGCTTAAGCATTTTGGTCATAAAACGAATATATGAATTTAAATAAATCTTATGTAATAAATCATTTTTTAATTTTTCTTGTCATCGATGTAAAATGAATTTTATTTGTACCACATATAAGACTTCATTCGTATTCACATTATTTATTCTTATAGAACAATCATAAATGTTTCGGCTGTGAAAGAAGTACACAACTTTCAAAAACATCTCTTTCCAATTCGGCATTGTGAATATATATACACGACCTCGCAATTATCTACAATTTCGATTGAATATAAAACAAAACTGACAAATTTTGATTGTTAAAATAAAACTGCTTTGAATCTATAATGTAATGAGCTACACTCATACAGGTGGCAATTGATATTTGTAAAAATCAATAATACGAATTATTGACAGAAAAATACAGTAGATTCCAATAAATTATTACTCATCTTCATTTACTTGGCATGTCGCAATATAATAAAGTTGGATTGAAACGGAAAGACATTTTCTGTCCATCGCAATTCGGAATCTGACGATGCAATCAGTCTCGTTCCTAACGAGTCCAAAAAGTAATTTTTTGCATAATTCGCTAAAAAAGAACATGCCACCCACGAGAATTGAACTCGGGTCTCCTGCGTGCAGCAATTTTGAACTGTAAACCCTCGACCAATCTTATTATTGAAGTGATTACAAAATAGTAATAGTTGAAACATAAAACACGTGACTTATTGCAATCTTAACTCGAATTTAAAACACGTTTAATAACACCAGCAAATTAGTATAATTACAGTCAGCATTAAAATTTATATGCGCTTTTGCACATAGGATTCTTTTTGTTTGGAATGTGATTCGAATTGACGTCTCGGAATGAAACGGATTGCACATTTTCATCGGAACGACATTGGATTCATTCAGATTAAATCACGAAACGAATTGAACGCTTTCATTTGAAGGGTATTGCATTCGATCGGATTGACATCGCAGAATGAAACGGATTAAAAATATTCATCGGAATGACACAGGATTCGTTGAGATTGAAATTTCAAATTGAAACGGTATGGACCAAATTGAAAAATTATGGTGTGACGTGACTCGGATTAGATCGTCGACAAAATCAGGGTGGTGAACCCATTAAAGGAAAGTCGATTGAAAATGTTTCTAATGTTTGACGTTTACATTCGACTTTTAAACAATTTATAATTTTTCTGTAGTACGAAATATATTGAATATCCATAGATAATTTAGAAAATTGCTTGTGATTTATTTTTCAAAAGTTTAGAAATGGAATTCAAATCAGATTTTCAACTTTTTCAACCGGTTTTCGTTTGATGGAAAACGGAAAATCTTGAATGATACGAAATATAACAACGAATTTGATGTAAAATATAAAATAATACTTCTATTATTACAATTAAAGTGTTTTAATTAGTAGAAAATGTAAAAATTTATTAGTTTAATAATACTTATCGATGATACATAATTTACTTTTCCAAACAAGTTTCTTTGAATTCCTCATTCGGCTACGGACGTTTTCAATTGATATGCTTGTATTCATCGTGGAAACCGTCTCATACATCCGACATTTCATATCCGCATTTCGTAATTATGCTATTATGAACAAATATGAACTCCGCATATTGGAGATCAGTATCACCGGTGCATTGAAATGCTTCGCTCAAAATTAATAATTATAATTCTCTCATCTTTACTTTCATTTGTTTATACTGTAGTTGGACTCGGTTGTTGTAACGTTTATTTTAAATATCAGCCGGAATTTAAGTTGCTGGCATCTGATGCGCATTCGTTAAAACCTATTTTGACAAGAAAGAGAATCAACGACGTTGAAAAATGCAAGGACTTTGCAGAAATGAAAAAAGCGCTTGCGTTCAATTTTGGTAGGAAATATTTTACTTTTAAAAGATGTACTCCCTAAATTTCTTGGAGTAAGAATTCACTCTTTGGTTAGTGAAAACCGAGCAATCCTCGTGAAAGAGTGAATATTCAACTCTTTAAGAGTGAAAATACAATCTAACAAGAGTGAAAATTCTCTCTTTCCCTCCAAGTCGTGGATTTGATAATTCTAGAGGAAAGAGTGAATTTCCACTCTTAAAGAGTTGAATATTCACTCTTTCACGAGAGTTGCTCAGTTTTCACTAATTAAAGAATTAATTCTCACTCCAAGAAATTTAGAGAGTAGTAAATAAAAAATTACTTCGTATGAATTAATTGTAGAGCCTTTGAGAGAACAAAATTTTGACGATGACTTGTTCGACCGAAACTGCATTTTGCTGGAATGTCCAGAAATCGGCAATTTACGTTCGCTTGAAAATTCAACTGGTGTATATTATTTTAGTGCTTATGACAATGAAAATTCATATGGTAAGAGAATATTTAATAATTACTTATGTAATCCATGGTTGACGTACATTTTAGATTTTATGTAAAGTATTTGATGCTTGTCCATAATTTGTAAATAATATAACTAATATTGAGTAGAGACTAACTAGTCTTTGCAATTGTGCGTGAGAAATTTTGGTACATTTTGAAATAAAAAAAAGTTACAGGCACTTTTAAACAAAAAATCGGAATTTTCTGTAATTTTTCAAACCCCCTAACCTATAAATGAAGGAAAGCGCGTTTTTTGCAGGAAATTTAAGTATATCGTGCGTCCCTTCAGTTGGATTATTTATTGTTTCTAACAACAGTCTGAACTTTACTGATGCACAAGATATGTGCAGATCGATGAACAGCAGTTTAGCCGATGTCTCCAATCAGGAACGAACTGAAGGTTTATCTCTGCTCATCGGAAATTTGCCAGTTTACGTCGGGCTCAGTAGTTACGAAAATAACAAAGTTTGGACGACTGAATCAGGTAATTGAGATAGATTATTAATTCCTAATGATTATGACAATTATTACATCTATTCATTTATTAATAACTGTATTGAATTTCAGTGTACAGATTGGCTAAATTCAGATTACACTTTAATCTTTTGAGCCACGAATTTTTCTAGACAATGAATTTTTATGAACGCTTATTCGAGGTCGCTAAATAGGAACCAGTTCATGGTTTTTCAAAATTCAAAATAGTGAATCAAATATGGCGGACGAAATAAAAGAAATGTACAAAACTTAGTATTTGGGGGTTTTTGTGGTTGCTGAATAAGAATCCGCTGGTGGTTTTTTAAAATTCAAAATGGCGGATATAATATGTCTGACGAATTTTGAAACTTGAAACTACTGTTTTATTTCTATAAGGATGGACGTATTAGTGTTTTTGAGGTCGCCAATTACGAATTTGAAGATTTTCCAAATTAGAATAAATAATTGTTTTAAAATACTCTTTTGTGTTTTTACTGCAATTAGTAATTTCAGGCGAGATATCTCCAGAATATTCTAAGAATCATATGTACAGAATGTCTCAAATGAAATATTTCCAGAATGTCTCATCTGCAATGTTCTGCAACGATTCTTGCAAAACATTCCAGTGATGTTAAGTTTGAAATTCCGGAATGGTGATATATCTCAGCGGGTGTGCATTTTCGGGGAAAATATTTTAGACAAAAGTTTAAGGATTTCTCCCCAGCTATTGAATGGTACCATTGAAATTGACTTTCAATATGATCCTGGCGGTTATTTCAAGGTCAAGTTTTTTTTTGAAATGGGAACCCCTATTTTTGTCATGGATTCGGAAAGAGCGGAAAATTTTACATCCGAATATGATATAGCCGATATTTTGATCAAGGTCATTTCAAGGTGAAACTTAAACGATCAAGGTCAAGATAATTTTTTCAAATGGGAACCCCCATTTTTTGTCTGAAAACGTTTCAGACAAAAATTTAAGGATTTTTCTCTATCCATCTAATGGTGATATTAATTTTGGCCATGACTATTATTTTGAAGGTCATTTCAAAGTCAAGTTCAATTTTTCAAATGGGAACCACTATTTTTTAACGCGAATTTGGAAATAGTTCAGGACATGACCTTCAATATACCTATTAAGTAAGTGTCAAGGTCATTTTAATATATCTCATAAATTCCTGTATGACAATAATATTTTGAAAAAAAGCTTGAAAAGTTTGAAATAACTTAAAAGCAAGCCAAGTTATTGAAACATAATTTTGTTTTCAAAATTCAATATGGCCCATCACACAAATTCTGAGCCTCAGATCCAATTTTCGTACCGGCCTTTTTCGTTTGAAATATCATGGACAATGACCTCTTGAAATATCGTAACCCAATTGTTGAACATCCTGTTTAGAAGCATTTAACACGGTTTTTAATATTATTTTTAGATATGTATGGGCCGGAAATTTGAAAATTAATTTCGAATGTTTTGAATAAAGAACATGGATGCACGCAGAGATTGAACAGTTTTCTAAAATTAAACTAATTTTGAAGAGTCATCTTTAAACACTGATAAAGTTCAACAATAATATGTATTCTTCCCATTTTAGGAAATCCTTTATCGTGCTACGATTATCGAGCCTGGGGCGAAGGCCAACCTTCAAATTCACGTGGATGCGTAGGTTTGTATCGACCGGATTCGGAATCATTCCCAATGTGGATAGTTGTTCCATGCGATTCTAAACTTCAGTTCATTTGTGAAATTCCTCCTTTTTATGTACAAAACAAAAAACGTGCTAAAGGCAGTCGTCAACAATTTTTAGATATTCCATCGAATGTCAAGTCTGCTCTTTTTATACGACTCCTGAAATTTTTTATGTTTTTACCATATTAAACAATAACTTGTTTTTAAATGTAATTACATTATTAAAAATATTCCATAGATGTGATGATGAAACTCTAATTTATTAAGTTCCACTACTAATTTTAAAACGATTTAGTAAATTGCATCTGCTTATCAAGTCTAGTCGAGTAAATATAGAATAAAGATGAACTATTTAAACAGTAAGAAAATTGAAAAGGTAAAATTCATTACAATGGGGTGAAAAATATTTTGTCAATACAATAACTGCGTACAATTTTTAGACAAACAATCCAATTATTATCCCAGCACTCAGAAGTGAATGAAAATTGTTTCCCTAAATTCCAAATGAATGCCCAAACATCATTGTCGAAATGCTGTTGTAGATGTTATATCAATTTTCAATGAATTTCCGTTTAATTTGAAATTTTTTTCTCTGATTACATATCGATTGTGATTTTATAACCAAAAATTAAACACAGTTTATAACTTGTTATATTTTTTATTAAATATGTTTCATAACAATAAATTGTTTATAATATAAATAAGGTTGTAGACCTTTTGCGTGGCGGTTCAAAAACAAAGGTTTAAAATAAGTTCATGAAGTTTTTCAAAATTTTTTGCAACCGTTTAATATAAATGACTTTTATGGAATTAAAATAACGTCAGATCAAAAACAACTCCTTTATGGAAGTTAAATTAAAGGTGTCTAAAAACGTTTACGAGTTAAATGTTGCATTGTAAGATATAAAAATAGAACAAAAGAAATATAACTATTTTATTACACAAATAATTAAAAATATCATAAGTTAGTCAACGGAAAAAATACGAAATAAAGACATAGCACGAAAAATATGGATCACATCAGGTTTAATAAAATCAGTTCATAAAAGAGGAGACGTACCTATTAACTTTAGACCATGGCTCTCACCGACTTTTTTGTAGGAAATTTTTTGCTCTACAAAAAACGTTGAGTACATTTTTGGCGTATCCAAGACGATAATCGATACGGAAGCCTTATGAAAAAAGTACTGATTTTTTCACTTTTAACGACTTTCAAAAATCATATAAAAATAATATAAATAACCATATACTCTAGAAATTAAGCACAAATATTCTTAATGACATAAGAAAAGTATACCGATTTATAGAAAAAAAATTGTTGTGGATTTCGAACTTTAATTGCCGTTTTACGTCGTCACTTGTGATTTTCGTAGCGATCTACTTGACAGTGGGTGGCTGTTTTAGCCAGACAATCAGGCTGAAGCGACGTTCTACATTTTTTCTGTGTAGTAGGAAATACTAGAAATGCAACAAAAGGGAAAATAGTAGTTCCGGCAAAGATGACTGAAGTTGGGAGGAAATGCTTTTTGATTACATCGGAACGCTTTGCTTAAATTCATTACCAGTGAACATTAGAGCAACAAAAGATAAAGAAACCTTTAAACGACTATTATCAAATTGGTTTAGTAATAAAAACAGTGTCGAGATTGCAAGTCTTTTCATAACAAACTATATCTTCACTCAAGTGTATTATTATAAGTTAAAGTACGAAAAAGTATACGAAAAATCTGTATACGATTTAATACGAAATAAGTCTGTTTCTTTTCCACTCTTTCAGTTACGAATGCGAGTGTATACGATATTATACGCGATACATAAACGCACATAACCTTCTATACAACTCTATCCAAATTCGATTGCTGGCACACTGAGCTTGAAGCATGTCTGAGTTCAACTAAAATGTCAACCATAACCATTTGTACAGACTGACTGGTACACTATTCGAGTTTAAAAAACCATGCTTACTTAAATCGTAACTGATCCCGTTTTTCAGAAATTCGGAAATCAACTCTGTATACGTTTAAATTCAGCGTAGGTAAGATTTGATCATTTAAGATATGTATTGTTTTAACATGGAAAATAGCTAAAATTCGTTGCCATGAGGGTTTCGGTGTCGCTGAGTATGAATGTGATCTTTGATTTTCAAAATTCAAAATGGCGGATCTAACATGACCAACAGATATATGAAAAATAGCTTGATCGAGATAAAACTAAACACTCAGAGGTTTTTGGAGTTCCAGATTATGAATCTGACAACAAACTCGTCGGAATTACAATCGGGAAGAATGTTAAATTTTACTGCGTAATTAAATATATGTAACTGCCTTTAATCCCTTCGTTGGCACAGAAAATTCTACAAAAAGTGCCCAGAATGGCAGGAATTTTTTTTTTATCGCCATTTCGACTCGAACCCGTACTGAAGGGTTTTCGAGTTCGCTGATTACGAATTTGAACTCAAAATTTGCAAATTCAAAATGGCGAATCCAATATGGTGGCCGAAAATGAAAAAAATTACTTGATTGTGATGAAATTTGTTACTCGGGGGTTTTCGAGGTTGCTGATTGCGAATGTGAATCCGCCATCTTGAATTTTGAAATTTCAAGCTTGAATTCGTAATTAGCAACCCCGAAAACCCCTGAGTAACAAATTTCGTTACTATCGAGTAACTTTTTCATTTTTTTTTTATTTTCGGCCGCCATATTGCATCCGCCATTTTGAATTTTAAAAGATTCGGATTCAGCGACCCCAAAAACCCCCAAGTTAGACTTGGATTCCAAATCGGAGCATGTTAAATACGCACTATTGCGTCAATGCCACACAGGGCACCTTCCAATTCCGCGCACTATTGCGTCAATGCCAACGAAAGGGTTAATTAAAATAATATAATAATTTACCACTCTCTGCTAATCCCAAAACCAACGATGTGGACGTGGCGGTAGTTTGGTACCATGTTTTTTATTTTTTTTTATATTTTTTTTTTACTTTTTCAATTTTATATAATATTTTTCTATTATCAGAATCATAATCTACAACCACAAAAATCCGCAGGTATCAAGTTTTTTCTTGCTCAAGTAACTTTTCACATTTCTGTCCACTATCTTACATCCACCATTATTAATTTTGAAGATCTGAGATTAGATTCATATTCAGCGACCCCGAAACCCCTCTAGTAACAAATTTCACTTATTTTTCATGTGAAGAAAAATATGTAAAATGATTAAATCTGCGTAAGCTGAATTTAAACGTACAGAATTGATTTCTGAATTTCTCAACAACGGGTTCGTATAGTATGCCAGTCATTCTGTACAAACGGTTTTGGTTGACATTTTAGTCGAGCTTAGACATGCTTCAAGCTCAGTATGCTGGGTATTCTAAGCCGCAACACATCGATTTTTGTAATGCATTAAATACGGTATCGTATAAGATCGAATGAATTCAATTCTGATATTACAGGTCGTATAAAATAGTATAAATTCGAATAAGAATCTCAAATAATCAATACGCCACTAGAAAGAAACAGAATGGAAAATATCAATTACGTATACTTTTTCATTTATCGGGTAATTAGTACCAAATATAGTTCATATTGAGATTTAGCTAGTTAAGTTTTTCAAACCACGCACAAGTACAATAGTACTTAAGTGGTAGCATATATCATACTTAAATCGTATATGGGTGATTCTCCACAAATACGTCAAATCCACCTTTTGATGTGACAGAAAATAAAAGTGCATATTTTTAAAATGTGACTCGGGTATTTTTATGGTTATATTCAATACAACAATATCCCAAAGTAGCCGAGCTCTTCATAAATTATTATCTGAAAAATTGTTAGATAAATAATATACCGATCCAGGGGAATTACTTTCATCACACGGGAATTATTTCTGTCGATTACATTCACTTAACATATTACTTTCTAATATTATGGACGCCAAACAAAGGTTTAAAACTATCTAACAACCAGCTATTTTATAATAAGCTATTACCATATACAGATGATTTAAAAAATGCAATTAAAGCCATTATAAAAAAAAGTAACACAATGAAAATGTCCATATTTGAGAAAGCTTGCTTTATAATAACACGCATCATTTATTTGACATTACATACACTTAACATAGGAAAAATAGTAACAAAATTAAATGAAGTAACACACTCGTTGAAACTTTCGTTTTTTAGATACGTTTGATTCAGGTTCTTTTTTTTCCTTTTAACCGGGGTTTTCTTAGCAGGCATAGCCAGTCCAGGCTCTCCTTTTCTTTTAAGTCAATTGAGATTTCCTTTTGCCAGTGATAGCTGATTCCAAAATAACTTTTCGTTTGCATTTTTTTTATATAAATCGTGTGTTTCTTGTGATCCTATGTGGTAGTGCTTGCATTTTACGGATAAATTGCATGAGTAGCAGCTGAGTTGAATAAAATTTACACGATCAGGCTGAGATCGTACACACGTCCATTGATGTATCTTCATGGTACTTTTAAAAGCGATTAATTTTTCTAGTGGTGCCATTTTATCTATTTCAGATTTTTTCGAAATTTTTATAAAAAGTCAAACAATTGTATATTAGATATTACCCTTATTTCAACAACAAACTTTTCTCCAAGGCTGATGGTATACTAACACTTTTAGGTTCTGAATGTTACAATGTAAGTTTTCATTTCGCTTCATTATACGGTATTATACATGTAGGAATATGTAACTCTGCATATGACTTTGTCGTTGTTTACTCGAAAATTCTTCATTATTATATTATCTAAATATCTATTCTATGCTTGGTTTGTACTGCATGTAGTGATAATTTGGATAAAATGTATTATACTAAGTGAAAATAGGTAATTTAACCCTTTAAGTCCCAAATGTGCACAATTTGCACATGGATTTCAGCATCGTTTTATGTGTAAAATAAAAATTAAAAAAAAATGGAAACATCTATATCCGACTAGTTTTGAGGTCGCTCTTTCGATTGGCGCTACTGAAATTTTCGAAAAATGACGTTTAACACAGTTTTTTTTACAAAAATACTGAAAAAAAATGCGATTTTTTAGCTACAATTTTTTTTTTAAATGCATTTTTAACTATGATACCGGTTTCAGATCACCTTCTTATCTATCAGAAACGTGTTCCCGATTGTTTTGCTTCAAAATTATACATTCACATATTTTGATTTAAAAATTGTTTTTCGTTTCAAAATGGTGTCTGAACTTTGAAAATTGTTGAAAGTGAAGAAAATGCTATTATTTCGGATCTGCTAGGTTTTCTTTGTAGTAAAATTGTACAAATAAGTTATTACGAGTTTTTTATGACCTATTTTAATTTACGGAAGCAGTAATATCCCATAAAATCCAATTTCAAGATGGCGACTGTAATGTGCGTAGTAGAAATACGTGTATTTCGAGACAACCAAAATTGGTGTGAAACTTGCTAATTACCATCTCATAGGTTTCAGTCATCGCTAAACTCAAATCTTGAGTCAGTTTACCGAAATTCAAAATGGCGGATCCAATATGGCGGACCCGTTATGTAAAATTTCACATTTCTGGAATAGGAAAAATACTATCGTATTCCACTCAGATTTTCAAGTCAACATTATTCTTAAGATTTTTTTGATTATATAAATGGTTTTTGTGACAGTCGCCATCTTGAAATTGGATTTTATGGGATATTGCTGCTTTCGTAAATCAAAATAGGTCATACAAAACTCGTAATAACTTATTTGTACGATTTACTACAAAGAAAACCTAGCAGATCCGAAATAATAGCATTTTCTTCACTTTCACAAATTTTCAAAGTTCAGACGCCATTTTGAAACGAAAAACAAAATAAATCAAAATATGTGAATGTATAATTTTGAAGTAAAACAATCGGGAACACGTTTCTGACAGATTAGAAGGTGATCTGAAACCGGTAACATAGTTAAAAATGCATTTAAAAAAAAATTGTAGCTAAAAAATCGCGTTTTTTTTCAGTATTTTTGTAAAAAAACTGTGTTAAACGTCATTTTTCGAAAATTTCAGTAACGCCAATCGAAAGAGCGACCTCAACATTAGTCGGATATAGATGTTTCCATTTTTTTTTAATTTTTATTTTATATATAAAACTGAAATCCATGTGCAAATTGTGCACATTTGGGACTTAAAGGGTTAACCCTTTATGACATAAAATTCACGAATAAGATTCACGTCTTTATAAATTAAATAGAAATTTCAAAAAAAAAGGCAGGGGAATTACTATGCCAGGGGAGATTACTTGATATTTTGAATAGATTTTCTATGAAGTAAACATTTTCAACATTAACTGCTATATATGTCTTTGTAGTACTATATTTTCTCTTTCTTAAACGTGTATTATATTTTTAAATATACGCTAATATTTATCGGGGCAGTTCAATATTTAAAGCCAGGGGAATTACTATAGAAAAGATAACTTAGTTTTGATGATTCAAATGATGTTTATAAGTAGCGAAAAATGATACGGAAGATCAACAAAGCAATGTTTTGGCAAAATAAACATAAAATAACATATTTCTACATGAAGTTTTTATTTTGATAGAATTAAAATATAGCACTTTCTATTGTTATCGCTTTTTATTGATGAAAAAATGCCTATATTTTGAGTAGTAATAGGATGTCAATGTAAATTTTGTTGTCTAACTTATCTATTGGAATGTATTTAGGGATGTTAAAAGATATTTTTAGGCCATTTAAAAATGTACAATTTACTCATTTTGTACCTCTATAACGGTAAGAGAAAAAATTTACGTATGATTACAACTACGGGAGATTACTTTTTTCACCTTCTAAAGCTTCCTATGGGACATATATTGAAAATAGCGATTAAAGCGTCAATGGATCTTAAAACTACATCCTGAAAGTATACAAATTTTTTTTTAAATTTTTTATCCTCACATTGTGAGTTTATTGAACGATTACATGATTTGACGTATTTGTGGAGAATCACCCATATATAAAGTGCCACTATACTATTATTAAGTTTGGCGATTGTAAAAACAAACCTAAATGTAAATGTATATGTTTGAAATAAATATTATTATTATTATTATTATTAAAAAAAGTGTACCTTAACTGTAATGTTATACATTCTTCGGATAACATTAATGTCTCGTATCTATCTGAAATAATAAGGAAATAATGTTCTTTTTTATTCGTTAATGTAAAGTCATCAAAATATAATCTTTTAATGTCCGCAGCACATAGAGACAATAAGGTACTTATGAATGTCGATGTAAGACACTAATACTACGAAATGTATGAATTCTCAAAAGAAAAGTAGTTTTGGAAATAGGTAGGATTAGAAGAACGTAACTCGCATGCTCAGTTTGTAAAGAAAGATTTACTCCAATGAATTCGTTATGTACAGTTACGTGTTACGCGTAAACTCAGACGCGCTGCGACGAGAAGCAAGAGAAAAAAATAAACTCCATCTTTCTCGATACTCCCGCTCGTTTCGCTAATTATTTACAGAATTGCCGTTATTCGTTAATTATGCGTTTCGTTACCTCCCTTTGACTTGAATTCGATGAATCTGTCGTTAAGGAAAATCGCGCTCTAGCACTTTCCTCTACTACCTTTGTAAATCATAAAAATGTTATTTTCGTAAACTCATCTAGTAACGAGATTGTAATTCCATGCGTTTCTTAAAAACTGTTAAAAAAATGATTCTTTACAGACAAAAATTATGGCACAACGGTGCCATTAATATTGTGTAATCTCTTATTTCGTAAAATATATAAATATTTCAGGTATATAAAATAAAAAACTACTTTAAGTAGTAAACATAACCTCGCAATTTTCCTTCGACAACTGTATCATCGTATTTTTTTTTTCCTGTTTCGGCGCTTTTGTAAGTAAGCTTCACCCATATCCAGTTAATAGTCTTAATAGGACTCTTTAAATTGTCTATCACGAAAATAAGTTGAGCCTAGTTGACTCCGCATTACGTCAAACGAAATACTGTCAGTGATTACTCGAGCATCATACAGCGACTACCGGAAGCGTCAACAAAATCTCTCTAAACCTGTTATGCGTGTTATACAAATCTGTTTTTCCGAAACCAAACTTTTGTTTGGATTTTGTCAAGAATCTTGTAAAGGAAACGTATCCGTCGTAGACGAAAACTAATTCGCAAACAATTAAGTACGTTGTCGCAGACATCAACCTTGGCTTGTCGATGTATTTCGATATGTATATATAAAAGTATAAAACGATCGATCGAAACCTTGGATACAAAACTGCAATACGTTAAAAAGTCTAATCGAATTTCTTATCCGAAAATATCTTCGTTCTGAAGAAAAAATTGGTCGCATTGTCGAATGTTCCCTTCACTTTGACAGCGATTCATTTAATGTTAACGCAGATCGAACATAATCTAGCACCATCCGGTCGGTTAAGAAAAACTGTCATTTAAATTTACAAAATAAACCGAACTGAGTTCGTTACGCAAATTTTCATAACCTCAAACCAGACTAAAAGTCGAACACGCACGACTGGAATTCAATTCGTAAGATTACACGCCCCAACAAAATTTCGTTGTCCTATAAGTAAGATTCGATTCTGATAGGATTTTTACACCAGAAACTAAATATGACCACCCAAATAGCCAATTGGCTCTAATTTTTGAGATATTGAAAGTCAAAGGGGTCAAACATTCGAATCTAGGCATTTTTCAGTATCTATTCACAGCACAATAAAATGCTGTTGTCCCGTCACTAAGAGTCAATTCTGACAGGATTTTGCCCGCAGAATCGAAATATGTATGACAAAATATTGAATTGGACCTAATTTTTGCCTAAATTGAAAGTCAAAATGGTAAGAAATCGTGTTTTAGTACCTTTCTTTCGTTTTTTCCGAAAAATAGTTAAGAACCATAACGAATTTGAAGTCATTCGAATTTCAAAAAGTTCGTTGGGCACATTGGTTCTACCATTTTGCATTTCTTGATTTTCTTAGTCGCATCCTAGAGTAAAGATGTAAAATATGCCCAAAAAACGTGGTTTTTTACCCGTTTGACCTTTAATTTGGTCAAAAACTAGGCCCACGTCAATATTTTGGCGTACATATTTAAAATCTGCAGGAAAAATCCTATCAGGATTGACTCTAAGTGGTGGAACAACATAATTTTTTTAGGGTATGGAAATCCGATGTTTTACTCATTTGACCTTCAATTTTATAAAAAAAACTAGGTTTAACTGATTATTTTGATGTACATATTTGGATTCCGCGGGAAAAATCCTATCAGAAATGACTCTTACTGGTGGGACAATATCATTCTTTTGGGCTGTGAATAAATGCTCAAAAATGCCTAGAATCAAATTTTTGACCCCTTTGACCTTCAATATCTGAAAAACTAGAGCCAATTGGATACTTTAGCGGTCATATTTTGATTCTGGAGCAAAAATTTCATCAGAATCGACGCGTACTTATGGAGCAACATGAAATTCTTAAATTTTTGTTGGGCTATGTTATGTCTCAAATAGCTAGAAAAATCGATCGATATTACCTTTTATCCAACTGTAAACAATTTGTACTTATGAAGTTACGACGCACGATGCAAAATTTTAAAATTAGTTGTAATTAGTAAAATACAACTGGACTTAATCTTCAATTCCGTATCACACATAAATAGTTAAAAAAAGTATCAAAATTTTATGCGTACAAAACTAAAACTTGGACCAAATTTTACAAGCGCATTGGATAATATTTTTACTTGCATCGTACGAAATAATTTTATGTACAAATTCTCTACAGTACCTTAAACCGTCTTGCGTAAATATACACCGTCGCCATCGTCGACTACATCACAATCGCATTGACAGAACGTCGAATCGAAGCAATATATCTTATTCCTATTAACAACCGGCATGCAGTCGCTGAGTCGATGTAACTTTAACCTTGTCGAAATAAAACTTATTGGCACGGTTGAGTCGGAAATGTGTATTATCGTATTCTTTGATTTCGTCAAGTCTGGAGCGGCTTAAGTACGTTGAGCGTTTACATAAAACACAATTGAAAGGACGAAGACGCGCGAAACCTTAATATCGACTCGAAAGTACATGTAAATATTTTACCTTTGATAAATGCATCGTTGCCCCCTGTTTGGTTTTGTCCGAACCAAAGATTACACCGAATAATGTCGAAGAGTTTCTTAGCATTCGAATGTTGCTGTGGAATGTTACGTGTATTGTGTGTCGGTCTGTCGAATACTGTCGATGCAACGATTGGTAAAACGAACGATAATAACGTTGCCTTTTAAAATTATAAATATACAATAACAACGGTCACGCGATAAAAATACATTGTCTTTAAAACATGTACGTTTGGAAACACGAAACTCGTCGCTCAATTATTCCTTAACGGAAGCTTTAGCTACGAGGGCTAGCTGCTCCGAGAGGTGGTTCACCGTTCGCTGAAGAGCCGTTTGCTTTTCCTCCATCGCAGCGACCTTCAAATTTATGTTATTTCTCAGCTGCACCTTTACATTCGTCAACGACAATAAATTATACTTACCCTCTCTAACAGTTGATTATAGAGGTCGTACGGAACAAACGAGGGAGTAGCGGCAGTGGACAGCGAAGGACTTTGAAGATGGGGTATCGGTTCAAGTCGTTGAATTTTCTCTTTTTGTTTTGATTCCTCATGATCTGTACTTGACTTCACGATACTGTCAGTGTTCGTGGAAGGAAGCCTGCATATAAACGTATGATAAATAAATAAAGAAATAAAGAAATTTGTTTAAAAACTTACCAAGAAAATGGTCGTTCCTTCTTAACTTCCGGTTTGTCAGTTCTATCGGAACCTAATTTCTTTCTTTCCATGTGATTCAGTTTTAATTCTTCCACCTAAATGCAGCGAATAAACATTGAATATATCGACAATTTTATAAAGATTAAATTGAAATATATTAAAAACTTTACCCATGGAGCCCTTTTTCTGACTTTTCCAACCGAACCGTCGCTTTCGTCGTCTTTAAGAGTTTCCAACATATTTTCAGAATTCCCATTCACCATGTTGTCATCCTAGTATTTAAACATTGCTTTTCAGAAATAAGTACCTCATTTTAACCCGTTAACGTTAATTTCAATAAAGAATTTCATATGAAAATCCAAGTTCAAATAAATTGAAAAGTACATGTCTTACTATTTTCAAGGGCTCTCTTTTCATTGCTGTTGTCAAAATTGAGCTATCTTAACCCATTAAGTCCCAGAAGGACGAATATTTTTTGAACATTTCAGCTGTAAGTTGTGAAGGGTTATCAACGTTGAAAAAATGTTGGACTTATCATTTCTAACGTAAAATTGATCGTGCTTTCCGATTCTGACCTTAAAATTTTGAAAAAATACGATCCAAAAAAGATACAATCGATTATTTAACAAAAAGTCACGGTAATTTTTTTTCGATCAACAATTTTGCGCCAAAATAAACTTTCAAAATGGCGTTACCCAATATGGCGACTTGACACCGAAAATTTAATGACATTTTCGATTTTGCGATTATATTTATATTTATAGATGTTTAACGAGCTAAATTGATAAATTCTTACTGAAAATGTGTTTATTAAAAGTTATTTGTGTCCCCAAGAAACAAAATTACTAGTCTTGAAATCTAGAAAAGTTTAATAATTTTTTTTCTTTAAAACTGTAGACTTTAGAAAAAAATTTCTTTAGAACAAAAATGTCTTCCAATTAGTCAAAGAATACTCTCAAACCTTTTCAGATTTTTTGGACAACTTTTTTAAAAATTTCGATTTTTCGAATATTCGAAAAACAAAAAATTGTAACAATAAATTCTGAAAAAATTTGAGAGGATTTTTTGACTCATTCTAAAATGTATTGTATCTTTTAAAGATATTGATAATTGTGATATTAACAATAGAGATATTAAAAGTGTCATATTGAAAATAAAATTGATAATAATACAAAAGCACTTAGATGACGTGGCAGCTGGTATGGAGATTACTATAGATGAAACTTTTGATGATGAGAAAATCCAAGATGATGATACAGTGTCAATAGCGAGTGATAGAAGCAAAAAACGTAAATACGATGGAGATGTAAACAGAGAATGTGAGGAATATATTGATTATTTAAAAGAACTGAATGATGAAAAACAAAGTATAAGTAGCAAAGATAAGGAAATTGCACTACTGAAAGAACTTAATATCGAGATAAAGGACAAAAACCTACTACTCGTGGAAAAAAATAACCATTTGAATAATGAAATTAAACAGCTTAAAGATAACGTTCACTTTGCACCAGCCAGCTATGCAAACACTGTAAACAACATAAACAAAGCGCCAATACAAAGAACACCGTCAATCATAATTACTCCAAAACAAAAACAAGCAGCTTCCGAAACTAAAAGTGATCTGTCAAAAGCTATCAAAAATAAACATATTAACGTTGGAATAAATCGATTAACAATATTAAGAAATGGTTCCATCAAATTGAAATGTGCAAGTCAGAAGGACAACGAAATAATAACTTCTGAAATTAATAATCATCTACGTAAAAAATATGATACGAAATACGAAGAATTATGGAAACCTAGTCTTAAAATAGCAGGGATCGAAAAAAAATATACAATAGAAGAGCTGGAAGAAGAATTAAATAGTCGAAATTTTAGAGACATTGAATGTAAGCCGATTGCAGTAAAATATATTTCACATAAAATGACGAAAAACGCATATACGGCTTTCATTGAAGTTAGTGCGAGTGCATATCTTCGTATTATGAAAGGCACAAAAAAGCTATATGTTGGTTTGCAATCATGTCCCGTGTACGACAACTTAAATTTAAAGAGATGTTATAAATGCTGTGGATATGGTCATTCGTCCGTAAAATGTGATAAAAGTTATGTCTGTGGCAAATGTGCTGGTGACCACCAAACTAAAGACTGTACAGTTATTGATGTTAAGAAATGCATTAATTGCTGCTCAGCGAATGAAAAATATAAGTTAAATAGAAATACAAAGCACAGCGTATATGAAGTTGAATAATGCGCCACATATCAGGACAGGAAAAAATACCTTATATCAAAGACTGACTACCCTATTGGAATTTGGATTTCTTAAAGCACACTGGGTAATTTTATTTAATCTACTATGGACTTTTATGTTTTTGAACAAATAGACAGAGATCTCGGAGTAACAGAAACTATCTGTTCTTCAACTGAAGAATTAGATAATAACATAATCAGTGCCCCAGATGAACAATTATCAATCTTACATGTCAATATCCGTAGTCTAAACCGCAATTTTGAATCACTAGAACTATTATTAAATAAAATCAAGCATAAACCAGATATCATCATATGCACTGAAACATGGAATCTGCAGAATTTAAAATTTTATAAATTACACGAATACAACATTTTATATAATTATAGTAAAATAAATAGAGCCGATGGTGTTGTTATGTATACAAAGTACAACTTGATACCTCGACGGTCATAGAGGAAATTGGTAAGTCAAAATTTCTTACTACAATCGTAAATTTATCAAATTCTGAAAAAATCGCTGTTACAGCTACATATAGATGTCACGATATACTTAAAAATGACTATATCTCTAACATCACAGATTTGCTATATAAGAATAAGCACTTTCAAAATCACATAATAGTTGGTGACTTTAATATAGATCTACTAATTAAAGATGAATTAAATGAAGAATTTCTACAACTGACGTTGGAATATAGCTATAACCCTTATTTTAAATCAATCACTAGGCCTAATCATCTTGGCAATGGATCATGTATTGACAATATGTTTGTTAAATCAAATATACCAACAATCAGATCATTTAAAGTAACTTATGATATAAGCGACCATTACCCTATATTTTTAGCTATCCAAACCAGCAAAAAGATTATCAATCAACATAATAATATGATAAAAATTATTAATTACAACAAGCTGCTTAAGCTTTGCCACAATTTTCAATGGCATGCTTTCTCACAAATTCAAGATACAAATGATGCAACAAATGAATTAGTTGAGAGCATCACGAAGAATGACACCAAGGAAGAATTAGATTACTAAGGGACTACTTATGAGATCATCTTGGCATAAGGATTGGTTATACAAAAACTCGAAAAAAGATCCCAAAAATAATGAAGCTAAGAAAAGGTACATTAAATATTCAAACTATTTAAATAAATTATTAAAAATAGCTAAAGACGAATATGAAAGGGATAAAATATCTTCTCTTAGTAATAATACCAAATCATTGTGGACTTATATTAAGCAAAAGATAGGCAATAACACGGCAAGATCCACTACAAAAATACCACACTTAGTCTTAGGTAATCGAAAAATTGAGGATAGGAATGAAATAGTAAACACTTTCAACAACTATTTTGTTAAAGTTGGATCACAACTTGCCACAACTATTGTCAACAAAAACAACGTTGCGTATGAGGCACCAAATCGTAGACTACCCAACACGATATTTCTCAAACCAGTTAATGAAGCAGAAATACTCAATATAATAAGGAACATGAAAAAGAAATCTCATGGTGTAGATAACATATCAGTAAAAATATTACAAAATATTGCTATTTTCATCAGTACTCCACTTGCCCACATCATACATCGAAGTTTCACACAGGCTATCTGTCCTGACCACTTCAAGAAAGCAGTCGTTAGCCCAATTTACAAAAATGGTGATAAACATAATCCGAGTAATTATCGTCCTATTGCATTAATCTCTAACATTGCTAAAATTTTTGAAAAAATTGTACAATCAAGACTACTCGATTTTTTACAGATTAATAATATTCTACATAAGAGACAATATGGATTTATAAAAAACAAAAGTACCAAAGATGCTCTAGCGCAAGTTTCGGAATATATTTATCAGAGAATGGACTTGAGTTTACCGGCAACAGCTACATATTTAGACTTGTCCAAAGCTTTTGACACCATAAACCATGACAATCTATATTTAAAGTTATACTCCAATGGGATTCGAGGTACGGCACTAAAATTGTTACAAAATTATCTAAGTAATAGAAAACAAGCAGTGAGACTTGATGAGTATATTAGTGGTGAACTACCGATAAACATCGGAGTTCCACAAAGCACAGTCCTCGGGCCGTTACTTTTTATTATTTACATGAACGATATTTTCGAACTACTACCAGATGGTAATTTATTATCTTTTGCGGATGATATAGCAATATTAAGTACAGGAACTACATGGAAGGAAATATTAATTAACACTCAAAACATCTTAGTATCGTAAACTCCTGGTTAGAAAATAATCAACTGTCGTTAAATCTAAATAAGACCGTTTATATGACATATGGGAACTACAAGGACAGTGTCCCTGAACATACGTTGATCAAATTAAATGAACAGACCATCAATAGAGTGGAATCAACCAGATATCTTGGAATCAACTTTGATTTTAGGATGAGATGGGATAACCATGTGAATTATATAATAAATAAATCTAGATACTTAATTTTTATTTTTGCCAAACTGAGAAAAATCTTATCATCTGATTCCTTTGCTACATATGGCATAATAGCATGGGGTGGTGCCTACCCTAATGTAATGAACACCTTGGAACGCTTGCAACGTAGATTATTAAAAATCATATTTAACAGGAAATACGATTTATCCGGAGTTCAGGAAATCAAACTACCACTCAGGATCACTACTTCATTTAAATTAGAAGCATTAATTTACATTGAAACTAAGACAAGAAATAAAAGGATAACAGGAAGTAGGATTTTTAAACGAATTGGTGAAAAAAATTACTCACACGTAGCTGTCACGACTTTCAATGAACTACCCAGCGAATTAAAAATATTAAGCGGAAGCAGGAAATACATCAAGAGCAAACTACAGAAGTGGCTCAAATCACTGAACAACGGCGCACGGACTGCATCCGATTAGTTTTGGCTTTTCTTATCATATATTACATCATAGAGTCAATTCATTTATTTAATATGTTAACTGTTTAAGTATAGTACTTAAATTTTGTATTTATATTATTATTTTTTATCTATTAATTTTCTCATATAATTGTTTTTATTTATTTATACACCAGGCCTACACACAGATTAGTTAATCTCCTGTAGGACATAAGATGCGAAGCCTACTTATGTAATATATTGTATACAATATACTGGTAAATTACTAAAAAAAAAAAAATTAGAAATTTGTCATTGGAGTCGCCATTTTGTGATCACCATGTTAGTTTTTAAATATTCAAAAAATTTATCTTGATACTGTAACTATTGGGTCCACGTTTAATGAAGAAATTTTCTGACGACAAATATTCTTTCGATGAGAAAAAAATGTTTTATAAAAAAGAAGACTCGATTTTTCGCGTTATTTTGACATTTAAATCGCCATATTTAATTATCTAATTAAGATAGCTCAAATTTGACAACAGCACTGAAAAGAGCGACCTCGAAAATAGTACCTTTCAATTTATTTGAACTTGGATTTTCATATGAAATTCTTTATTGAAATTTAAGTGAAAAAAGTATCTTACTTGACGTTAATGGGTTAAAAGGAAATTAAGAGAAGTGTAAAATAATTTACCACAGGCGTAATTGAAGTTCCAATGGCAGTAGAAGATGATGTGCTTGTGACATGATGTCGAAGATGTTGCGTCGTGGGCAGTCTCCGTCTTGGTGCTCTTGCTCTCGATGCTGTCAAATGCAACAACGGACCTCCTTCACCTCTCTCCACTTCGTCTAATTCTTCACCGAGTCCGGCACCAGCATTTCCATTCCCGTTGTTACTTGTTACATCTCCGACTATCCGTTTCAAACTTGAGATAATCGATTGTTTTTTATCTCCAGCGCCGTGGCCCATCAAAGACGATGTTGAAACTGTCGAAGAGGATGATGTTGGCGACGTTAATTTTTTATCTAGAGAGTCGGTTCGTGTACTCCTTGTCTCTAAGCGCTTCCTAACGTGAGCCTTCTCGTTCCGTTTTGCTTGGTGCTTTATCGACGACGTTTTATTCGATAGGAAAACCGCTTCAGGACTCGGAGGTTCGGACGAAGTATTTATAATTTCAACAAAATTATCGGGGAATAGTCCAACAAGGCCGTTAAGTTCGCCCTTCCACCACCCTATAAAATTATTATTATAAATATAACTGTTTATTTAAATAAAATATTAATTAATCGCGTTAACAGCGGTCACAATAAATAAACTTTTAACAATACATAAATAAATATTGTAATCAACAATTAAAAAATTTAAAAAGTTTTAACGTTTTCGGCTCTTGTTCGCAGCCCTCTTCAGAAAAATTAGTATTAAGTTACAGCCTAATATGGTACAAAAAACATTTTGGAAGGAAGGGTAAGTAATTTTGCATCAGTTCTTATTGCTGAAGGAGAGGCAGGTCTCTTCCCTTAATAGTTAAAAACCCCCAGTTTACCATTAAGTATTACATGAAAAATTATATAGTCCTATAACAGTTTAATTAACTATAATGATATAGTTAAAACTTTTTCAATTTTGTAATTGTTGATTACAATATTTATTTATGTATTGTTAAAAGTTTATTTATTGAGACCGCTGTTAACGCGATTAATTAATATTTTATTTAAATTATCACGGTCGAGAAATCTTAATTCTAATATTATTTATAACTGTTTATTATTTATATTAATGATTTATTGGATCTTTTTCCATCTTTAGTAGCATATGCTGATGATGTTTCTATACCCATTTCTTATGAAAGTTGGACGGAAATATCAATTTCAATTAATGACATTCCAAATGTTATATATACATGGTTGTTCAACAATAAACTTGTATTAAATATCCTCAAAACATCTTTTATAGCGTTTGGAAATTATACACTGTAAGCTACGATTGAGTTCAACCCAAAAGTCCCCCCCACTTCTCGGATCTTTTCAGATATCATTTCAGCAAGGTCCCATGGTTATTTTAAGCCATAAATAAAAAAAATTGTCGGAGGGAAACGAAAAATATCCCAAATTTTCAATTTTTTTTACGTTATTTCAAATAATTTCCTTGCAATACTTCTTTTGCATAATTATATTTTATTTCAATCCGATATTTTGCATTAGGAAAGTAATCCCATAATGATTAGTATATTTTCAATGTTGAAATACGAAGCAAAATTCGAAAATAGCACGAAACGAGCCGTTTTTACAGCTTTTTTGCATCTGGCTCATTTACTACAGTTTCCTCGTTGAAATGGCTCTGGAATGAATTAAAGCGAAGAAAATTATCTACAAAACTAGTATAATAACTTTCCATTATTTAATGTATTTCCAAAAATATGGCCATTTAAAGTTACCTAAAAGGGGAAAAAATTATGGTCGTTGTTGTTTATGGTTGATTAACTTTTTTCTGGGCATTTCTGAGAAAAGTTATAGCAAAATAAGTTAAAGTGAAGGTAATTACGAACAATTTAAAAAAAAATTGGAATCATTTTTATCGTCTACATCAAAAGTAGCAGAGCTTTGAAGATACCTACTTTTTCTGCCTTGATTTGACATCATGCCAGTTGAATTGAAATAGTTTTTTACGACTTTTAAAGTAATTTTGAATGGTTAAAATGATACTTAATTGTTTTTAACTCCTTCAATTATATAAGTGTAGTATATACATACCTATCCTAGGGAATCCAAAAGTATTGAGTCGTCAGAACAACTTTGGAGGAATGCACTTTAGGAAAAAAAGTTTCAGACAAAAGTTTTAAGATATTTTCTTACCCATGCTACTGTTCTTATATTGCTTCGTATTTCAACATTGAAAATGTACTAATCATTATGCGATTACTTTCCTAATGCAAAATATCGGATTGAAATTAAATATAATTATGTAAAAGAAGTATTGCAAGGAAATTATTTGAAATAAGGTAAAAAAAAATTGAAAATTCGGGATATTTTTCGTTTCCCTCCGACGATTTTTTTATTTATGGCTTAAAATAACCATGGGACCTAGCTGATATCTTAAACGATCCGAGAGGTGGGGGGACTTTTGGGTTGAACTCAATCGTAGCTCACCGTGTATACTGATTCTATACCAGACAATTTACATATAGCTATCAATGGTACATTGATAAATAAGGTTAGTAATTGTAAATACTTAGGAATAATATTTGATCAAAATATAAAGTGGAACATACATGTAATGAACCTAGCTAATAAAACAAAATATCTAGTGTATGTATTCTATAGATTAAAAAAAATAATGTCTAAAAATCAACTACTACAACATTATTTTGGATTATTTAACAGTATTGCTACTTATGGAGTAATTGGATGGGGTGGAATATACATTAGTAAGACTGCAAAGAAAATTACCGAAAATAATAGGTATAAACCAAAATGAAATACAACCATTAAACATCAAACCAACTTTTGTACTTAAATCAATATTATATAAATATAATGAGCTTGCCAATATTTACAACGAACGCCCACGAAATACAAGAAATAAAAGTTTAGTGAAAAATCACTTTAAATTTCTTGACCACTTTCTTGAAATGAATAAATTATTATTTTAAATTTACCCATGGGTAATATTACAATAATTGGGTAAATTTACTCTTGCATAAGTCCATTAATTTGGATTAAAATTTCTGTTTATACAATAATCCATCAGAACATGGATGAAGTAGTCGAGTCATTGTTGAAATCTATAATGAGCTCTGACAGTAATAAGTGGTTCAAGCTCATTATAGATTTCAACAATCACTCGACTACTTCATCCATGTTCTGATGGATTATTGTATAAACAGAAATTTTAATCCAAACTAATGGAATTATGATTTTAAACTTTTAATTATGAATACATTTTGTTCTGAAGAGGGCCCATTTTAGTGGCCAAAACGTTAATCAACGTATTTTAATTACCATTCCATTCTGGTATTAAGTCGAAGGATCGTAATTACCCAAGAGTAAATTTAAAATAATAATTTATTAATAAAAGTTTACCATTACCAAAGTATAGATTAACAATTGGACAAAGATGTTACGACTATTACGCAATTGAATACTTTAATAAACTACCAAATTCTCTAAAAGATATGCGGCTACACAGACAATCTATGAAGATTAAACTGAAACCAATAATCAGTAGGTTCATAGTGGACTAGATCTGAAAAAGTCTAGAATATTCTCAAGAAATGAAAAAAGAAGAACGAAGTAATACTGTTTTATAATTTTATTTTTTTTTAGTTTTAACATTTTTAATATATTATTATATCAGTGTTATATGACTAGGAAAATCTATGTATCGAAAAATTGTATAAAAGATTAATCAAGTAATATATTATAGATTATATCATTGTAATTATAATTATTTAGGTTTTAAGGCATTTTAATGCCCCCTATAGGTCCTCAATTGTATTTATTGTAGGAATTGGAATAAATCTATCTAACTACTTGTCAAGTTTAGAATATTAAGTTTGACGTGACACTAACCTTTATCCGGGGCATCCCTTGATATCAGTGTTATAACTTCGCCTTCTTTAAGACTCAGTTCATCCTCGTTCAAGGCCTCGTAAGGAAACAACACTAAGCACTGTTCTTCCCGTTCTTTGTCTTTATTTTTTACAGGTTCGTCAGGTATTGGCGGAGACACAAAGTTCGAAGGAAAAACACCGACCCGTCCACAAATTCGACCTCGCCACCATCCTTCTTCCACATCGCCTAAGAATTCTATAATTTCATCTGGTATGAGTTTCAGTTCGTCCTCTTTGCAAGGTTCATAACTGAAAAGTACTCTGCAGGTTTTTCTCCCAGCCCCATTGCGCAGGGTGACTTCTTCGCATTTCCCCATTACTGCACCCTCTCCGCTACCTGTACTATTTCTTGCCGAACCTGGTGTCTCGATAACCTGAAATTAATATTATTTTATATACAACTTTCTTACACCTGTACTATATTCGTTTCTTTAAATTAAACAATTTTTAATGATTTATGTGTAACTTTTGAAAAATGCAGTGCACTTTGGTTTACTATTGCCTAACTCAAAGCTACTCGTCTACAATTTTTATATCTAAGGGCAAGCACAAGAGCAACTACCTTGACAAAATTGTCAGGAAACATGCCGCGTCTATTCTTCAAGGTACCTTCCCACCAACCTCCAAGATGAATCTTGATGTCTTTTATTATGTCGCCTTTACGAAGAGTCAATTCATCAGATTCTTGTGCGGCGTAGTTGTACTCAACTACTGCCTCCATTTCTCTCTTTTTCTTTATTTTTCAGTTGCTAAGAACAGATTATCGCCTGTTGAAAAATCAGATTTTCCATTTTAATTTATCTTAAGAGAAATATTTCAAACGAAGGAAAAGCATTCGAGATAAATAGGTAGGTTATGTTCTGTTCTTTTTGAAATGTATTTGAAATTAATTAGTTTTAATTATTCACGTTGGATACTAAATAGAGTTAAAGTCGAAATACACACCATATACACATTTTATACAAATGAAATATTGCTACGTGTACAATAACAAAATGGACCGATGCAAATTACGTCACAACATACATATGTTTAAAGAAATTAATATTTAATTCAAATTTAAAATAATTTCGTCAGTAAAATAAATTAATATGCAAATTAAAATAAATACTTTTTATAGTATTTAATTTTTCTCCGTCAAACAGCATTCCACTTGCATCAAGTGACTTTAGAAAAATTGGTACAAGTCACCACTAAATCTTATCTTATCTTGCTCTCTTACTACCAACAATGACTAATTAACCAAATTAAGAACAGCTTTTACCTGGTTCAACAAATTTTGAGTGATTTTTGTTAAAAGATTATTGTCTTTTATTGTACTCTCTATTGTATACAAGAAATAACTTTTTTTTGTATAAAACGTTATATTTTTGCTTATATTATATTAAGTCATTATAATATTGATGTCATAAAAATGTGACTAAAAGATATTTAATAATAATAATACAACAATTACGTAAGCAACATGAAATCAAGTACGTTCCCAGACAATATCAACGAAGACTTGGTTCTTTGCTTAATGTCGTTAGATCAAATAAATAAAAAATACACGTATTCAATTTTTTCGTCTGATAAAATTTCAAGATAGGTTTAATTTTTGACAAATTATAAACATTATGAATGTCTTAACTTGTATTTACAAAAAATACTAGAATTATGAGAAACAGATAACTATTTTATTTTGTTATCTCATTTTTTTGTTGAATTAAGTATAAATTATAATTGCAAACAAATTGTGAAACAAGTAGAAAAATGTATCGCAACATTAATAGCAATTACATTGTGTTAAAAAATGTACAATATTTATAAATTAATTTTCGGTTCCATTAATTAATTTTTTTGATCCTCATTTATCACCGGATTTATCTATTTTCAATACATAAAATCCCTTTCAATCGTCTGATGATAAATAAATTTTTTTTTAATTTTCTATTTTCAATAGATAAAATCTCTTTTAATCATTTGATTTAATTAAGTTTCTAGATTTATTTAAAATATTCAAGGTTCAAAGTAACAGCAAAAAACACCTTAGAATTTTAATTTAATTCTATTAAATAATTATATTAAATTTAAATATAATTTCAATGTTTAACTAGCGAAAGATTTCAGTACGGTTTTGATTCATTGATTGTTGATATAATATCGTGATATTAAATATAACAATAATACTGTCCAAAATATAACATTTATTTTTATTGACTTTTTGAAAGACAAAAGCAACTAGCCGGTAAGAAGAAGGCTTGTATTAAAAACAATTTAAATTGTAATAATAACGCAATTAAAGCAACAAATTTCCAATTGAATTGATGTGGCCAAAAAGGTTTAATGCCAAAAACATTTTCTATCATTTTGAATTACATAAAAACAGACTTAAAACTTACTTTAAAAACATTTTCCGAGTTACGAAAAATGAATTGATTTCAATAAAATATATCGGAATATAGATTTCACATTTTTAATACTATCTAATAATAGCTCGTTAAGAAAGCTTTCATTAAAAACGATTCAAAATGTAAAAAAAAAGCGATGAAAAGTAGCGAATTTTACTGATATTAAATCCTTGATTTGGCCAATTTCATTGAAATTTCGTTACTTTAATATTAGTTTCAGTACAATTTTAATCATTCTTAATGCATGCCTTCTTACTGGGTAGAATAAATTACTAGAGCATGTATACCAATGGACACTAGATCCTTCTCTTCCGGCCATCTACTGTCTTTATTTTTATAGTTGAGATACGTAGGTGAAAAAAACCCAGTATACAAAAATTGATTCATTTTCATTCATCTATATTCTGATTTTAAGATTTTAAAAGTTAAATAACTTTTTCGGAATTCAAATGGATTGAAACAATCAATTTTTAATAGGCGTTCATAGCCATTAATTCATGCAAAAACTATTTCTGAATTTAAGTAAATTCAAATTAGATATTTCACATTCCAAATTCTGCATGAAGAAGCATTCACATATTCCATAATTATGATGAAACTTTTTCTGAATTCAAAGACATTAGAATTGGTATCTTCGAATTCGTAAAAATGGATGCGAAAACATTTGGGATAAAAATGGATTCAAAAATAAAGAAAACGCTATTCAGAATTATTAAAATTAATTATTGTTTAAACACTCCAATCTATTTCAATTTACTGGGAATGACAGCAGAAGACCGGATGAGAAACAATTAATATCCTTGGGAGTACAAATATTATACGAACATTTAGAATAATAATAATATTAATAATAATAATTACGTCTTTATTGGCAATTACAAATAAGGCTACAACATAAAAATAATACAAAAATGCCAAAGGGTGAGTCACAACAATAGCTGTTTTACAGGCTGACCGAATAATAATAAATGCATCTATAATACAATGTAAAATTAATTTCTTCTCAATCGTTTGTAATAATATAATAAAATATGAATTTATTTCTTGGTTTGAACGATCAACTGACTTGTAAGTAGAAAAATTAAGGAATATCCGACATTTATTACGTTTTTAATACTTTTTCCTTCACTTTTAACATTTTAAGTAGTTACACTTAAAACATTTTTTCTACTTACAAGTCAGTTGATCGTTTAAACCAAGAAATAAATTAATATTTTATTATAGAACATTTAGAATCTTTCATTTAATATAATACGTTTTCTCCATTTTTCTTTAATACTATAAAATGTTATATTTTAAAAAGGTAAAAAGAAAATGTATTATTGCACTTGAGATAATCTACATTTTAATTTTTATTTATCAGTTAATTTTTTGTAAGAAAAACATGTACAAAAAATGTAGTAATTGTCTATAAAAGCTGCATATGCATTTCAATAGAAAAATAATCTTCAACGAACTTTCATTTATTGTGCATCACTCAAATTTAATATCCAGTAAAAAATCTTAAAAAATGTACCAAGATATACGTTGGAAAAATGGAACCTCTGTTGTGTCAATTAACACAGCTAGTATTGTAAATGTAACATACTACTGTAAATTTCCCTTTCACCTTTCTAAATATCCTAACCTCCTTACTAGATGAATGCTATAAAACTGTAACATTTTATATACAATTTACATCGACTTTATATTGGGCTGTAATTCATTAATTACAAGATTTTTCTTTCGATCGATTTCAGAGATTTTTCCACAATTACTATTGGTGGTTACTTATTAGAGTTGCGATTATAGTTAAAAGTGTAAACAAAATTCGAACAGTTTTTACTGACATAAATTTGCGAGGATTAAGTTAATCGAGTATTTTCAGTATTAACATATATGGATCGATCTGTACGATTATGAAACTTTTAAAAAAATATTTAACACTCCCGTTCAATTCCACGTTGTTGAATATACTACTAGAAGGTCGGAAAGTATTTTTAATAATTAATAAGAATAATAATTAAATTTTGCTCAATTTAGAAAACAACTAACATACATATGTATATAATTTAATCGTAAAGACTTTTACAATTTTTGCATAGGAAAATGGACCAGAATGTTATTTAATACTTTAAGTATTTCAGTTCATTTCGAAATTTTTCCGATTAAAATCAGTTTTATTAATAATTCAGTCATAGTATTTGTGTTAATTTATAAAACATTTCATATTATGTTTGTCTGTGTCGAATTTTGTTTGATCCTTTCTGTAATTTAATTTATTCCTTTACTTTATTGACATTTTTTTATTTTTATCTCATAATACCCGTTTTACACTTTCAGTTACAAAAAAAAGCCTTTAAATTTTAGAAGAGTAATGATTTTTTTTAATCTACAGTTGTTTATAATTATTTTAAATTAAGACAAGGTAATAATGTCGAAAAATGGTTCTTATTTCAAGACAATTTGTATTTTAATAAAAAACATTAAATATTATTATTGGATTTTTACGGTGGTATTGTGTATTTTTCATATTTCTCTACTGCAGCAAAATTACCAGTTTGGGAAAATCGATTAAAGCAATATTTAATGTAGTAACTTCACTGCACATCGTAAATTCCATTGTGTTTCATAGAAAGAAAACGTACATAATAAAATTGCATTTCAACTTTTGCAAATGAAAATTACAATGAGGTTGCATATTTGTTTTTGGGTTTGTTACATCAATTTCTATAATATATTTTTATAATAACCATATGAATTTTATTTGTGTTACTATTCTTAAATTTATTTAGTCATAAAGCGTCATTCTATTGTTATTATGATTTATTTCCTTATTATATTTGTGACATAAATCACCTATATAAATAAATAAATATATATATTAACACAAAGCTCAACTTGTATGGAATAAGAGGAGTAGCCCATGATCTAATTGCTTCATACATCAAAAATAGGAAACAGTATGTACAGCTAAACGATTCTAAAAGTCAAATACATGAAAGCACTTGTGGAGTCCCTCAAGGAACTGTTCTTGGTCCTTTAATGTTTACCTTGTACATAAATGACCTATTTCAAGTGGATTCGGATGGACACATAATCTCATACAAGGATGATACATTTATCTATTACAAGCACACATCTTGGAACTGAGTGATAAATACAGCAGCTTCGAACTTTGCAAAAATAGTCCAGTGGTTTACAGCCAATAAACTATCAGTAAACTACAAAAAAACAACTTGCATAACATTTGAATGTTATGCAGTTAGTATCCCGAAACATAAAAAACTGACGATACCTAACTCTCTAGGAATGGATCCAAATGACACATCAACCTTAAATGAAATTCAAATAGTCAGTAACACCTGCTATCTTGGCCTAGAAATGACAATCATATGAAATTTGACATTCACATAAATAACATAATTAAAAAAATTAGATATATTGTATGTCTTCAGAATATTGGGACAGGTTCTTAATAAATTCTTCATAAAGAGTTTACCAATCTATTTGCCAATCTGTATGTAGTTACGGAATATCTATATGGGGAGGAACAACAGATAAAGCAATAAAACCTCTTGAAACTTTCAATAGAAAAATGTTGAAAATAATGTATAAAAAACAACCATCATTCCCTACTGAAGAACTTTATCAACTAAGTGGAACTCTTAATGTTCGTAAAACTCTTCACTAAAGAGTAATAGTGTACTATCAATCGCACAACTTACTAGTGCCTAGATCACGACAAAGATCGACAAGACCGAATCTTTTATATACAATGTGATTGCACTATCAAGGAACTTTCACCTTCAACCAATTACCAATGGATCTATGAAAGAAGATTATTGAGAATCGTAACCCTTTCTACAGATTTAACAGCCAAATTTCAATCTTTCTTAGTAAACTTTACAAATAACCTTAAGTTTTTTTTTTAAATCTTGAGCACAAGTCTGAAATTTTGAGTATACGTTCCTTTAACTATTCGAATACATGATCCATGGAGGTGCAACAGTTTAAAGGAATGCACCAAACATATAACATTTTTTTTCACGTTTTTTTTTTATTTTTTCGTGATTTTTGACTTATTTTCGTAAGATAAGTAATGAATCGTGGTGTAACAATAAATAAACAAACCAATGAAGTCAAGTTACAACAAAATATTTATTTCACCTACAACATTATATAACATTTGTCTTGTATAGTGTTCTTTATACATAGTACAAGTATTATGTATTAATGTTGAGTATTTGGTACTACGATTATACAACACACCACTTTTAAACATATGACATTTCATCACAGAAATTCAACATACGACAGTTCAACATACGACTTTTCAACGTACAATTATTTCAACACAAACATTTCATCACATGATCATTTCAACACGAACCGAAAACAATGCATTTAAATAAAATAATTGAAAATAACAATTATATATTATACTCGCAAAATAATACAAACATCTAACCTAACCAACCTAACCAAACCTGATTAATTTAACCTAACCCAACCTATCCTTATAACCTAATCTAACCTTATAACCTAACCTAAACTTATAACCTAACCTAACCTTTCAACCTAATTTAACCTAACTTAATCTATTTTGTTAAAATGTTTAATATATGTATTATGTTGAAATGGTCATTTGTTGAAAAATTTTATGATGAAATGTTTGTGAATTGAAATGTTTATGATGAAGTTATCTTGTGGTGAAAACATACTTGTGTTGAAAAGTTATGTGTTGAATAGTCGCGTCACCATGGTGAGTATTTAGCACTTATTTTAATACACTACAATTTATTTTGAATGTTTTGTATGAACAAATTCGTTAAAAATGAATTTAAATGGAAACTGCACGCTTAATAAGTATAATTGTATTTTCTTGAATTTTTCAATTTTTTTTTTCGCTCTGTAACTTTTTAAAGAACAAATAAATAATTGGGGCATGAGAAACATAGTTCAATAGTATATTGAACAATAGAGCACACACGTATTTGACTCAATTTCCCGACTTCAAACGATGTGCCAATAAAAAATATTCATTTTCAGTTGGTTGCACGTTTCGTTATTTTTTAAATAAGTTATATTTTAACTGCTTTCTAATGAAAGCACATCGTTCTACCACATCCAGAATTATTGTTTTTGTTCTCTAGAATACTGTTAAATTCGCCTCTTAAGCAGTTTTGGTACGCATCACACTATAATGGCTATGAATATCAGAATTTGAAAAAAGGAGTCATGCCACTTTGACTCTTTATAACTTCGTTCCTACTGAAAGCACATACTTATAACATTTTGCATTCGATTTAGTGCTCCAAATTCTACCATTTCGTTACCACTTCAAACATAAACAATCGATGCACCAAATTTGGCAAAGTAAAAATTAAAAAACAATAAGAGAGTCACGCTACAAATTTCTCAATTTTATTTGTGTATTATATGCAGATTTGTCCTAGAAATATTTAGGGTAGTCCTGGTTTTTGGATTTACATAATCTATGTAACATTTATAACCTAATTTTTCCTTAATATATGAACGAAAATGAAGTACCCGAATAAATAATGTCGAGTTCGCGAAAGTTCAAACTAATTGAGAATTGCCCACATATCAAGTAAAATTTAACTTATTTATGAAATTATATCTTAATTTATATTACTATATTTTAGTCAAATTCAAATCTATTTATGTAATATTTTATATTTTATGTTATATCTATTTAACTAATCAACAACTTTTCTATCCCACTCACAGACAAGTTTACTTAGAACTTACGTGAGAAATCCGTTTACAATAAATCAGGCTACATCACAGAAAATATGAACAGAAAAGAACATTGTACTACTGTTAACACAACATTCTGTATACTCTATTGTAAATTCGAATAAATAAATAAATAAAAAAAAAAAAAATAATGCAATTTTATTAAAATTATATGTTTAAAAATAAATATTTTTTAATCTTCTGAAGTTTTAAGAATGTAATGAATTTTGTAATTGAATTAAAAATATGAAGGTCAAATACGACAGTTATCGACCTCTTAACCCAGCAAATGAAAACTTATTCAGAATGATTGAAAAGCATTCATTTTTGAACTTTGAATTCTATTTCTTGACCTTTGTGAATACTTCCCTTATGTCAATCGTTTTAAATCCTCTTCCAAGAATTGAATAGCTTGTTTTTAAATGCTTCTCAATAATTTTGGAAAAAATTTACAGAGCCAATACTTCACTATGTAACCGAATGCTTCCTATGTTTACCAATACTTATTCAAAGAGTAAGAAAAAGGATTCAGAAGTATTCAAGTTTCAATGCATCTCAATCATTCTTCGTTTAATGGGAAGGAAACTTACTCGCAACAGTGCACAAATTTTAGGGTATGAATTATGGGGACCTAATGACAGTTATATTCTAAAGATTTTTAGCTTTGAATGTTAAAATTTTCAGTTTCTTTTATAAATGAATAAATAATGGATAACTTTTTCAGCGATTATTAAATATAACATTTTTATACTTTTGCATTTTTATTGTTGTTGTTGCATTGAATATTTAATAAAATATTTCACTGACATAGTAGAATTAAGTATATTTTGATTTGTAAGTATATCGATAATAAGTAATTAGTTTCCTGCAAAATTCAGTTATCAGTTAAGGATATTAACCTGTAGACTGCCAGAAAGTCTAAATATAGGCTCGACTCAAAGTATGACCTTTGTACAGTTGATACCTGATACAAGACTCAAGTTTAGGCATTTTTAAGTTTTGACATCTCAAATCCCATCAGTCTAAAGGTTAACAGTTTAATGACTAACCTATACACTGTAAAAAATCAAAATTAATTGAACAACGATGAGCATGGGCAAAAAAATTACCCACTTTCAACACAGTAAATTTACAATGAGGAACATTGTAACTTTCGAAATGTTAGTTTTCATATAATCTTGTATATTTGTCTTCAATTTGTAAAATTACAGTCCAATGTGGGCAAAAAAATTACCTAAATTCTTTTAATTATTTCCGATACGCAATGTTGTAATTTTACAACACAGTCTTGAACTTTAACCTCAATTCGGAAAAAAATTTCTTTAATAAATTTATTAAACAAATTTTATGTCCGAATTTTACTAGTGCGTAAATTTAATTTTGATTTTTCCACGAGGTCTGCATTAGAAAACTCCAATTTCAATAATTTGTTTTAACAAAACTAGTTCGAAGACCCAAAGTTACATTTCACTAATAAAATTAACGAAAACTGTTATACATTGTGAGTGTGCCTTCTTAAGGTTTGGTCCTTCAACCTTCAATTCCGTGAATTTCACTTACAATTTCATGCACAAATAACTTTTAAGTATTCAAATATTCTATTTTGGGAAGATATCAATACAGGTGTTCAACCAGTGAGAATATTGTATGCGGTACAATTAAGAGCAAATGTGCAACAAACATTTTATAATTCAAGAAATTCATTTATATTTTATAAATGTTTTTAAAAAACTTTTCGACCGTTTAACAGAAGTGAAGAAGATCTTGATATTTTTAGATCATTATAATTAAGTGGACGATCGAGAATGATTGTATACGATAATCCCAGCACTTCGTGCGCTACCACGCGGTGGGCGTTCGAAACTTCTGTTATCGACTAACAGTTGTGTATTCTGATTTGTTCACATAGAATACATTAGGACTACTTTAATCACAAATGTCAAACCCTTTTCCTGCGGTCAATAACATTTTTTATTGTTTATTAATTTGTTGCTGACGTTCGAGATTACTGAACAAATTTTTTATTTCGAAATGTGCTTATTGGAATGCGATTTTTCAACCCCTTTGTTGGTATTTTAATCGAATCATAGATGATGCGCTGCAAACAAAATATGGATTGACAGTATTCCTAATAATTAAGTGTATCTTGGAGTTAAATTCCTTTACATCGCAGTTACTTTGTATACAGAGTACAGTAGTCCTTCCCTTATTCTAATTTGTCCAGTCAGGCAAGATGGCGGCCTTCTTCCCTTATTCTAATTTTCCCCTCTCCCCCACTACTTAGATTTGTAGTCTCACTTCCGTCTCTTTTTCTTTTGTTGCAGATGCACCGTTATTTGCATTTAGAAAATCCAAACGTCAACACACGTCAGTGGGGAGAACGCATGAGGGGAAATATTAGAATAGGAGAAGAGAAAAAATTAGAATAAGGGAAATTAGAATAAGGGAAGGAGTACTGTATAACTTCTAGACCCACTCTGAGAATAGTAAAATCCCTAAGAAAAATGTAAAATTACATTAATCTTGTAAATTTACTGCTTCCAAAGTAGTAAAAATTACCACTTTCAGAGTAGTAAAATTACTGTTCTCAGAATAGTAATTATTACGACCTACTCTGAGAATAACAATTTTACAATTTTGTTGTAATATTACTATTGCAGTGGTACAATATCTAGCCAAATAGGAATTTTACATTTTTTCAAAGTTGTAATTATACACTTTTACTATTAAAACTGCGGTTTAATTTTACAACTTGCTAATAATTTTACACCTTCATTTTTTACAGTGTATATTTATTTATTATAACTTAAGCGGGTGTTAACAACTTTTACTACACTGTGATAGATGTTGATGCAATTTTACTACATGTTACGTTGGAAATAAATCAATTCACATTTAACGTATTAAAAGTACAATTTGACCAAAATTAAATTTTCAAAGTTAAGATCATGCAAATAAAAAAAATCCATGGTTTTCTAAAGTAAAAGTAAAAACGGTAAAAAAAGTCAGAATATTATTGCTATTTATATACTAATTGTATATCTGCAATGTAAATAAATAAATAACACCTTGTAATTTTACATATGGCTTTTACATTTACGTTACACCTAAATTGATTTATTTTCAACATGACACGTAGTAAAATTACAATAGGACCTCTCTTATTCTAATTAGTAAAGTTTTTCAAGATGGCGCCGACCTCTCTTGTTCTAATTTTCCCCTTACCACAACTTACAGTACTCCTTCCCTTATTCTAATTTTTTCTTTTCTCCTATTCAACAAAAGAAAAAGAGACAAAAGTGAGGCTACAAATCTAAGTAGTGGGGGAGAAAGGAAAATTAGAATAAGGGAAGAAAGCCGCCATCTTACCTGACTGGACAAATTAGAATAAGGTACTTTGCTTGCGAGCTTGTGATTCGTGGACAATAATTTTTCGTTGTCTTTTCGTGTGATAGTGGGAGAAGACTTGTGGGGGAACGGTTAGAATAAGAAAGGCAATTAGAATAAGAGAGGTTCGAATAAAAGAGGTCCTACTGTACATCGAAATTTTCTACAATGTACAAATAATCTAATATTGAAGACACTAATTATATACAAAAATACCATTTCAGATAAACATAATAATTTAGAATCAGTAAAGAATAACGTAATAATACAAAATGTAATCATATATGTACATACAAAACATCAATCTTTACAGATAAGTAACAAATCTTTGTTTTTTAAGAAATAAAGAGTAAGTCGCAGCGGTAACCTCAATTTGCATGCAGTTCCATGTTCTAGTTAATCTGAAGATTGTTGAGTTAAAACAGATATTGCATACACAATTTCTCTCCACTAGTACCCTACACGTATTAATATTTCAAATCGAAAACTATAAATTTATAACACCTAAGGTTCTTTATGGTATAGCAATGTAAATTTATTAAAATTAATATCTTTTTTAATCCTTTTTAGTTGCGAATAACATACAATTTCATAACACGCCAATTTTCAAGAATTATTGTACAGTATTATCTGATAAATTTTCAAATCATTATAAAATATGTACCTTTAAGTATGTATTTCTTTTTAGTTATTTGTGCAACCTTTAAAATTTGTACATTAATGAGAAAAAGACCCTGAAATAATATTTATGAATATTTCGCTTTATAAAATGTGATAATGGTGATAATAATGAATAATAACCACAGAGTACCTTGTAAATTTCATATAAATGTCGTATAGTACTCGCACTATGTTACGGAAACACTATTTGAAAATATTTGCGATTTGTATGAAAATTGACTTGGTTGTGATGAGATTTTTATGTAATTTCTATAAAATTTCAACTCAAAACATTCATGATTGTATGCTCATAAAACTACCTATGAAACTATTTTCTTTCATGTAATAAAACTTTACATATTCCGTACGATACTTGTATGATTAATAGATGTATATAATAAAAAGGAATAGGCATGAATACCATCTTCAAAATTTCTTGTCGACTGCTTGATGAATATTTATAGAAAATTCTTATGAAGAATTTTAAAGGTTTCTCGGTGTGACGGTCTATCGAATAAAGACTATATAGTTTTTAGAAAACGTTTCGGCAACCAATGTGTGCCTTCTTCAGTTTATTATTAAATATGTGAAAAACATAAAAAGTTTTGCCTTATAGTTGTAAATGGCAGCTAATCCGGTGCAAAAAATTGGTGATTGTCATATGGATAAATGTTGCGAAAGTTCAAGATATTATATCCACTGATTTTACTCATTTTTGCATGCGAATTGTGCGAAAGGTTAAGATGTATATAATGTATATGATATTATATGTTTTTACATATTTACGACAAATATAAGGCACTTGTTTCAATTTCTCATGAGATTCTCATAAGAATCCTACTTAAAATTTTTCGCAGGAATGACAGTGACCAAATTTGTAACATGTCATAACAGTTGGGTACTTGACAATAAAAATAGTTATAAATTAAAAATACAACATTTATTGCTGATTTTAAAATAATATTTTATGTTTAAGAGTTATAAATCCAACAAATAGTTGTATGTACACAGATTTTCAACGATCAGAAAATAACAAAGGATCTGATGTATGTAACATAATGTTCCAAATGACAGAAAAGAAGTCGTGACAGCTGTACATAAAATTGTTCAAGTGACAGTTCAGTTACGACACAAAGGATCTCTGTTTAATATTAAATCGAAGAGATGAATGTATAATCATTGTCTTATATTATTGTGACATACTTCTGTTATAATATGATATATATCAAAGCAATGAAGTTTCGAAACTGAGTAAAAAACCAAGTGCAAGGGCTGAGACAGGAAGAGATACGGATGTGGTTAATAAAAAAAAGTAGCTTTACCTTTTTCGTCGACTTTGGCTAACGAAATTGGGTGAAAGACAATTGGTGACGGACGTAAAATTTAGCTTGGTTCGAGAGGAGCAGGACGACTCATCGTGGAAAGTTAGCCTAAAAATCCCTCCGTATCTGGCGTCGCGGTAGCCCCACGGTTCGCGGCATCGAAAATCTCCGCGGAGATGTAGCTCAGTTCTCGAAGCCGTCACCGAGGAACATAACCCACATAACTCCTGGTGGGTTTTTTACTCGAGGTTGAGGAAAAATCGTGAATTTAGGCGTATCCCGAGAAGCCGATTTGACAGCGAACCGAAGTCGAACGTCGCCGACGCCATCTTGAATCGAGCTGGAAACTTCGTGGAACCGAAAAAAAAGAGAGAGACGGCAAAGAGAATCCGACAGACGTAATATACGTATGTATGTAACGTATGCACATACGGGTGAAAGCAAGAGATATCGGACGTAAAAGTATATTCAAGATTTTCCGAGGCCTTCCTTCCGATTTTGGCCCGGCAATGGTCTTTTTCCGCCCGCGCAGATTACCGACGTGTCGAAACGCGAAACACTTCCGCAACGGCTCGCGCTGCAAGATCGAACGTGACTCAGGCCCGCGCGAATGTTTTTCTCCTGACACACGTGTTTTATCTATTCTTGGCCTATGTATATACATGTGCCAATCTGCATACGAATAAATATTGAGGTGACGGGAGTTTTAAGTTGTAACTCGTTGTATAAACCTGTACTCAACTCGTAATGCTATTTTTTTTTTAAATTTCAAATTAATTTGCATTTCTTCCCGGCTTTCGTTCGGTTGACTAGTTCAACGGCCTCAATTTTTTTAAATTTCGAGTTTTTTTATTGGAAACCCAGCAATCGAAAAAGGAAGGAAAGTGGTTACAGAAGGCTTAAAATAAGTTTAATTGAATTCGTAATTTGTCCAAATTCAACATTTTTGAAACTAAAAATAGTGTTCTAAAACACTTAATCCCATGGAATTTAAACAATGTAATTCATATTAATCCAGAAGAATCTGCTTGGATTAAAAAATGGTAGTGTCGGAATTGTAATAAATAAAAAATGGTGAATTTGCACCAATCTCTGCGAATCGAATTTAAACGTTTTGAATTCATGCTATAGGAAAACCGAATCATCCGCATATAGGAAATTTGAATTTTGAATCCATGCGAATTTGAGTATGTGTCTCGCAGGTTATGAAACTAGCCCCCCCTATTCCAGCCTCTACTCCCGTTCTATAGTCTTAATAATATGCACACGCATTTCAGTTCGAGGTCCAGAAAATTTATAGATTTGCCAAAATAAATGCAGAACATGAATCCGAAGCGACCTTAACGATGCTGAAATTAATTAACGAGTTATAAAATAAGGGGTGAAAGAAGTAGGGGCTAGAATAGGGGGCCAGCTTCAGCTTCATTTGCATGTTGTGAATCCATTCTAATTCGATATTACGTAAAGCTTTTCAATTCGTAATTTACATAAGCCAACAAAACGAAGCCAATATCCATACCCAGAAACAATCCAAATCTCGCCGTAGAATTATTCCATCACTCATTCAGAAAGTTTTTTTGACGGAGCAAAATGCTTGTTCACACTTTGGCAAGAACCATCCCTGTCGAAAAAATCACATTGAAAAGGAATGACTTTCATTCCGTCTTAATCCGTTTCATGCCGTAATCTGTCCCCTATCCAGTCCTGGCCATTCCTGTCGGAATTCGTTAGGATTGAACTCACGGAATGAAACGGATTGCAAATATGATTCGAAATGACTCAGGATTCGTTTGGATCGAAATCGAGGAATGGAACGGTTTATATTTGTGTCTCGGAATGACTGAGGATGAAAACGGATATAATCTTCCGGTATGGTATGGCTTGAAACGGAATGACAAAGTGACCCGGATTAAATTCGGATTAAACAGGGGACAGATTCCGGATAGTCTCGGATAGCACCGGTTTCGGTCGGATTAAATTCCTATCCGGAACTTTCGCCAGGGATATTAAAGCGTTGTTCATCAACTTTAAAATACTATTTTAGTCATTTCGTACGATTTTTTTCAATAAGTTATTGAGTTTTCGTCAAGGCACGATTATGATTTTCGTTTTTTGCAACTTTTAGGTTAGGATATCTCAAAAACTTCAATTCTGCACTGTAAAAAAAAATCGTGTAAAATTACAATCGAGAATGGACTCAAAAATTACCCACTTTCAACGCAGTGAATTTACTATGTGGAACACAGTAACTTTCCCTAAATCTTGTAATATATTACTCGTTTGTAAAATTACCACGTCCAACGTAGGCTCGAAAAATTACCTACGTTTGACGTAGTAAAAGTACAACAGTCTAGTATTTTCCCTATGCTCGACTCGACGTCGTAAATTTACAATGCGGCGGTAAACCTCTAACCTCACTTCGGTAAAATTTCAACGCTCAACGTAGTGTTATTACCAAATTTCTATGATTGAAATTACCATTGCATTGTAAATTTCATTTTCATTTTTTACAGTGTGCGGCCAATTTTGGATTCAGCACAACAAAAACCTTCAGAAAAGTATAGTCCGATTTCTGGGTATAAATTTTGTTCTGTGTTATTATTAATACCATAGGTCTGACCGAATTGTTCAATTTGGTCAGTTCGGCAAAGAAAAACAACACTATACTTTTTCATCAAATGTCGACTTTTCAGACCTCACAAAATGTAATAAAATAGTACATTGCGATACGAGTGGGTAAACACTCCTGAGAAGCCGATTCGCTCGCTTCACTCGCTTGGCTCGGGCGACAACTTTCGCACTCAACTGAAAATCACCTGATCACGCATTAGTATCGCATACTATTTTTTGAGACGAGTTGCGTGAAATTCGGTTCATTAATAGTATATTTTGTGCGTAAAGTTCGGAAATAACTTACCTTAAAACAAGAAATGGGGCATTAGGCGGACGGCGGGGCTGTACGGGAGGGTTCGAGGGGGCGGAGCTCATCCCCAGCGTGCGTAAAAGTGGTGCTTTATGCACGCATTTCATGCATGAGAAGCCGAACTTCACGCACGCCTTACAAAATTAGTAGTTTTCGATACAAGTGGAAAAAAGTGTTTTCGAACGAATGTGAGGGTTGTGGCACGAACCGAAGGCGAGTACTGCAAGCACGTTCGTCCAAAAAACATTTTTCCACACGTGTCGAAATATATTTTTTGTTACAAGTGTGTGTAAAATGCGAAAGAAAAATGTCAAAAGTGTGAAAAATAGCATTTTGCCCACGCTGTAACAAAATAGTATATTATGCTTCAAGGGAAGAAAGCGCGCGATTTCGAGTGGGGGGAGCATTGCAGAAGCGTTACTTAAGCGTGACTGCAAGAGTTCCAAAGGAGTTTGAAAAGCATTAAATCCGGTTGGAGAAGTGTGTCAAAAGAGTTAACAAAGAATAAATTGGCACAAAAAACGCTTAACGTATTCCTCGATTTTTGCCATGGGACATAAAGAGTTTGTTAAGCATATACCATAAGCGTGAATTTAGACATTTTGTATTCTTACATTTTGATCCAATCAATTCTGATTTACTGTCAACAGGAAAAAAACGCAACATAAAAAGACAAAGAATTGCACATATTGCATTATAAAACGTGAATAGAACATCAATTCCATTAGCATTAGAAAATAAAGCAAGTGAATACACGCATTTTATACTATCGACATAACAATTTCATTTTAATCTTCCTTTGTAACAAATATTGAATCAAAATCTTTTCGAAAATCGTAACATTTCGAATTAAATTTATGCAGTTCAATCTGACATCGCAAATTTTTATTCACCTAGAATTTGTACTGAATTAGATCTCATTTTATTTCAAAATGGCGGACCTGCTTATCTAAAGAAATATAATGTTTCTTATAAAGAGAGTGGTTGAATATAACAATCTTCAACTACTCTCCTTATGAAAATGACTAACGAGTGATGAATTCTAATTATAATTTATGCTCTTTATAATGTAACATTGTTTAAACCAAAATAAATAATGATAAACTCATGATAAATATTTTATTTTTTATTTATTGCGTTTCTAACAATTAATTGATAAATAAAATAAATATAATTTAGAAATAGCGGAAATAATATGTGATTGACATAACGATTAAGTGTCTTTTCTTATGGCAATTACGACTATAATATACTTACAAATACGTTATTGAAAAAAGCAATTGCAATTACAATTAAACAAAGGCAAATCAAACATAAAAGATCACAGAAACACATGTTTTTCACTCTATACCAACTGGGTATGGCGTAACAAAGGCCCATACATGGGCACCGTGTTGTTTGTTATTGGAGTTTGTTTGTAGTTTGTGTAGTACTTTATCTAGCTGAATAAGCTGTGAGAAGTAGGGAAAATTGAAAAAAAAAAATTAATGTCGAATATAATAAAAAATACTATTGATTCAGCCCGATTCAATTAAAATTTTGTTGTTAATAATTCTAGTTAGAAATACAAATAAATTATAAGTATTAATCTCGGGTTGCTCATTATTGGTTTTGGTCTAAAAACGTTAAATTAGTATGGATTGTCGAAATAACACATTTTTAGATATTTTGTTCACCATATTAAAATTATAGAAGACTTAATTCAGAACAAATTCAGGGTGAAAGTTCATCTGCTAAAGATAATCTGAATTAAATTTCGTCGATAAAAGGTCTGATTTTAGGATAATAAGATGAGCCAATCGATGTGAAATATTTATTATTTCAACAAATAATATTATTGACAACATTTGCCTAAAATACATAGTCATAAAGAATTTATATATGACAACATCAAGAAGTTTCGAATTAAATAATCCAATTTTCTAAAATCTGCCTTATGATGTGTATTGTGCATTCGGTTTTTAATATGAACTCTGATTTTCTTAGATTTATCAATTGATAATTCATGAACAGAATGCCGCTAACATTTTATAAATTAGTAGCATTGCCAATTGAAATGTGAACAATACAAAAATAAAAATAAATTCAATATTATGCAAAATCTATTTCTTATCCACTAGAAACGGCCCGTAATAAAAAAGTTGTACAGGTAATGATTATTCCTCCTATTGCACACAATTCTGCATGCAAAGTAGAAACAGCTCTGCGTTAAATAGTTTTTCAATTTTTCTTGGTAGCAGAAGTTAAATTTTGAGTTCCGCATTTAAGTTTAGCATTTTTTACTACATCGCCTACCAGTGAATGGGTTAGTGTATTAATTCAACATTTAGAATTTGAAAAAATGTTATGTTCGATACTGTTTCAGACTGAAATTATCAATGTAATACGTTTCAAATCTGGTAAAAGGATTGTATATGATACTTTATGTGTATACATTTTTCGAATTGCCGTAATGCGTTGACTAATTGGTACAACTTCCGTTGCAGTATATTTAATTTTTGATAAAAACAGACTATATTAATTCGTTGAATGAAATTGCCTTGAAAGTAAATAGTTTTTCTTTTTGTCGATAGTTGGAATTGTGACACTTGCTACTCTCCTTTCTTTCTCACTAGGATGATGTATTTCTGTGTTTATATTAGCAATAATAGCTATACGATTGCGTAATTAGTCACATAAAAACGAAAATTGGCTTCCCACTAAATAGTAAATAAACGAACCACAAACAGACTTACATAACTCACATATTGCCTTTTGCTCTCCTGAAGGTGGAACAAAGTTCCGAAACGGCGAGGCGCAATTTTATGTGTTAAATTCGCTTTTCTGAGGCATTTAATTTTTAACAAAATCTATATTTGTAGGTCAAAGCCGCTCTTAATTACTTGGCTTTTTAGTTGGGAAGAAAATTCGATATAGTTAACGCCGTAAGATTATAAACTTCTGATAAATATGACTATTTAAAACGGATGTTGACTGTATTCTCTTCTTTTTCAATATAAACATTTTCTATATTGCACCTTTTCTCCCTTTTTTCCCTAGCAAGGATTTTTGTTTTATCGTAATCGAATTCGTATCCCGGTACATTTCTATAGCTTATAGTTAAGTCTATGTGTTGTTCTTTGTTGTTTGTTAAAAAGTTCTTTTTGTGTTCTTTTAATAGAACCTCTAAAGTTTGTAGGTTTTTCCGATTTAAGACTTATCACATAGCATAAATGGTATTTTGCAGATTACATCTCCTTATTTTTCCAGTGGTAACTTATCTTTTCCAGATCTGATTTGTGCGATATTAGTGTTAAAGTGGGTAGAAATTAAGTTTATTGGCATTTTGCAATTGAAGGCCCGGAAACGAAAAAGGCATATAATTTTGCAAATATAAAATAATGAAGTTCATATATATTTTCTCTAATAGTAATAGGTATACATTAATCATCAGTTCCACTTTTTCTTGTTGATTTGTTTTCTTGCACGGTTTCATTTTTTTTGTTTGGCCCTTTTTCTGTAACACCTTTTCCGTTCTTTTTCTTATTTTTTTTAACGCTTTTCTAAGATTTTCTTCTTGCAAAATAATTATTTAAAGAAAAACAGAGCGCTGTGAAGCGGTCCACGCGGGGCGATGCTGAAAATTATTGCATCGCCGCGGGACGAATAATTAAAAGATTCGTAACTTTTTAACGGTTCAGTATTTTGACTTTAAACTTTCCAAAAAACTTATTTATACCTTTCTGAATAACTTTCTCACTGGAAGTATTTAGTTGCCGAAAATTCGCTAGACTTCCGAACCTTACAAACTATCAATGCACGATTTTTACATAGCCGTAAATAAACATTTTTATTATTTTTTTTTTGTTTTGAAAACACTAATAATTTTTTTTTAACATCACCGACAGTTTTTAAACACTATAAGGTATAACGCCTGAAAATTTCGTTAAAAAATTCGAACAACTGATTTAATTACAGCGAGTTGAACACAAACATCACGGGTAAATTTAAATTAAAAAATAATCCGGATTTTGGGTATATTTAGAAAACGGAACAAGTTAGAACATTTTGCTCACTACAAAAAAGTTGCGCAATGAACTTTTCTACAATATGGCGTTTAAAAAATATTGAATTTCAAAACTTTACAAATAACAGGCCAGGGGCCATCTCCGCGGCTCGAAAAAAGATGATATGCCCTTTTCGTTTCCGGGCCCCCAATTACTTTCATCTTCTCAAAACTTTTCAATACTGGTAACGGAACTGACTTAATGTAATAAAAAGGATTCGAAATTTTTGTATTAATATATCTGAATACCGTGTTTTACCAGGTAAGATAAAATAATACGTTAAAATGTCTTATTATTGGATTTATTTTAATGTCATTAATTTTTCAGCTAATATAGAAGTAAAATATTTTTTTAGGTCAAGCCACCGAGGATTAATTAATTAGGCCGCACCTTTTCAAGAAAGACCATTAATCGATTAATACCTGCATCTACAATATAATTCTGTTAAGTTTCTAGAAGCAGTATAATAATAAACTGTAAAAAGAATCTTTAGAATATTTGATTCCAAAGGATTTCTAAAATTCACACGCGGAATCTGAAGTAGCAGTAATTCATATTCTCAATTAAATATTATTTATTGTTACTGCTAACTCCAAATATAGAAAAAATGTAGGTGAATGTCTATAGTTAACGGTTTAAAAATGAAATTAAATAAATATTGCTATAACTTTCTCTTATCCACATTTATTGTTTCAATAATTAGTAAACAAAATTTAGTTTTATATTAGTTTTTATTTATTTTTTAATTCGTTTATGTCTAAGTTGTTCTTGAAATTATGTGTTGATATAGGTCGATATTTCCTCGTGTAGTATGAATCATCAAACATTCGTAATATTTCAAACTATTTCCTCCTATCAAAGTAATCGTTTGTTAAAATAAAATTAAAACAGAGTTTTTCCGTATACAGATTTATTATACCGTGTATAACTCCATTATTATTTATAACAAGAAATCATTATTGCATAAAATTATTAAATGTATCATATACTTTTTACATTTCAAATATACCCTGATAAGCGCATAAAAAGTCGTTTGCTAACGCTTTTACGTATGACGTATCACGTCTTATCACTCGTGACTTACCAAAAGGACTTTGCACTTGAGCAAAAAATTTTTGTTACAGTATAAAATTGATTACGACATCGACTCGATTCATAAACAGTCGATATCAGTAATTCATTCATTATAAAAAACAATTTTATTTTTTTTTATTTCAAAACGATATAGGGTTCCACGATGAACATTCTTTGAATATTTCTTTCTTTGTAATATATAAACAAATATATGTCAGCATTAATTGTTACTGGTATAAACTTTAAGATAATTTTATTATTTTTATTGCATGTAAGTTCTGTTTTCAGAATTATGAGATATCATAAAATTGAATAGAATCAAATCATTCAATTCGTAGCATTGTTAAAAACAAATTCTAATGAATGCTTCAGACAAACTAATGTTTGTGTAAATTAATCAGTCACGGTGATTTTTATGTATTATTTTTTAAATCTCACATAACAACACCCTGTTACAACGTTTATTTTACCTAACTGGAATGATTAAATTTAAAAGCAGAATGTTATACAAAATTCATTTTAACATCAGTCAAATACCAATGAAATTTTTTTATATTATACGAATGGAAACATCGACTAGTAATTTTCACATTCGTAGAAATCGATAAGTTTGCCCTAGATATGTACACAGAATACAACTTTTCAAGCAGCGAGATTTCACTCCTATGACAATTACAATTACTCTCATTAGAGGTCAGTATTTCACAAGTTTCGAATATGACGGTTGCGAATGGCGTATACTTGCTGACGAATCTTTCTCCCTAAGGCGCAAAGTCCATAGAACTCGATAAGTGTTTCACTTATGAAAAAACTGAAAATTAAGATTAAACGCACACTAACTACTTTTATTTTTCTATATTTATACATTTATAAAATGTAAGAACGAGGATGGGCCCTTCATTCTTAAAGGTATATTCGTAAAAAGTGATATAATACAACGCGTAATGTTTCATTGAAAAATAAATTTTGTTAACTACCCAGATAGTTTTAATATACATTATTTTTCAATGATTTATAAGATCATAAAATTTTATTTGATTTATTTTAGTAATTTATAACAATTTTAGAGACCAAATTATCAACGTCAAATTTTAAATATGAATTATTTAAAAATGATATAAATAAAAAATAGGCTTAAATTTACAAATGTTTATTAACAGCTGTATTGATATGCCATTAATACAAGGCAGTGAAACGCTTTATGCGCCGATTTTGACAAAGTTCTAAGTAAGGCCCACACTTTTGTCAAAATTTTGTTCCCTTATTTAGCGAAGAATACAAGACACAAAATTTGGAATTTAAAGACATATTTTTTCATGACGGATATAATAAATAAAAATGAATTTCCAGAAAACTGACTTACGCTAACTTCTGGGTGTTAGGCTCCGCCCCCCCAGACCCCCCTTTTTATACTAACCTACCCTCCAACCACCCATTTGGTGTCTCTGTAACCATTATATATAAACCAATATAATATATGCTAAATGTGCCCAAATCCTCGTTAAGCACTTCCAACACTTATTTTCAAGCTTAGCATTAATACTACGAAAAAAATGTATACAACCGTTTTTGTAGAGAATTTTGTGCTCTACATTTTTTGTTGGAAACATTTTTTCGTCAGATTAATGTGTTTCAAAATAAATGCAAAAACTGAAAAAAAAACACGTTTTTGGCTATTTTTTCAAGATAGCGACTTCAGTACGTCCGACCGCCATTTTTGTTGTCATACTCGTAATCAGGTGATCAAAATACGTTAAAAATGTCTTGCCCAATATTTTTTTGCGAGGATGTGCCTCTTCCGAAGGTTTATTTTTTTAGTTAGTTTTAAATATTAGTGTAGATAAACATCCAGAGAATTTCTTATATAATATCAAAATTTTTTTAAGCAGTATTGAGACACTTGAAATACTTATCAAAATGTTTAAATAAAATTGTATACTTTGAAATGTTTATTTGGACCGGTCTTTCTCATGGTTTAGCGTTTTTTTTCTCTAAATACAATTAAACAAAAATGTCATTTATATATGATTTTGCACACATATAATACAAAAACATTATTTTTTCAGGACGTATTTTTTACAAATATGGAGTTTTCGATACAATATCGTGCTTTGAATGAGCTCCAATTTATTAGAAACGTGCACTCTATAGTTGTACTTAAAATATACACTGATATATATTGGCCACTATATTGAACTTTTTTTTTTCAAAATTAATATATACAAATAATTTTTTTTCTTGAAAACTAAAGACTTTAATGTAACAATTTTCCAAAAACAGTTACATTTTAGAATGAGTCGAAAAGCACACTCGAGTTTTTCAGAATGTATTATGGAAAAATTGAAATTTTGAATATAATTATTTGAAAAATCTGTAAAAAATTTGAACGTAATCTTTAATCAATTCCCATTTTTGGGAGTCAAGAAAAATGATTTATTGTCTTGAAAACTAGACTTCCAAGAAAATTTCCTTAAAACAAAAATGTCTTAGAATTGGTTAAAGAACACTCTGATTTTTTTTTCAGATTTTTTAAATGACTTTTTATAGAATTTCGGTTTTTAACATTTTTCAAAAATAAAAAAATGTAACAATGATTTCTGAAAAGATTTTCAAAGCTTTTAAATAGAAGTATCGAGTGCACCGTTCCAATATATTGTGCTCACTAAAAGTTGGATACTGCATCGAAAAGTTCGATATTTGTCAAAAATGCATCCTGAAAAAACAACGTTCTTTACTATATATGTCAAAATCGGCCGGGGAACAGAGTTCCGAAAATCAACACATCTCTCTCGAATGGCCAAAATTTCGATGTAGCCGGGCTCCAGTGTGATTTTCTTCACATCGTATTTGAAAATTTGGCAAAAAGAAAGCAAATTAAAATATCTTGAACTCACGCAATATCGACATTTTAGCCATTCGGGGATTTGATTTTCAGAACTTTGTTCCTTGGCCTCAAAATCATATCTATATTTCATTTTTTTTACATTTTCTCACCATCTTTCGAATGATCGGATTTTTTTCGAAATTGAAAATAAGCATTGAATTTAGAGTAAATTTTCAGTGCATTTATCCATTAATGGGTTAACTTGATGCATCCTCTTTCGATGTTGAATTTAAAATCAATCTCTCACAATGTTTTAACATAAAAGTCTCAAAATGTCTCAAACTGAATAGATGATTTTTTGGTGATATAAACTTTTATTATTTACGATAAAATATGTTCGAAATTACGTTGGAAAATTGGCAAAAATTCAATATTCTTACTAAATATAAATACCAAAAGAGTATTCTTTCTTCAAGTACGGAACAAATTGGAAATACTTTTTTGGACACAACACTTAACGGCACTCTCAAATACAGGTTTACAGAACATCTGTTGGCTACGAAAAGTCTACTACTAATAACTTGACAGTCTACATCTTGTCTGCTACCGAATATCGTAATATCTCAGTACCTCAACCTGTATATCTCTCCCCTACCAATTATAATTATGAACGTAATATGAAAATACAAATAAGGTGCCCCTCGTTCAATAGAGTAAGGACTATAAGATCCCCCAACAATATTTATCTTGTTTATTCATATTAGGGTCATGTCCTTTGCGTGCGGGAATTACTTTTGGTTACGTCCCATTACAGAATTTTTTATTAAAGGTTAATTTTGTTCAAACATTAAAAAATAATGCTATGAAGAAGAAAAGGATAAGGAGAGGACAATATAAATGTAGTAAATTTACAATAAATAAGTATACAGTAATCTAAATTTAATTTTCGTAGCGATAACAAAAACTGAATGCTTGTATTATATAGAAATATTATCACATTTTAAACAACAGAGCTATCTACTATCCTTGTAAAATCAGATTAGCAGTTCAATATCGCATTCGGTCATTGCTCTTTTGTTTTCTTAGACCACTGTCGTGAATAATTTTGCCATAGTAATCTCTTTAATTATATTTTATATTGTACGTTGTACAATGTAGATTGTGTACTTTTTAAAATTATTTCATATTATATACTCAACGTATCTAGCCAGAAAAATAAAAATGAGTTCAGTATGATTGCAAGGAAATGCGATCTATAATGGGCTCTAAAAGAAATTAGATGTGCCACTTTCTGAGTTTCTTCTGAGCGAGAGTTAATAAAAATTTTGTAATGAACATCAAGTTCGAAAAACCCTCATAATTTGACGAATATGACCTCTTATATAGAGCACATCATGAGATCATTCGAAACTCTTTTTTATGTTTGTTAGCTGGGTCACTATTTATGAATTAAAATAGCGCGCAATCAGAAGAGTTAAACCGATTAGAAGAGCTGAAAGTATATTATCTACGCTGTACTCATGTGTATAGGTGTATTAATACATTTAATTATTCAAAAACAAACTTATCGTTGCATAAATTCTAAAATATACCTACTCTCTACACAAGAAGTCATGAATGTAATATTTGATATAACGAACGTTAAATAATCATAAGTGTTAAAATTGACCTGAAATTTAATGCACAGACCTTTGTACAGTACGTTAATAATAATTTTTTATTATACATAATTACCGACAAACTAAAAGGTTTTTTTTTAAGCTTAACACGTTAAGTTTCATTAACATTTCAGCATAGTTTCGTACCAATTTTTGTAATAGCGCATTGATGAAAAATATTTCTCTTCACACTAAATGTTACTAATATTCTATCGCATTTTGAATATATTCGACAGTAGGGGAGAGTCGAGTAGCCCCGGCCACCTAAACATTTTATGCAATAACTTGAAAAATAATGCATGCAAAAAAGTTATCAAAAGATAGAAATATTCTTTTGTACCAACAAAGATATAACTCAAACAAATTTACTTGCAAAAATCGATTTTTTTCGTCAGTATAGCTAATTGATTTATATAACAATTTTTCTTACTTTCGAACTTGTGTCGGGTAGCCTCGGCCCCACAGAAAAGACACATAATTAGTATAACTTATAAACATTTAACCCAATTTATTTTTAAATCACGATTATGATCATAAACAGTATATAAGATTGGTATTTTTTATTTATTCATCGTGTTCTTGTATGTTTTTTATTCAAATTTTTTTTTAAATCACAATCGTCCGAAATTTATAAATTATAAAATATAAAAACAAATACTTACCACCAATAACAGTTTGCACTGGTTTGGAAACTGAGATCCGTGAAATTATCGTTAACGAAATCTGCGTAAGCGGTACAAACATAGGTTTTGTCATAAACAAGTCAGAATGTAGGAAAAATGTGACCCAAATGTCAGCATTAACTTCAGACAATTGAATTATTATCAGAATAATGAAAATGTATTCTAATTAGCACAAATATTACAAGATTTTAACTGGCCGGGGCTACCCGAAAGTCATATCTGTGCAAATCGAGAAGAAAATACAATGTTAATAGTAAAATATTTGAATCGGTCCATGCAAAAAGGGCACTAAGTCCATATAGATAATTGTTGGGAAAACGCAAAAAACTGATTTACTTTTCTTGCAGAATGAAAAATAAAAATATTATTTAATAGAAATGTTGCTTTTATGCACTTACAATGGTACAAATATCGTTCTATACTTAAAGTTAAAGAGGATTTTTATTAATTATAAAAAATATCAGTGGACTTAGGTCCCTTTTTGCATGAATCACGAGTAAGATGAAAAAAAAGTAGTAATTTTATAACGCAGCTAACTAATTTATTTGTAAAAGTATAATACAATGTATAATTACATTTTGCGGTGTATTAAGAACTAAATTCATTATCTTTTTCATCAGTAACAGTAGGCCATTATATCAGGGAATTGTAGAAACCCTAGATATAATATGAAATACGCACGAATAGTAAGAGACCGACGTTAAATTACAATAGTTCCGAAAGATTATTGTTATTTGTAAATACAGTAAGTATGTGTGTAATAATCAGTAAACAAATCTCTCTTAATACGAATAAGTTTGAATTATTCATATTTAATATTTCAATACTAAACATTGTGGTAACATGATTTTCGAATATGTTAACATAACTATATTTACCAATATGGATAGTATACAAAACTGGTACTGTATTAGTTGTTCGCCAGTGTAGTTGCAGCTATTATATAATAGTATTAGATTATATATTTATATATTTCTTATAGTATACAACTACAACGCGTATCCTACAATATATCTTGACAATTTATAGTGGTAAAATATACGACATGTATTTATTGGCACATATTTTACCGCAATAAGTACCTAGTATTAAATACTATCTTTTACTACATTTTTTTCTCAGTGTAAATAATACCCGATATAAAAAATGTCACTTCCAATTTATGCAAAAAGGGACCTAAGTCCTGGACTTAGGGCCCTTTTTGCATAAATCGGACATCAGGAAATGAAGACTAATAATTTAAATAAGTGCCAAATGATAGATTGGAGCCTAAAAAGTAAGAATTCATCATTATCTCAATTTACCCAAAAATGGACTTAGTGCCCTTTTTGCATGGACCGATTCATTTAATGTATAAAAAATAGAAAGTAAAGCTCTTCAGACGTAGAATCGATGTTGCCAAACACTTTATGAATATTTAGTACCGGGTTTTAAATATTTTCAATTAAAAATGACTGAAATGCTGAAAGAGATTTCATTTGTTCGGTTTGTAAAATCGAAATACTAATTGATTTACTTAAAATAAGGCGGAATATCTTCATATTTTGAAATTTACTGTTTCGAATAATGGTACAAAAGATAAGTGAAGCAGTATTCGTATAAACTATTTAGATACTTCACAATAGGTAGTGACCAGAGCTACCCGACTATCCCCTATGTAAGCAGGAAAATAATGTTTGTACGCGTTTTCTATAGTTTTAAAACATACAAAATTGTCATGCGGAATATAAATCCAACAATTTATATTCCGAAACATAAAACATAGTCTAATACCAAATTTCATAAAAATTGATGAACATTTTATACTACATTTAACCGTTTTTAGATTTTTTTCTTACGCTGAATTGACTTGAACTTTATCATTGGGAGTATAATTTTTTTCTGACCCACTAAATTCGATATAATAACACTGGACTAAAAAACACAATTGGGTAACTCAGAATGTGAAATTATATAATTAGAAAAAAATAAAACAAATTTAAAAATTGATATCTTGAAAACATATTCGTATATTTATTAACATTTATTCTAGTAGAGAATATCATTTAAAAATGTGAAAATATGACAGTATATTCCTCGATGATGTGTAAGAACTTTTTATTCTTAGCATTTTTTAAAAAAAGCTCAACAATTTTTATGTTGCCATTTTGAAGTCGTTCCAATGCAGCAGTAAAATTTGTTCTTAAAACTCAAATATTTTATCCATCTTTGTCCACAATTTCAATAGAATCCCATTGTTCTCATAGCGTGAAAAACATTCATAAGGCTAAATATTTCTGAATTTGTTGTCAATTTTCCAGAATTTTTTTGTATTATTTTGTATTATTTTCTATACAAATTTCTTGAATTCCTGTTGGCTGAAACTCAGAATCTTGAAGAGCGATCTGGACAATAGTAGGAAAAGTATTTCAATTCGTTTTTGATACGAAATACTTCAGTGAAATTGAAGCAAAAAAATGCGTTAACGGGTTAAAAAGTGTTGTTAACCCATTAACGCTCAGCAGACGGACGAATTTTCAGCGTTAGTTTGAACATCGATAATTTGTATATAAATACCTTTAGAAAAATATGAGCTCTACATGTTTCTGCCGTAAAATTGTATGCTCTTTCAGAATTGTTCAATAAAATTTCGATAAAATGAACCGCAAAAAAGTTATACACGTTTTTCTGTTAAAAACATGGTTTTTTACGTTTTGTTTTTCACAAAAACATCACTTATACCTGGAAATGGCGTTGGGAACATATCTAAGTTGAAAATATCGCGTCCATGGACCTGCCGGATTAAAATGTACCATATCTGTAATCATAATTCAAGATGGCAGTTTTCAAAATGGGGCCTAGAAGCTCAAAATTCTTTTTAAAACTTAACCATTTTTTTCTTAAAAACTATAGTCTTTAAAGAAAATGTTCTAAGAACAACAATGTTTTGGAATGAGTCAAAGAATACTCTCAAATTTTATCAGCATGCTATAATACACTGCTTGATTTTTCAAAAATCGAAAAATCGAAATTTTGAAAGTTATTTTAAAAATTTGATTACGTTCTTGAAATAGTTCTAAAATATTTTTATTCTAAAAAAATTGTCTCTAATGTCTACAAGAAAATGAATTATTTGTCTTGAAATATAGAAATGTTTAATCATTTATTTTCATGAAAACTGTAGACTTTACAGAAAATTTCCTCATAACAAAAATATCTTAGAATTATTTAAAGAAACTACTAAAATTTTTTCAGATTTTTTAAATGAATTTTATTTTTAATTTTGATTTTACGAATTTTGGAAAAATCAAGCAGTGTATTACTGCATGCTGATAAAATTCGAGAGAATTCTTTGACTTATTCTAACGCATTGTTGTTCTTAGAAAATGTTCTCTAAAGTCTATAGTTTTTAAGAAAAAAAATGGTCAAGTTTTAAAAAGAATTTTGAGCTTCTAGGCGCCATTTTGAAAACTGCCATGTTAAATTATGAATTCTGATATGGGACATTTTAATCCTGGTGTCCATGGACGTGATATTTTCAACTTAGATATGTTTCCCAATGCAATTTCGAGGTGAAAGTGATGTTGTAATGAAAATCAAAATGTAAAAAACAATGTTTTTTAACAGCAAAACGTGCATAACTTTTTTGCGGTTCTTTTTAGCGAAATTTTATTGAAAGATTCTGAAAGAGCATACAATTTTACGTTAAAAACAGTTGAGCTCAAATTTTTCTAAAAAAAAAAAGAAATATGCAAATTATCGATGATCAAACTCATACTGAAAATCCATCCGTCTGAGCGTTAATGGGTTAAAGTATAGAAATTTTAATAAATTTAAACCGTTCTAAAGTTTTAATTTTATAAACAAAACTGAAAACAATAATCTTAATCTAATATTTCCATATTATTAATTTTTAAAATCTGTAAATACCATTTAAACTGAAATGTATAAAAAGAAGAGAATATCGACGATAAATATAAAACGGCATTGACCGATTATCAATAACGTCCGTAATCTTATCCTTAGGCCGGGATAAATAAATATTATTAAAAAAAAATACGCGGGCTCGTCCGGGATTTGAACCCGGGACCTCTCGCACCCTAAGCGAGAATCATGCCCCTAGACCAACGAGCCACTGTGCGTGTGGCTCGATTTTTCGACACTACAGTTGCAGGAGAAGGGAAATGCGTGAAAGTGGCCGCGCAACTATCGATGTCGGGCGATCACGAGTTGTTGCTTACGTATGTGTACATAATGTACATTGAGCTTATGTACTCGCAGCAGACACATTCCGATTATCTCAAGAAACGTGCCGGGCATAAACAAAATGGCCGGGACGCGAGAACAAGACTTCAATCGTAGCGGATTGACTGTCAATCGCGAAAAAGTAAGAATTCAAATTTCACTATTGTTCTTATTTTTAGGCGTTCACATTTCATTTTTAATTCCCCTTAGTTTACCCGCTTACCATCATTAAATAATATTATCGCTATATTTTATTACGATGCCTCATTTGTATCAAATTATTTTCAAATAAATTATGGCAACAAAATATAAATTTTAAGATAGCAAGAATCGAAGTAATAATTCTTTTGCTTATAACCAAATCAAATTATCGATGGGGGCGCTACTCAGATTTAATCACGTGATTTGGATGATTTTCAATCCTAAAGTATCCTGTAATATAATCCTTTATAGCAAATAATAACAGAAAAAATCTTTAGACGGTGAAAACTTGTTGAAAATTAGCAAGATTGATTTACGACGAACATACTTCGCCTCTCAAGCACAATTTCGCACTGAAAATGCACATATATAATCATGATCTCATTTTACTTTTACAAATATATTACGTTTTGTTCATTTTAGAAAGATAAACTAATACTAATACTACGACAATACACACCTGGACGAATTTTTAAGAAATATTTGCTCTTTTCCTAAATTACGCCGTGAAGTTTAAAACTGTGTCTTCTTAAATGCATGTAATATCAACGTGCGGCGAATATAGCTTCGTAACTCATCCACCAGGTGTAGTGCGCGACTGAGCCTGCCTAACAATGAATATTTTCATACGAAATGCGTTCAAATCACTAGAGTGTGCATATATTTCAAATAACCTGTAGCCTCGAAAATGGAAGAGATACATGGGGTTTCGATTGACCCTATAATTTATACTCGTATCTCATTTTGTATTCGGCGGCAATTTGTAATGACAATAGGTAAAATTGAATCTTACCCATGTAGGTATTATATACGAGACTAATATATTTTATTAGGTCGAATACAATTACAGGGTCCGCAGTTAATCGATTAAAAAGAATTTAGAATTTCAAATCTTTAACGATGGGAGTGCATATCATATTTTTTATTTGTTGGTGATTGCATCACAAAAATAACGTCAACATTTAAATTTAAATAAGATTTCTTATGGCTTTTTGTTTCCAGAGTACATCACGTTTTAACGAACGTTTCAAAAATTTATTTTAGGTTTGGTACACGGGACAACGAGCTGAAAGGATCCCAAGCGGTTTGGTAGGGGTCGTTGGATGTAACTGCGTGAGTCTCGATCTTTCTTATAACGAACTGTCATCTGTGACTGCAGTTAAGGATTTTTTTCGACTGGAAGTACTGATCCTTGATAACAATAAACTTCGAGACCTGAAAACACTACCAAGGATACCGACACTGACAACCCTCAGTTTGAACAACAATAAGGTTGAGTACCACCGCGATACCATATCGCGTTACCTCTTCCACGGTTCTCGCACACCAGCGTAAAACCTATTTTTAGATGCATCGTACCGATTACTGACCTAAAAACTAGGCTGAGGTTTTGCATCTTTCATTTTAATTCAATATATCTCTAATTAAATTTATTGAACTACTCTCGACCGTTTCCCAACAGGCGAAATGAAATGTTGAAATATTCCAAAAAATAATTCTTTAATGAACGCAGACAGCAAGTTGATCTCGCAAAGAGCTCATAAAGATATCAGAATAAATGTCTGACCTCGTTAAGAAAACTCAAAATGATATCAGAATTATGTCATAATGTGGTCAGATGACCCACTTCCCAAGCGGCAAAGGAAGAAATTTTGACCAGCGTTAGGTTAGATTGTCTTATTTCGGTTAAAAATAACCAAATTTCGACCTTCAAATATGCCTTATAAGTAAAAATGTATTTAAAGTCTTTGTCTTGGGATAATATCACCAAATTACGACTTAAAAATTTCTTCATAGTTAAATTGTACTTGAGGTATTTTTTGAAGTCAAATCTTGCCAAATTTCGACCTCTGTTCTGACTTGATAAACAAGCGGACTTTGAAAGCAGAAATAGGTCGTATTTTTTGGTAAATTTGACCTCGTAAATTTCCCTAATTTTCACTTAAAAGTCAGAATTACCAAAAACTTAGAATGATGCTACATTTTACTTCTGCGACTATGATGACGTTTTCTGTTATTACTTCAAAGTCGAAATAACCACAAAAATTGCCCATAAAATTAAATATGTAGAATGTTTGGTCAAAAAGACCAATAAACTAGATCTCATAGTAAATCGGACTGCTCATACCTTAAACACACTTCAGCGAACACGTTCAGCTATATGAAGTCTTTTTTTACTTTGCATTTATGTCTGCAATCGTCTTGAGGGATACTTGAAGCATATCATTACGTAATATTAAACAATTCCGTTTTTGGCCATTTTAAAACATTGTTCATCACCCGTAAATGGGGTACATAGCAACACTCCAATACTGTAAGGGATCCACGTTTTTTAATTATAGAAACAATTTTAAAATAACTTCCATCCATTTTGCAGTCTCGAATGTGTACTTAGGAAATCATAATATGAAAACATGAATATTTTTTAACTAAAATCGAGACGTGTTACATGTAGATGTACAATGTATATATTGGTCGAAATTCCCTAACTGTGATATTAATTACTTGACATCCTTGCCTTAGAAGTCGAAATGTCTCAAACAGGTAAACTTGTCTAAGAAGGAACAATATGTGGGCATATGGACTTCACTGTGAGGAAATTCGACGTATAAGTTAAAATTTTAAGTGTTTCTGACAAATAAGTCGAAAAAACGTATAAGTAATAAATTATCCAGCCGCCATAGAAAGTCAATTTATAACCTACAAATTTGTATATTAAAAATAATTTATTTTGTGGACTTTTATTGATTTTAATTAACAACATAAGTAAGATTTCTAAATATTGGACATCAAATTATTTAAAAATAATTTTTTTAAAACTATTCAATGAAAAAAAATTCTTTTACAGAATAATTTATAAATTTAATAATTGTTAAGTATATATTTCATTGAGCGCGTTAATTTTTAATGATGTAGAATTAAAATCCAGAGAGAACATTTTAATTCGCTGTGAAATTTACATCGTGTTTCTCGCAATATTTAACTTTACAATAAGAAGCTACTTGGGTTAAAGGTTTCATTTTGGTAATGGCACGAAGACCTCCTAGAGTGGTCATATTTTTAAGAGTTCATAAAGTGTTCAGATGACTAACTTAAAGATATCATTTTGTTATTAGTCTAAAATCCCTCAAATTTTTAAGAATTTAATCGGCTTGAGCTAGTCAATACATGAAGGCTCGTTTTAACTGGATTTCAAAAAAGTTTGCATTGTAATTTACAGGGCACTATTAAATTCTCATTTATGCAATGTAAACTACGTTGAAAAACAGTTAAAACAAGCCTACAAGTATTGCTTAGCTCAGGCTGATTAAAAAATGTGACCTTTTCAATTTTTTATTTCATTAAACATTTTTAAAAAATGTTAATATATGATTATGTATTTTATTTTTACACTAACAAAAGAGTAACTTAAACAATGTTTTTTTTATTACTTTTTATTTTATATAATATAATTAATTCGTATTAGTTTTCTTATTATATTAACCTTTTATTCCGTGAATGTATGAATATTATACATATGCATAGGTACATATATATACATTACGTATATTGGCCCCCATTTTAATGTAACTTTTATTAGATTATACGTTTATCTGTATAGGATTTCATTTCTAAACATTATTTATCAATTTAAATTTTCTTAATTAGTAGTTAGTATTATATTAGTTATATTAGTAAATAGTATTCATTTCAAAATTGATTACTAAATTATGACTTCTTTATGATAAAAATGTGGTGTCATAAATATGATATATTTAAGATGCCTTTATGACCACGTTTGTCGCCTTCTGACCACATTATGATATAATCTTAGCACACCATAAAAACAACAAAATTTGGATCTCATTTTGAGGACTTTCGGAAAAATCTGCTGTCTGGGAAAAAAGAATTCTTTATGTATTTAAAAAATATAACAAATGTCCGTTATAATTAGTAAATTAAGAGTTAGATGAGAATTCTTTTTTAATCGGATTTGATACAAAATTATACAAAAGCCAAATGTTCATAAAGAAACATTTTACCGAATAGCGTGATTAGCCGCTTAGGTAGCAAAGTAAAACAGAGTTCAGAATGATTTCGAAACGTGCTCTAAAAGTAGTCAGAAAGTGAGACATCTGATTTCTTTTGAACATATGTAATCATTCTGAACTCTCTTCTATTTTGCTGTCTGACATATAAGAGTTCTTAAACAATTCAAACAAAACATTTAAACAAAATATCTGTCATTTTTGTCTCCATTTTCACATATTAACCATTAAGTCCGGGAGATTCATACTATTTAGTTGATTTTCCACCTTCATTCACAACCGAAAATAAGATTAATATTGACTTAAAAGTAACCAACCCATTATTTTTATATAGTATGCTCTTTCCCAATAAGCAAAAAGAAAATTTGAAATATTCAAAAAGAATACTTCTTGAGTGGTTTTATGAAATGAGAATTCTAAAAGAATTCTTTGTGAATGCTTAAAAATATAACGAATGTCCGCTATAGTTATAAAATTGAGAGTTAGATAACAATTCTTTTTGTAAATAGGTTTGATAAGAATTTTTTTAAATTTTAACATATTTAAAATTTAAGACCTTTTTGAAATTGTTTAGACTTTCAAAATTATAAAATTTTCAAAATTAAAAGCTATTTTGTACATTTTTTTAATTTTCAACGTGTTAAATTTTCAAAATTTTCATGATTCATGTATCTATATTTGAACATTTGAATGCATTTCAGATTACTGGGAACTGCCTTACTAATACTTATATACACTCTAATTTGTAGTTGGCAAACCTAAATTTGTTATAAAAGAATTCTATTGTATTACTTCTTATATACTATATAAGTATAATTTCATGCGGACATTCGAGAAGTCATTAAGTAATCTTTTTTCAAAATTTTTGCTTATTGGGTTCTACCTAAAATGCGGCCTATTGGTTTTTGAAGTTTAAATACATTTTTGACCACCCCAATCGGAAGAACATACTCGAAAATGGTAGAGTTTCACTTTCAAGTCAACATTAAACTTATTTCCTGTTAAAAATGAAGGTCGGAAATTCATTGAAAAATATGCAGCTCTTGGACTTAAAGGGATAATACGAAAATCTTATGTCACCTCAATTCAGAGAGATATTTTGATCACTAGCGTACATTATTGATTCCGTTTATAATGGAATCTCTTCATCTCTTCATCACTTGGGAGAATGATTGTATACGATAATCCCAGCACTTCGTGCGCTACCACGCGGTGGGCGTTCGAAACTTCTGTTATCGACTAACAGTTGTGTATTCTGATTTGTTCACATAGAATACATTAGGACTACTTTAATCACAAATCTCAAACCCTTTTCCTGCGGTCAATAACATTTTTTATTGTTTATTAATTTGTTGCTGACGTTCGAGATTACTGAACAAATTTTTTATTTCGAAATGTGCTTATTGGAATGCGATTTTTCAACCCCTTTGTTGGTATTTTAATCGAATCATAGATGATGCGCAGCAAACAAAATATGGATTGACAGTATTCCTAATAATTAAGTGTACCTTGGAGTTAAATTTCTTTACATCGCAGTTACTTTGTATACAGAGTACAGTAGTCCTTCCCTTATGCTAATTTGTCCAGTCAGGCAAGATGGCGGCCTTCTTCCCTTATTCTAATTTTCCCCTCTCCCCCACTACTTAGATTTGTAGTCTCACTTTTGCCTCTTTTTCTTTTGTTGCGCATGCGCCGTTATTTGTATTTAGAAAATCCACACGTCTACACACGTAAGTGGGGAGAACGCGCGAGGGGAAATATTAGAATAGAAGAGAAAAAATTAGAATAAGGGAAGACATTAGAATAAGGGAAATTAGAATAAGGGAAGCAGTACTGTATGTAGTTAGGTATGAATTCGTGTAATTGAGAATAGTTTTCAAATCGAGTTTTGTATGATGGGTTTCGTAATCACGAAGAATACAAGAATTCAAACATATTGAAGAAATGTTACAAACCTTAAGGAGTTTAGAAAAAAGTAAAATTAAAAAAATTCTAATTTTACCGAAAGTATTTAAAGAAACCAATTTAGAGTATTAAAAAGGACATGGGGAACTATTATAATATACAATAAGGTTAACAAATTCGATTCATAATCAGAAAACTATTTATTTATCAATAATTCCTAATTTCTTCATTTACTGAGTTTCGAAGATAAATCGTTCTTTAGTCCAAGCAAATTTATATTACTTAAATATTATAATGAAGAACGTGATTTTTTGTATTTTGTGAGTAATGTCCTTTGTCATTGAGATGCAGATGCGTAACAGTAATTCATTGCGTGTCCGCTTAAAATGCAGAATGCAACCTCTGCCAAGCCATTGACCTCGCGCCCTAAGACTCCTCTTTTTTATCCAGTGTCAAAGCGTATACTTCAGACGAAACACATTGTTAATATATCATTTTTTATGGTCCCTACCGGCCAAATTTCGTGAACCCTCTAAATTTTCGAGATAGTCAAATAATATGTCATATCTCCGAATTCTGTGAGGATTGAAAAAATCAAAGGACATCTTTTAAAGTACAAGAATAACATTTCAATGAGGTTTTTATTTTCAAAATATTGGATTTTTTATTTTTTTTAAATATTCGGATCATTACCATTATTTTTTCTGTTTGGCTAAATCCACGAACTTTTATGATACTCAAGTCGAACACTTCAAAGTGTACATTATTTTAAATTAAAACTTAGTCCATCAGTATTTGAACCAAGTATTAATTTGTCAATTAGTTTCATAAGTGAAAAAAAAGCCGCTTAAATTTCATTTGAAACTCTTGCAAAAGTTTATATTTTTAACGACTATATTTTTAAGGCGTGTAAAACATCACATCAGTAAGCAAGGGAAATAGCTAACAGATATATTATTTTTTCATAAATGTTGTACTATCCCATTAGTGTACCTTGACTGCAAGGAAAGATAAACAGGGTTTGATTTAATTATACCACTTTGCACGAAAATATAATTCAGCGTCTTCTTATAAAAATATTTAGTTCGGCATAGAATGAAAACAAAACCTAAATAAAGCCTATAATTGAATTTCTAAAGGAATAATTGAAAGACTATATGGATAATTGTGATTTCAAAATCTGAACACCGAAAGAAAAATATTGTATCCGTATACATACTTATGTTACCTGATTATATACTGATGTGGTAATGGATACCATCAGATGTTATACGGTACCATCAATGTGTTTTCCGATAACATCTATTTCTTCCGTGTACAGTTTTGAAAGTCATAACTGAAATTTTACTTCAGTTCTCAATCTGTGGTAGGATCGAAACAATGCTGTACAGATTTTGAAAAAAAGTATACCGCTTGAGAAGTTTATGAATACAATATATCTTATTAGTTAAGAATATGCTTAAAATTTCAAAAGTTTAATTTGAAAAACCATAAATTAGTAACCATAGGTTCAATCTTTTTGAAACTCCATACACTTGTGCAATGTTGCCTACTGATTACACAAATCACAGTGAAAATTGTCAAAAATTAATTTATATGATGAAACCATAAAATCATGGTTTTTCGCATCTATCTCACAATCAGAAAAGTTTTAAATATCAATGAATACGTTTTCTATGTCATCTGGACTATTTACCAAAACTAAATATTTTTTGGACAAAATACAAAAAAAAAACCGCCAATTTTACATTACCCCATCGATAGCAATATGTTATAAATACAACAAAAAAGCGTAAAAAACCCTTAAAAGCAAAAAGTTGATGGCAAAATGTTGCAAGACAATTTCTTTCTCCTGTAATGTTATCCTACTCTAAATTTCGAACTGACGTTTCGCGTCAATTTGCAGGAATGTCACCTATCCACATGATGTCTAATTTTCGTAATTGAACGTCAAGCTTTCCTTTTTCATTATGACTCTATCCATCTATGATGGGACGGCCTTTAAAAATCGTTTCCCATCTCATGAAATCGTCGTACTTTAGATACGTATATTTATTTCTCATACTACCTATAATTCCACCTCGTACTTATTACTTAATTTTCCGAATTCTTATTGTCAAGATTTCAAATATTTTCCTTTTCTCATCTCTCTAAATAATTTCGGGAAAGACCATGATGTAATGAGAAGAGGTACAGCAGTGTGCGTGAGGACGTTCTTTTCTCGAAATACACGCCGTTCTCTCTTTTTCCATTTTATATTGTTTCATTGTACAATTGGTTCGATTGATTTCTTTTTTTTTCTTGCAATGTTCAGGGGTTTTCATCTATAGTTAGCCGAGCCTGTATAGACACACAACAGTTTAGGATAATACGGAGTTGTTGAAAATTACTTCATATCAGTGTATCATTGTAGTGATGTCAGTTTCCAGCATCATCTAAGAACACTATAGTAATAAACCATATATGTCGACGCCTCTTACGAAGAGTAGCATGTTACATTTTTCGCCCATAAGGATAACACGGGCGGAATTTGAAACGTGCTATAGTCTTCGTAAGAGGCGTCGATATAATGGTCAAGAAAAAAAACTTAATCTAGAACAAAGGTCTTTCACAAAACCAAACCGATAAATTAAGATACGGCGCTACCCTTAGCGAATAGAAACAATAACTTCCCGATCAATCTTTTGTATTTTATTTCGGTTTACTTAACCTATGTTTTCGTAATTGTTCCTTCAATCAGCATTCGACATATTCTTTTCCTTCCTATATGCACAGAAAGTGACATATTCTAACCACGCTGCGCTCGGTTAGATTGCTCACTTTCAGTGCATTTAAGCAGAAAAATCGTATTCGACCCTTGGGAGGAAAACAGACAAGCATTCCCCGCGTGCTTGTCCGCCTCGCCTTCGGCTCGGGTGGCAATCTTGCGCGCGAGGAGGACTTATCTATATTCTCTCCCGTGGTGAGAAATGAGTACATTACTCAACGAGGGAGGTATTCGGCTACATGACCAAATAACTTTATAAAAATCACTTCCGAAAAATAACTCCAACAAAAATAGAATGAATAAAAATAACTTTGACAAAAATAACTTCAATAATAATAACTTCAAATATCTCTTCAACTCAACACAACATTTGCGAATTATACATCTTAACGCGTCTGTACATGCATTAACAAAAATTACAAAAAAGTAATTTTTGAAATATCTCTCCTAATTTAACCTAACGTAACCTAACCTAACCTAACCTAACCTAACCTAATAAATTACTAACGAATATTAAATTAAAATCGATATTCATAATGATTGATGTAGAAAGTATGAACTTATCAAAATGTAAACATATATTCATGTTCACTCATTTCAATGAATTGCTTCAATAATGTTAAGAATGTAATGAACATTGTTCGAACAATGTTCTATTATAATACACATTCAGAAATATTTGAAGTTATTTTTGTTAAAGTTATTTTTCGGAGGTTATTATTACAAAGTCATTTTTGCAAAGATTTTTCGCCGTGACAACAGATATTTTTTTTTACTTCTTGTGGGAAGTATACGATTTTTCTTTATGGCCGGGAGGAAAGATGCCACTTTTCCTCCCGGTGTGAAGAAATAGTATATTACGTTTCAAGGGAAGTAAGCGCGCGATTTCGACCGGGGGGTTTTCTGCCCGAGGGTCGTGCGCTTTCCTCCCGTGAGGCGTACGCTATTTTTTCCTGACTTCACTGGAATGTCCCCACTTAATAATCGCTGATGCGTAATCGTTTGTTGCATTAGGAGAGTGTATGGAGATTGTTTTATTTTTATTTCGATGTTATTTGGGTAATAATTACAGTGTCTCTTTGAATTTAGATTGAGGACATAGATGGAGTACTGGAGAGGATACGAACATGCTGTCCAAGCATCATCTACGTCAGCCTCCTGGGCAATCCTGGTTGTCCTGATCAGCTGACAGATCCAGTAACGAACAACGAGGACGATTACGACCGCTATCGCCTTTACGCCATTCATATATTACCAACGACCCTCAAGTTTCTTGATTCTAGACCAGTAAGCCAAAAGGAACGCGTCCATGCTGAAACTCGTGGTCGTTTTTTGAGAACAGTCCGACTTTTGTCACAAACCTCGACCGACACCGTTTCCCCGCCTTCCTTCGACGCGTTCGATGAGATCGATTTTACTTTTACTTACACGCCGCTTCCCAGCACACCGCGCAAACCTCAAGATCACAAAGGTAAATTCTTTGGTTTTAAGTTTATAGGATCATTCTTAAAAATTTCTGCATTTCCTGTAATATTCCAAGCTTGAATTCGAGTTGTGCATGTTCTGCTGTTCATACATTTTCTCCACAAATGTGAAGTATGACGCCATCTGTTAAAAAGATCTGCAGCTCGCGAAAATTTAAGCATAAAGTATATGAAACTTATTACAAAGGGCAATGTCGCCCGTTAAAAAGATAATTAAAAAAAAAAAGAATTAATCAAGTAAAATTGTTTATGCAAACAAAATGTACCAAAAACTGTATTAAACATAAGAACTAAATTATTTTGTATAATCAAATTTAAAACAATTTTCTGATAATTAGAAAAATAATTTCTTCGACAGGTGCGTACGGGAAATGTCGTTACCGCTATTCCGGCAAGAATTCTGAAGGTAACCGCTTCATCTCGAACAGCGACCTCTGACGTGGAATAATATAAACGTCGTTTACAGGTATAAAAGAATTTATTCTTCAGTATATTGAATATAAATAGATAAATCTACTTGCTCTCACGTTTCGACGTCTTTTCAGAATTACATAATACATCGTCGAGCTCACCCTGGAAGGAGGAAAGTTCAATTGGTCCTTCGTTCCTCCACAGCGGCCAACTCGCGTCTTCGAATATTCCTAATGACGATAAGTACCGCGTACACTTCGCCGCATAAATTCACGCGCAGAAAACGGATTTTGGCCACGTTTCTCTCTTTATGCACGTCGAAGTACATTCTTATAAGTAAAAACTTAAAATAGTAAACCTTATCAGCCGAGTTTCGAACAGCGTTGAAAGTATCGGAATTCGCGCGCTTTTAAGTACATCAGCCTACGCTTTCTCGCTTCGAAATCCATCGTGTTCGCTGAAGGTTGGATAATTATATATATATAACATACATATATTCTTCTAAATATATATGAACGCGTATAATAAACCGGAAACCTAGCGCATTTAATCGCTCAAACGCACCGTTCCTCTACGCCGGGAAAAGACTTCGCAGTAGCGACTGTGTAGAATTGTACTACAGCGGCACTCGAATCCCTGAAAAATTCACAGCGTAAACGTGTTCGCGGGAAAAACTAATTTATACAAATAAGAATAACATTTGTAATCGCTTCATGCAAATAAAGTATTTTTCATTCGATGCGAATGGCTTTAAAACATTGTAGACTCATTTAAAAAGTTCATTCAATTTCATAAATTCCTATTCCATCTACCATTCCGGAAAACACTACGGCCGGTTCATGCAAATACCGACCTAAGTATATTGTGACAATTGTCTCCAATATGTGCCGTTACAGTATCCAACTAACCTCAAATTTCTTCCCGGCGTAGCAAAGGTCGCAGATATTGGAAGCATTTTTTCTCGACGTAAGAGAGAAAACCAACCGAAAAATAGGATCAGGGGACTTTTTAATTCTACTCTTGGCCACGATGAATCGAAAATCATTCGACGGACTGCTCAAAACTTTCGCTCGACGCGTCGGTTAATGATCCGCTGCGCGCACGTACATTTAATAAGCAATAAATCTATGTGAATCTAGTAACTTCTCCTTGCGATAAGAAAATGGGAATGAGGAGATATGAACGATAAGGAGAGAAAAGAAGGTTCATCACAAATTCGCCGCGCCGTGCATGGGTCGAGCTTTTTTCACGAGCTCTTCATTTCCCGAAGGCACTTTTTTCTATTGCACTCTGCTGTTTTCATTTCCCACACTAGGAGGCGCCGCTCTTCACGTGGTTGTGGAGATTTGGCCGCAAGGTTACAGCGCCTTCGACCCAGAAGTTCGGACGCTCGAGCATGTTCTGCCATAGCGACATCTCGCGTCCGGTCGCGTCCATCCAATCGACGGTTTTACCGTAATGCTTTCCTAAAACAAAAAGATTTATTGAATTCATTTCGCAATACGACCGAAAGTCATACTATAAAAGATTGATCTGCTAAAATAGCTGACGTTGAGAATATGAAGCCTAAAGTATTTAGATCGAGGTGAAAAGGCTCGTCCACTCACCGGTGCCAAGATTAAAGCGTACACCGCCGAGGAACTCGTTGCTAGCTATACGGTCATGATCCCAGACTGTGAGCTCGAGACCGCGATCGGCTAGTTCTTGCAGACTGACATCTTTGTATACGAATGTGTGATTCCACACTGGAGATCCGGTAGAACGCCGCACCACTCCAGTCTTCTGCTTACCCGATCGGCCCTTATCTGGCAATAGGTAGCTGGAAAAATGCCAACGGATTAATTACAACAGCAAGTGCATGGTCCTTTACAGAATTATTATGTTAGATATCACGAGGATGATCATTAGGTATGGTCATCCTACGTCATAGTCATCACCGAACATCATAATCAACATATCTTCTGAAGAAAATGACACAATATTCGAGAAACTACGTAGAAATTGACGAATATTAATACCATCTTTTCAAACTTGAATTTGAGAGAAAAGCAACTTTTCGATTGTTCTTGGAAGCAAAAGAAGCAATCTTACCTTTTGCAGAATGGATCACAGGTTCCAGAGTGCTTGGCACGCGTTTGAAGGTTTCTCGCCTCCTTAACCAGGACGTGAAGAGCACCTCGGCTCCAATTTTTTCGCGCCTTCGATGATCCCCGCCTCTCGGCACTAGAGTCACGTTCGCGCTCTTGTTGGACCGGATCCGGAGGTACAAATTTCAAGCCGATTATCACCTCTCCTTTATACGACACTGGATCGTCGAAAGGCTCAGTCTGCAAAATTTTGTGTGAAAAGTGGCAAATTATATGCTTGTGAAACACGTTACTATATTTTAGGGAATTTTATACTTTCAATAGGTTTTATTCGTTTCAAACTTTTTACTACAAGATATCCTTCGAAATTTCGAATAAAAAATTAATATTTTATTTATTACAAATAATGCAACGGATAATCTCGGAGTAATATGACTTTAACTTGAAAAATAGAGAAAACTTACCCGTTCCTGAAGTGGATACCATTGAGGTCTCGGATCGTCGAAAATCTTGTTCTCCAATGGCATCCGCACCTCGCCAAGGAAGTCGTTTCGTCCGAACATGTCCGAGTGCCAGACGGTTAACCACAGCGTTCTCGTTTCTAAACCGTTAAGGCTGGTGTGGAACTGAAATACACGGTCGTTCATATTTAATCTTTATGTTTTTTTTACTTGTTGGTAATTTCCCTTAGTTTTTTTTTTTTTTTCTTTGTACTAATTTAGTTTAGAAATTACACTATAACACCAGTTTATTAATAAATAACTAGTAAATATTGCTAAATATGCTAAAATACTACTTTATATAGAAAAGACAAAATAAAATTGTGCCCTCAACAGCACCATCTCTAATCGTCATACAATATGTCGCGGAATGATTTACCCAACAGAAAAAAAGTATTCAGAATAGTCATTTCACATTGCATTGACAAACGGAAATTTCATTCGAAATTAAACATGCGCTAAATTAGATTTAAGAAAGATGGATTTAAGATTAAGAAAGTTTTGCTTTATGTTATTTACATATCTATAAATATGGCGCATAAAATATCAAATTTGTTGTAAACGTTAAAATTAATAGTAAAAATATTCCTGTTTCGACTATTCATTATTTATTGTTATCATCATAACGATAAGTGTAGTCTAGTGGTTACCATTCGCGCAGGAGATCGGGGTTCGATTCTTGGTCTGACCTTTTTTTTTATTAAATTTCATACGTTTCATATGAAATGGTATTCACTTTTTTGATATACTTTATAGTTTGATGGGTAATGACAGATGCGCTATTTTATACAAGTGTGATATTTTTTTCTGAATTAAATGGGTATCATATTTAACATCGATGCGAAGTTTATGTAGGTCCACACTCTGACCTGTAGCCATCGGTTTTTACTTAGTTCTTCAGCCATGTATAAAAACTTACACATACTTGGTAATAACAGTCATTCAAACTGTAAACAAGGTCGACCTTATTTTGTATTTCTCCGTTTGTTTACAATTTGAACGGTGACCGTTACTTCCAAGAATTACTTTTAAATTCGCATATAAATATTCCCAACGTTGATTCGGTTTCAAATATAAACAAATGGTTTAGTTCACTACATACCTTAAGAGTTTCGTCGAAAACAGGGTTAAGTGTGTGCTTCTTAACTTTCGTTTTTCGTTTTCCGCTTTTCGATTTGTCGGGCAGTAAGTAAACTTTTACATAACTGAAAGATGTAAAAATGTTATAAATTAAGTCCATTGTTGATTTAAAAATAGATAAAATTTGCAAATTAAGGAAAAAATTCATGATGCCAATAGCGAAGTGAATTAGCTAGTGATAAATTACTTACGGATCAGATCGATTTCGTTTTACATCGACTGGTGCTAGGTCCCTGCAGTGAGTCACGTGCACTTCAAGAGCCAGCTGTTTGTAATCGTATTGGAGAGAAAATTCGACCTCTCCCCTGACCGCCACCGATCCACACCAGCGACCCTCACCTGCACCACTGTACACCGAAGCCATCGAGTCGGATCGAGCCTGAAGGGAAAACAAACAATTTTTTTAATTAGTAAATTGGTCATCATAATAATGAATTAGATGGGGATCAAATTTAAACAGTTCGATTGTTGATTCTAAAAAGCCACGTAATATGATACCATTGTGACGCCTTTGCAAATATTTCGTTTTTGTTATGTTGCAAAAACATCACCGCAGATCAAGTACAAAAGGACATATTTTGTTCTAATTTATACGCTGGTTAGATATGATCAAAAAATTCAGAAAGATATAATATATGTTCTGTAATATAGTAGCTTTCCGAGCATAGAAAACGCCAAAAGGAGTTAGGTACGTTTGGGACTTTTAATTTATGGTTCTTTTAAATGTGGGTGTGATTAATTTCGAATATAAATCGTGACATAAAAACCGTACAATTTTCAAATTACCTTGATATATATATATATATTGATAAACTGCATGTAGTAACATTACCAATGAGTGAGCTATATAAAAATGAAATATTTTTTACGACCCTAGGTGGCGTCAAACTCCAAAAGTTTATTCGATTGTCCATATGAATTGGATTTTTTGTTTTAGGTCAAACGCTTTAGGAAACAAAGTTCCATACCTATGTTCGAAAATGTATTTTGGAACATGGAAAAGTCCCATGCATTTGTATTAAACATTGAGGATGTAATTAAAACCAATTGAAGAAACTGAAGTAATTTAGCAATTTTTACTAATGATTTCACCACGAACTTTTTTTTCAATGTTCAGAACAAAAACAATTTTATATAAATATTTCCTACTTGTTCTTGCGAAAGTAAAATATTTTACGCTTTCAGTAGTTCCATCTTTCGACGTTTTTATGTTATGTAATTTTTAAAGCATACGAAATGTTTTAACAAATACTGAAGTGGGTCCGACTTACATATAATAACAACTTGAATTGTGAATAAAATTGTCGTCTAAGTATCTTACTTTCATAAAACTCTAACTTAATTAGGTATATATTACATGATTGTTATATAAATTAATTTTGTGGTTGCTTGTTACTGTATGCCTTTTAATTAAATATAGAAATTCAGCATTTAACTAAAATATCCTCAAATTGTATTTTCTTATATTCTTATTTTCTGCACAAATTTAAGAATATTTAATGAGAAAAGTTGGTTAATAACTGGTAACCATTGCCAATTTATCGCCAAACAATTACCTCCCTGCTTAATGACAAAAATCCCCATTAAAACGGAAGTAATAATAAAGGGGCCAGAATTGGGGTTAATCCTAAAAAGAATAATTGCAAGTGTGACTCACCCCTAAGCTCGATAACGAGGCCCGAGTCGCCAAGTGTCCCGTGTGTAAACTACGATCGATATCGTCCATTTCCATTGTCGTATGGGTCGAATTTGTTCTCGAACTAGCGCCGATGATCGGAGTACTGCAAGCTTCCGACAAACTGCTTCCGTCATCTGCAAACAAAACATATAATATCTTTAGAAAATCTCATTGATTTCTCAAAGTCAATCATTGTAAATATGAAAGCGTATCGTACGCATAAATTATCAAAATTTACGCTTGTTTATAATTTAAGCGTGATCTAAGCGTGAATCGGATATGTGAGCTTGTTGTAAGCGCGAATTTGGACATTTTGAGTTATACAATACTTTTGGAGTTTGTTATATTCACTTCAACCCTTACACGTAGTTTTTATTAGCCCTTGAAAATAATAGTATGAAATAAGAAACAAGGAGCGAAATGACCAGTGTCATTTAAGGGTTAAATATCGTTAATCGACTACTTTGTTAAATTATGAGCAAATCGACTCTGATGGGATGATATACTGTAATAACAATGAACTATTATAAATGAAGCGATGCAGAGTGAAAAAGTAAAAAAAGTGCTTCGTGCCAGAGACCATTCGTTTCACACTCTTCCTGGGAAACCTCGTCGCATTCTTTCACTTCCGCGAGTGCGAATTGAATGCGCTTTTTGCTTCGTTTCAACCTCATCTTTTTAAATTGGTTCTTAAATTCCTCGGGATCAGTCACTTTTTCTATCGGCGAAATCGCAAAGTTCCACATCGCGATCCCGAATTCACCGCCGCTTTCCCCCTTGTAGACACGGTTTTTGGACGTAGAAGACCCAGGAAGAACTTCCTGTCTAACGACGCCATTTTTCGCAAATACTCCCTACGCAATAACAGGATTTAGAACAATGAAAAATCTTTTATCCTAATTTCAAGCGAATTAGGAATCCTAATAGTATCAGAATACCCTAAATCATTGGTAATTAGGGCCTGGGATTCTTCTTGTGTAAAAGTAAATATTGTGAACGGCACTTGCGTATGCATAACTTCCATCAAATTTAGGTTAAATATTTAAAGATAGATCGCATTTTTTTCAAACCAAGTGGTTAAAATTGCATTTCACAAGTGCTGTTTTGGTTTTTGCGCCTAATTTCGTACGTCATCGACGCTCTTCGTCGAGTTCTCCAGGTTGATGTCCATGTCTTTGGTGACCTTGGATATTTTTTTATTATTCAACCAGCAACAGCAACAACAGAACTTCTTGAGCGAAGAGCAACAGGAAGCGAGTCGCTGCGCCAATTTCCCGCCATCTTGGCAAGAAAAACGCTCCGCTGGGTCGAATGTCGAGTAACGAGCGGCAGCCGCCATCACCGCGATCGCTTTTCGACGCTCCAATTCGTCACCTCGGAACAAGAGGAAAAGCGAACTTCGTGTGTAGATCGCTAACAGAACCGTTCCTTACGCCCGTTTCGATTTTACCGTTTTTCCACATTCAACGGGTTTTTAGGTCGCTGCCGGACATTTTTCACTTTGATCGACGTGCTTCCCAATCTTCATCTGCGATCTTCATCATCGTGAAAACTCGGATCCGTAACTGACTACATTTTATGAATTTAATATATAGTTTCTTTTTATTGTTTCGTCGATTTTCACTTTTGCGTATGTTTTAATAAATGTGAGAGATTCTCTGGTTTAAATATTATTTTCGCATAATTTTTAAATACTTGAGGAGAAATCTTTAACAATGTAGCCTTACTACTACCTGATCAGATCTTGATCAAGATTCAGTAAGCCATGTCTCATAAGGGTATTCATGATTAGTGTCTGATCAGTATACAGGAAATCAGTGGTATCGTCTAATCCCCTTAATTATAATGTCACAATCCCCTTTTCTAGTTGCCTGAATACTGATCAACGCCTGATCGAGTAGTGATAAGATACACATTATCAAATGAGTCTGATTACTACCTGATAAGACCCTGAGCACGATTCAATAAAATATGTCTCATCAGGCCTGATCTGATTAGTGACTAATCACTATACTGGCATTCACATTTATTGGCTATTTATGACGTGATAACTATTTTTCAGATTGCCTGAATAGTGATCATCGCCTGATCAGGTCGTAATAAGATACACCTCATCAAGTAAACCTGTGTACCGTCTGATCAGACCCTGAATAAGACATGTTTCATCAGGTGTTTATTGTTAGTGCCTAAACACTCAACTTATTTTATTTACAATTTAAACTTAAACTTTGTTTATTTACAGTAATTATTTACAGACATCATAACGATTTCATAACACGATGAAAAACTGAAACAGTGAATTTTAATTGTAAGGTAAAATATACTTGCGATTGTAAATGTGAAATCTAAACATAATAGATACTATATATTAGTAAATTAAGAAACTTTTCTTTAAACAATTACAGATAGATGCTTAATAATGAGTTGAATAAACAACTCATAATTTTTTTGTTTACAAATTACGAATTAACTCTATTTGTTTGTTATCATGCGTTATATTACATTAACGAATTCAAAAGTATGTAAAGACTTGATCTTTAATTTAGCTATTTCGGTTGCGTATTTAAAACATTAAATTTCAAGTACAATACCGACCGATAATACATGAAATTAAAAGATATTTTTTTTTCATAAATTTTTTACCGCTGCATTGATATTTTCCAAACATGATTTCAAAACTTCATATCCAAGAACTTTAGGAATTTTCCAGGAGTTTTTAATCCAGCAACTAAAATAAAACAATTTAAATAAAACTCATAGCTTTGGAACAAAAAGAAAATTTCGTGAATTTGGAAAAAAACAACGGTTTTGAAACGTAGTATTTAAACAATATTGGGCATAAAAATTTGGTAAAATTTAATTGTTAAATACAAAATTTAAAATTTTGACGAAGAATCAAGAAATGTCTGAAGTAAATACACGAATTAAAGGTTTAAATAAAATTATCTTTTGATTTTTTCAAAATCTTCAAAGGATTCGAAGATAGGGCAAGGTATTTGACTAGTTTGAAAATTCACTAATTTATGGCTGGTACTGTACAATTAAGTATAAATAAAATAAAAAATAGGGAGGTCATAATTAACTTAAAATCAGACCAGATTAATTTTTGAAGAACTAAATACAAATTAAAATTATTTCAATTGTTTATAATTACTGGAAAATGCATATAACATATTTTATTTATTAATTTAACGGAACCCGGCACGTACAAGTAATATGGGCAATAAAATTAAAACGTATTTACATTTATTATCTTGTATTTAGTACAGTTATCATTTTGACTCGAATTTTTAAAGCAGCACTACTGCATCTTTTTATATTGTCAAAAAACTATATCAAAAAAACACGTCAAAAAAGCGACAGGAATATCGATCAAAACAAAAATACATAACAATTATGACTGAGGAATACAAAATATCCTAAAATTTTATCCAAACAAAACAAACATATTAAATTATTAAAAAAGACTAAACTTATATATTAGAATTTAAAGTAAGTGTGTTTTATTATAAAATAATTACTGGAATTTACTCTGTAAGTTTTTTTAATTCCAAAACTATAATCAAAAAGACATAAAGACTAATGTGCTTTTTTGCCGTGTGCTTTTTGTCGCTGTTTTTTTATATCTGCGTGTAATTTTCTCGTGTTTTTTGGACGCCATGATTTATGGCCTGTTCACTGTTATAAAACTGCGAATTTATTATTACTAAACGAATAATTGAAATCGATAGCAAAAATAATTAATAAACTAAATATTCGTTCGCTTTTATTCAGGAGTTTTGTATTGTTTTAACTTAATTTTATACACAAACACGTTAAGGAAATCTGTTAAAGATTTTCGTAATTTTCATAAGTTCACTAATTTACTAAACATTTTTGATTTTTTTTCTAAAAATCACAGAAATACTCATAATTTAGAAAAATGCAGTATTTGATGAGATAATATTTGTCGACGTTGTAGTACGCTTTTTTCCTTTTTCTTTTCTTGAAACTTCATTTTCCTATTTATACCGTTACTCCCCATAGCCCCCACAACTTTCAACTGAATCCCATTGAAAATTTTCATTACTTTCTCAATTCCGAGGATAATGAATAAGATCACTAACGTTGCACTAAATTTTATTCAATGATATATATATTTTTTACAATATCATTATATACGGCAGGATAAAAAAAATACAGCGCGTAAATGAGAAATGAATAAAATGAAAATTACTCTAGAAAGTATCGTCGAAATATTTAAATTGCCGTTTTTCTGACATTATGTTCCACATTCTACGTCGTCATCGTAGATAAATTCTAAATCAATTTTACCGTTCCTTGAATGTGAAGCGATCGTAAAATTGTAATTATGAATGCCGCATTTCTGTCGGTCTCTACAAAATCTGGATGTAAAATTTTCAAATGTTTTTTATACGGTAAATATAAAAATACTTTTGGATTTAATTATATTTAGTAAATATTTATTTACACTTTCGCTTTTTATCCGTTTCTAACCGTTTTTATTTTTTATGTGAAAAAGTTCTGCAGAAAAAGATGGCAAACAAATTTCTTAAAAATTCTTCAATTTTTCAGTTTAAAATATGTAAATATATAATGATATAAATAAATAATGAAATAACAATAAAACATCACTTAATTTTTCCCAATAATCAATTTTGTTAAAATTTAATCATTCGTAAGACAAATTTTGCACCTTTTTTCTCGACTTTTAAAGGTTACAAAAAGTGTAAGGAAGTTGTAATTTTTGTTGTTTGTGAATGCTAGAAATAGGAATGTTTGTACAATGGCAAAAATTTCGTGAATATGGCATTTATTCATCATTCAAGCATCGCATTGCTACGCTTCTCTTAGAGATAATTCAAAATTCATTTAAAAAAAATATTGTTAAAGTCAATTTAACAACGCAAAAAACTCCAAAATATACCAAAATGAAATATGATGCAAATAAACGAACTATACAATCTGTCACATTTTGCGGAAAATAATATTTATTTAGGTTTTATTAGTATAGAGTATTATTTCACAATCCATGTAATTTACACTGTAAAAAAGGCCTGAATTAAGGCCGAATATAGGCTTAATTTAAGATAATAAAAAAACAAGACCAATTATAAAAGGACATACTTATGTCTGATACGTCACTTTACTTTAAGACCATTTTAAAATGTAAAGTGTAATAATTTTTTGTTCAGTGTACAAATCAAACAATTATATTAAAATTTGAAAAATTTAAACTATATGAACAATAAATAATTAATTTTTTATTATTGCAAATAGAGGTAATTTTGCCAAAACAAAAGTTTACAAGTTAAGTATCAATTATTTCTATCTACTCTTTTTGTTATTCGAATGGCGCTTTTTGAATTATACGTTTCATGTACAATTTCGATTTTATTATGTAACAATAACGTCTTTATTTGCTAGTTACTAATAAAATCAAAATAAATATTATTCTTTGCAAAAATTCTTCGGCCTAATGTTTACGTCAGATTTATATTTGAATTTCAGTTCAAAAATTGGATTTTTTGATAAATTTTAGTATTCATCATCTTTACAAGAAACATTACTTGAGCGATTCATGAATAAATTGCATGGTTTTAACCCATTAAGTCCTGGACGCATTTTTTTCACTATAGTTTGCAAACGGTTGTATTTTGTTGAAAAAAAAGCTTCTAAAAAAGCTAATAAAATAAATAATGTAATTTTCGGAAAAAATGTTGCTGAACAAAACGTTTGTAGAATTGATAGAGAATACGCTGAAATTTTGTCAGAATTTTTTGAACACTGATCACTATTCAAAATCCAAAAAATTTGAAAAATTTCAAAAAAGTTTTAAAAAAGAGTTCGAAAAAATTTCAGCATATTATTTTTAAATAAAGAATACCTGAACCTTGTTTATTTTTTCGTACTTCAGATGTTATTTTGGTTACTTTAACCTTCATTATACAAATTTTAATGCGTAGATTTTAAAAGTCCTGTCTCGAGGATGCAATTTCTTTTCTTCGAACAGGAATTCTGAAATTATTTCTATGTGATAAAACAATATAAAGAAAAAAACAATTTGAAAACTGCATGATTTTTTGGAAGTAATCGTGTACAGTTTTTCAGGGTTGAATTTTTTGTAAAATCCAACATAAGATTCTGAATGTTCACTTTATTTTAGTTTTTGAGTAAAAATATGGATAGTGAATTGCACAGAATTTTTAACTGAATTTAACACTTCTATGATACAAAAAAGTATGTCACAACCTGAAGTGGTGTAGGGTAATATTTTTTGGGTGTTTTTAATGGTAGAATGATAAAATCCTTAAACTAAAAGCGTGCACGCAATATAAAGATTCGTCGAAATCGAGCCGATTTTAGACATGTTTTTCATGGAATTGTATGTGTCTAACTCTTCATTTTTCAAGCATAAAATGTTAATAAATTAGAACGTTGGAAAACTGTAAATACTGTATAATTTCAATTTATGTTTGAGTATTTAATATTTTAAGAATATCCATTACAGTACCCAGGAAACTTTTTTCTTTTAATTCGTAAAACCATTAACTCTAAATCTTTTTATGGGTCTGGAAAATACAAAGAATATGCTCAAATAATTTTCCAATAAGTTTATGGGGGTAATTTTTGAATATGAATATATTTGACACTAAGAACTAATGGAAAATAAAAAACATTCATAATAAAACAATAAAAGTGCCCTATAATATAATGTGTTAAAAAATATTTGAACCTTTCTCTCGCCTTCAATTATTCAGTATTTGACAATTTTGCAATTCAAAAGAATCACTTAAAAATTTCTTTAAATAAATAAATAAATTATAAAACAAGATTTTTAGAAGGTTAGAAAATCATTTTTTATGTGCCATACTATGGTCAAATATCACATTTTAACAATCAAAAAATGCATTTTTATGGCTTGAAAAAATAGAGCAGGTGTGTAGAATTAAGATGAAATTAGAATAAAACATCAGAAAATAAAACTTTATATTTTATTTCTGTGCTTTCCTAAGAATGCCTGAACTTAAATGTCAAATTTAATTAAGAATTGTAATTTTATTTTTAAGATTTTTTAGATGGTTAATTACACTTGTTTTAAAATTAATTTATTCATTTATAGTTAATTTTTTAATTATTTGATTCTCATCACTTCACTTTTTACATTTTTTGTTTCGGTTACTTTCTACGAACGATCCAATTTTAATGCATACAATCGCAAGTTTCGTGTTTCACTCTTTTTTGCGTGTTATGGTTTTTTAACGCCAGCGAACGCAATTTATTTTAATTGCAATACGCGAATCCGAGTCCGTTTCGTTGGCGAGATCGACGGTTGATTGATGTTAATGGGTGCGAGAAGAACGATTGATGTCTTCGTTTTAGACCTGCACACGACTATGACCGACTATGTGGTGAATGAGCCATAGTTTATACGCTATGTAGCAACAAGAAATACTATCAGAAATAATCTTCAATAACCGCGATAAAAAGTGATTCCTGCATCCTGCTTTCAGGGATGTGGTTTAAAATTTCAAGGTCGCTTATCTGTGTTGTATTTCTGCTTAAGACAATTATATAAAATTCCATACGACAATTTATCGGGTTATTGATGAAAAAATCAACAAAAAATCCTACCATCGATAAAAAACTGATAATAAATAAGAAAACCTTTCAAAGTATTAATATAAAAAAATGTTTAATCAAAACCTGATTTAAAACTTATATTACAACAACCAATAGGACAAAATCCAGTATGTCAAAAAGACAACAAATAAAAAATTAAGATTAAAAAATTCGGTAGAATCCAGTAAAAACATTTGACAATCAAAATCATTAAATCAATACATCAAATTCGGTGAGGCCGTTAGTGAAGAAATTCATCGTGATAATTAACTGCTACATATGATCCATCAAAATTAAATTAGAAACGCTAGTCGTCCTTCCCCCCGTAAGAAGATGACCCAACCTCGTATTTCAGACAATAAGATTTATGGATAATATTCAAGTTTAAATAGCAACGAAACAATTAAATTCATAAGTGAAATCCAATTGCGAAACATAGAATTGAAGCAACGTTCACGATTAAAACTGAAACACGAAACGTGCCGATTCTTAAGGAATTTTTATAAAATTCATCAAGAGACCTTATTTGACTCTTTTTCTAATAATAGAATTTCATAAAAGGATTTATAAAAATTCAGTAATAAAATCAACGAATGGAATTCATGAATCAATTTTATCGTGGTGATTTATCAATGCCGATAATCATCACAACTATTCTATCCAATTAGCGCAAGTGATAATCAACGAATAGACGTCGCTAAAAGATTTTAATCCAATGCTAAAAATGGAAGTTAATGAACTTTTTTATAAGTTTGAACGCGTTTGATGGTAATGTAAAATTGATCCATATTATCAAGTCATAAAAAATCAGAATAATAGCTTAATATAACCCTCGCTCATTGCACTAAAATGTTCTCCAGGTCCTACAAAATTGCTGAAACGATCCATAAAAAAGACTTGATTAAACTATGCAAATTGCATCGTGAAACCTCGCCTGTCTAAATTACCACCCATAAATTTCCAGTGGCTCTGGAAGGTAAGCCAAGTGCATACGACATAATATCACGCGTAATCCAAGCGTAATCATTTTTCCTACTTCTGACTTAAGTTCCACAAATTGCGGATCGTTTCGAGAGTTTTATAATCTCGAACCTCCAGCGACTTCAATGGCGTCGTTAGATTTGTGTTAGGTTCGTAAAAGTGTGTCAAGGTGAGAGGTGCACCCGAGTTCGTGTAGGACGATGCAGGAATGGGTGAAAGGCTAATGATGCACGGACAGAAACCTATTCTCATTGATGCGAAGACTATTTTCCCTCCTTCCTGGTATCTTGAAATCTCACTAGATCTGGAGATTCCATCGATAATGACAATAAACCGTTCTTAGCTTAGGCAACACGAAAAGAGGCATTCAAAAAAAAAACAGAAGACAAACAATGGACAGAAGTTTTCATCGATCAGGAATGTTTATTACATCAACGTTCAGGTTCCTCAATCATTGCCGTGAAGGCTCTTGAAGATGAATACCTTTTGTTATTTCCTCCAACTACGTAAAGGAAAGTTATCAGCAAATTTCAAGGCAAGTTCGCGAACTGCTCATCAAAGATGATGGTGAATGGTTCAAAAGGTGAAATGGATCTGCAACGTCGATGATTGAAGTGGGGGAATGGCTTTGTTAGGTGTCTTATTACCTAATCCATTTGGACAATATCCAACCACATGGACCAATATTCACGAGCATTCGATATGCCATACATATTTTTCTAGAAAACGAAAACATACCAGACCTGTTAAGATCAGCAGCAATACCGTGGTCCCTACAACTATTTGTAGTTACTTCAATCATGTTATTATCTGGAGGTCAATGAACTAAGCGAATTGGTAAAACAACCGATTCATTCTCCTACCAAAAATAACTTGGTTGGAGTAACGAATCAATTAGTTGACGACAATTCTTTTGGTGCTCTAATCATCAAACAATACGATATATTAGTTACATTGTCGCAGAAACACAATGAATCATTTAGTTTAATAGCGTCGACAAATTCATTGGTTCCCCATAACAATTACTTGTCTGAAGTTACGATTATTTCACTCAACCAAGTCCATTATTCGATTTGCGCGGAAAAGTTATTGATTGAGGCAACCAATTGCTTAGTGCTCTTAGATCCAGAATAGAAATTGGTTAGGACAGCCAAGTTTCCATGCAGCTATGTTTTAGTTCCTCAATTTCTTCGAAAACCATTTTCTAAAAGTTGGAACAACTCATTTATCCGTACGGAACCTGGTACCTCAAATCTAAACCGCAATAAAAATTGACTGACAGTAAATAGCAATCTTACAATTAGTAAGTTTTGAGAAGAAACGCAAAATGTATCCGTGAAAGAATAGTTGGAACAACTCGTTTACCAAATCTGGCAGCAAAAATAAAAACCGCATAAAATTTTATCTTTTGGATCCAGACTTAGCCTCAAACTATACCCCTAAAATAAAAAATGGCGCGTGAAATTTGGAGAAAACATCAAATGCAAACCACCGAGGATCCAATAAGTTTTTACATGAGCCACAAAGCACGTTATTAAACAATTAAGCAATAAACCAATAAATCATGGCCATTTTGCGCTTTCATTTTTTCTCCATCAGGTTGGCGGTAAGCGTTTGCAGAAAATAGGTAAGCGCAGCGATACGGCAGGTTGTTTTTCGAACGTATATATATAATAAGTATGTAGCTGCAATATGCGCGAAAGTGCGCTAGCTTCTTTTTCTTCTTAATTGGTTCTGAAATGCCTGGCCGTAGCCTCGAGCGAGTACGTAAGAGAAATTCGCCTCATACATATATACGTACTTGTTTACGTTCTAGTCAGCGAAAATTCTCATGGTCGACGTGTAGGCTATATACACGTCGTTTTCTAGTATGAAACACAATATTTTTTGCAACCGGGCGAAACTCTTTTATCAAATAAGTTTGCAATTTGCTACGACGATTTACAATAAAATACGACATACCAGGCAACCGAAAGTTTCTGGAAGGGGATCTTTTCCAATAATTTTAAACTAAAAAATTTTAAAAATCTCCAAAGCTGTGTTGGAAGTATTCAAAATGACATATTAAAATAATTTCTTGCGAGAAAGGTACTCGATGTCTCAAGTTTGATTGACCGACATCGATTGACCGCATTTAGATCTGAATGCGGGCAATAGAAACCGCGCGAAGAATCTCATCCGTCGATTGACGGTCGACCGAGCCGTTTCATTGCCAGTAAGACAAGAAACGTACTTTTTTTGTCTTTGTACCCAAAGGTACTTCCTTTTACTCGAGAGCATTCCAAGTTCAAAGCATAGACAAATAAAATATTGGTCAGAATAAAAATTCAATTATACCTTCAACTTGGCATATTTTGAGCTGGGGATCCTACTGGAATATAATGGTACCTTTTTAAAAATGTTTAACATCATCTTTTAAGCATTTTCCAGCAACCTGACCGGAGTGCATAAAGCGTGGAGTAACCGTAAACATGAGCGACTATGCAAATGATCCTAAAACACGTTGAGCGGCGACCAGCTCGTGTAACTTTTAAGTTTCGGCATTACCTTTCCCCTCGCCTTCGTAGAATATTCGAAGAATTTGATCAGTTTCACAATTGGCTGCTGGTGTAGGCAGCAAGCATACAGTAATGTTCTTACGGTTTCAAAAAGCCTATAAGGCTTGAACGGCTTCGGTTCGCCGCCTTCGTGAGCGCACGCGTTTCCTGCTTTTACTCCTTCATCATCCAGACGAGACAATCGTTCTCTCGGGAGCAAAAAGAAAAGAAACGACGCGATGAAACTCTCGTTTTGTAAAAATGAGTTCAACCTTATTGTTTCTTCATGAAGAGATTGAAGAAAAATTAATACCTAATCTGCAATGTGAACGAAAGTAACTCTCTGGCGATTCACTTTCGACTATTTCCCTAGAATAATTCCCTTTGTGAAAGGCGATTCGCAAATGTGTAACATTTTTTTACCAAATTCCCCCATTTTTTAACGTAGTAATTACACCAAATGTATTCCAGGGAGCAATTTTGTTCTAATGATAACCTCCCATCATACATCTATACTTCCCATTCAATTACATGAATTTCTTCCTTTGGTTTCCAAAATGCAAATCATGAGCATGATTAGAAAGAAATTCTCGAATGTCCGACATTGTAGTTCTTAGGATATGCTTGTAGTCGCATTGAATATCTAACGGTATTTTTCTCATGCGTGTCGGTAAGTTAATAATTTGATAAACCGCACGTTCTGCGGATTATTATTAAAATACTGCAACCCATGTTAATGCAATGGCTTTAAATTATACAATTCTTGAAAATCTACGATTCAACAGAAAATCAAATTAAATAATTCCTATACTATTCTTTATTGAAACAAGTTCTGGACTCTTCATCCTTGACTTGACATCCTCGACTTCAGAAAAATGATGGGTTCATTTGATATGAAATTGTAATAATTAGATTTTTGGGAAGCAGTATTGCCAAATCATCTAGTCAATTTTCGCATGGAAATAAGACGGTAAAAGTGGCAGAGCTCGTGAGTTATTTGAAATTGAAGGCGCGACTGTACGAGGTGGTGCGTGACGCAAGTCGACGTGTTTGCGTTTCAACGACGGTAGAGGTGCACACGCACGGAGATAACAGTAGTGCCGTAATGTTACGAAATGAGTGTTTAATTATAAGAAACCATACGACATAACGCATACTCGAAGAGACAAATATTCCCGTTTGATACAACTAAATCAAAATCGATTAGGGAGATTCATGTGAAATTTATTGCAAGTTTACTAAACTAAATGATACTAAGTTATTCACGAATCAAAATAAAGAACTAGGTTAGCAGATTTAAATTATTTCTTTGAGCGCTAGGTGGCGCACGAATCCAAAAGCGTTATTGCGCGCAATTCGCCCCAATGAAGTTCATTAGTGGGCATAGAATTAAACGTGTCGTTTCACTTGTAAATTAAGGCGACGCCTAGCGGTCTACAGAGAAAATCTTAAAACACACATATTCAATTTTGGTAAACATAAAGAAATCTTAAATCCAGAACCAAACTATCAAACGATGTTAGGATTGAAAGTAAATCATATCAATATTCATATAATTTAAGAAGATAGTCGAATTTTAGATTGCAATATCTTGTACCGTTCTGTGTGAATGCAAGAGAGACCAAATTGAAATTGAAAATGACATCCATTAAATGTAATTGTTCGAATTTTCTTAGAAGAGAAAAGCGTTATTTATATTATTTCAACGCTAAAAATAGATCCATTGATTTATGTAATTCAATGTTCAAGCTAAATGGCTTTTGAAAGTAATTGATCACGAAAGAATCGAGAATCAATTTGCTGGCGGTAGTTATGCAAGTCTAATGAAAATGAAAAGCATCGTCGTCGAACAGTAATTTTCCCCGTCGTGGAGGAGTATATTATAAATGTTCCTTTGTTCTACCTCGTGTCTTTGACCAGAATGCTCGTTACACACATTGAAACAAATTTTAGTCTTTCCTTAATCGCATTCCCAGCCGATAATTAATACGGAAGCGAGAATTTTCCCTTCCTTCATTCATTTCCACCCGCCGATAAATAACTGGAGGAAAGTGAACGATTAAAAATGACGCTTAATATAGTTACGATAGTTTTATTATCACTTTATAAAACGTCACAATTATATAAAGCACGAATTCAACCTGACGGAATTAAGCAAACGATAACGATCTCTCGTCTATTTTACATATGTGGTTTGCACGTACCAGCAATTTGCTTTGAATTTCGTACGTGAATATTACCGCTTGCCTCGTTTGCTTTTATACTTTCGGAACGTGTTTTGTAATTTATGTAAAATTATGTTTACTTGGCAAAACACACTGATTTTTGTATTGTTTTTGACATAGGTTGAGTGATAGAAAAATAAAATTAATAACGTGTATTCCAGATGCCCTACACTTCAAAAATGTTTAATAAACGTTAAAGATAAGACATCTTTGTGGCTTACATTTTGAGACATTTCAAATACGTTAAAAGTGTACATTTAAGTTGTTTTTAGCTAATCTGAGTCGTTTATGCGTTACGACGCTGGGAAATTGAAGACACATCTATTCGACTATCATCGGAGAAATTCGACAACTCTCGTTCTGGTAGCTAACATAACCTATTTTGTTGTGCCTTCAAAAGTTTCAACTTTCAACGGTTTATACGGATTAATTTCCCGTATGAGCGATATCTGTGAGAAAAGTGTAGTATTGTATAAATGAAAGAAAACAAACATAGAACATGCACTGGCTATTAAACAAGTTTAATATTTATTTTAGATAACGAATGCGTTTCATTCGATGTAGAATTTCTTTCAGGAATTTTCAAAATCTCCAAAATGTCAACATTCTGGAATTAAAAACAGTTATTCTTAGTGTTATCGTCAAAGCATTCCGACTATTTTGTCATATTTATTTTTCAAACGCTTGGTGGGTCTAACTGTCAATGTTTGTACACAGAGAAGTTATAAGTACGACGTCACAAAGTCAACAGCTATTGACAGCGCATTTTTGGGACATTCTAATTTCATATACTTTATAACTTATTTGTTTGCAAAAATGGCGTGAAGTAATTATTTCTCTCTTGCAGAATGCCCTTATGAACGCATTTATTTCAGAAATTTACAAAAACAAAGTTTTAAAAAACGTTAAAACCCGAATTTCTGGAAAAGATGAGGAAGAATAAAAAATAGCTTTATTGCAAATAAAAGTAGGAAGGTTTTGTGATATATACGACATGTTTTACTTATTCAAATGAAACTGCCTGAAAACTATAAAATAAAATAAGAGTTTAATTATTTTTCGATAACCAAGAGCAATTTTGGTTATATATCAGTACTGCAATTGCAGATACCTTTAGTGTCTCGAAAACGTCACTTGCACTGCTCCCTCCCATTAGTGGCAATCTGCCTATTGGCTTATTCGCACTAGTGGCATTTCCCCTTTCGCGCTTACTCCTTATGTTGTTACATATTTTTCGAAAAATTTAACGCAATGGCTCCACTTATTTTCCACCACATTTGGCTACTATGAGATTTTCCGGAACAAGCCACTAATAGGAGAGAGTATTGTATAATATACTTCTTTGAGACAATAAAAAATGGCTTGAAGTAAATATGTAAAAAATGTGTGAATGTACCTATATACACTTATTTTTGAAGTCTTTTATTTCAGTCTTTTTTTTTAATTTAAACTGCAATTGACTGTGTGCAAGTGCAGGAATATCCAATGTTAGTTCCGTGTGCTGGAGTGTTTATTTTAATACCTCCCATTATGTAGATAAATTAGTGTGTCCTCATTGTATGTGGAGAGCACAAGAGACATCATATATTAATTTATGCATGATGCATATTATGCACTTTACTGATGTGTGGATTTTTTGGATACTAGGGGTTTGAAAAATGGTTGTTGCAACATTTATGGAAAATGACAATCTGTTATGTATTTATAATTGATATATTGCATTATTATGTCAGTAAATCATATGAAATCGATGCATCAAAGATCGTTAGAACTAGAGAAATTAATTTTGGAAGTTTGTATTTAATTATTGTGACAAAAAATCATATCGTGATTTCACAAGTTTATTTAACAACAACATCAGAAATTTCTATAGAAATAATTTTTCGAAATGAAAATATTAAATAGTTAAAAATAAAACACTGAATATTTAATTCAAGATTAAATGTCATCAGCCGTCATACAAAACCGTAGCTTTCGATTTTGTAATAAAAATATGCATATATAAAATATTAACATTTCATTACAAATTAGAAATGCGTAAGCAATGAAATTTCATTTGTTTTAAAATTAATTTCAATCGATAGTGATTACAGAAAAATGTGCAACGTGGATAGTACTAACAGCATATTTTACTTTTTTTTTGTCGATTTATGTATTTTGAAGTTTTACTAATTAGTGGGCCATTTTAGTAATAATTGAATATTTAATTCTGTATTTTTTTTCAATTATCTCGGCATATATTCACTGTAATATTTATGCATTTCGCAATTCTTTTTCAAATAATTAACTAAAATATAAGAAATAATTAAGTTGCTAAATGATATCTTCATAGAATCTGCGAATGACCCAGTCCCCCCCCCCCCCCAACTAACAATAATCTAAAATTTACAATTATATTGTCACTGCAGCAACCAATAATCAATTCGTAAAAGTAAATTTTTTACGTACAGTGTCACAGAATTAACAGATGGGAGTATAAATTCGTTTTTATTAATGTATAATAATTGAATCTCTGCAATGTATATCCTTCGCAAATGAATTTTGTATATTCAATTTATGAGAATCAATAATTTATCTATTTTACTTATGTATTCAATTTTATTTATTTATTAGGATTTTTTTTAAATTTTGATTATCTTGGATTATCAACAAGAAATTCTTGTTAAAGTTGTTTTAAAATTAAAATAATTTGGAGAAACTGACTTTTATTTTCAGAAAATCTAGTATTATTTTTTATGATTACTTAGAAGGATTTCTTAAAATTTGCAACGCTGATAATAAATATTAAGCAATAGTCTACTATCTTAAAACAGTTTTGTTTAATTATAGTAATAAAGTGCTCTTAAAATCTACTTTTTTCAAATTTTAAAAATTATACGATTTAAGATGGTAATTTAGGTACTTTTATTATATGAAAATTTCAAAGGAAGGAGATTTACTACAAATAACGAAATCAGTTATTAAATAAAAGAAAATATCTTCTAATTTCAAGTACATTTTATTCTTATAATTAAATAAATGTGTATTTTAATGTACAACTTTTTTAGATCAATGCATTAAAATAAAATTGTCAATGAAATATGAAACAACAATAACGATACTGGAAAAATAATTAAAAATTTCCATCGAATGACAAAAAGTTATCAGATTTGTCGGTAATAAAACTCATAAAGTACAAAGTAGCAAAAAATGAATGATTGAATACTCGCAGACAATTAACTAATCATTAATATATGTACGAAATATTTCTCATTAGCGTGAAACGACGACGAGATTATGGTTTTTATTATATGTCTATCGGAAGTTAATTTTGAAAAGTCAACTCCACTTTTTGTTGCTGCAGTATTTTGAAATACAACAATCTGAAAATAAGACCTTAATTAATTGAAATGTGAGAGTTGTAAGATAATAATCTTGTACGTAAACAAACTGAAATTGAAACTTTAAATAAAAGTCGGGACCAAAATTACCCGAAAACTACACAACCAATTTTTTCCAAACTTGTCGAAACGTTTTATACACCAGGAATTACGTTTTTTAAGTGAGAATAGAATCATTAATTTGCCATTTTCACAAGCTAATCCCTTCAATACGTAAATTTGAATCAACTAAGGGATTAGTAATTTTGAACATTTATTAATAAATCGTTGCTATATTACTAACCCACAATTAGTTTTTCTATTAATACTTTTTAACCAATTTAGTTTTAAAAAGTATTAAATATTCGCAACTAGTTTTATTTTATCGAGAGAGGAAATTCAATTTCATAAAGCGATAATAAAATAATGTTCCCGTGACAAGATAAAACCTTTAGGACTGAAATTCTCCGCTCGAGCGTACCTGTACTCGGTATTGATCGGTAGGACATTCAACATCTCTATGCCAGGATGCTGCGAGTCTCGAAAATTCGAATATAATTTTGGTTGTATGTTCCTATAAAATTGCAAAAAGATACAATTTTAATTGTTATTATCAATTGAAAATTGACGCAGATCGATTCTTTTTCATCGATCATAAATTTTTAGTGATTTCTATTAAATGGTTATGGTTACCTCCATAAAAATGAAAAAAAAAGATATTTTAGGGTGAATTTTGTTTGCTTTACTTTGTTGATGTCAAATTTCAAATTGAATATTCACAATTCGTTTTGCGAGTGAGAAAATTCATATTCATAAAGTGATAATAAAATAACATTCTCGTGACAAGCGATAAAACGAACTTGATTGACTTTTAAAAATCATATCAAGAGAGGTTTTGTTATATCGATTTTATTACATCTATGTAACTTTGTAATTCTGTTTACTAGTTAATCCAAGTATTTTTTATAATCGAGTATTTTACTATTGTAATTAATAAATTTTTATTGCTATTTATTTCAACGTCTTTACGTATCGTCAGGGAGAAAATACTGACCATTACTATTTACATGTTCAAAATAAGTGGTCATCACCAGATAGTTGTCATTACTATCTTAGATATACCTTACTAGATCCATGTTTTGATGTTTAGAACAAGTTTGTACGTAACATTATTACTGCAAATAATATCTCAGATAGTAACTATATCGGTTATCCTCTTCTTAACGTCTAATTTTCTCTGTGTTGAGGAGAAAATCTATAATTCTTCCGCAGTATTAACACTTAATGCTATGAAAATGTCGACGAAATTTTGAAATTTAAAGTAAACTTAAAATTCTCTTTTGTCAATTTTTTTTCATTTTTGTATGGAAAAATCAGAGTTTAATTTGTTCATTTTCTGTCGGAATTATGCGCCCAAGATATACACGGTATTTTGTTTATTTTCAAGCTTCATTTTGAACAGGGAAATGAAATAAGATTGACTTAGTTTACCATTTCGTATATGCTCTTCCATTGGAATAGTCAAAATTGCATTTAAATTCCTTTTAAGCAAAAAGTGGACGCTTTTAAATACGAAAAAAGACATCGACAATTTTTTTGTGAATTATTTTCATTTTGAAATTGTGATAGAAATGATTCCGGATTAAAAGTTTTTTTTCATCAAAAATTGCCTTACCTTGCAAAAATGTCATTGCGGTCACGTACAATGCACAAAGTTATAAAAAGGGCAGAACGAGTGTTTCAATCATATTTAAACAAGAAAAATGACGCTTATACTAATTTTGTATTTCATTTGTATTACTAAGCAAACCGGTGAAACCGAGAGTTTTTTTTAAATTTCAAAGGTCATATTGGATCCTTCTTTTGAAATTTTGCAAATTGAATTAAATAATAATCGACAATGACTACAAATGCAGAATTGTACCATTTCATTCGTAAAATTCGATTCGTACGAAAGTTTATGCTACCATTAATTAGGTTTCACATGACCATAATGACATATTTTAGAGGTTAGGGTGGGTTTTTCCGGGAAACAAAAATTCCACCATGATTTATTTTATGCACTTTTGATTCATACTCGAAATCAATTCCATTACATTTTCAAAATGAAAAAAATTCATAAAGTAATGAAGTTTTAATTTTTCAGTGTTTTTTGAATTTAAAATCGGCCATTTTGGTTTTAAAATGCAATTTTTATTACGCTAATCGAAAGAGCATACTCGAAAATAGTGGAATGAAGCTCTAATAACAGCAAAAAAAAGTCTGGAACTTAATAAGTTAAGAAAAAATAAATCACATTAATCAAACTATGCATAAAAATGTTTAATATAATTTTCTGAACACCGGATGTATTTAAAATAATGTTTTCGGCCTTTAGAATTCACAAAAATAACGTTTACGTTCGAAGCGCCAGATAACAATTGAAATTGGAGGAACGAAACAATTTCGAGATTATTACTTTATTTTCAAATTTCCATTGTTGTCAGACATATCGAATCAATATACACAATGACGTAGTAATTAAACCTCACAACATTCTTCTATTTATTAAATAAATTGTTTAAGAAAAAATCCGATGTTTTTATTTGAAGGACATAAAGTATTAAAACGCAAAAACAGTATTTATTTAATTGCTCCAAAAAAGGTGCATTGGAAACTGGTCAATTATAAATGGTCTTTATAATAAATCTTCTGTATAACAAAATACATGAGAGTATTCTAAAAAGTGTAGAATTTCTCCAAAACTAACATACATGAGAATTTAAATTATTTAAAAGTCGGTGCTACAACAGTTGAAAATATCTGAAAAAAATATCCAGCGATGAAATATGCGAATAAAATATTAATTAAAAAATGTTATACACCGTTAATCATAATTAAAAACGATATTCAATGTTCTCATATCCCATAATTAATATAAATTCTACTGGAAGATATGCAAAATTGAATTGAATGTCAAGAGTCAATACGTCATACACATAACGCAATAACATTACATATTAAATACAAAATTAGTAAAATTCATATAAATAACGTTAAAAATTAACCAAAGTAAAAGAAATAAAACTAACCTAACGACGTAATAAATGTTTAACAAAGTCGTTTATTATTATTATTATTCGAATATAATGTAACATTTTGGTTTCAGATGTTTTGACCACGTTTTTGGGGCTGGATCCCAATTTCAGTGTCAAATGTCGTGACACCTTAAAAATGTATTAAACGAGAAGCCAACGGCAAAAAAAAGAAACTTTCTGAAATGAGAAATTCTAAGTTGGAGTTAAAGAAACAAATTTTGAACACATTTTAACCCTGTAATAATGTACATAACGTTTAATTTGTGTAAAAAAAAAAAAAATTACACGAAATATGTATATTTCTTTTTCGTACACAACATGTATATGTATATTGTCAGTAAATCCTCCTATCTTTCATACATTATTTGTATACTATGTTTTATTAAAAGCTTCGAAATGTCAAAAAGTATCGCGATAATCATTTTAACTTTCGCTTACTGGAACATATCCATCAAAATTTCAAATTTTTATACGTTGGATATCCCAGATGTTTGAATTTCATTCTAAAATCGATATGATGTCACCATTGTCCATTTAATATAAGAATTGTTTTATAAACACCGGCAACCGTATTTTAAACATTTCGAGGAATCGTTGCGATAGCGGTTTTGCTAAGCTTTATGAATGTCGTAATACTCGCAGTAATGATAGTTGATTACGCAGTTTTTGTTAAATAAGGGCATCGATTTAGCGAACTGCAAGAATCGAAAACCATTGCCGTGATTCCCAATAAACGTGAAGACGTTAGGAAATAAACACTTTAATTATGCTAATCTTACGAAGATTACGCGATAAATTAAGCCTCTTCGTTGCAAGGGCGTAGAAAGTGTAACGTATTTTGCTGCTCTGATTTTTCTACGATTTTTCGCATTCATCCAGATTGGAAAGTGAATACAGAATTTTAAAAATTTCAGTGCATACTGTTAGGTTCACTGATTTTGAATCTGGTCTTAAAATTTTAAAATTCAGAAATGCGTATCCAAAATTTTGGACCGAATTCGTAAAGACATGAGCTAATTTGACTTTTTCTGGAAGTACAGTAGCCCCCCACCTCAATTATACGCCCTATCAAAATCTCCCCCCACCACATAATAACGCTATGCGTAGCTATATTCCAGTGCACCTCGAAACGCTTCGACTAAACATACACTCACGACGGATGTAAACAAAAATACGGATTATGTACAAACATATTGCTACGTAGATCCTGAATTTTTAATTTATTTAAACTGACTTGAAATTCCATAAATTTCCGAAAATTAATCTACCATATTGGTTACGTTTTTATTTTCATAATCTGAAAAACTGGAAACAGTAACAATCAAAACTTCGTCATACAAATTTTCAAATTGCTCAAACAACAGCAGATTATCTGCGCTTCCCGAGAAATAATAAGATTATCAGGTTTAATGCCACGTGTAGTCGATTTGTTGTCGACTAATACGAAATCACGTAACGTGTAAATTCAGGGAAACATAACGTTGTTCCGTTGCGTTCAAAAAGACTTTGCAACGCAATGGATCGACCAATCGCGTGCAATAAGATGGCTGGTCTTTCGGTTAATAGAAATCCTTGTCTCGTTTTACCTCGATAATTTAACGCGATGTGCAACAAAAGTTACGCGATAAATGTCGATTTTTGCTAAATAGAATTCCTGAAAAGGTTCTTAATGTCGAAACTTTATCACGAAACAGTGCGATATGGATCAGCGATCTAGATTTACTAGATCATTATCTTTCTTCATAACCATCTATTAGTGGCTTTAAAAAATCTTTATTTGCAAATTTGCACGAGGCTGATTCAAACTTTGAATGTTTCTTTATGATAAGGATTTAACAAAAATGTTACCGAATTCGATCTGATTCTGATACTTGTAGACATTCTCAGATAACGTTATCAGGTATTCATATCTAAATTAAAACAATAAAAGTATGGGTTGTAAATTCAATTAAATATCCAGTTGCAATATTCATCTAAATTTACTAAAAATTTTCTCAATTTAATAAATTTACAATTCTGTGATATTATTGCCTTTTTCAAACTGTATGTTACACTTATTCCTCATACCTGTGAATAAGATGTGAAAATTTTATTGTTCTCAACGTTTCTTCCAAATTATCGATCATTATTTTATCTCTCACGCAACAGACTCTCTTTATTTAAATAAGTGAAATTTTTGCTTATTTCACGCATGCGGATACGTTTATTATTTATTCAAAGCGATCTTCATTTCTAAAGAAAAACAACTTTTCATGTAATTAAATGAGACGCGTGGAGTATGTTAATTCAAGCAAAAACGTTGCAATTATGTAAATCATTTGTTAATAATCAATATTTCTTTGGCCCAAATTCACAAAAAGTCTGTATTGAAAAAAGTTTTATTTCTTTGGAGACAATATGATAAAAGTTCTAGAGAATTTCTCATTTAAGTTTTGAAAGTTTGACATTTTAAATGGTAATTTTCGCAAGAAAGCTTTTGGAATTATATTTTCATTACTTGAGAGCAGACTTTACCAACGCAAATTGTGAGAAAGAATATTTAATGAGTTATATTTCAATTAAATGCAACTAACTTTAATTGCCTTTTTTAAGATAGCGTAATCAATAAGCAAAAAGAAATGTTGAAATATTCCAAGAGTACTTTTTTTACGCTTTTGTGAAAGAAAAATTTTAGAAGAATTAAAGAATAAAAAAGGTAACGCTTATGTGAGTACTTAAACACGAAAAACATTGTAATAATCAATTTCCCTATTTACATTATTGATTATTAATATTATATTTCATTCTTCGACTCAAGCCTTTGTCACTTGCGCAAAACATAGGATGCTTGCTTTGAACGCAACGGTGGATGCGCCACCACGCGGTGGACATTCGAGTCAATGGACAGTGCAAAATGACGGCATATTCCGTAAATCATGAATTTGTTCGCATAGAGTACTTTATGACCACTTTTCGAATTTAACCTTAGTACTTAGAGAATTCTTAGCGTGGTTATTGAGATGGATTTCGAATATTTCGATGGGTTGAAGCGCAAGTAAACCTAAAATTTTGTAATATTACTTTGTTTTGCATTGTATTAAAATGATTCAATTTGTAGTAAAAAACGTTAGCATTCGAGTGAGATCTTAAATGAGATCATCGTCAACGCATAAATGACTCAACTTAAAAAATTACAATTTCTATTTTAAAATAACGGTCTCTAGCATGACAAGTCTGCTTATATAAAAACGAGATTCGTAATTAGTTGAGAGTAAAGACGTCTATAAATTAGTCTAGGTTAGTGTTTGATTGTAAATGCAGTCGAATATCAGTAAATAAACAAATACTTATACTCTACAACGTTTACTTTAAACGTTACCATAACTGACCTTCAGGTTTGCCGAACATTCAATGAGTAAATAAACGAAACGGAATAAAAATCATGAGTACGTATTCGGAGAAAAGATACGTGAAATTACGCCGGCAAGTATATGGCACGTGCTAGCGTTATGTGCGATAACGTCCTGTGGCTTTATCGATTTTCTGCTGGAGAATAAAGCCGTTAAATACGGTAGGAGTAAAGTGTACGTTGTTGTTCGAAATAAAATTCTCTTTTCTCTAGGGAGCAACGTACGGATTTATATAAATACTTTATAGTGAATCTATAATAAATTTGATTCTCAGTTTTATCAAAAACAATCACAAATTCAAGTTTCAATAGTGGAAGTTTTTATGTTTACGGCATTGAGTTTCCTTAGTTTTATTGGATGAATTTTAAAGCGGGAATGTTATTTGCATGTGTATTTGTATACCTTACACATTTAGCATTTTTTATTACTTTTTGAACGTAAATATGTAAATATGTATTCGCATATTCGTCTTCATGTAATGTAATGCTTATCACTCTCAATTAATTATAATTAACTTGTTTTTATAAGTTAATTTTAAATTAAAAATTTGTTACGTATCGGGCTATCTGTAATAAACTTGTCTCTGTCATAAACTTGTAATAAAGTAATATGTACATATGATAATATTTATGACTTTAGAAATCGACTGTTCTGAAGACATGTAATAGCGATTTTCATTAACTCCGCTAACTGACTTCGTTTACGACAGGAAATTAGGAAAGTGGACACACCTCGCCAATTAGAACAAATTGATCGCGTGCAACTAAAACCAAGTCAATTTACACCCCATAACGCCACGTCCCTTGGGGGAAAATATCCCATCCCAAAAAATCGATTCGCGCTATACATATGCTCATTCCTATATCTATTAACATCAACGTTAAAACAAAACTCACCGTTATTGATGGACATGGTCTGCTGACGCCTTGATCTGGAGTTATCCCTCTTGGAGCCAGGAGTTTGAGAACCAGAGATTTGAAGACCAGGTGCACTAACGGCTCGTTTCGGACCGCCGATCGAGGAACCGTTGTTTCTTGCAAAACCAGGGGGCCGGTATCTCGCGGACTTTACACCACTGTGAGGTAGAAAATGGTAAACACTGTGTGACTTGTGCATATTAACATTCGTTGTCTGACTTCCAGAAACCGCCGAGGCAGGAAGTCGCGGCAGGGAATTCGTGGCTGCTGAAGCTGCGGCTGCTGCAGCCGTTTGCATTCCTCGCGGAAGAGTCATAGCTCTCGAGTCGTTGTACTCTAAATCGTCTTCAGTGTCATCATCTCCCGCTGAAGCCCCTGTAATATTTACATTCAAGATTTGCATGCATTCCATCACAATAAAAGGAAAATTTCGTGTTGATAAAAAACGAAACTTACCCGACTCTCTAGTGTTGGCATCGGGTACAGATGATCTTCTTCTGTTACTCCAGATCTTTTCTTCGATCGAGCCACTGCTGACGCCCGCTACTCCGCCAGTACCTCCCCCTATGGACCCGCAACTCCGCACCCTATCCAGTTGCTCCCTCGAAAAGCTTTTCGGATTAAAGAGCAAGTCCCCAGCACTTCGACGCTTCGCAGCCATAACCAGAGCACTCGCACTTGCACTCGCGTTTACATCACCAGAACAGGCGAGTAGACTCAATTTTGTCCTTGAATCCGCCGCCATTAAAGCAGATTCGAAACTTCCTCTCCACGAAAACCTCTCGTAATCGCTAGCCTCCCGCTCTTCGCCCTCTTGACTTACGTTACCGGCAGCTGGATGTCCGTTTAATAACAAGAGTGGGTCATGGGATTTCGATCTTGGCAAGGGATGGTTGGATGACGGGTTTGTCGAATCTGAGGTCGAGTCATCATCTTCTGTCGTCGATGCCGAAGATGGAGTTCTATGATATTGCTGATACCTCCTCCAGTTCGAATGAAGCTGAACCGTTGAATTTCCTTCCGAAACTTCATGCATTAAAGCTACTAAACGACTACCAATATGGTGCATCACTTTTGCGATCAACGGAGGACTACTATGGGGAGTTGAGTTCGTGTCAGAACTGCCACCGTCACCAGTCATTTTTGTGAAACTCTGCACTAACTTCTGATAGACGAATGCAGTGTCTCGTCCTAGACCTGGCTGCTGAGGTGTTGATGTCCTTGCATCTTGATCTTTTTCAAAATTAAACCCATTTTCACTTGAATTCGTATCGAATTTACTGATGATCTGTTGACAGCTTTGCGATATCTGTTCCTGAAGTGCTGAACGGCGTCCTCCAGCAGCGCCTTCTAAGTCTGAACTAGTGTAATCCGAACTGTCATATGAGTCCGACCACGTGTCCTCCGAACTTAGATATTCCACGATTTCTCTGACCTGTTCATCCCTGATACCCGGAACAGTCTTCATTAGCCTCGTTAATTCATTTTCGAAATATACGAGTTGCGGAGGTTTCGTCCTATTCTGAGAATAATGGCGGCCCTTCGACGAATAACCGGAGAGACGTGGACTAGGCGCTGGTGATGTTGCACTGGAAGCTGTACTGGGAGTTTGACCTTGACCGTTGGAATTCGCGACCATAGTTTTGAAGAACTGCCGCATCTTGGACATCATGAGATTCGTTTCCTCATCGCTAGACCAATTATTGAAGCTGTCCTTCCTCGAAAGGGAGTTGTTAGACATTTGTTGAGGCGGACCGGTCTGGTCCACGGTCCGATCCACTTTCGGTGAATTGACTTTTTCTTTAGGACGCGTCTCTTCTCCTTTAATATCTTTGGATTGTGCTTGATTCTTTGTTTCCGACGTATTACCTTCCGTTGGTGATTTTCTTTGTTGAAGAAGATCATCGCAACTTCCGACAAACCCGGAATCTCTTGACGACTGTTTCGATCGCCCATAACTTAATTCTGCAGAGACAGACTGTGGGTTCTTCGAATTGACGTGCTCCGCTTGAGATGATGGATTCACCAAGAAATGTGTCGGATTTTCTGGTTGCGGAGTCTTCGCTCTTTCATCGTCTGAATTCGCAACTTCCTCTGGACCATCCAAAATCTCCGCTATGATATCCCTTGGCTCTGGAGTCTTCGTTCTATCTTCGACAACACGCGGACTCAAAGTTCCAGGATTTCTGATCTTCCACTTCTTTCGTTTGACGGTATCAAATTGACCATCGTTACCAAAAGCAGGGGTTGGAGCTTCGGTTGCACCGTCAGTTTCCGTAGACGATCCTCCGGATTGCGATTCTTGCGCATCTTGGTTGAGGCTTAAATCTTGTAGTGAGTTCTGATGCGATCCTGAATTTTGCGAATTTTGGGCAAGTGCTAACAAATTATCCAGGGACGAACTGTGAGATCTACCAGTACCCCGTGCCCGAACCAATCTCTTTCGGCGCTGAGCTTCGGGACTGGGTCTTCCTTCTGAGTCGCTACCAACAGATCCATCAGAATCTCTTCTGTCTTGATCAAACACCATGAATTCGGACAAGAAGTATTTCTCCAGTCTGGACGTATTGACAAAATCCCCGGATGGTTTTCCCTGCCCGGAATTTTGTGAATTATCATCGTGTCCGAGAGATTCGAGCCCTTCCGAGTAAATAGAGGATGTTTCCGACAAACTGTCAACTTCGCGCGAACCATTACTGGCATTTCCATCGCCTCCTAGGCCGAAGAAGAAATATTTCTCCAATTCTGATGTTGATGTGGGTCGTTGGAATCTCTTTCTAACATTAGCTGCACCTAAAGTAGCTTCCGCCTCACTTTCTTCGCAAGATTCTTCAACGATGGTGTGCAAAGTGAAATCTATCGCTTGTCGATGGTATCCGCGCAATTCTTCTTCGCGGTCCCCGAGGTTGTTTGCTTCATCATCGGAGCTTTCCTCAGTCGCAGTATTTGTACTTTGCTCATCCTCATCATGGGAGATTTCTTCGACCCACGAATCGTCATCCGCCAAACCTTCCTCGATTATCACTGCAGCGGGTGGAGGGGTAATGTACTCATCCATACGAAACCGATTAAGATCGTCGACACTTGTTGCGGCAATATCCACGGAAGGCACACTTTCTTTTGGCACATTTTCTTCTCGCATTAGGTAATGTAAATTTTGCCTAGACCCGTTTTTCACAGATTGCACTTCATCGCTTTCACTAGCGCTACCGACACTTAACCCACTATCCACTTCTGGCTCGTTACTAGTCACAAAACGCTTCAACGACCAAGGTTTCCTCGTGCCCTGGCCGTTATTCCTCTTGGGCTCGGTCACTGCGTCCAACGTAAGGAAGAAACTAGCCAAACCCTGATGATTTGGCGGCTCGTTACCGGCAACTTCCGGCTGTAATAGAGTTGTCGTATCCGAGGTGATGACATTCACCGGCTGGTAAGTTCCTTGCGTTATCATCACGAGACTCGTATACTTGTTGCTGTTACTGTTTCCAATGCTGTTGGGGTAATTGCTGGATTGGATGTTCGTCGCGTCTCTGTTCGAATCCTTCGCGTCGGATAATCCATTCTCCTTTCGAGTAGGCGGGCGTCGCTCGACTGAGCGAAATCGCGCCGTTCCCCGTTCTACCTCGCCTCCACCTTCGATTCCACCTCCAGTCTCGACGACTCCCACCCGCTGGGATTCGCCTCTCACCGCGCCGAGTCTTTCGTCATGCGCCGATGCAGATAACGTCATCCGGCCAGTTTCCGTGACTGGGCGCTCCCCACTCTTGTCGCTCACGCTTTTGAAAATGTTTTGAATCTTGCTTGACATCAAGTCATCCACGTTGCGTCCTAAGCTGTCATTTCCTCCGACGTCGCCTAGATAAGAGGCACTTCTATCGGTCACGTTGAAGGTTTTACTCAAACTTGACAGATTTACGTAATCGGTAGCCGAATTTCTCCGTGGAGCGGTGAATGTCTCGTCGTTTCGACGACGTTCTAAGGTCGAAACTTCGTAGTCGTGCAATTCGTCACTGCTCACTTCACTTCCGGTCGTGTTACTCTCGCTCGTCGCGCTTCCTGGAATCGAATTCGTGCTCAAATTTTTTTCCGTATTTTTTCTCTCTTCAAGTATAAACGTCGAATTGACATTCTTGAGAGGCGATAAGTTCTTAATATCACCATTACGTGTCGCAGAATTGAGGAAGGGTTTCCTTGGGCAAATCGGTGTTGAAAATGTTGGACCGTCGTACTGGTTTGCAAAGTTCATTTCGATGCTGTCCTCCAAGTCTTGGATGCTGGTCTCCAAAGAATCCGGCATCATAATTGAATCCATGGAATAAGTATCTTTGGGACCCTGACTGCCACTAGACACATCGGGAGATTCAGAAATATCTACATTGCGAATACTAAAGTTATCTTCTTTAACGATCTGTTCGTCAGTTACTAAGCCCTCACTTTTTTCATTATCGTTTGAAATTTCTACGAATTTTGCTGTAACATTATTTTCACCATTCACATCAAAACAGTCTGGATCTAAAGCCTTGATAGATTTTAATAAAATGAGGTTATCAGATGTTTCTTCTGAATCCGCCAAGTAAATTTCGGTTACACCATCTGCTAAATTGTCTTCGTTCAGCGAATATCGTCCTTCCTTTTTCGACGAATAACTCTCTTCATCTTCGATAAGCATGCTGTTAATTCTATCTTTCCTATCCTTCTCCCCATCTTTTTCCTTTTCATTCTCATCTTCATATCCTTTTTCCAGAGATGCATTGGATTCGCCATCATCGTTAAGCATACGAATTTTTTGCAATATAACGGGTTCATCTTCTAGAATGGCTGTAACACGTTTAAGAATAACACCACCCTCGGCCGAATCTGAATCTTCGTTGTCCTCGATGTCGTTGTCACTGGTAAGTGAATCATCGTTAACCACGAATACTCGCGAAAAACGATGAGAGGCAGAATCCTCCAGGTCACTGCTATCTGCCGATGACCTGCCGGAACTGCTTCTCGAATCTTCCGGCGAATGTCGATACATCCTGTTGCAGATTTCCTCCTGATTTTTCTCTTCTTCTTGCGATTCTTCTTGATCCTTCGATTCAGCAGGGTTATCCTCTTCTTTGTTTTTCTCCGGCTCAATTGGTACTTCTTCTACTTCATCTTTAATGTTATCCACGGGAGCAACGGGTTCTGGAACTTCATCCTCTAACTTTGTTGGTTTGGATGCAGATTTTTCAGGATCATCTTCATGATTATCAACAGATGCCTCGCTTACAGATGGTGGCTGAATATCTACAGTACTATTCTGAAGACTAGTTAGATCTTCATGAAAACGAGGGTAAACTTGATCCGATGGGAAAATAAAATTTGACGGATCAAATGAAGTAAGTCTCGGGTCGAATCGATTTCCCTGAAGAGGCTGAGTGAACCGCGTGTGCCAGGCGAACCAAGGTGACGAAGGATCTCCTCTTAATCTTAACGAGTGTTCCAGTGCTGAGTCTTGACCAATCATCGACGACGCAGCTGCAAAGTCGCTCGTCCACATCGAAGCTGGCACGGGCACCGGGTACGGAACTGGAACGGGAATTGGCACGGGAACTGGTAGAACATTTGCACTTTTCGAGCTTCCGCAAGCCTGTAATCATAATGTAATAAGGTTTTAAATTCTTCAGTAATATACGTTCTCTTAAAATCAAAACAAGTCTTATTCAAAGAAGTTACGTAAGCAATAATTTACAATAAATTAGAACAAAATTGACTACTTCACGTACTTGACAAGACGCTGAGCCTTTACCCAGGCAACAGCTCCAATCCTGAGAGATGAGGTCGGTACCGATACCAGCGGAATTGATCGAAAGGGCTCCAGGCGGAAGCGGCAGCGTGCCACTTTCAAAATAATCCCAGTCGCAATCCTCAAGTCCTTGGGCGTGACCTCCGTGCTGTAACCCGTTCAGATACGAAGACCCGGAGCAACTGCTGTCGGCGTCGTCTTCCTCACGACCGGACGACGAGTCCGAGCTGATGAAGACGAGGCGACGGTAGTCGATGATCGGCGCTTCCTGAACGTGGGACTGTCCGTGACCTTGACTATCTGGATCCGGAGGACTTGATTGGCGCCCTCCACCCCTTCCGATAACGTGAAGGGTCTGAAGGGCCTGGAGATCCTCGCCGCAGCAGCTACGGGCGTGGGATCGACCTCGCCTCCGGGAACCTGCGACAAAGAAAATGAATTTCACATGAAATTTAATGATCAATCATGAAGTTTTTTTTTTCTTAAAGTAAAAATTGAGGGAATCATTGCATATAGTAATTTTGGAAGATCATAAAGTAAAAATCTTCACTCCACCAAAATTAGAGACTTAATACTGTATTACAAAGTTAATGTTATATATGCCGGTCTTCATGTATACATATACATGTATATAATCTGAATTGTTAATTTTATATGCGATGACAAAATTCCCGGTGAAAACTATCGGGAAAGCGATATATCGGAATAAGTATTGGAAATGCAGACTGAAATTTGACGCTCACCTTTACGCGCTAATGAATTAACTGGTCAATGGCATGGGCCACGTGGAGTGTTGTGTCGCTATCGCAAAAACAGTCCAAGTCGATTAAAGAGAACAGTTCGGTTTGAGTTACGGTGTATTGAAAATATAGTACATTAGTGAATTATTGATCAGCAATATTTTAATCCTTTATATCTATGTCCAAATTAGTCTCTGTATTCAAAATAATAAATTAGTTCATTATTTGAAGTTTTGACGCTACTGCAGCGACATTTTTTCCGACTAGGAAAATGCGTATTTGAAAAAGAAAAAGCTTGGCGGGAGGAAATATTGAAAATCCTTTTATACATTCACAGAAGATGAATTAAATTCCACGTATTATTTTGATTTACATACATTTCTTTTAATATTAATTTCTTATAAAATTACTTAATCCCGAAAATTCTCAGTCTATTCTAAATTAATTTCGTTCGCTTCTTGTATGATACCGTCTGTAGTATTTAGAAAGACCCCTACAGAGCCCGAATTTTGAAAAATCAATTCAGTCATTTTTTATTTACGTTTTTCAGTGAAAATTCCTACCTAATCGGCGGAGCACTTTAGAATCTTAAAAGTATTCGTTTTTTTTCTCTATTTCTGTATGCGATACAGTACACATCATTGATAATGTTAAAAATGAACAAAAGAGAATAATTTGTATTAAAAAAATTATTCATGGTTTAAATGAAGTATGAGAACGGATCTATTTAAAATCCTGCATATATCGACCGATAATCCATCGCGTATTATTTTCATTCTAAACACTTTCTAGTTGAATAATTCAGAAACATTTACTAGATTATCTCTTATGTTATTTCCATTTTAAAATGAACTTTTCTATTCGTAAATCTTCCTTGAATATCTAATACCGTCTTATCGTTGGCGTTTTTAATTTCCATATCAATTCAGTTTCAACAAAAGAAAAAGAATTCACTATTTATTAGAAGTTTCTTTACATCTTAAATTTTAAGTTCTTCGTGTGGTACTTTAGTATTTTTTTAGTTCGTCTAAATCTGAATTAGTTCAAAACTAGTTACCAGAAATGGAATATGGGTCACCAGTTCAATTCGTATTAATTTATCGAATAAAAGGTAAAAACTTTTGAATTTATTACAAATTCTGCACATTACTAAACTACAAAAGTCATTTTCTACTCTTAGATTAGTAGAATTTTTTAAATTAATTAGCAGTTTCGTACTATTTACTAGTAAAACTTACGCTATCCATAAGTATTTTTTAATAATTCAGGTTTAGAGAGTAATAAATTTATTGTTTTCAGCTCTAATGAGAAAGAAGTGGGGGTGTTATCCAAATTTCCCGTATACTTTTTAGAAATGATTAATAAAGTTATTAATTCACAACTTTGATTTCTTATAAAAAGTTCACTCGTGAATACATCATTGCACATTTATATATGGTTTCATAATTATTACACAAATTCTAATCAACAACGTTCTCAATAAAAGACAAAATTTGAACAAATCAATATATTAATGTAATTTTTTTCAAAGATTTCAAGTTATAATGCACGTAAAGCTTGTTTGCATATAAATTACATTAATCTGTGGGTAGTAAAAAGAACCCATGAAACGGGAAGATCTTTCTATGTGTTCGGCATTTAATAGAATGCTATTAAAAACATTACTTATAATATTTAATGTAATCTATAAATACTGTTTTATAATAAATCACGTGAAACCCAAAGGGGAGGGACAATGAAGTTGTTATTACTTGGGGTTCCAGGGAGGGAGAGGGGTCCAATTTGTCGAAATATGTGTCACATGATTAATGGACACTCCTTTAATATGAATTTATGTCACACTAATGTACACATCCAAATCTTGTCTAAGATTTTGGTTCAAGTTACTTCTTCCATTATTGCTTATTGTATATTTACTTGATTATATACGGTTCATTTTTATGAATGGCATGATGGTGATGTATACAGTTAACAAATTATTGCACACAATCCGAAGATTAATTAAATGTATCAAATATTAAAATAAATAATACACTATTTGAAACAAGTTTTGGATGGCGAGTTGTAGTAGTTATTCTATACAGATTAGTTTCCCATCAAATTCCCGAAAAATGTTAACTCATAAATTGAGCCCAAAAAGTTAAAAAATGGCTTTTTAACCTCACCCTAAGCCACACATTTTATATTATCTTTCAGGTTTCTTGTATTTCAGACTTTCCCCTGCATATGTCCTTGCAATAAGTTTTGTGCATTAATACTAACTTCAAATTTGTAATCAGCGATTCTAAAACTATTGAGATCAAGTTTCATACAACACTCTTTTTTTGAAAGAAGTAACTTGAAGCTATATAAATTGTAAAAATTACTAGAAAGTGTCTTACAACCCAGTGGTTTCTGAAAGCACTATTTTCGTTTTGAAAATCAAACACTTGGACACGATTTTTAGCCCTATGACTTTGATCTAGAAACCGAAAAACAAAATTGATATAAGTAAAGTTCGATACTTTTGAACTTTCTCTTTTGAATCCTACGATTACAACTTACCAGGCAATTTCCTATCTCCTTTCGCAAAACTGGCGCTATTTGACATAGAAAAATGTAGTGGTTCTAGTAAATGGACTACTTCCAAAGGTACTAATCGCGTATATTTGATTTTAAAACAATTCACTACTTTAAAATGGCGTCTGCAAGTTGTAATTTTACTTTTTCTCGCTCATATTTTCATGATATCGTCTGACGGTCGAAGACAAGCAGGCTTGGGATGAAAAACATATGACTGTCAATTGTGTATACATAACCTCAAATTGATTCATTGCAAACCTGAAGTTAGTCATGTACCTTTGTTTCATGTTTTTTCACTAACTTTCGAAAATTTCTAAGCTATTTCTGTACAGTTCTCAGTTAAGAATATACCTGATATAACAATTGATATCGTCATTCTCAAGCCGGTATGTAATATATAAATTGTATAGTTAATCGATTCTTATTACGCAGATTTATAAATGCTATTTGAAGAGTCTTCTTTATATTCCTTTTATTTCTAAATTTTATTCGAATATTCACTTTTATTGCGTTTATAATCATCATAGTAAAAACTTGCAACGCATTCATAATTATATTGTCGTATTGCACTCAATTTTTAGGCTATAAATCAAACATTCATAATTCAGAAGTTCCAACATTAAGGGAAAATCAGACAAAACCCATGGTAAACAACTAATTCAAGGTTATGAAGATACCCCCTTCAGAATGTAAAAATTACTTTCAGGCGTCATCTTTGTGTCGCCATTTTGTTTTTTGAAAAAAAAGAAGGGGGAGAAAAGGGTTGATAAAAAATACGCGTTTTTTGCAGTAGACAGTAATATCTTTTTTAAAGACAAAATGCGCGATTGTTGCGAAGAAATGTTAAAATCTGTTTTTTTTTTCGAAAAAAGCTCGATGGTTTTCTTTGAAATTGCCAGTTGATTTTGACTATGGGAATCGAAACAGGAGGAGGTTTAAAGCCTCCTTGACTTATTTAAATGTCGTTTTACGGTGTTTAGATAAAAAATACAGCATTGAATATTAGTTGCCGAAAACACAAAATTTATTTAATTAAATTGTTTCGTTGTGGTCCAGGATGAGTACAACCTCGGTCATGTATTAGATGCGAAAGAACGATAATAATTAGCCAGCGCAGAAATACATTTTAGAAAATGAAAATCGCGCAAATAAGCACTTTTAACGGGTTTTAACAATTGCGAAATTGTATAGCATAGAGGAAGTAGTCAGCAATTTGCGAATATGAATAAGCAACGTTTAAACCTGAGCGAAGGTGAAACCATCATCCATTGTTGTCGTATTCAGCGTTCGTATCGCGATTGAAGCTATGTGTGCTCGTTTCTTTCGGGGGGAACGTAAATTTAAAAAATTCTCACCGAAGATTATTACACGCGATTTTTCACACTAATAAATAAATACACATATATATCCCGTCAAGATTCTTAGGTACATAATACATTATGTAACCCTAAGATTGGTATTGCCGACACAAACCCGTGGGTTACTGATTTATTTACAAGTATAATTGTAACATTTTCTCCTCGTCGTCTCTTCACACGTGCGTTGTACATTTATACATGTACAAACAAACGTGTCAACATATGGAAAATTTTATTTACTTTATATATATTTTCGTTCGATCTTTAGCATTTTTGAACGCCGTGCAAATATTAACTGCCTCTTACTCCAATTTTTCTTCATTTTTTGTTTCCGAAATATTTTGATTTCTAATTTTTATTTTTTTCGAATTTTCTCTTAAATTAGAAGTGTTTGTAAGGTTAAGTTCATATTTCAATGTCACATTATATGGTTTGTTTATGTTTATCAATCCCGTCATCATCTGCATATTTTGGTAATGTTTAATGTTTAAGATTTCATTATTTTTATACTTTATATCTAAATGTTTATCGATATTGATAGTCGGCTACTCATTCCTACTACGTTTATTTTATTAAAATCCGTAATTTTTTTGTTTATGCATTTTTATAACATGCAATACTTGTTCAAATTTCACTAACTGTTAACCATTAGTTTATCATAAAATGTTGAAATTTCATTTTTGTTTTTCAGTCGAATGATCTGATAATAATATTTTATTCTTGTTTTTGAGGGGCTGCTAACGCTGCTCGGTTGATAACGTTAATTCCTAACTTAAAGTATGCAAATTAAACAAAAACTAGATACATTGTTGAGTGCAATTTTATTTTATAGCTATTTCGTACATTTTTTATGATTGTATGGCAAATTTCAGCGAAATCGGTTAAAAAAATTAGCGAGAATTCGCAAGAATAAATGTTTGTAATACTCATACAGATCGGATTGTTACCTAAATTTATTCTTGAGAATTCTCGCTGTTTTCTGCACCGATTTCAATGATATATCTCGTACATTCGTTAAAAAATGCATAAAATAGATTTATATCACCAATCTGTGGTGAATTATCACTCAAATGTATGGTTTTTTTAAATATAATAAGCGGTCGGTAAAAGCGAATGCGATTAAAATAGCGAGCGTTATTTAGCCGCTCCTTAAACCTTGTATAAATGTGTGTCTTTATGTCACAGACGAATGATCACACAAGAAAAGATCACGGACATTTGATCACAGGACAAGATTATATAATAATAAAATATCATATTCAGAATATTGTTTTATCATCTTAACCCATTAACGCCCAGGCAGATGAAAAATGGTCCAAATTAAATTTCAGTCATCAGGAGTTCCAATATTGCGCAAAACTTGAAAAAAATTCCCAAAAATGGAAAAAGTATTTATTCTTCGGAATTTTTGTCGAGTTATTAGAATAATGCAATTTTGTTGAAACTATATACAAAGCTGGTCAAAATATTTGAACTTTAAGAAAAAAATTGCAGTTTTTTACCCTACATCATTGTAGCCATCTCAAAATGGCGTCCATGATGAAAATTTCATTAAAGATTTTCGGACACTCAAACTCAAAAACTATAAGCTTTTTTAAAAAAATGTTAAGATTGAAAAGTTCTTAGAATTATGGAGCAATATAGTGGAATTTTTTCAGTTTGTTGAAATAATATTTTGAGAAATTTCTTATCCAAATTTAAACAAAATTTTAAATTATATCCGAAAAATTCGGAAAATATGTAAGCATATTCGAAGATGAATTTTTAAATTAATTATTTCTTCTTAATGTTGCATGTTTCTAGTTTATTTTTTAATAATTTTAAGATTCCTTTGTTGTATCTGTTTGAGAGGAGAGTGGAAGGAAGAGTTTCCCCTATGGCAGCCAATTTTGAATGGTCCCGTCAAGAGAATTTGACAAGTCAGTCAATTTTGAGGGGGTAAATTTCGCATATATATACAGTTTAATGAAATTTATAGATACATACATACTTTTTGAAATATTTTGAATGTTGACTATAAAGTAACGTAAAAGTTAGGTTAGATTAGATTAGGTCACATTAGGCTAGATTAGATTGGGTTAAGTAAGGCTAGGTTTCAGTGGAATAAAAGTTATTATAGTGTGATCGTTTGTTCTGATATTTTTGATCATTTGGTCAGTTGTCATATGGCATAAAGTCCTTGAAACCAAATCTGTAAAATAGTACCTAATTTTGCTCACTTTATATATTAATCAACTTTTAAGATCAATCTGAATATTCTTATATTTATACCATTATTGACTTTCTTTGCATAATATCTTAAATATTTAATTTTAAAATAATTATGTTTGTTTTATTTCCTCGATGTTAATTCTCTTAATCAAGCACAGCTAACAAATCATTATTCTGTTAATTAATAAAAATGGTACCTTTAATATTCTGACATTAAGGAAAAAAATAACAAACAATTAAAATTAGTTTGGACAAATAAGACTTTGAACTGAAACAGATCTCATACATGAGAGTAAATACATTTTTATCAACACAAATCCAAACTTTCCACGATTAAAGTGCATCCGTTGATATTATTGTCGCGAACCGTAAATTACTTCCTTAATTAAACAAACTTAATTAATTCGCTATTATTCATTTTATTCGTAATAAAATGTTAGATAATTTCTAAGTAGAATTTTCACAAGAGTAGTAATTGAACCAGAATTAAAAAATATATGAACTAGTTTTTATAACTGTGATTATAAAATAATAGAAACTTATATTAAATAATCTATTATTGCAAATAATTATCATTAAATTGTAAATGACACGATAAAGCTTTAAAAAACGAACGGTTTTATAAAACTGAACAAAAAGATAACTTTTATATTGTAAATTTTCTTGCTATATTTTATAGATTCACATTATTAATTATATGAAGATACTGAAAAACAACTTTGTAATTAAATCAAATTAATATACACCCCTGGTTACGAAGCAGTACACCGAATCGCTTCCGTACTTGTACTGCATTTATAGTTTGATTCATTCAAAGGATTGCTTTTTAATTACAAATTTACTGTTCTTTTTATAAAGCTATTCATTACTGTAAGCTGCGGATAAAATGTACTTTCATACGCCGTCTTTTATCCGTATCCCTCCATTGTTTTTATCCATTGCATACGTGATTTTTTCACTTTAATTAAACAATACATTTTTTTAAATGAATATTTTAGAAATACAATTTATAGTTTGGTGGTTGTATTTAGATCAGGGACCTGCACATAATTTTAAAACTTCCTGCTAAACTGAAAAACATTTCATAGCTCTAAAGGTGACCCAGAAGGGTCCAAAACGCAAATCAATTGTTTTCAACTTTTCTTTTTGAGTAATTACACAGGCAGACAAAATCCTAGAGTGACCTAGAGCCTAGAATACATTTTTCTTGACATTCAAGTCAAAATCTCTCAATTGGCTCTGGTTTCCAAGATATCCTAACCTAAAAATGCAAAATCGGAGACTTTTATTGTAGGTTATGTATTCCTTACATTTTTATTTCTGTATCATTCAAAAAATTATAGGCATCATCATAAAGTAGGCGTTTCTCTTTCATATACCGTTGAGTGTAATTAAATATCTCCCTTTTCAGTAGTGATGGTCAAATCAACTATCGGTCTTGTAGTCTTGGTCTTGCAAGAATGCAAGACTGAGTCCAAGATCGATACGGGTAATTTCCATCAAAACTGACACGAAGATTCTTTTGCGAGACCAAGACCATGTGCAGGCAAGTCCCTTTTGCAAATATTTATATTTACTGTTTAGTAAAAAAATAATTCTGAATGAATGCTGAAACTTTAGGGATCTCGAAATTACCTCGATAAACATAGCATGTATAAAACCATATATTTCGCAGTTGCACATAAACAAAATTGGTCACAAATATTTCCGATATTATAATCTATTTTTACCAATGTACTTTATATTTTAAACTAAATATTTATTTTATTCTAAACCAGAACATAACTTTGCCTATAAACAAAATATGCTAACGTTTGACGATTACAAAACGAAAATTTTAACACTAGATTTTTATTATGAGGATGGTAATGTAAACAAAAACACTACAAATTTACTAAGAAATGCAATAATAATTTGTTTATTAAATACAGCCAACTTGTTATTTCTACTTATACTATATATAAAATAAAATAAAATAAAATATTTATAAAATAAAAATTATTTTTTTCTCATTCCCATAACGAAAGTTGTATATCTTTTAAAGGCTTGTAATGTTTTTAAACACTTTTTTAGTTTATTATCTTGCAAGAGTCATGCTTATTATTATCTCTAATAAGCAAAGTTCTTGCAAGACGAAAGCTAAGACCAACATGCGAAATTGAAAGCAAGACCAAGATCAAGAGTTCAAGAACCATACCAAGGCCAACATGTCCAAATATGCAATTTATGTTCATTTCATGTCCATTACAGTTCATTTTTATTTTGATACTAAAGTTGTATTGGTTTAATCTAGCCCAATTGTTTACGTGCACTGAAAGACATTCAAATTATATAATTATGTTCAGTCTTCGATCTGAATGACTCGAAATTGACGTGTTTATATGGTTATTAATAATTACAGTTTTGTTGTGATTTTAGTAATCTGTGCATCGTGCTATATTAAGTTCATATAACTTTTTATTAAGTTTTTCTGTATTTTTTCTTTTAAATTAGAAGCCCCTGAAGAGGACCCTACATATGGCTAAAACGTTGGACTATAGTGACACTAATACAAATTTAGTATCAAAATAAAAACGAACTGTAATGGTCATGCAAATAATTTGCAATACGATTAATAATTAATTTTAAAATATTATAATTAATATTTCAAGTTATGTAAGAATTCTTTACGTATCAGGAAATAATAAATGGACAAATTTTTTTCTTCTATTTACTATCGACTTAGTAAATTCAACTACTTTTTGTATTAAAGTATTTTAATATTATAAAATGATTTCAAATTCTGAGCAGGTATTTTATATTTTCAGTATCTAAGACGCCATCTATGTCTTTCCCCAAGACATTTCATGTTTCAGATGCAAAAAATGTCCGAAATTTAGAATGTAACAAACATGATTTTTATTTTTTTATCGTAACTCTACTTCGCATTATTGTAAATATTTCGTTTAAAAAGTTTATATTAATTTTTTTCAGTTCAGCACTCTGGCACAGAAGGTCAGAGTCAGGGCCAAATGTTTTTACGCGACTCCAGAAACGCCGCATATTTCATAGAATATTACATATTTTCTACCATTTGTATTACGATTTGCACAATGCATTCAATTTATTTTATAGTAGATATTTACAAAAATTACGGTCGCTAAATGCCAATTTGTGGGCAGACTTTCAAGACCCTGAGACAAGTCAAAATAGGGCTCGAAAATTTCGAACGAAGATTAAAACTTCGCAAATAATAATAATAATAATACTGATTTTAAAAATACTGTAATTGATAACCAATAGAATGGATTACATAAATAGCAGTAACAGAAAGGAATTAAAACAAAAATCAAATGGGAAGTGATAGACAATAAGTAGTTTTACAAATTGTTCTGAAAATGAAATGATAAATAACAAAAAATATGATTTTGATCAAAGCATAATTGTATAGAGAAAATACCGCGATTTACGTCTAAAGACCATTGTTTCCTAAAAAAAAATATCCGGAATTTCCACAATATAATGCAATGCATTTATAAATTGGATTCACTAAAGCCAGAAATATTTTTTTTGGCATACGTTAATATTTTTTGCATTTGCAATTTAGTAAATGGTACCATAAATTCATAAGTAATTACCCAAAAACACTTGCGAAATTCGAATTAGGAATACTAAAAATCACTAATTTAGATATTACTGTGAGGCCGACATATTGGATACGCCGTATTGAATTTCAAAACTTTGTTAATGGAAAAGTATTGTCCATTAACAACTTCTTTGTAAAAAATCGTTCCTTCTTAGTGTTATATTCATTATTATTTAAAATCACTAAAATTATTGATCCTAATATCATACATGCCTTAAATAAATCTGAACATAAGATAAATAAAAAAAAATTATTTTTATACCGAGAACAATATTTTAAAATTGGTCAATGACTACTTTCAAATTTTTTTTAGATTTTAAAAATTCTTTTTTCTTAATTTTGGAAAAATACAAAATTATATCAATACATTTTGAAAAAAATTGAGAATATTCTTTGACACAATTTAAGAACATTTTTTTCTATAGTAAACAAAAAAAATTTGTTGTTTCAAAAGAAATTTCATTGCGGTCATCATTTTGTGATCACGGTGCTAGTTTTTTACTATTTTAAAAAATATATCTTAATACTACAACTATTTTCTTCACCTCTAGTGAAAGAACTTTGTACCGGCGAATACTTCTTCGATAAAAGAAAACATGTTTTATAAAAAAGTATACCCGAATTTGCATTTTTTTGACATTTAAATCGCTATATTTAATTGTGTAATTAAGATAACCCAATTTTGACAGCACCAATGAAAAAATATTTTGGAAATTTTACTATTCTAGATGGTAATTTTGGGAGTGACTTGTAAAGTGGAGAAAATTGTCATTATTTCTAGTAAAAGTTACTCTATCTTTTGTAATTTTTACTGTCTAAATAGTACAAATTCCAAGTTACACAGTGTATCTTTGTTTAAAGAAATTTACAGCAAGGTGTAACTCGAAAAATCTTTCTTTAGAGAAAATTATTAAGTAAAATTGATGTTAATCAATTTTAAATTACTTTTTAAAAGTAATCTCATACATATTAAATAAAAGATTTTAAAAAATCAGTATTATATATAGATAGAGACTGGATTGTACAAAAAAACGAAAATTATTTACCATAAATTAGAAAGAATGATGGATTAATAGAAACTTGTTATCTGTGCGATCAAAATCAAAACATGTTAAAGTGTCATTTTGACAAATGTATCCGTAATTAATTAATCCAAAAGATTATGTTTGAAATATTCGGATTGAAGATGATATCTTGACAACTCGTGATATTTTCACTCTAGTTACTCCAGGCTTTTAAAACATTCGTCTTTATCAATTACTGGTCAGCTCCGGAACTAAAATCTCGCTTTAGGATGTTGAGTTTAAGCAATTAACAGTTCTTTATTACGGTCGGAGATTCTGCCATGTGCACCGAGATCTAAGTCTACACCTACTGGCACTTTGAACAAACTTTTATGTTTTTTTTTTAATTTTATAGTCGTTATACAGTTAGTATTTTATTATTTTATCCCTTTAATAATTAATTTTAAATTTTAAATTTCTATATAATCTATATTTTTTCTACATATATGTCTTTTTTATAATAAAAAAATGCATAAATAAATTAACTGAAATAAACAAGAAATATTTTTGTAATATTAGTGCGAATTAAATAAATTTATATTCGAACTAAATTATTTGAATAAATGTTCTGATATCTCGACCGTTCTACTTAAAAATACGAAGAAGTTGATAACCGCGTTTTAAAAGACCACTATACAGAAAAAGACTAAAGAAACATAAAATTAAAAAATAATTTACAGTTTTAAAAAGGTAACAAAAAATAATAACTAAAAAGTTTGAACCAAACAATTAATTTTCAACTCCGATTTTAAACTAACACTGGTATAAAATATGAATTTGTCTAAATACATTTACTATATTCCTTCGTCTATATTTACCTCGAGTGTCACTGACAAAGTTTGACCCGAAAAAATTCTCACTGAAGGTCCGCAGTATCACTCAAATATCAAGAAATTAAAGCTGAAAGGAAATACAATATCCTAGATATTATTACTAATTATAAGATATTCACTTAACAACCGCTAAGACCGCACCGATCGGTTCCAATTCTCACCATGACAAAAATTGACGTCGAATTCTTTTTAATATTTTGAAAAGGGAGCGTAAAAAATTTCAAAAACTTTGGTAACTCACTGGGCCAAACTGGAGGTTAATAACCGGCGACCGATCTCTCGCGACACATAGTTTTCACTCGGTTTCATCCGGAAAATTCGAATTTTTCGGTCTTTCGTAACCAATTTTTTTTTATTGTACTAGCCGTAAATCGGTCGTCCTAAGACTAGCGTATCGCGTGAGGTATGACGGTCGAAGGTAAACTAAAGCGAGCGTCATCGTGTCTGCGCAGAGGCTCGAACCTGAATTCTGTACAGTCGGAATCGCGTCCCTCGGTTACTATGATGCTACAGTGCGTTACCGCCACTGGTGCAGTGCACCCAGTACACCGAACCACGTACAAGGTGATCCGAGGGAAACGAAGCGTGAAACCCCGGGTACAACCTGTCACGAGGCGGGGTTTTACATCGATTTTATTTTTATCGGAAAACAATGGCACAATACAAAAAAAATGCAAATTAACCCTTTCTAAACAAAACTTACAAAAATGTTACATCAAATTTGGTAAAATTATATTAATCAATTTTTTTTTTACGTATTTTTATCTCCAGATGACGTATTAAAGTTACTAGCTTGAAACAACACAAAAAACTTCATTTTTAAACATTTTTTGTATTTAACTTAAAAAATATGAATCTGACCAAAAATATTTCAAAAAAAAAAATACACAACTTCAAATTCTCTACAAATAAGGTTTTTTGCAAACGTCCATTCATCGCTCATTTATGACCCAAACAGCAAAAACACATTTAAGAGTTCATTGGGAGGTCTTAAAAACTGTAAGATGTAAACATTTATCAGAAAGAACTCTTGAAGTAATCTTTGAGAAGACCAATGCGTCGATATTAGGAGCGCTACAAGACCTCTCAAATATGAGGTATCAGAAAAGAACTCTTAATGTATCTTTAAGAAGACCTATGCGTCGATATTAAAAGTTCTACAAGACCTCTCAAATATGATTCTCAGGGAAAAAAAGAGCTCTTCAAGTAATCTTTGAGAAGACCTATGCGTCGATTTTAAGAGTTCTAGAAGACCTCTCAAATATGAGGTCTTAGGGGAAAAAAGCTCTTAGTAATCTTTAAGAAGACCTATGCGTCGATTTTAAGAGTTCTACAAGACTTCTCAAATATGAGATCTCAGAAAAAAAACTCTTAAAGTATCATTAAGAAGACCTATGCGTCGATATTAAAAGCTCTACAAGACCTCTCAAATATGAGGTCTCATAAAAGAGCTCTTCAAGTAATCTTTGAGAAGACTATGCGTCGATTTTAAGAGTTCTAGAAGACCTCTCAAATATGAGGTCTTAGGGGAAAAAAGCTCTTAGTAATCTTTAAGAAGATCTATGCGTCGATATTAAGAGCCCTACAATACCTCTCAAATATGAGGTCTCATAAAAGAGCTCTTCAAGTAATCTTTGAGAAGACTATGCGTCGATTTTAAGAGTTCTAGAAGACCTCTCAAATATGAGGTCTTAGGGGAAAAAAGCTCTTAGTAATCTTTAAGAAGATCTATGCGTCGATATTAAGAGCCCTACAATACCTCTCAAATATGAGGTCTCAGAAAAGAACTCTTAAAGTATCTTTAAGAAGACCTATGCGTCGATATTAAAAGCTCTACAAGACCTCTCAAATATAATTTTTACCGCTTTTATACTTATATATTAGACGACGATTACATTCAATAATGGAGAGCATATAATAATTATACAAAATTGCGATGTCAGTTGCTAAGTATCGTAAAAGCACTTCTTTCTTTACAGGTATATCATCCATCGGTCTGTATATGAAGTAAATATCGCGGGATTTAATTTTTGGATTCAATAGCTGGAATAAACACAGATCTCATCTCGTTGGATGTCTTTTCCAAAAGAGAAATGGTCCAAAGCGAGATAAATTTAAGACCTCAAACATAAGTCCTCTTCGAGATTAGATTTCATTAAAAAGTCGTTTTCGCAGATAACAGAATAAGAAATAGTTCAGATTGAGCTCATAATGTGTGATACAAGAGGTCGGATGCATCAAGTTATGAGCTTTTCTGTATTTAATATCATTATGAGAACATTATACGAACTCAAGCTCAGAAAAATCGCATAATTTAATGCATGCGATCTGAGATCATTCTGAACTATTTCTTATTCTGCTAACTGGGTTATTGATTATTATGATTAAGACCTCTTCAGGACGTCTTTTTGGAGATATCTTTGGACGGCCTCTTTAAGACCCGTAAGAATACGTAATATTTTTTTCCTGAAAATAATATAAGTCGATGAAAATATTAAATATATGGCTACAAGAGACCATAAATATCTTCAGACAGGATACAATGTTACATATAACTCAGATTATCCTTCATTTGTGGAGTTTCCGTTGATGTTACGGAAAAAATGTCTGCATTCTTTTTTGCATGGAATTTCATGATCAACATATTTTGTTGAAAATACTTTTTTATGAGATTTATATTTCTAAAAATAAATGCAAAAAATTGCAAAAATAACGCATTTCTTTGTGTTTTGACCTTGTTTTCGTTTCAACGTCGGAAAATGGAGTTTCAAAGAAATTGAAGGTATGGATCTTTCTTTTATTTTTTAATCTTTCGCAAATACAATCAGAAAACTCATCAAAAGTACAAAAAATGCTTCTTCTTCCACAAATTTGAATATTTTTCGATGGTTCTTTTTTTATTTTGTTTGTCAAACCTTCAGGAAGAAATAAGGATATGGATTTTGCGAAATTTTAATTTTGTGAAAAATTACGCTGTCAAAAATGCTGAAAAAATAATTTTTTTTTCACGTTATTTCTCATTCAAAATAATGCTAGGAAAAAAAATATTACGAATTTTTTTAACTACAACTTGATTTAGCTGAAAATTTGGGTATGGGTCCCCTTAAGTCTGTTTCCTTTCTTGCACACACTATTTTTTCGTACGAGACCGTGATATTTTAATCATGCGGTATAGGGAGCAAAATAACGTTTTGCCCTCAAAGTAAAAAAAAAATTATTTTTTATTCACTTTTTGTTATTAAAATACATACAAATATGAAACATTTTAACTGCTTATGTATACGATTAAAAAAAAAGAACTCTTCAACGAATCAATTCTACATTTTCATCGGTTACTTAAAACACTCGTGTACAAGAAAACGTATTTAAATTATCATAACTGTAAAACTCTTTTTCGTTTTATTTAATTTCAACTTCCAGCATTTCGTTACGTTTTTTCAATATAAATAATTGATTGAAGTACCGGCCATATCGTCACTCACACAGATTAACACTCTTTTTAATTTTTTTAATATGATTCCAAGATGTGTACAAAGCTATTTTATTATTACAGCTTCTTGTATTTAAAGTAAATATTTTTGTATTTCAAAACATGTTTAACAACTGCAAAAAATGCGAGTCATTGATCTGCACTTATTGCCAATAAAAAATAGGGATATTTTCAAGCGTTTAAGAGAGAATATCCCTTTAAAAATCTTTCTGTTTCGAATTGTATGCCTAAAGCAATTCTACAAAAATGTCTAGTACATTATTTGTAATATTTTGTATATCTAATAGGCCTATAAAAATAGAAATAACTATATAATCCAGTGGGAACGATTGGCAATAAAAATATTTTGAAATGAATTCGACGCTAGAGAAATTTAAACTTGGTTAGTCATAGGTATAGACTTGATTATGAATGGCATACACTTGGTCCGTTGATGAAAGCCTTCAGCCAATTATGCAGCCAGGTAACAAAGGAATTGATGATGAATTATTAGATGAACTGGTTGAAATAAAATAAAATTTAAGGTTAAAATTTTAATTCGGTTTTGTGTATTCATCTAATTTACAAGCATTTTTCAATAATAATGCATAGAAAAAAGCACAAATTTCAACGTAAACAAATGAAATTAACATTATCGGTTTTAATAAATTTCCGATTGCTGGGTTGCAAGGAACTTTTTTTGACGTACGTACTTGTTTTCAATCGTACTTTTTTTACTTTTTACGAAATTATGAATGAACTCCGATTTTTTCCGAGCACAAAAGGGTATTGTTCGCATGTCCCTGCAGACCTTGATACAGCGAGTATATAATGGCGTTTTCTCGATTCTTCGACTATTCATACTTCTGCATATTTTTTACCTTTTTATCTACGCGATGGAATTTTGCAAGCGAATTTTAAAACTCAGCATATAATGAAATTCCATGCAGTTCCAAAATTGTTTCATAGTATCAAATTTGTTATTTACGTACATCAATGGGAAAACTTCTCTTTGTTTAGGCAAACACGTTCCTGCACTGCTTTCAATTTTACCGAACGGAAAGCTAATTGTGTAATTTAAATGGAGCATTGCTTTTTCCGCTGTGTCAGAATTACATTTTATGTTCGTTTTTGCAGATTTCGCCGAAATTTGCCAACACGTACACATACTCTGTTTTGGATTTAGAGTTGAGGAAAACTGTACGCAGTCATTTTCGTTCTGATGGAATCCGAAACTCAAAATGGATTTCGAATTTTATAAATATGTTCGCGTTCGGTTACCGAGAATTATCAAACAATAATTGGTAAACTAATTAAAGAGATTGAGTATAAAATGTAGAAATAAAAATATAAAAGATGATATATATAAAAGAATGAAATCTATTGATACGCTGTTATTTCCTAAAATTGATAAATGTGAAAATAATTAAAAATATGAAAAATAGCTTCATTGTACGAACTGGCAGATGAAAGAAAATGAAAGATTTTGTAACAATGGAGATATTTGCAGCACTTTTTAATTAAAAAAAAATGTGGACCAAACTGAAGAGATTTGATATGCCCAGACTCGAACTCGGGACTTCGATTGCCGGTCGAATGCTCTACTTTTATTTCCCGACGAAGGGTAACCGTAGAAATCACTAATATATTTTGTGAATTACACTGCGGCTGACATTATGGAAAGTTTTCAAAAATATAAAAAATATCTTCTCCAAATATTTCCAGGTCTTGGAGAATGGTGCGTATTTTAAGAAAATCATTGTTGAACAACTGATGTGTATAACGTCCTTTTTTATTTTAATATTTTATATTTCGATACGCAGATTACATTGGGCAAGATAAAACAGCAAAGAAAAATATAATGGATAAAAATAATTTTGTTAAATATTCAAAATACCCTATTAAATAATATACATAGAATTTATTATCTCCTTATTGCTGAGATAAGTGGTTGAAATTTCCATTATATAACATTCAAAATTACCACTTTTTTATTTAAAAAACACAACTTAACGATTGATCAAATCCATTTCAGGCCTGTTCGAAAAGACTTTTGAGAAATGTAAATGACGCTTTCATTTTGTGAGTAAAAAACTTTCAATAAATTGTAGATTATAAAAAGATTCTTGTATTTAACTCAATCCACGAGTGTGACGTTTCAAGCGTAGTGAGCAATGGTCAGTGTTGATAAAATATCGACACTGTCTTTAAAAAATAATTAATTTTATTTCTTGTAGCCCCTGTGAACTATTTCTACTAGAGAACTTGAAACTTTGTTTCAAATGACTTACCAGCTAATATCCATTCTTAAATATTTAAAAATTTATAATAACTTCTGACGTACATGCTCTGGTACTCTAAAATCAGTTCTATCAAATTAATGATTTTAAATATTTCTGTTGAGAATTTTGATGCAGTGATAATTTATATACTGAAAATTGGGCAATTCTTACGAAAGAATGAATTTTCAATCTTAACGAAATTTTGTAGAGTGACATTTGAGTCAATCTTATATAAGCGTAAATTTTGTATCTATTAAACCACGACCTCAATTGTTTGAAAATGGGATTGTTTCTATTAAGAGTGAAAATTCAATCCGTCATAAGAATTTCTTAATTATTAATCCCTAAAATTAACATCAATCCAAAATATTTGGAGGACGGTAAGCATTAAGCGTCTACATATCTAAAGTCAAAATATTGTCAGTGATTTCAGAATCAGATTGCATTCGTTACAAATTCCCTCTTTCCCAAGAGGGGACATATATATTATTAGGTGAATCTTCACTCCAATAAATTTCGTGCCCAGGAAAGAAAGTGATTCATCTATTGAGCCATTGCAGTAATAAAGCTTAGTTCATAGACCACCAACCGGTAACCAAAAGGTCCCTGGTTCAAATCCCGGCGCACCGTATTTCACTAGTCATTTTATTACGAAATTAATAAAAATTATTGTAAAAATTCCCATTGTTACCATCATCACGACAATTAACAATTTTGTTCAATAAATGCAAATTATCCTGAACTGTACAAACCAGTTTCCGACATCAGAAAGGAAACGCAGACAAAATTAAAATATTATTCCACATCAGTTCATGATGAGATAATGATATACCATATTGTTACTTACATAGTAACAGACAAAGGGCAATTATCAAATTGTTTAGTTGATTAATGCACAATTATTCTCAAGTAAGGCATTTGGAAGATCAACGAAGTCAACGGACGTCGATAGAAAAAATTGTTCTCAAGAAGTAAAAGTGCACCTAACCTCACGTGCCCTACTTTGTTCCACGCGACAAAAGTATATACAGAATGGCAATTATCGTAACCGCCGCCGTGCGATTCGACCATTTTTAGAGAGTTTCGCGAGAACGTCCTCGAATCGCACTTTTCACAACGCTCGATGGAATTTCCATAAGTGCCTCCACATAACCCCTCATATTCTCCGCACATATTATATATAATATATATATATATATATATATATATATAAATTTATGTATACATATATATACGCGGGGGAGAAATCGAAGCTCAAAGAAAGGGACTGTGGCGGAAGGAACTCATGGAGTCACGCGACCATCGCGCGAATCTCCCGTTTCCTTTTCGTATGCACATTTAGTTGTGTTGTATGCACATTTAAGTGTGCATGTGTTGGTAATTGTATTGTGTTGTATGCACCAACCCTCCTCCACTTGCGAGACACTCGAGACACATATGTGTACTCATGTAGCGAATAAGCGCAACGAGACTCGCCAAGAGCCACCCAGTAGATTCGCAGGTAAGCGAACCGAGAAGAATACCGCCGGAGGGGACATTGTAATACTATTATTCCTCCATGCAATCCCCTCTCCAACATCCGACGCGACTTGCATCTTCCCCTCCTGACGACCAAGAGTCTTGCAACTCGGTGCACACTGCTTTGCTTCTTTCTACCTTGATTTATTCTGACTATCCGATTTTCAAAACATCTAGTGAACCTTTTATTTTTGGAGTTATTCGAATTATTTGCTAAATGTTAAGTGTGAAGTATAAGTTGTTATCGATGGTAATAACAATGGCCCTGATGGTACCAGTTCACAGAAAGGAGACTGGGATGATAACTTGATGATAACCAGACGATTTATAGAATGGATTGCAAAAAACGGTTTGGTTTTGGATACCAAATAATGATCTAATATTTCTTGGAATGGAATTTCCTGGTGGTCATGGAAGTTCTTATGAGAAAACAGCAGACAATCCTGATGATCATAATTGGTAAGATAACTATTAAAAAGGTACCTAAATTAAACTGTCTATGATCATGCTTCGCTGTCCTTCATCGCTCATCATTTTCAACCGACCTCGCCAATCATCGTTATCTTCTGGAATCGGCAGTTGATATCCATCAGCATCATTCAATATGACGAAGATTATTTTACAATATTCAATATTATTGAACATCAGCCACCATCGTTCATTGTTTATTTTCAACACTATTCTCTTAATATGCATTCCGATGCTCGTCATACTTTATTATTCTTCATCATTGATCATCACAAACCGTCACCACTATTTGTGTCCCCTGAAACCGTCAGTTCACATCCATTAGTGCCATCCAATATTCCACTGAACAATGATATATACTGATGATTGTGGAATTACCGACAAGGCAACGGAAGATGTAGGATGACTCTGATATGGTGCAGATCCTTTCACAATTACTAAATCAACTGGTAAGCAGTTGCCTCAATAAAATTAACTGTCAACCTGTCTCCTTTTCCCTCATCATCAACCATCATAATCGGTCATCGTAACGCTCTAGAATCACCACTTAACATCCATCAGTAACATCACGAATTTCATTTTGTATGAATTGAATATCTAATATTCGTCCAAATCAGCCATCATTGCACATTGTTCATTGCCAATGACGTCATTATGACATGTTATCCTTTATTACAAAACATTAATCATCACCTACCGACATCGCATTTCATTGTTATCTTGTAGAATTGTTAGTTAACATCCATTAACATCATCCAAAATCACCGAGGAGATTATTTTACAATGTTCTAGAAGGAACATCGCCCTCATCGAATGAAATTTATGCAAAACGGTGCGGAATTTTTTATAATGCTGATATAAATGGTACAACAGTCGCCTAAATAACTGTCTATCACACTCATCAAGAGAAAACAGTTTATATATAAGTATCATCCAACATCACCGACATCATTCAGCATCAACCACCAAACTACTTCATTTTCAAGAATTTCCATCGGCATCCGCTTCGTTATCCTACATCACGCATCAACACCAACAAGACAACATCAGTTCGTCATTATTCACTGAAATCATCCTACGTCATCGAAATTATTTTTCATCATTTTATATTGTTCACGCCATCAAACGTCGCTGTCGTTCATTGTTTATTTTCAACTCCTGCATTATACCTCCATATCCATCATCCAACTGTCATCATCATAAACCATTATTCTCTGAAATCGTTAGTTAACATCCATCAGTATTATCCAAAAGCACTGACATCATTTATTACGCTTGACACCATCCAACTTTACTGTAATTCGATTATTTTTAACATTTCTCATCTGTATTTACACCCCGTGATGGTGCACAATATAGATGCTTTTGAATTTCAGAATCGATGATGTTTGTCGTGTTCATTATCCAGAACATTATTTGTCACACAGCCAGTGTTAAAAACTACTGACTTAACAATCACTTCTCCTCTAAGAATTCAATCAGTGTTGTTAAAAATTATCACATGCTTTATCTGAAATAGCCACAAATTGTAAATTATAGTTCTCTTAAGCTTGAATCGGAAATTACGATTTTCTTAATTTCTGCACGCAACAACGCCGTTAATCAAACGCTCGTGCGCTCTCAAAACCGTTAATTCCATAAAGCACGCAAAAGTAGTTTGCAAAATGGATACAACTTTGTTAGAGGTTTGAACATCATCGACAAAGTTTTGTTTCGTAGATAGTAATTTTACATATTTTCTGCGAGTACGGATTGACTGTTATGATGACGATGTAATTTCTATGGCATTAAAGTTATACTTTAACACTATAGAATAAAAATGAGCTAAACTACTGAAATGTCGACAATTTAATAACTGAATTAATAGTAATAATAGTAATAACAGAGATTAATTAGATGCTAATGGCAACTTCGCTGATAAAAACTTCCTGAACATGTCGAAATGTAACAATGCCGATTATAAGTGAAGACAATCCTGATGAAATGACAACACACAATGATGCCATCAAGCTGTGAATTCTGACGTTAAAGTATTCGCTAAAACTCCTATAGCGAATAGGTCATGAATCGATATGGTCTATTCTGACATAATGACTCAATTCATGTGAAAGTAGTTATTGCATCCAGTGACTATTTTTTTGACTGTCAAAAAAACTAGAACACTATTTTATGTTTCAAAATTATGTTAGTTAATTAATTGTCATAATCGCTTGTTTGACTAAAATTTATATTTTCAACCGCAGGAATGTTTAGAACAAATTTGAACTGTGAAAATTCGGACTGTGTAAGGGTGATCTAATTACTATGGACTATTTTCTAGAAAATACCAAAGAAATTAATTGAGAACTGACCTAGAATTCTCGGAAGAAAATAAAAATTTCCAAAAATCTTGGTCAGTTCTTAATATTTGGTATTTTCTAAGAAACCGTCTATAGTAAATAGAATTGCCTTTACAGAGCCCGAATTTTCAAAATTTTATCCAGTCATCTTTAATTTGCGGTTTTTAGAGACAAGTTATATTTTCAACCGCAGGAATTTCTAGAACAAATTTGAAAGAAAAATTACCAGCAGAATATCTATAGTGTCTCTTGTCAATGAGATATTTCTTAGATGTTAAGGTAGTTAGACCTTGGATATAGTATATTTATGGAATAATATGTAATACCGTTGCCAGTTAATTGTCATTAATACAATTTAAACATGCAAAAATTATTTTTTAAACAACTTTTATTAATTACTCAAATCTTTTTCTTTTCGCCGGATCAGAACCTTTTAAAATTGTCTGAATTTTAATGAGTGACGACTCATTTTTTAAGAAAAAGAATCTCTCCCACATTACCTTTCGATTTTTGCAAATTTCTGAAGCTAACGTCAAACATCTCTATTTATTTAAAAACAAATTATTACATTTCACAATTTCTTAATAATTTCAGTGATCAGGTACAAAATTTGGAAAATTCCGTTTGGTAAAAGTGTAGAAAATCTTTTTCTTGAAAAAATAAGCAGACATTCATAAAAATCCATTCAGTTTTTAAAATATTTATAACTGTTGATAAGAAGAAATTATGAATCATTAACAAAAGTTGTGGAACAAATTAGTTTTGCAAGTCTCAATTTTTTTTTCGAGAACTATAATACATTCTCCATTGAACAATATAATTATTTGTGAAAATTATGTTTGGAAACGTTACTAAAGTTCTTGCCAAACATAGTATATCCCGAGGTCTAACTACTTTAATATCGAGAAAATAATCTTGTAAAGGCCAAAGTCAATATTGTGCAAATAATGATAGAACTAAGATAATTCTTTTTTTCGTGAAATCAACTAAAAATCGCGTGTTCTTTAATTTGAAATCTTCAAGTCAAATTTTGAATATTGGACGTCATATTGAAATGATCGATATAAATGATATATAACAACCTTATCGACCTTACAGGGCCGATTTTATAGGGACAGGAAATTACTCCCTCTACCTTTTGAAAAGAAAAGTTTTATTTTATAAGCATTAAGTGTTTCAATAAAAATAAATACAGTAACCTACAGTTTAATAATTATAATTTTCATTGTTCTTCTTAAAATTCTATTTAGTAAATATTTGTAGTCTACATTAATAAAACTTATTGATTTAATTTTCACCTTTTTAAACAGATATTAATGGCCCTCGATCCAAAGAAAGTAAGCAACGACGCAGATTCCAGCGTAAAAGAGTAAAAAATACATAGCAATCAAAAGAGTAATAAAAAGTTGTAAAATTCTTCTTCCTTCGATTCTTGGCAAAACTTCATCTCCATCCACAGTTGAATTTGTGTTTTCATCGCACTTCATTATCTTTTACTGACTATATTAAATGTTTAAAAAAAATATATTTTAATCAGGGTAAATTTTGGCAAAACGCCCCAGTTTGTAATGAAAATCAATATGTAATATTATTAAACTTTCAATAAATATTTCCTTGACAATTTGTGTTCAAGTTTCAACAAAACTGAGGTGAATGCATGGCTTAAATACAATCAAGTATCTATTAAAGAAAGAACTTGGTTACAAAAAGTGCAAGATTTAGAGTGTTAGCTGTAAACACCATCAAAAATATAATCAATCTCTTAAAACGTAATATAAGGTAATATTGACCTGACTTTTTTGAGGTAAACATACATCCACCCTAGATGTCCTATTTTCCAGAGTAATTTTCGCTATAAATAAGACTGTGTTACTAAGTACACGTGCTTAGTGATTCAGATATCGAATAGGTCAAGAATTTGTAAAATTATGTTAATATATGTGGATATGTTTAGCTTTCAAGACATGCTATATAACGCGTAACACGAGATTATTACTTACAACAATAAGAACTGTATAGTAAACAAGAATACTTCAGTTACGTAATGTTTGTAATCGTCTGTTTTCCCCATCACTTTTTTGATTATCCCTTTGAGACAAGTGACAAACGATGTCCTTTAATAAACTTTCATTAATTATCTTACATGTTAGTCAGCTGAGAATCTTAATAATCACATAAACGTAGAAAAACTCTAAGTAAACAAGTTTCTGAAATAACTTAGTTTATTAAAAGAATATAAAATGAATGGGAACACGTGAAATGACATGTCTTATTAATACGATGGTGAAAATAATTACGTTTTACGTTCATTTGCAACGCAATTTTTTAAAAGCGCCTTACTTGAAATAAGATACTCTGATATTTTCAGATTGATAATTCCAGATTCAAAACTACGAATGGACCAAACATTATCTCAGTCTAATTCAGTGAATATCGATCGAAATTAAAAATTACATATGATCCATCGATAAGATAAGAATTTTTACGAAATACCGTAAATAAGAAACTACTGAATAGATTTTTTAAAATTCAGGCTGTGCCAGGGTGATTCTAATTACTATGGACGATATCCTAGGAAATACCAAAAAATTAATTGAGAACTGACCTAGAATTCTCAGAAGCAAATAAAAATTTCCGAAAATTCTAGGTCAGATCTCAATTAATGTCTTTGGTATTTTCTAGGAACTCGCCTATAGTAAATAGAATTACCTTTACCGAACCCGAATTTTGAAAATTTTATCCAGTCATCTTTAGTTTACGTTTTTCAGTGAAACTTACTACCTTACCGGCAAACCAATTTAGAACCCTCTTAAATGATTATCGATCTCAGAAGTTAATTAATAAAACTATTTTCAATCCCTATTAAGATCTGTAGAACTATATAGATGCTAATAAATACGGTGTTTTTTGTTGAGATTCTTATAGTTGATTTGCCAGCTTCACCGCCACCTCGTATGCGGGGTGGATATAACGGAATGGGAAAACACAATTCCAGGAATATAGATTCCAAGTGATAAAATTTAGGATAATTTGCTCCAATGAAAGTTCCCAGATCATATTTCCTTAGAAATGGTCAAACATACGAACGTGTGATTATTTTGAAAATGTTATACTACACAATTTTAACCACAAAGTTCCCATGGGCTATGAAAATAATTTAATTTCATTAATAATTTAATTTAATTTATAGGTTAAAAATAAATTTCAATGTGTCCAATATAGAATTTCAGGTCTCATTCAATACCTGATTTTTTTTCAAATCAATACCTGAAAAAATTCAGGTAATTACAAACTGGGGCATTTACCTTTTCGCAAAACTACTCGATATAATTGTAAATCACTACAAATATATTTACCACAAACAACATACTATAAAAATGTGTACTATATTTTAACTATGTTTTTACTAATAAAACAATATTAGTGAAGTACAGTAGCAAAAAAAATTGAGCTTCTAAATTTTACTTCTTTATCTACGACTACAGTTCTTACGCCTTTAGTAAGTATCATAACGTGGCTAACTAACCAGACTATTTTGAAAGAGTGATACCTTTCATTTGTAACAAAACTATTATAATCCACAGAATTTATATTTAAAGTTGTGTATAATGTATTTTAATACTTGTAAATTTATATTTTTTAATTAAATTGGGAACACGTTTCTCAGGGGGCATTCCATATGAAGTAGCCACCCTACAAATTGAAAGTTTTCCAATAACTCTTAAATAGTCGTTTTCGACCCAGAGAAAATTTAAATTATAGTTTATAAATTGCACAGTTGTAAGCATTTTCAAATCGCAGGACATATTTCACTTAGACAGTAGGAGGAAAAGGCCTTAAAATAGCCGTCGAAACCAAGGATTAAATATGAATGGATTTTAACGAATTACAGTTTAGTTTTTCCAGAAAAATCGAATGAATTTTTACAAATCTATTGCCAATAACTATAAAATGATTGATAAAATCTAATAACTAATAATTCTTTTTTTAAACATTTGGAGACATTTTACGTTAGCTTTAGACATTTTTAAAAATCATTGGATGAAGTTGTAGAAAACCTTTTTCTCGAAAAAAATAAGTCATCATTCGTTAAATTCCACCGTTTTTTAAAATTGTTTAAACCTTTCTGATAAGGGAACAAGATGAAAATTTAAATCGTTCACAAAAGTTGTTTAACAAATTATTTTTACACATTTTTTTTTTTTTAAGGACAACAAACCGTTTTGTCTTTATCAATATCATCAATAATAAAAGCAAAGTTTTTGAAAATATTATAAAATGTGTTTCTGCAAAATATCAACAATAATATATGATATCCCGCGGGGAACAACTTCTTTTAAGTCCAAAACTTGCAACATTTGTACTTGACTTTCAGCATCGTTTTTTTTATAACATACAAATTTTTGAAAAATGCTGACGTCAATACTCCACTAGTAATTTTAGAACATTTTTTTGTAAATACTTAATAAACGGCGTTTTCTAGCTAAATGTTTTTTAAAATGCATTTGGTACCGGTCTTTTATAAACTGGTAAAAAACTAAGGTAAAAAGTTTATAAAAGATCGGTACCATAGTTAAAAATGCATTTTAAAAAAAATTTAGCTAGAAAACGCCTTTTTTTAAGTATTTACAAAAAAATGTTCTGAAATTACTAGTGGGGTATTGACGTCTGCATTTTTCAAAAATTTGTATATTATAAAAAAAAGGATGCTGAAAGTCAAGTACAAATGTTGCAAGTTTTGGACTTCAACTCATTAAACACTTTAAACAAGAAGTTGTTCCCCGCGGCATATCATATATTATTGTTGATGTTTTGCAGAAACACATTTTATATTATTTTCAAAAACTTTGCTTTTATTATAGATGATATTGATAAAGACAAAACGCTTTGATGTTCTTGCAAAAAAAATAAATAAAATGTGTAAAAATAATTTGTTAAACAACTTTTGTGAACGATTTAAATGTTCATCTTGTTCCCTTATCAAAAAGGTTTAAAAAATTTAAAAAAAAACGGTGGAATTAAACGAATGATATTCAAAATGGCGGATTCAATATGGTGTACGATATTTATGACATTGATCAGATTGTTATGAAACCGGTAAGTAGGGGAATTTCTTAGTCACTAATCACGAATCTGAAGTCAAATTTCAGAAATAATTTGTTAACAGAAGTGTAGCGTAGTTATTAATATTTATGAAAAAAATTCTTCGGTGGTCATTTTAGGTTGGCCATTTTCGAATTTTATCTAACGGTTTCGCCATTCTGAAAGAGCTTCTGTATACTTATAATAAGAAAAAATATCATTTTTTAAACAAAATCGTCATCAATTGTCTTCCCCAACAAAAATGTTGAAAAAGGCCATAACTTTTTCACACTACAGTTTTTTTGCAATGTTATTATCAGATTCTGAAAGGGCGCGTCCAAATAAGTAAGAAATGGTTCTTGAAAAACTGTTTACCTTCCCAGCAGCAGAGAAAATTAACCTCGAAAATATCTGAAAAAAGCGTTTGAGAATATTACGGACATTTCAAATTATGACAGTTATCCTAACATCGTAAGGATTCGCATTATCTACGATTTTGAATCCACGTAATCTTGGAAGACTATAGATCGATTATACGACCTTATCTTAGCAAACCCAGAAATGCATAAGTACAAATTCTCAATAAAAAATGATCGAGTGGACAAATATAATAGATTAGGAATCATATTTGACCGCAAAATGGCTCATTTTAAAGGGTAATAGTAGCACTAAACTGCTTCGTTTTTCTTGTACATAACCTAGAAGTCGGATTCTGAGCATAAGATTTATTCAGATAAAAGCCACAGATAGAAGTAATGGAACCTTGTGTTTTTAATCCATTGAAAGGAAATCGAAATTCATGAAACTTATAAAACAAACAACGAAATATTAATTACAAAATCAGTGGTTATAAACACTTAACAATTTAATGTATATTATTCAAAACCAACTAAATATTTCGCAGTTTAATGCATTACATTTTTAATTCAATAGTGTATTATATTATTTCAGTTATTTCCATCACTTCAGGCTGGTACATTTTTTATTTTTGAATCGTTAGAATTAATAATAAATAAGACTATTCTGCATAAACTTCCTAGGGACCGATTAATTGTGTTTCGTGAAATGTTAATTAACTACTTATTCGTGAACTTTTTAAGGCATTCAACTTCAAACGTGATTTTAAAGATGTAGGTTTCAAAAAATTAGGCTTTTTGTTGACGTAAAAAATAGTTAAATAGTAAAAAATATACATTTAACAAATAGAAAACAATGATACAAAATGAATGCTCAAATTAAAAGCTTTTTTATACATTTTTAAAGGTATTCTTTGAGTCTTTCGACATCAGCGAAGGAGATATTACACGTTATTTGATAAGTTGGAAAAGTTAAACCCCTTATAAACTTTTGACCGGTATTGCAAAATGTAATCAACATAGTTGAAGACATTGTGGTTGTACAGGTTTATACAAATAGTAGCGTATTATGGTTGAATCAACTATACCTGGGATGTCACTGTGCACAACTAATCCTACTTCATTTTACAAATCTACAACTACATTAGCCCATCAAGAAGCCCATAAAAAGCAAGTAGCATAAATAACAACGAAAATATTCAGGGCGATTCGATTGGAAACGTTAAAAACTCGTACGCTTTGCTCGCTCCGATATCGCGAAGCTTACTGAACGGAACGGTACAAATTACACGTCACTGCGCAAAGCCGATGGAAAAGGTTTCAGTAATCGATATTCTATGTTTATTGTTTAACCGATAACCGGTACGCGCATAAAACTGCTCGTAAGAACAGATACCGAACATCATTCTTCGATCGTTATCTCACTGATCCGTCGTCTTATCTTTCTATTCTCGAAAATCTGATTAACCATATCTTTTCTTTCTATTTTGGAAGATTCATTAGAAGACAACATTTTCTTGAAATAAATACAGGATCATTCGATATCAAATCCGATATCGGTCAATGTCTATGAATTTATGATTATTTTATAAAAAATACTGAGAATTTTTATTAGAAAAATATTCGGTTTTGATTGGCGTATACTCCAAACTATTATACTTTAAGAAGCAACTCTTTCTTAAAGAAAATATATTCGTATTGTCTGAGGGGTCCAGGAAAATGAGTTCGGAATAACATTTTTGAAAATCAAGATAATTAATCCAATTTGACGAATCAAAACTATAAATAATGTATTCGATAAACCACTTGTGGAAATTAACTTTCCAATCGCTCATTGCCGAAAAGGAATCTGATATCAGAATCGTGAAAGCAAAATGACTAATTCGAAATGGCGAATATCAAGAAACCAATTCATCGCAATGAGAGGTGCCGCACAGTGGGACATTCGGATGACTTTATCAAAATTCGGAACAGGGGGGGGGGGGTAATTTTTTCGTATCGGGACAGATTTTGTTTTAAAATAATCATAACAGATTGTACTTGAACGTATTATTGTGGTTAATTACAAATAAATAACCGTAAATAAGAATATTTTCAGAAAACATGTAGTTTTATTACAGCAGTTGTACACAGAGAGAATGAAAAAGGTTAATGGAATCATTTTAGAAAAGTAAAACACGTGATTATAAATAATAGTTAGATTAACAATTTCCACAGTAAAACAAAACAAAAACATTGTTCTGTTTACTATTTCCCGGTATTTAAATATGCAGCATAGCACATAGCCTCAAATGTACCGTAGCTTTACAGCTAAATAGTCACTCGAAATATTCTTGACTAGAAAAATAGATTTAGTCAAAGTGATTAAACGAAAATAACTGCTTATCATCATAAAAAGTAAGTATTGTATGTTATATTTTACAATATTATGAATTATGAAAAACTTTTCACGATGTTAATTGTACTATTACGAAATGTTATAATTATTTCTACCTTTTCCTCATGGTTCCATTAACCTTTTTTTTCTCTCTGTGTAGATAAATTTGTGGATCATTTCTGGGCTTTAAGAGATTATTGTTGTATTATAAACATTGTGTCAACTGATAATTCATAAGGAAGAACTTGAGTTTCACTCCATTAAACTTAGATTTCAGTTTTTTAAGCTCTATATTTTAATTTTTGAGAGTACATTTTAATGCACTACTAATAAAAAATGATTAAATACTATAAAGAGTAGAAATGTTTATAGTACATTAAATTTATGAATATAATTAAATCATATTTAAAAAATGTTATAACCTCGCATATTTGGAAAAATTAATTAAATTACTGTTCATATTGAGGTTTATTTTACTTTTTTTCGAGAGTAATAAACAAAAACTGATCATTTTCGAAAAAAAAAACACTAAAGTACACCACTGGTTACGAAATTGCAGTGTCAAATAAATAGGTAAATTATATTTTACACACACTTTACATTATCTCCTAAATAATTATCAAAAATAATGACCACTAAACCAATCGAATCCAAGTTTCATTTAAAAACCTCTGATATTCTTAGAATATAAATTATTATTTATCGTTATCACACTCCATTACATCAGATACTTCAAGTGTAAACAAAAACTCTTGCAGTGATTGGATAAATCTAATCAGTAAATTAATAAGAGATCCCATAAAAATTAACGTTCGAGCCATAATGGTATTTTTTATTTTACTGAGCGCTTGCACGTGATTGTCACATATGATATACGGTGGCTGTTCGTGACGCCTGTCATTAAGTAAATAGAGAAAGAATACATTTCACCAATGCTCCAACCGAAAATCCAATAATTTGGGTAATATATACCTTTTTTTAGAAGATCATATTCAAAAAAATTTTCTGTTTTTAGATTTATAGAATCGCTTTTCATTGCTTTATAAGTTTCATCATTTTTACAATTTTTAAACGAGATGTAGGCTAAACTACCATAATCCAATATGCTAGTCGTAATGTGTAACCTAACGAAATTAAAAATAGCGAGTATTTTCTAGTACATTCATATAAGTTTCAATAGAGCTTTTATTTTTTTGGAGAATTAACCACCTGTGATTTTTTTTATTTTGTGAAACTTTAACTAATTAACGACAAAGAGGACGCAAAATACAACTCTCATTTTAAATTAAAGACAACGTTTTGATGAAAAAATGATCCCCCTTGTAAATTCTAAATCTAAAATTTGGTTATCGCCACCTTAAACAACGTTGTGGCATATTGCATGCAAAAAAACACAATTTCTAAGAAAAAAATTTAGAATGACTATTCTTCATATTGAAACGGAGAGAAATTTGCCAAGAAAATCTAAAAGATCTCGTCATCGAATCGTCAATTAAAAAATCTACCGTTACACATTGTAAAATTCAACGTGTTGGACATCAAAATGGCGCAATAAGAGTAAAAACATAATGTATAAAACTCTTACACTTTAAATGAACATTCAAACTTTGAATTATTGTCATGAAACTGGGAATACAGACATTTTTTGAGTGCTGAATGCGAATGAATTAAAAAATGCGTCTGCCATTTTGAATAGAATAAAACCAACAACAGATTCACAAACAGGTCAAAAACTTCGTCTAACAAGTTTCAAACATCCGATGAATTTAAAAAAATATGGCCGCCATATTAGATCCGATGCTTTTAATTGTCAAAGATGATATCGGATTCGCATTGGGCATCTCACAAAATGTTTGTGTACACACTTTCATAAAAGTTAGGTTAAGTTTTAAAGGTTTTTAATGTCTAAGCGTTCTTTTTTTGCTTGGGAGCCATTTTCTTGTCCACTCTCTTGAATTCACCATTGATTTTTAGAGCAGATGATTCGTTCGGACGCGATATTTTGGATAAAATGTGCCATAACTTCGTGTGAGTTAACAGTTACTAAATGTTAGCTGAACCCTGTAACGTCCAGAATGCACGTTTCTTTTTCGAATAACTTCCACCGCATATTTCAAATTGAAAATAATACATAGGCAGTTCGGAATATATCTTATTTACTATTTTCGAGGGTACTCTTTCGAATGATGACTTCAAAGTTTGAAAAAATTGAGTATTTTCATATGATTTTTTGTTATTTTTTTTTAATTTCATTTTTCATGTCGATACCGTGAATTCTATAACCGGAAAAATGCATAAAATGTTTGGACTTAAAGGATATACATGTATGTATTTTTTATTTCACCTTGAAATATCCAAAATGGTGGCTTATCCTAAGAAATTTTGTGTTTAATTTTGGCAGTATAGAAATACAGCATTTTAAACAAATTTTCAACTAAACTATCTATGTTATAAGATGTTTTTTGCAATGCTGATCACGAATCTGAAGTCAAAATTTCGAAATTCAAAATATGGCGGACCTCCATGAGAAACTTTGGAAGTCATTTCTTGATATGCGGAAAAATTTATATGTGTAGGTTGTCAAGGCTGCTGATTACGTATGGGAGGTCAAAATGTCTAAATTCAAAATGTCTGACAAAAGATGATGTCCGTGGTGTTACTAAGTTCGGTTGAAAATTTGTTTAAAATGCTATATTTCCAAACTGACAAAATTTAAAAAAAATTTCTTGACATAAGCCGCCATTTTGGATATTTCAAGGTGAAATAAAAAATGCCTACCTGCATATCCTTTAAGTTCAAATATTGTATGCACTTTTTATGCACTTTTCCGGTCAAAGAAATCACGGTATCAACAGGAAAAATGAAATTTAAAAAAATGTTCCACAAAATTGTGTTTTTATCACATACTTTTGCCAAAATCAAAGGATAATACTCAATTTTTTCAAATTTTGAAGTCACCATTCGAAAGAGCACCCTCGAATAGTAAATAAGGCACATTCTGAACTGCCTGTGTGTTAGTTTCTGTTTGAAATATGCGGTGGAAGTAGTACATGGGAAACGTGCATTCTGGACGTTAAAGGGTTAACTTAAACTTGATCTTTCGTACAAAATGACAGCCGTAAAGTTGTTGTTCATTTTGCGTCCTCCTAGACGTTAATGATATGTTAAATGCATTTTCTTAAATCACATTTTTGAAGTCCGTGACCAAAATTACACGAAAATAATGTTTCGTGGATAAAAAAGACCGTTTTTTAACTGAAAATCGAACCATTAGTATTGACTGTTTATTTTAAAAAAATGCATGTTTTTTAAATCCTTTGATCAAAGACTAGTTTATACTGTTATTAAACTAAATTGATTGATAATTTTTTTTGGCCGCCATATGACCTTTACTATGTAATATCTTTCAATAAAAGAACCAGAAAAAGGTCTTTAATATTCTGAACTCCAAGATGATATATCGATGGATTAGAAAAATTGCTAGTTTTGTTATAAAAATGCAGGGCAATATCCCATGTTTTACTACAAGTATGGGGTTAACCCATGAAGACCCAAGTGAAAATTAAAATTGGCCGATCCAATATAAGGCGTACTCTCTAAATTACTTGGAGTGAAAATTAAGCCACACTTTTATTAAGAGTGAAAATTTCACTCTATGAAGAGGGTCATTTCATTTTATCAAGAGTGAAAGAACAAAACCTCACTATAGAAAATTGAAAAGGCACACGAATCGCCTGAGATTCGTCTCTCGAGGGGTTCTGGTTATAAATCTGAACTCAATATTTAAATTCAATCTAAATTTAGACATTCAATTATATCTTAATTGCATATTATACCTGAACGATATATGATCCTGATATAAACAACAGCATACAGATATAATCGTTTATTATCACCCATGTCGCTATTTTTGAGAGTTTACGATTCGATTGGTCAAAAAAGAACCCAGGAAAATAGGTTTTTATTTTTATATACTTACAAACCCAGATATTTATCTATTTATTTACAAAATATACGGAACTAACTGTAACTAAATCATTGAAAATAGAATAACTAAAATAAATTATATAAAAATTGAAACCGACAGATACATACGCTTAAATGCATTTTTTAAATTAAGTGAATTGGCACACTGAATCGAATGTGGTACAGAATTCCAAAATTCACGGAGACTTGGGAGGGGAGAAAAAAGGATATCATGACCTTTTAAGTTCTTCGGCTACTACTCTGTTGCGTCTCAGAGTATAACCAAGAGTACGATTGGAAAAAAGAGAGGAAAGAGGTAATAAATTATGCTTAATTCTATATGCAAAGTTGAGATCATGGTACACGTGGGCAGAAGAAGGGGTAGGATGTTGGAAATTCTGAATTAAGGGCACACACGGAAAAACATCTTATGTCAGGACCTAAGATATGGTTGTCTTGACCATATTATATTGATATTATTCCCTCCCATATTTACGGTTGCAGGGACCATATCTGTTGAAAGGGTTTCCATGTACAAAGTGCTCTTTTCAATAGCAACAGTCGACCTGTCAATAATTCATAATGCTTTTTTGGTTGGTACGTCCAAATCTGTTTTCCCGTGCAATTATGATCTGTGAAATCCATAGCACTCCGAGAGTTCCAGACAAGATACCTGTGAAACCTGGGATGTCCAGAATCTAGGAGGCACCTAATAATATATGTGATATCTGCAAAGTTAATTGTATTTCTTTTAATGAAACCTGCAAACCTTTGGCACGAACTGTAATATCCTCAATATAGGGTTTAAATGATAACGATGTATAAAAACACATATAAGTCAATAATAGATGGAATATTGGGAATGCTGGTGCCACTAAGAATGTAATTGAAAAAGAATGATATGAATACCATTTCTTACTGACCAAGTCCTTCAGACTAGACACATCACGGGGACTATTAATTACTTTAAAGTATTTTATATCATCGGCATAAAGGAGAAATGAAGAAAAAGAAAGATTAGATCTAAGATCATTAATGAATACGTTGAATAGTACCAGACCGAGACTAGAGCCCTGGGGAACACTAGAGCAAATGAAGATTGAGAAACACAATCATATCATATGAGCCCTACCTGTCAAGTAGGACCTCAACCAGGACACAAAGTCGTCTCTGATTCCAATGGCATCAGATTTACGTGATCAAAAGCCCTCGAGAGGTCAATGTAGATAGCGTCAACCTGTGAGTGGCATTCAAGAACACATTTGCAGAAATTTAAAACATCGACTGTAACGGGTATAGCGGAGAAATCGTTTTTGTGCCCTAAAGCAATCACTGCGCAACTTTTAAGAAGGCGTCTGTTCCAAAGTAAAAGACGGCTGTTAAATCAACACTTCATTAGTAGATATGTTCTACTGGAACACCGTTTGTCTGTGTTTATGACAACTGCTGTCCCAAACAAAGGCATCCATCAACTTAATCAACGAGCAGCAGCCATCTCCCCTTTTGCACAAGGCGTGTCTCTACTAGGACGTCTGTAATCTTAAAATTCTCTCAGTACAGAGGAAACAAAGTCAGTGAAAAGAAATCGGTTGGCAAGAGTTGATCTGCCTCTTATTAAGCCGTGCTGCTCCTGATTAAGTTGAGGATATATAAGATTAAAAAGATATTTTGCAATCATTTTGTTAAATAACTTGAAATTGGTGTGTAATTTAAATCGGTGAATCGATTGTCTTTCTTGTGAATAGGCTGAAAAAAATCAGATTTACAGTGAACAGGGAAAATTCCTGAGGAGAGAGAAGAATTAAACAGAAACAGCACGGAATCAATCAAAGACGAGGTACAATTTTGTATGAAATGAGGCGGGATGTCATCTGTGCACCGCCATACATATTTAAATCAAGCACTTTGAAAGCAGCGATTAAATCTAGAGTTAATTATATAATAATATATAATTCCACATACTTGTATAGAGAAAATTTAAGAAACATTTTTACTCTCCTCCTCATATTTGATCCACTATTTTGAATTTTGAAAATCTGGAATTGGATTCGTAATCAACAACCTGAATAGCCCCTCTGTACCAAATATCAGTTAAATTGTATGTAAAATGAGTTCACAGCCGAATTCAATTAAAAAATTCTAGATCTTTTTATTATTAATTGTTTGTAACTAATTATATATAATGTTAATTGAAATTTTGGACTGCAAGCTTGTTCGGTAAGTATTCTAACTACCTAGAGGCTAAAATGATCATACTGTAAAGAGAAAACTGCGAACAATTACAGAACCACTATAGCGGCTTCTGACCAGCAAAGGGTTAATAATACTAAGTGAAGACATTTTTGAAAAATGAGTTTCAGTAACAAGAATACTACAATAAATGTAAATACTACACGATTAGATGCAGTAATTGTTTGATGAGTAGGTTTTTCAAATAAAAAAACTATTGGTAAATGTAAAACTTTGGTATAAGCAGCTAACACATACAAAAAATCAGGTCGAACCGGACGGCTACAAAAGAAAACAGCTAGTTCGTACAATAAACGTTGTGGCCACCCAGTGGCGAAAAGAAAAAATGTCAGATTTGATGTATTATTTGGTAGTTCTTCGTTGTGAAAAAAGAATAAAAGGAAATTATTTTGTTCATACTTGTTATTTTGTTTCACTTATGTTGATAGCAATCAAATTTATGATGTTTTATTCCAGTTTTCAAATACCTTACGTCGATATTTGCATGGGTTATATCTTGGTATATATCGACGCCTCATACGAAAACTAGCACGTTTGTGTGTTATTTTAAATGAAAACGTGCTAGTTTTCGTATGGGGCGTCGATATCTTGTCAGATCGAATTAGATCTGATTAAAAGGTAGGAAAATATGTCAAAAACACGAATTAAATCGGAGTAAGTTTAATTCGATTATATTTTCTTTGTTCGACAGTTTAATTTTTCGTATTCTCTAAACCAATAAACGGAAATTGCTTTTAATAGTCAAATCTTCATTCTAAATATCATTAAAGGGGTTCTAAAGTGATTCGCCGATAAAGAAGGAATTTCCCTTAAAAACCGAAAATTAAAAGTCTGAATGAATTTTTTAAATTCGGGCCCTGTAAGGGTGATTCTAATTACTATAGACGGTATCCGAGAAAATAACAAAGAAATTATATGAAAATTTACCAAAGAAAAAGAAGTGATTTTTATTAATTTCAGCAAATTCTTGGTCAGTTTTCAATTAATGTCTTTGGTATTATCTACGAAACCATCTATAGTAATTACAATTACCTTTACAAAGCCAGAATTTTAAAACTATCGCTCAGACATCTTTAATTTACGTTTTTTGTGTAATTACCTGTCGTACCGACGGACCACTTTAGAATCAACTTAAGGTAAATAAAATAGTTTATAATTGAACCATTATATCTCTTATTATATCATGAATTGAACTAAGATTTCCGACCTAAATATCTAACCTATAATCATCTCTGATGGTCCTTCTAGCGGCTGAGAAGCCGATCTTTGTCGGATCAATTATAATACGCGATATCAAAAGACGATTTTACGTGTTAGAAAGATTGTTTATTTACCTTGAGCATCGAATTGTCGACGTCTTCGAAGCATAACTCGGCTGGAAGTGGATCCGGCTCCGATTCGGCATGGATCACGGGAATGATCGTCGTAAGGTTCATCTTCTCCAGCACTGGTTGCGCTGTCTCTTTGAATTACTTCATCGCAGCTTCCAATAGATGGCCCGACACTTCCGGTGCCCAGGAACTTGACTCTCCTAGCCAAATCGACATATCCGTGAAATCCTGATTCGCTTAACCTGAAATATTCATTGTAAAAATTAGTTTTCGTGTTTTAGATTCATGAGCAATTCAGCAAACTGAATTACCAAAAAATGGACATTTTTTGAAACCGGACTGTCAGAAAAGAAGACAGTGGGTTCTTAGAAAACATTGTGGCCACCTAGTGGCGGAATTGTTTTTCGTTGTGAAGAAAGAAGAAAAGAAAATTATTATGTTCAACCAAAATGTTTATTCCTAACATTGTTTAGGATGGATTCAAATGGATTCATTTTAACTTTTTTGAATTCAGGAATTCAAATTCTAAATCAATGCATATTCAAAAATAATGTTACCAAAGATAACTAAATCTTAAATTCCTGAAAATAAAAAATACTGGGTTCGAAGTAAAATTATGAATCCACGTGTATCCAAAAATAATATGAACAACCCCAGGAATCATTGAAGTTTATGAAAAAATATTCGTTGGAATCGACGGTTAATTCTTTCTACGGGATTCGAAAGAGGGAATCCGACATTATCGATCTTGACTTATTTCAAGTTTCATTAACGTTTGGAACAAAAGTCACAGCTCTGAAAGTTGCATCCAAATTTCGGACTTTCGGCACGAAGGATTAAAATGATCCTTCTGACCGTCGTTGTAATAGAGTTTGTAAAAAAAGAACGCATAAGAGAAGCACGTGAGGCTGATATAATAATGAAACTAGGAACGTCGAAAGTAACGTATCTTTATCTTAATTTCATGTTTTCACTTACAATTGTCTCAAAATGAACTGACATAGTACGTATGTATTTATAATTATTAATCGTTATTTCTGTATTATTTTTGTTCTTCCAGATTTGCTACTTGGATACAAACTTAAAAAATATACGTATAAATTACATGTATAAAATAAATATTCTTACATTTATGTATAACATTGTTGATAAAGATGTTTTTAAACGTAGAAAATTCGCAGATTATATTTGTCCATTGTATTTTTAATCCAATCGTTATTTTAATGTTACTTAAAACAGAAACAATAATATGGAAATATTTTATATTCTAACTTAAGAGGAGGCGTTCAAAAGACCACCATTAGTTAGGTTAGTTTTTGGAATCGCTGCGTATGATTTTGATAGTCAGTTCTCCAATTTCAAAATGATGATTCCTGATTCCAACAATTGAAAATTGAAAATATTAACGAATTCGATTTGAAAACCAGATCAATCTGAAATTTTTTGGACTAGTTGCGTAATTGAACTAATCCGTCATTCTTAATTTTACTAATCTGAAATAAGTATTCAACGATCCCACACATCGAAGCCTATTAACTTTCATGAATACGCTTCCCATTTTTCATCCGGAATCAGGCAAAAATCTGCAAATTTGTTGTCAAATTCGTTCCCTTACACGAAACCCCTAGTTATGGAATGGATTTATAAAAACCAGCTGCTCAGTGGCAGAAAAAGCACACTAATAAATAACTTACAATTTCGAAATTCAGGAAATAATTTGAACAACCGACCAAAAAATTCCACGTCTGGAAGAAATGTCCTACTGCATATTTTTCCCCAAAGTTTCTTACACGTTTTTGCAACATCGAAAACTACTTTGCACCGAAAGTGCAACTCCATCGTAAACTTCGAAAAGGGCCGTGCATTACGAGTTTAATGTAATGAATTCGTGAATATTTCAAGTCGTACCTGACGCTTTCGCTTCCGCTGCTTTCGTATCTGGTGCTGCTGTTGGATTCTCGGCGCGTCCTGGTGATGGCATCGCGAATCCTCTGGGAGGCCGAGGACGTATCGCCTCCTGTTTTTCTCGGCAATGCGGGGGTCGGTTCACTCTCACTCTCTCGCGGACTATATTTCGATGACCTGGTGCTCAGAGGACTTGCTTCCGGAGAGAGATGCTAAGAAAAGAAATTGCGATCGTTAGACTGACAAATTCGTTCAATTCCTGATGCTTACAACAACACACAAAAAAAATCTTCAGAGGATACAGCCAGAAAATATGGATGGATTTACCATATTATGGCTGGAGTAACCATGTTTCTGGCTGTACTCTCTGTAAATTTCTTTACGTGAAACCTGGTTCCCTATAGCGGTTGTCTTTTAAACTACCGACTACTTAAACAATTCATCAGTTACGTGGAATCGAATTGAATAACAGAAAAGGATCGAAAACTTACGCTCGAACATCGACGGTTACTGACATCATCCGTGTCGTCGGTATTGGAAAACTCCTCTTTCGAAAATTTTCTCCTTATCTGTAATAAATCGCTTTTTCTAATAAAAATCTACTTCTTCGCCCCTTTTGGTCTCTAGTTATTAGTAAAAAACTTACCACTTGCACATCATCGATCTTTTTCGTGAGATTGGGATCGATCATTTGTTCCTTTCCCTCCTGATCCAATACAAAATCGGCTTCGTCGACCTCCGCAACTTTATCCGAATTTTCCGTTTGTCGCAAGATTGCCATCTCTTCCTTCTCGCGAGTACCCTCTGCAATGATACCCTTTTTATTCCCATTGTCACCAGCCGATTTTGAATTTGATTCGTCGTAACGTTCTCCTTCTACCGTCAGCTCTTTTAGCATTTTCACATTCGTCGACTCCTCTGTCGTCGGCTGCGTTTCTTCGTCGTTATTTTGCTTCGGTTTTAAATTCGGTATCTTCAGCGGGGAACTTTCTTTCGAATGCAAATCCGTCGCCGATTGTTCCCTAGCGAGTTCTTTGTTCTCGCGTCTAGGGATTTTTGGGATGCTTTTAGCACCTTCGACGAGGGGACTTTTCAATCCCTCGTCTTTCGTGCGAGTGGATTTCGAAGAGAATCGAACGTCGTCCTTGCTGTCCTGCCGTTTCAGTTTGTCTTCCTTGTTGCGCGGTGACATCAATTTGGGAATGAAACTCGGAGCGCTGATGTCCTCTCGACTCCTGCGCAGGTCGTCCGTACTTCCACGATATCTGTGAGTTTATAGTCTTATATTATTTATTGATTTGCTATTTACAACACAGTAAGATCCGTATACATAGATCATAAAAATTAGATTAGAAGCGAATGGTTTGTATCTTTGAGCGGCAATTTTTTCTGAATTTTCAACAAAATGAAAATAAAAAAAAATACATGCTCGTATGTGGAAACGAACTTGCGACCTAGGGAACGTTCAGTTTATGAGTTCAAATTTAAAAGTTTGACCATGTGTCATTAAACGAAATGGAAGCTCATTTCCATCATCGGATGAGATTCGCAATTCTCAAAGACTACAGAAAGATTTTTAGACCGTGAAAAAGTTGTCCAGCGAACCTCTCGATTCATTCCACTGCCTTCATTTATTAAGAAGTCCTGGAAAAAGATGAAATGTATTTTCCCACGAAACTTACCTTTGCGGTATTAAAGACCGTTTCGGTGACTCCTGTGGATTTCTGATGTCTTCGAATTCCTTGGAGCTCCTGCGAAAAATGGGAATGTTCGATTTTCTCCCTTCATGCTTGACAGCTGGTTTGTTCTCCGGTGTCCCCAACTTCGTAACGATTTTTGGCGCCTTCAGTAGCGACACCCTCTGCGGACTCCGATCTACGAGTCCAGGCACGCTCTCCACCGATTTCGTTTTGCCTCTTAATCCACCCGTGACCAAGGTCTTCCTGACCTTGGAGACGATTCCAGACGAAGCAATTCCCTTCTCCTCGGACTTCGGAGTCTCTGGTTTTTTGTTCCCTCGTTCGTTCGGCTCGTTTTTTGGCGTCCTTCCCTGCTGCTGCTGCTGGTGCTCTAAGTCGATGTCTCTTCTAGCATCCTCGAGGGATAAACACTCCCGGAGCTGTTCGATATTCTTGGCGTTGTTTTCTTCGTCGATCTCAGAAGCATCCCGATATTCCCGCCCGCGAATGGGCAGACTGCGGTAAAGCCTGAACTCTGGAGATTTCCTCGAGGCTGACCATCGAGCCGGTGGACCTGCTCGTGCATGAAATTTTCACATTAAAGACTTGGCCTTAAAAAAACTGGTATAATGGAGTTACGGGTTCATAAAACGCTTCAATTTCTACGCTTGAAAACCTTCCTTATCTTTAGGTTTCGGTACATTCGCTTTGAAATGGGAACAGCAAGTACGTGACGAAACGAGACTATGAAAACGTCACTGCATACTGGGTGCAAAATGTGTTTTTATTTTTATTGTCACTAGATGACAGTAGTTTGGGTGATAAGGATGGTATAGAAGTTGTGCCTAAGGAATTATCGTCATTGTTCCTACAGATTCAAGAGGTCTGCATGTCGCGAAGAAGTCTTAATTTAATTATATGAGAAAAACGGTATTATTAAACGGGCTTACGATCGGATATTGAAGGTGTTATCCGCATTACTATAAAAGCACACAGAATATGATTACTGGCTTAAAAATAGTCTCTCGTCGCGAATATTCTGATTATCCATCCCATCATACGAGATAACGTAAATGGTAATGAAAAGAATGGAAACTAATGCACGGATGTTCCATACCGTTGCGCAATTCTTCTTATTTTGGAAAAGGATAGTTTAATCCCCGATAATTGCATAGCATTCTTAAATGCGGCGATGGTTCCAATAATTGCCGGAAACCGTCATTTATGTGATATTAACATCATAACTTCAGTAAGGGCTTTTATTTTTATGATGCTAATTCGAATTGATATCTTATTTTAATAATACATTTCCTCGTTGATTGAGCAAAGTATGGCCGTTCTTGGAAACGCGCGATCCGATTGCTACGGAAATTACGATAATTTATGTTCGTCTTACCGTTGATGGTCCAGGCGCGTCGAATGCTGTGCTTCAAAATGTCCAAGGGCGATAGAGAATGGTCCCTTCCTGTCACGCGTTTCCCGACTGGGCTGTCGAACATCCATTCGACTGTCGTGCGAAACTCCCTGTAAATAGAGGCACCAACCATTAAAATTGTCATTGTCGCATGTTTTTAGTCATCAGACATTTTATGGACCCCTTGACGTCCATTAAATGATGTTTTACATCAGGACCTAAAGAATGCATGCAGCTCTCTAAAACTACATAGATAAGAGGCAACCATTAAAAGCATCTCGTCAGGTCAGAACTTGGTGAAAAGTTAAACCTACTGCAGTATTCTGCAAGTTAGTTTAAATCTATTGAATGCTAATAAAAATAGTGATAAGGTGGAACGTATAAAAGAATCAACATTGAAAATACTAGCAAAATCAAAGGACCAAGAAAACTTCATACAATCGAATGGATAGTTTCATTAAAGCTCCAAGGACGTTAAGATTGATTCTGAGATCATTTTTATGAATGGATTTAAACAATACCCCTTTACTGATGACGACACGACGCGACGGCTACAGTTTTAAAATAAAAAAATGCCCAACAAAATTCTATAACCGCAACTTAAAGAAAGGTTTGCTATATTTTTTAATTTGGAAAATGTCTAGATTTTTTTATTGTCTAATTTTTCATTGTCAGCTTTTTTTGTTATTTATTGGCGGATAGTTTTTGTATTCAATAAAAAGGTTTATTAACTCTGGAGAACATCATGTGAATATTAAAAGGTCGAAAAACTGACAAATCACAAAACAACGGCATTCACTAAATCCTGTCCTCGTGGTATTACTAAATATATCCATTTATCACTACAAATCCAACCTATTTTTACAATCTGACATTATTACGACATTCCTAGATAATACCAGAATACCGGTTAGCGTAACGTTGCGGGCTCAAGTTTCTATTATTCTTGATACAATTGTTGACAGCGCTTACACTTGCATTCAGAGCAACAGGATTTTTCGTCATAACTTAATCTAAAGTAAAGTGTCTTTGAAAAATAATGCAAACTTGAGAATATCTCCACGACCTCAGAACTTCTTAGGTAGGATATGGATGATAACTCCACTGAAATTCCGGATGAGCTCAGGAACCCATTCACGCAAATAACTCAAGATTCTCAACTCTTAATAGCTGCATAACCATTTTTTTTCTTTCAGAGACATGAAACATTTAGAGAATTTACCATTTGTCAACCATCCTATGGTTCTAATTTTTCCACAAAGTAAAATGTTATACAAGAGTTCCAAAAGCTGTAAGTTTAGATTTTTTTCTCCTGAAGGAATAACAAAATTAGCAGTGAAAGGATAAATTCTAGATATTCAGTAATTTTCTTTTCTGTTCAGCAGGGCCGAAAAAAAACTAATTTTTCTGGGTTTCATTGAGCTATTTATTTGCAATGAGTTCAAAGTAATATGATTTGACGCATTTACTTCTGTACCAGATTTATCCTATACGCACTTAAAAAGTTGATGTGCATTCCCTATATCAACTCTCTGAATTCCGTGGATTGAAAATTGAGTCACTCTTTCACGAAGAGTGAAATTATCCCTATATTGAGAGCGATATTTCCCTCTTCTAGGAGTGAGTTTTTTCTTTCCGCCGTGATGGAGTGAAACGTTATTCTTTACAGGGTGAAATGTTCACTTTTAACAAGACGTTTAACAAAAAGAAAGAGTGGCTCAATTTTCACTCCAAGGAATTTAGAAAGAAGATATATTTGACAGTTCTGTAAATATTAACATTCCGACAGAATTCATAGTAGGTATAATACAATAATGTACCAGTAGGGTGGTTAAAAAAATGTTGTTTTTTGTAATTTTCGAGTGAATTGTTTTTTTGATATCATTAAACTGGCCTGTAAGTTTCTTAAACTTGAACTTTGATTCTTTCCTCAGTTTTTTCGTGATAGTTCATGAATCAATATTCTTGCATTAAATACCGCCAAACCTATCTGTCTTAATAATTTTGTTAAACTTCATTGAAATATTAAAATTCTGTTTCAAACTAGCAACAAAATAAGTAGCATTTTTTAATAACAACCAATTAAAAAAAATCGTATGAGTATTCGGATGTTTCACTAAATTAATTAACAAAAAACTATGTATGATAATTATTTCTTAATTCCTTCAGATTATACAATTAAAATATATTACAACCGAGTTAAAAACATTAAAAATAATTATTTTTAGTTGGATTGAATTTTTTTAATTAGGTTAATATTAACATGAATGGGATAAAAGAAACCTATTTTCTATTTTCTTGCTATGTTATGTCTGGACAAATATGTTCTAAGTTTCTGTATAAAATGTAATATTAAACTTCAAACAAAAAATTATGAATGTAGTTAGTAATTAATAGTTGCTTGCGATTTAGGTGAAATTTAGACTCGTGGAAGAATTATTCCTTTTAGAATATTTAAAAGAAATCATTCATTTTTATCTTACGTTTAAGTCAATTACTGAAGAGTACCAAGAAACAATAAACCCGCCTTTTATTTATTTTTATTTTAATTTATATTTATCTGTCTTGCAAGTCGCGTGAAGTTTAAATTACTCAGGATAAACTGGATGTTTTTTAAATTTATTCGTGATATTTTTCAAATTGACACTTTTGCTTTAAATCTCTCTAACTCGGAAGATGGTTTAGTGACACCCAAAATAAACCACTAGGTTTTTTAGGGCTGAACAAAATATAGCAGCCTGCGATTAAGATGACATCATAATTATATGACCAGAACCTCGAACAAAAAGTCCAAAAAGTGCAAAGAGTTATGGTACAATCAAGTGATTCAATCGCGGTATTATACTAAAAAAGTTTCTGTAAGGTGAGACAACATTTTGACACCAATTTTGGAAGGTAACAATACGTTTAGTCTAAATCGTACTATAATTATATTAGCTTCTCTCTCACAAGTGTAGAGAGGGAACATTTGAGAGTTTCTGTATATGTAGAATAAAATATTTCTAAAATTTTCGACTAATTTTTCGTATATTTACGTATTAACTACATTCAACTTTTCTTAGTATTATATAAACAATTAGTATACAATTTTTTAATTATTAAGACTGTGCATCGATTATCTTTAAATTCTTAAACAGTTTTGCAATTTTTGTTATTTTCAGTCTCTCAGTGAATAATTACGAAAATAATTATTTCATGACTAAGGAGGAGAGTGCCTTCTTTACTGCAGTAAGATTCGTTCGAAATAACCTTTAAAATAGTATATTATTTAGAGAGGGGTAAATGATTTTGAAAGATGCTGAAACTATTCCAATATATCTATTTTAAATATTCTTGAAATTTTTCTTTTTAGTTTTTACACTCCTTTGGTATAGGCGCAACTGATTGTTTTGATTATATCTATTGGTATCTACATTGTTATCATTTATTGAGCGTCAAAAGTTGTTTTGAACGTTGTTCGAATTATCGTGGCAGATAACCGTTTTCACATAGAGTTTATAAAATTTATTTCATCAAATTCTACTGAAGAGAGTTTCACTACACGATCAATGAAACCATAGATCATTCCCATTCATAAACTTCGAGTTCTATCGGTCTGACAAAAAATTTTCAAATCTAAATAAGGTAAATGTCTCAATCATGAAACAGGCGTTATGAGATAGTTGTGTATTACTGAAAATTAAATTGTGTAACACTGAAAATTATATTAAAAATCGTCAAACAATGAATATTTTTATTGTATATTATATAGTTATGATTTTTGAAATAATAATTACTTTATAAAACGTATTAGCAGATGAACCAAAGTGGATAAACTACATACATGTCTCTATTATGAAACACCAACATGACAGTATGTCCTACTGTTTCATTGTATATAAAATGCACTTTCTTACTCGAAAAAAAATAATTGATACTTTTTTATTGTATTTTAGCTTCCGGATTCCGAATATGGTAATAAAACTTATCGGTCGGCTAAATCGTGGCCGACATTTTACAAAAACCGTATTTCATTGCGGGTTTTTACATTTACATTCAAAAATACATATCAGAAAAAAAATATTTCAAACGAAAAGATAGAGGATCAATTTCTAAACAAAAAAGGTTAGATACATTTTATTGCGTAATGTCAAAGATGAAGTGCATAAATATCGTAGAACACAACTGTTATAAATGAGGTTATGTGACACGACAAGCCGATTATTCTCAGATACATCCGGTACATCCGTCTTTTGTGGAATTACTGTTGATATGAGAAGGAAAATGAAGATAACCTTTTCGGTACAGAATTTGATTCTGTATCGTTTTTGTTTAAAATATTTGTTTAGACATTTGTCTGATTTGTATTTTTTACAATAAATGCATAAAACCCCAATAAATCGAAAGAGGATGTAAAAATATGTTTAAAAACTGTTTACGATTCTTTTTTTGAGTGAGGAAATGTACCCGCTATTTTACCCACTTATTAGGTTAGGTTTACACTTAAATTAAACTCACTGTTGTCATATAGACGTAAAACTAATTCTAACTTAAACACAATCAAAAGTTCTGTAAAATGTTTAAGATTTTCATGTTTAAAATATGACCGCATTTATGAAACGCTCTAAAAATTGTTTCATAAATACCGAATGCATATAAGTTTATGTCCGTATAGTGAAACACCCATTTTTTATAAATTATGCATTTCTAAAACCTGAATATTTGCTTAACAATAACAATGTATGGAAACTGAACTTTTTAGTAATCAATTTGTGCTTTTAAATAATGTTATTAGGTGAAGATTCCCCAGCAATCGAGATTGGATAGGATTGGATTAAAAATTTCAATTCATTTTGAATTCATACTTTGATTCCGTAAATATGGATTCAAATGGATTGAATTCCGAAGAAAGGAATCCATCTGTATTCAATTTTACGAATACAATCGGAAGCGCAATTTGCCGGATTAAAGTTCAAAAAAAGTAATCCATCTGTATTCAAATTTATGAACGCAATCGTAAAGCTTTATTTGCTGAATTAAAATGGATTGAATTCCAAAAATAGGAATCCGGCTGTATTCAATTTTATTAATAAATACGAATAAAAGCGTCGGTTCGTGAATTCATCTGCAAAAATAGTTCTATTTTTAAAAACTACAATAGGCATGCATCTAAATTCAATTTTTTTGGATTAAAATGAATACACTTGGATAGTTTTGAATCCGTAATGTTGAATATGGATGCATTCAATATTTCGTTTTTAAAAAGAAAACTTTTTTTGGATTAATATGAATTCAAAAAGTAACCTTTTTATTCGTATGAACGAATCGAATTGTATTTACGTATTAAAATGGATTCACCATTGACCAAAGTATGGATTCATAATTTAATAATTGAATCCAATTCTATACAACTCTATCCAAATTCGATGGCTGGGTCGTAAAACCATTAACCTTGTACATTACCAGTTTAATGCTAATGGGAGATGGTTTCGCTCTGACGAAGAGATGTTTGCGCAAAACTATTTTCTTCTTGTATTAAAATAAATTTGACAATATACTCATTAATGTTGAAATGAAATTAAGCAATGATTTCCTGTCTGCAATTTTTATACAGATGCTTTAATTTGGGAGTAATACTAGTATTTATTGTTGTGTTTCAAAGATTATAACGATGGTTCATAATTGGGACATTTACCTTAATTGATTTCTTTAATGTTGTCTAATCCACTTGTGAACTTTAGTCTACTGTTTTGTACGTCGACATTAATAAATTCATTCATATAATGAATGATACAAATCGTAAGGAACCAACTTTTTTATTTCTTGATGTTTCGCTAATTAATTTTATCATCTAGTTAAATCCCTTAATTTATTAGTAGGCGACTTGCGGTCAATTGATAAACATTATCTAATCTAACAAGATTTTGAGATTTGCTCTGGGATTTTTTGTCAAACCTCATCCAGAAGATGCCTCAACCAATACTCCAATATATTTCTCCAGTGTCGGACGAAATCGCGAAATCCAAATCTTCAAAGACCAAGATGTCTAGCTAGCGATGATCCATGGTATTTGAAATGACTTCCCAGCAATCGAATTTGGATAGAGTTGTATAGAATTGGATTCAATTATTAAATTATGAATCCATACTTTGGTCAACGGTGAATCCATTTTAATACGTTAATACAATTCTATTCGTTCATACGAATAAAAAGGTTACTTTCTGAATTCATATTAATCCAAAAAAAGTTTTAAAAATTTTTAAAAATTAAATCTTAAATACATCCGTATTCAACATTACGGAATCAAAACTATCTAAGTGTATCCATTTCAATAAAAAAAAAAGTTTCCTATTTAAAAACTAAACATTGAATGCATCCGTATTCAACATTACGTATTCAAAAGTAGCCAAGTGTATTCATTTCAATGCAAAAAAAGGTTTCTATCAAAAACGAAACTTTGAATACATCTATATTCAACATTACGGATCCAAACTACCTAAGCGTATTCATTTCAATGCAAGAAAAGTTTTCTTTCGAAAACGAAACTTTGTATACATCCGTATTCAATATTACGGACTCAAAACTTTCCAAGTGTATTCATTTCAATCCAAAAAAAATTCCTTCTTCAAAACGAAATATTGAATGCCTCCGTATTCAAAATTACGGATTCAAAACTATCTAAGCGTATTCATTTCAATGCAAAAAAAGTTTTCTTTCAAAAAATAAACTTTGAATAAATCTGTATTTATTTGTATTCCTATACTGCTTCCGATTGTATTCGTAATTGTGTTCCTAAAATTGAATACAGATGGATTACTTTTTCTGAAATTTAATCCGGCAAATTGTGCTTCCGATTGTATTCGTAAAATTGAATACAGATGGATTCCTTTCTTCGGAATTCAATCCATTTGAATCCATATTTACGGCATCAAAGTATGAATTCAAAATGAATTGAAATTTTTAATCCAATCCTATCCAATCTCGATTGCTGGGGAAGCTTCACCTAATAACATTATTTAAAAGCATAAATTGATTACTAAAAAGTTCAGTTTCCATACATTGTTATTGTTAAGCAAATATTCAGGTTTTAGAAATGCATAATTTATAAAAAATGGGTGTTTCACTATACGGACACAAACTTATATGCATTCGGTATGTATGAAACAATTTTTAGAGCGTTTCATAAATGCGGTCATATTTTAAACATGAAAATCTTAAACATTTTACAGAACTTCTGATTTTGTTTAAGTTAGAATTAGTATTACGTCTATATGACAACAGTGAGTTTAATTTAAGTGTAAAGCTAACCTAATAAGTGGGTAAAATAGCGGGTACATTTCCTCACTCAAAAAAAGAATCGTAAACAGTTTTTAAACATATTTTTACATCCTCTTTCGATTTATTGGGGTTTTATGCATTTATTGTAAAAAATACAAATCAGACAAATATCTAAACAAATATTTAAAAAAAAAACGATACAGAGTCAAATTCTGTACCGAAAAGGTTATCCTCATTTTCCTTCTCATATCAACAGTAATTCCACAAAAGACGGATGTACCGGATGTATCTGAAAATAATCGGCTTGTCGTGTCACATAACCTCATTTATAACAGTTGTGTTCTACGATATTTATGCACTTCATCTTTGACATTACGCAATAAAATGTATCTAACCTTTTTTGTTTAGAAATTGATCCTCTATCTTTTCGTTTGAAATATTTTTTTTCTGATATGTATTTTTGAATGTGTATTCGTAAAATGAATACAGATGGATTCCTTTCTTCGGAATTCAATCCATTTGAATCCATATTTACGGAATCAAAGTATGAATTCAAAATGAATTGAAATTTTCCATCGAATCCTATCCAATCTCGATTGCTGGGCAGTGGGGGACAAAATCGCGAAATCCAAATCTTGAAAGACCAAGATGTCCAGCTAGCGAAAATCCATGGTATTTGAAATGACTTTCTTTCTCAAACTTTGGACACAAATTGTGGCCTTTCGAGATCTTGATTTTCGTGATTTCGACCATTTCTGGAGAAGTGTATGTAATTTGCCTGACTTATTAGATTGTACTAATAACAATGAAATTGATAATACTTACAGGATTTTATGACAATCGATGCAAATCCAGTCGATGCCCACGTTGCCCTTGTTGTTATCGTTGTTGGGACTCCTCACCTCGCGGCACTGACGGCATACCCGATGCTTGCAACGACGACACGCGGCCCCGGTGTTGTAGAATCTACCAAATGGGGCCCCACATCTTGAGCACTTACGGCCCTGGAGCGGCAACGAGCAGTCCCCCGAGGCCTTCAGGGCCCAGCGTCGTCTCACGTACGGTGGATCGCTCTTTAATTGTCTGAAACCAATTGCGCCATTTTCAACTTCTCATTTTGACTCGCCGGGCTTGCAATTACCCATCACCCACTTCGAGGGGGAAAAAAATCGGTAATAGTCCAACCGCGCGGAAGGTCAGGGAATTTCCACGGAATTTCAATCCTTCGCGGGACTGGCCGCGTTAAATCCTTTGCGCTTCGAGCGGATTTCTCCGATGTCGGGGTTATGACTTTTAGGATTCTCATTTTCAATACTTTGTACTCGATTCTCTCGGGCCCGATAAATACGATAAATGCCTTCGGCCTGCCTACGCGTATTTCACAACGACTTGAAATTATGCACGTAAAGATTTGCCGGTCATTTTGTTAAAACGCTGTTTTTCGATCAACAAATTCATAAAAAAACAAAATTCTTTATAACAAATCTAAATTTGATCGTATTAGTAACGATATTTGCAAAGATGATAATAATGGAAGATAAAAAAAATAACAAAACTCTAGTTTCGTTTTTCAACTTTCTTTTGTTTTTTTAGCTTTCCTCTGACCGTGACAGTCGTTTCATTCGAGCGAAGGGATAGAACGGCGGGGAATTTCCGGTCCGGTTTTTAACGTACGCTCGATTTCTCGCAAGTCAAATAAGGAGAGCCAACACACGGCGGAACAGGAGGAACAATGGATCTATTAGAAAATGACGGAAGCCAACGTGGATTTAATCCAGACCTGGATCCGCAAGACCCTCGGTAATGGAGCATTCATCGTTTTCGATTAATCTCGAAATAGATTCCTGCCGATCGATATATCCGCTCGAATAATTAAATTTCTTTGTACTCCAACTTTCAATTTCTTTCGGTTTCTTTTTATATAGTGCGATTAGTGAAACTGATTACATTTATTTTCAATATCCCGCGTAATATTTAATTACATGAGAGCCATAATGTAATCATTTTTATATATCAATATTGTGGTATACAGTGGCTCTGATAAAATCAGCATGAAAAAAATAGAATTTATATAACGATTTATTTGTTGTATAAGCAATTTATGTGTTATTCATAAACGAAACAATTTCAAAATATTCAAAATTTTTAAAATTGTATGAAGCTGTTGATGATTGTACTGCTTAGGTTTAGATGTTAATAATAACGATTTCCGATGTCACCAAGTAATAGGCCCCATTCTTTCCGTTTGTTACTAGTAGTGACATTTCAATTATACCAACTTTTTAAATAATTGGATAAGAAATTTACTTCAACCACTATAGTTTAGCTAACAAAGGAAGTTTATAATTTTACATAAATATCGACGTCTCAGGCTCTACAGACTTTAAAAAATTATAAAAAATGGTGTTTATGAGTGAAAAGAATTGTTGTAAAGCAATGATCGGTAGAAATAGAGCTCGTAGGTTTGCGAGAAATTCGCCTTACTAAAACTATCAAAGATGTATACAAATTCTGTGTAGATTTATTGCAGTTTATCTAAACACAGAAAAACACAGATTTACTAAATTCGAGGTAGTATTGGTATAGCGCACTGATCTTAAAAAGAAACTTACTATTTTGACGTTTAAATCTAGACCGTTTTCAGCAATGTTGTCTAACTGGATATTTAACCAATAATAGGTAGAATCATGTACTACAATTACTTCAGACAATTGTTCGGGAGCATGCCTTCGTTGTTTTTTTTTATTTTCTAGGCAAACTTTGACCAATTTCTTATTGCCTGAATAACAACGATCGCAAAATTACGATTGAATAGGTATCAAAAATATCCACGTTTTCGGAAGACATGTTTTTTTTCACTTGTAATTTTAATTTTCTATCTATAATAATCTTCGAATGACAAAAAAATGATCTAAATGTCTAGTATGCGAGATCACACAAATTTTAATTTTAAAAACATATCAATGTTTAGGCGTTGAAGAAATAAATTAAAACTGATTAATAATACTAACTAGGGTTTCCTGTATTAGTTAAACAAGCCTATAACATATTTGAACGATTATACAATTTGCAATAATTGGCATTCATTTTCAACAATAACGTGAACGATAACTAGTCAACTGTGTTTAAGATGTCGTTCAAATATTATGACGTCTTAAAGACTGCTTAGAAAAAGCTCTTAAAGTGATCATTAATATTATGATTTAATTATACTGCAGTTTATTATACTATGTTTAAATTCATGCATTTTGCGCTACAATACGCAGTTATTGACAACGATGAGTTATAAGTAACAAAGAAGAAGTTTAATCGAACGCGAATTATATATATTTATTAACCCTCAGATCCATAAATAGACACCAGTCAACATCATATTCGGATTTCAACGCCACCTAGTGCACCGTGGTTAAACCGACATACCAAAACAATGTCTGCGTATATTCGTAATCATAATTATTACCTCAGAATGATACATTGTTGAATAACTCAGAAGTTAGATTTTTTAATGAGCTTACTTTGCACGGTGTCACTAAAGACCGTTTTTAGAGGAGGTTTGAAATATTAGATCCACGAAAATCTTTAGAATACCTCATTAAGGCAGTCTGACTCCGCTTGGTTAACAACGTCAGTTCCTTGATACATTTTCAAGTCCAGCTTTATTTTAAAGTTATTTTACACGTTTTTTATTAATGCAGCGAAAATTTAAGCGAACTCGGTTCAGAATCGATTGAGAAATCGCAAAAATAAATATCTGCGGTACTCGAACCGTTGGCGTCGATACCTACAAACTTTATTTTTGTTAACTCTCACTCGTTTCTGAACTAACTTCTTTAAAACTTGTCCCACATTCATTAAAAAATGTGTAAAATAGCTTTAAAATACGAATTCTCCCTGAAATATATATTTTTAATCGAAAATTCGGCGTCGCTAAAAGCATATTTGATTAAAGCAACGCATCGGCTAACTTTTAAGACTTGCGTGAGAATTCTTATAATCGATGTATTATCTAAAGGGGATAGTGACAGCAATAAACTTTAGCTACACTTGGCTAATATACTTTCATTATTGTGCAATTTATGTATGAATTGTAAGATCGCTAAATTTAGTAATCAAGATTTTTATGGCAACAAACTATAATTTCAAAAATATAAATAAAAACAGTGACACCATTATTTATTCGTTATTACCTATTGCGTCTTTTCCATCATTTTACATTGTCGAAAGAGAGAAAAGGGGACTAATCATGAAGATATCCTAAAGTGGTCCACCGATATTAAAGCAGAAATGTAAGATAAAAACCGGAAACTAAAAATGATTGAATACATTTTTCAGAAATTGGGTTCTTTAATGACATTTCTAATTACTATACACGATGTGCTGAAAAATACAAAATAAATCAATCCACAACTGACCTAAACTTTTCAGAAATAGGTGATCTTCAAATATTTCCAACCATTTTTTATTATTTCTCAATTAATTCTGTTGATATTCTTTACAAGGCCGCATGTAGTAGTTAGCATTGCCTGTACAGAGCTTAAGTTTTCAAAAATTGTTGAAATCTTGTTTAATTTACGGCTTTAAGGGGGTTCTAAAGTTCTTCGCCGGGAAGGTAGAAAACACCAAAGATAGTAATTCAGAACTGACAGAGAATTTTCGGAAATAAGTGATTTTTATTTATTTCAGTCAGTTCTGAATAATTTCCTTGGTATTTTCTAAGATACCGTCTATTGTAATTAAAATTGCCCTTACAGAGCCCGAAATTTGAAAAATCGATTCAGTCATTTTTTATTTACGATTTTTAGTGAAAATTCCTAGCTTATCGGAAAAGCATTTTAGAACCCCCTTAAAGCTCTGGTAAATAAAAAAAAACGACAATATTTGGTCTTAAACTTGGAAAGGTCTTTACACAAATCTTCCGAGAATGGTAAAGTCTATTAAAAATTTCATAATTTAATTAACACGAAGAATTGTGTTTTCATACGACTTTATAATACCTCGAAAATTCAAAATAAAATTTTCGACCTTGTGTATCGTAGTATAAATCGAACACACTTTAAAAAATAATTTAAAACCTGTTAAAATATGACCATTGAATAATACTAATATCAAGTTTTGTTCAATGATTTTTCGAAATACTCTTTTAATTTCAAGTACCTACAACTCTAAAGAATATAAAGAAAGAAATATAAATAAATATCGGAAATAACGCAACACCACGTGCAGATTTTTCATATACGCCGTGGGTTTTTTAAGATACGTAAATAAATATAGAAATTAGTTGAGCAATATTAATATAGGTATAATTTAGTATAAACTCTTAGAATAGCAATTCGAATACTTTCGAAAGTATGTAGAAGAATTTAGAATATCACATAAAAACTGACTATTGTCGGTACTTTATAGCTACTTGAAAATCGTTGTAGTCCAACCAAAATACCAAAAAGAATGTTTATGATTGTTATTATTGTTAAATTATAATGATAAATATTAATATATCGCCCTAAAAATATAAATAAAATGTTCACAAGCGAATACCCCTAAAAAAAATAAAAAAGTTTCGAATTTTCGTTCGACTTGGTGTTAGATTTTACACTAACCTAACCTAAAAAATTTTTTGAAAGTAAGGAACAATTTACATACTTATAAAAAATAAAGCTAAAGAAAATAGGAATGGTATGTCAGTCTTAGATGGTTGTCAAAAGTTTCTGACAATACTTATTAATAATGGGAGGGCAATAAAATTGTTAAAAATATACTGTCGATCTCAAAACCGTATCTTTTCGGCGTTATTATGAGGTGTTCCAGAGCTCTATTCAAAGTCATCTGCAAAAAGAGCCTTTGAAGAGGTCTTAATGGTGATAATCTTAAAAATGAGTTCTTAAAGAAATCTTGCATGTGAATTCTTAATATCGTAATCTCATAGCAATCTTATTCCTGGTGGTTTTAACTTATCTCATTTTGGATCATGTTTTTTTGTTTTTTTTTTTAACTAATAAGTTTTCCACTTATTAAAGGCACTAGATGGCGATCAAATCCGAAAATGAAGTCGCGCTACATTCATGCATAATCCTACCGATGAGCGAAACCTATAATAAAAGAATGAGTAGTGTTGCGGTTTAGTAATATCACAAATTTTATTATTATTGTAGGAGCTCTCTTCTATTAATGGTAATAATTAAAGAACAAAGAAAAGAATCTGCAATTGTAAGGAATTTATTGTTCAATCAAATTATTTATTTTGCAGTATGAGTGAGAGATTTTGTAAAGCTCTTAAAATCAAATCCGCTTTAAAATCACTACAAAAGCTCGTTCTAAGCAAAATAAGAAATCTTAAAGAACGCTTAAAAAAGTTTTTTTCTTTTTAAGAAATTGGTTGTATATTAGATCTTACGTTATATGAATATTTATCATTTTCGCCTCATTTAAATTGAAACTACTAATAAATAATAATTTGTATCGATTTTCTTTGAAGAAACTTGTAATATATAAAATCGTTGACGTACGAGCACTTAAATCCTGATATTTGCACCACATGACTCAAGTTTGTATTAGACCTATATACGCGATGAAGGAAAATAATGGAGAAATCGCCACTTACGTTACTAAGTACGACGAGTTTTCAGCGACCATAATGGGGATTTTATAGGCTAACTGTCATGACTTTCAATGTCGACATTTGTAAACAAGAATTACGTTCAAATTCCTTTTTATGTTAACTTTTAAGAAACGACAAATATTTAAAATTGCCTTGCTTTGCAAAAAGTGATATGATATAATTTCTACTTATTTTAACTAATCCATTACGTCATAGTAGGATATTAAGTCGTCCTGTTGCAAGAGAAATGGTTAAAGTGTCAATCTTGAATTATCTTGGGATAGTTCATCGGTGCGAATAATTGAATATTAGGATTGTTCTATTCATGCTAATTTGTAATGGGCGGCATAATGCGAATAAAGCGCCGCGCATTGTAAACAAAGTAGAAAGTGTCTAATAGGATGTTTTCGTTAAATCGATTGAAACAAGCTGTAATTAGGACTTGAATGGGCGATTAAGATATTTTTTGAAACTCCAAACAATGCTATTTTTTTCTGTTATATAACAGTTTGGTTAATTTTATGTATTCTTATAAAAACCCAGTTTCTTACTTTATTCTATTAAGGGCTAACGTATGACATTTCAAAATTAGAAAAAAAAGAATAACATTTTTAAGGGTTAGGGTAAAAGTGCATTTTCAACGCTCTACATTCAAATCGAGTACCTTGAAAGGATTTCCTGATAATGAAATGAGACAGTTATAAATGTGAAATTCTGTTGACCTTAAATTACACGTGGTAAGAACAATTTCCGTTCTTTGTTTTGTTGATCCGAGATGGTGGAAGATACGATAGACTATATTAGTAGAAAAAGAAAATCTTATACGTTTCAACGCTTCGGCTTTTAGTGGGTCATTTGATATGAAACGGGGAATCCCCTTTCTCTCCTCTTCTAATGTTTCCTACCCTTTCCTACACGTTTCTAATAGCAGCATTCACAATAATCATTTCCCACCCTACTCCGTACTTTTTAATATTACTGTTATTTAGAAATATTTCTAAAACATGGTATTTAGCAAATGTTTCACGAAAGCCCTTGGTTCTTTGGGAAGTCAAATATCAGACAAAATTATAAGCGACCTAAAACAAAAGAATTAAGGGGACAGTCGTAAAAAAAATGACATAAAAATCAAGAAACAATATCTAAATGCAATCTTGCATGCATTTACGTGCTCATAATGTGAAACGCTGCGCGGGACAATCTCGTATTCGTGTTCCCACAAGTGCAATTAACAATAACGAGGAGCAACGGTCTCGGATTCTCCACGGACGACGCGTAATCGTGCACCGCGTTTCTGAAGTTCCTTCCGCTGAAATAAAAATTGCATCGCATAAATGCACCGATGCCCTTATCTTTTTTAACACGCGACTCCTAGTCCCAACGCGACGTCTCGATTTGTACCCGTCGAGCAATTGTTTAGGACTCTCCACTCAAACGTGGATTTTCCTCAATGTCTTTCGAGGGTTCTTTTTGGCAGTACTTTACTAACCAATTGCCATTTTCGTGAAATTATTTCTTAAGACATTTCATCAGCTTTGAGTGTGTGCCAGTGATGTATTTCAGAATCGGATTTCGTTTTTTCAATCACGGAATTTCTCGAACAGTTCCTTTGTTAACTCGCGATCATTCATACGTTATCTGATTTAGCCGGAGGTATGCTGTGTCGTAATTCGCGAAACCTAGTATTTGGACTTCTGTAATTGAACCGACTGTATTTTACGCGAAATCTTATCGGACGTTCCAATTCTTACGTTTCACTTTTTAAACTGACCAATGAAAAATGTTTCATCCTCATGTGGATAAACGACCTGGTTGGGGTAATCTGAACCCAGACAATTGTTATTTCGATAATCTAATTGGATACTGTAACTCCTATCTGGTTCCTATTTCTCTTGGTTAATTGTCTCTAATTATTCCGACCAAATTTGTAACCTAGATAATGAAGGGAATATAATTCGTTACTCTAATGTTAGTTAACAATTGACACTAGAAAATTGTCAACGAATCATTCTGGAGTCTACGCCATGGAATCCAATGGCAGGATGTCAATGGTTTCTCTCTCAATTTCAAATAACCGAATCCCCAAGTTTTAAGAGAGTTAACCACTCTTTAGCGATGATATCATTTAATATCATAATATAAATGAAGCTAGGGATCGAATGATAATAATATTTTTAACCTACCAAGAAATTGAACGAACAGCTCAGCTGGGGCATTCGAAGAGCCCTACATTAAATCCTTTGTAATATGATTCCCACGACATAAACACTGATGAAATGCGATATTGGCAACCTCTTATTCCTAATATTCCATGCTAAACTCTTGCTCTTCTAAACCGACGTTTGAAATTCCATGAATAAGCTTGACATATAAGTTTTTCCGATCTCCCAAAGCTGCGATCCAGTAAAACACATCAAATACCGATAGACTCCAATGACTTAGGTTTCCGAAAAATCGGTATATCGACGTCAGTAACATTCGAGCCTCCCTCGCACCATCCGTACCAGGAATCAAAGGTCTCAATTTTTCTCAAACAACTTTGTACTGCCCTCAACACTAAACGAGACACATTAAACATTGGATAAAATCCAAACTTTTAAATCACAACACTTGGTGGTACCGATCTCCGACTTTCTCGACGTCAGTACACCAAACACTTAGAAATCGTCCGCGTCTTAAGCTCGATTAAGTGCGCCGCGGATCGGGAACGGGAACAATCGAGAAGCCTTCGGAACGGAACGGAGTAATAGGAGGTATCGGTTTTAAGCGTCCGATCTACCGCGCGACTGCTGGACCTGGTACCGATCCTGCACTGCGAACCGCTCTCGAGCTCCTCTCTTGCTCGCGATCTCTTTGCTCGTTTCCTCGTACCTCGTTCCCTTGGTTCACTTCGGTTCTCTGGGGACTAGCGGGGGCGTTCCGTGACTTGAGGTTGCTCTCTGTTTCTCTTCTCTTCTATGTTGTTTCTCCAAGTGTTATGCCTGCTTACGGTCGCGCCGCGGGAAGCACTGCCTCTTCTGACATTCAGAAAAGCTGACCTTTCCCGACCTGGCACACGTTCAGAAAAATACCTCACCTTTCTCGTGACACGCAGTTTCGGATCCGCTAAGTTTGCATCCACTCGGAACCATTGTTCTTTATTCAAAATAGTGCTTGTTACTGGTTTCAACAAGATATTTTATGAAACCAAAACCAAATTGACTACAGGCACTGTCCGAACCATCCCAAAATCTCTATTACATCTTGTCAAACAAGAGACTACAAATTTGATCATGTCTTTACTTATTCTGCTCCTCTGAAACTGATATCCCCAGGAACTTTTTAGAACACCATAACCCAATTCTATAAAATTCTATACGTTAAACACGAACATCAAATCAACCACAGGCACAGTCCGCAGTATCCTAAAATCACCATTACTCCCCTCATGTAACATAATATGATAATGTCGATATCTCCAACTGACCCTCATGAATTTTGTCAACTCTTTACTCATTGTGCTCCTTCCCTCCGAGACAAAAGTCCTCAAGAACATTTAAAAAGATCATAACGGAAGTTTATAACTTGCATTTAAAACATCAAGTCAACAATGAACACCGCTCATAGTATCCCGAAATCACCATTACTCCCCTCATCAAAACATAGTATCATAATCCTAAAACTGAACTCTTTACTTATTCTACTCCTCCAGGACCAATTTGCTCCGTAACTTTTCAGAACACCATAATTCAACAGAGTTCTATAAGTTGAAACGCAAAATACCAAATCAACAATAAGTACCATCCAATACATTCCAAAATCATCATTACTCCCCTTCTCAAACATAGTATATCAATCCCAATATCTCAAACTGATGTTAATGAATTTTGTGAACTGCTTACTTATTGTATTCTTCCAGACCAATAACCCCAGAAAAATCTCTGGCACCAAAATCTTCAGTAACATTTCAGAAGACCATAACGAAACTCCATTGAGTTCTGTAAGTTGAACATTTATCACTAAGTCAACAATGTAGGCACAACCTAACGCATCCTAAAATAACCCCGGCATCTCAAAGTGATGATGATATTGATGAATGATATCAATTATTTACTTATTCTACCGTTCCTATAACAATATCCACAGAAACTTCTTAAAATACCATAACACTTCTCTATAAAGTTCACTAAATTTAATTATTCCTAACCAATCCAATACAACATGTTCTGTAAAACTCTTGACTCCTAGACGTTAATTCAATCTGAACCGTCAATATATGTTTCTGAACCTCATAACCCATGACCTACCAGCGATCCATTAGTTCTTAGTCTGCATGTTTGGTTATTTCCCGTTTCTTATCTGTTATGTACATTTTTGTTACTTAACCATGTAAATTTGTACTATATACCTGTTATGTATCTTATTAAGAGTTCTTCTCACGCGATTGTTCTATTACATTCACACAAACGCTTGCAGCTCGGTAACCGTACACAATAACTATTTCTGTTAGCAAATTGTAGGTTTATTTATTCATTTTTCCATTCAACGTTTGGAGCACGAAGTTCATGGAAACTGAGTGAGATATTCTTTTCTTCATTGTTGTAAGAATTCTTGAAATTGAATTGCAGACGGACCACAGAACCTATGTGGCCCACCGTTATCACTTGAAATGAAGTTAAAATAAACGTTAAAGATCATCTCCCACAACAACAGCCATGTCCACAAAATCCCAACTCACACAACCCTACAAATCCATTAGAGACGATCCCTTTTTAGTCGATATTCCATACGACAATAAGAAACAATCATCACTCGATTCTCTAACTGAAATCATTTCCTCTTTGAACAAGTCAGATTAACACTGGAGAAAGTGAAAACCCATTACTTTTAATTTTTTGCTCTATCACGGCTACATTAAGGAACGATTTACGTAGTCATCAAATATAAAAAGTTATCCACTACGGTCACAGGAAAGAAAAAGCAACAAACAATACGTCGTCAATAAGTCACGATTGTGACATTTTTTCCGATCGGGTCATAAATTTTGCAGAGTGACAATAGAATAGAATTGTTATCATTTTTTAAATTCTCTACATCACAAATTGTTTAATCGCTGGATTTGTTCAGTCGTTGCGGCGCGGTTTAATTATAGTTAAATCTGAACGAGGTTTTCCTGCTGATAAATGAGTAAATAATTAGACGAATAGCTTGCACTTCAGTTTTTCCTGAGTGACGTAATTTTTGCTTCAGCACATTTGAAGTCTCCGTGTCCAGAAAAATATCCCCGTCAGAAAATGTTCTAAGTCTTGCGACTGGACCTTATGTCGCAACCGTAGATAGCGTAGGTATATTCTCGGTACCAAGCGCAATGCTCTGTACACCTACCTCCTTCTGTCTCACTCTCTCTTTTGCCTCTAAGACTCGCTCGCTCACTCGCTCTCCCTTTCACTCCTTCTTCTTTTCCCTTTTGCTAGCCCTTTTATTACCGTGCCGTCTTTCTTTCTCTCTCTGGTACCCTGCACTTGAATATTATTTTCGCTTTTCTGTCATTCTCTTTTTACTTCTTCTTTCTTCGGATCCTCCTTACTCGTTAACCCATCTCTCTCTTTCTTTCTCCATCTACCTATCGCCTTCCCCTTCTCTCTCAGTCGCTGCTTGCGATGTGAAGGCGACCCATGGTTTTCAAGTTACAGTATTATGTAAACCAGAGCAATCATTGAAAAAAGTCCTTTCAAATGTAACGTGGCCGTATAAAAGCATACAATGCATTACATAAAGTGCAGAAATGCCATTTGGCAAGTATTTCTAAAAAGTATCAGTGTCAAATATAATGGAGCGATCGCTGGTGAATGCACAGAAAAAACTAAAATTCAGTAATATACTCAGTAGGACTTTATGTACGTAAGGAAACGGTTTCATTGGTTCCAAGAAGAATGTAGACGTCGCACAAGTGCACGTGCATCGGCTAACGTGTCGGCGCACGTTTGTCGATCGACTATTGAACCCTACGGTGTCAGCTCGTAGAATCGTTAGTATTATTTTCTGCGCGCAGTCATCTCACGTATTGTTGAAGTTTTCGCATGAAGCAATCACGTGACCTACACCTGTCTAGGCTCAGTCGAATCATCAGAATTGTGATTTACCGTTACTTCAAATCACGGGGCTGGTACTGGTCAATTTTTCATGTAACATTATTGAGGACAAAGAATTAATCCGTTCAATGACGCCAGTATCATCTGGGAGCCTCCTAGTCTTCCTGATGCTTGACCCTTGTACTCCCGCAAACAGTGTGTGTGAGTGTGGAAGGGGGTAACTAAAAGATGCAAACGCAACCATGCAGCGTAGTTCATCTCCACTTTTTGAATATCAATAAGGTTACAGGAAATCCCACAGCTATACGTGGGTATTGTCAGCCGCATTTGCGGTAATGACCGTTTCGCACTCAAGTTTCGAAGTTCGGTTACTGTGATACTTTAACCGGAAACACGCCCCGGTACTTAAATCGACATAAATAGAAACTGCATTATCCAAGCGTGCCAGCTTAATAGGTAGCTCTACCATTTTCATGTCTTTTAACAAACCTAACGTAGACTTATCGGCATCATCAAGTTGGAACCGGATAAAAGAAGAACATAAAAGGACCTCGTGACATTGCGGGTACTTCCATTAACAACACCCAGCTGTGTCGCGAAAGATATTTTTCCACCATTTGGAGAGAAATAAATTACCCATTCCTATGCGACTCGCTGTGGGACGCTTTACAGCTCAGATGTATGCAAATACGAGTGTGTGATACAACCATAATAGGTCCAGCGCGCGTTACAGGTCGTAGAGTATAAGACCCGTGTATGGGGGTCTGTATACGACGCCCAGTGGAGTCGGGACTTCTCGAGTCACGTCACTTCTTGACTTCTCCCCACCTGGAAACTACTTTCCCCTGGCCCCACCATCACGGGTACACCAAGAGCTATTCTGCATGCACTTTATAATCCGTGAGCAGATAGACCTCTTCCTCCTCTCTCTTTCTTGCGCCGAGCCGTGCTTCTCCTCTACAAATTGCCGTTTTTCAAGGGTCACTTATCTTTTAACGAGCACAATCAACTTGGGAACACTTGAATTTTTCTGCTCATTTTCCTCAGGTTACGAATATTACAATTGCACTTACATGGCATCTTACAACAACTCGTATACATCTTATCAGCAATTATTGATTTTTTAAAAACTAAGTATCTTCCAGCTCTGGTCTAGTACCTGAATTCGCAGTTTCTAACTTTTTGGAAATGTATAGGAGGTCAATTATGCTGAAGGATTCTCCAGCAATGACTACGAGTCTACTTTCCTGATCCTGCCCTAGTTCCTCGCGTTATCGATCATTGTGGACCGCACTGACGGCAGTGATTGGTCGACCCTTACGCGCACACGTGAGAACCCTGCAATGGATGAGCAACTCTTATGTGGAAATCACTTACGCTCCAAGTTGGATTTATTTACGAACCATTTGCAGTCGACAGACGTAACCCTTCAAAGAAAAAGTAGAACATGTTGAAGCACGGAAAAGACCAAACTGAATAAGACGACAAGAAATTGATGTAGGTTTAAAACAAACTTACAAGACCTATTACGTGCAAATATAATTAATCGCGACACTTCTTTCTGTCGAGTCAGAAGAAATCGTTAGAAACACATCTTCTAAATACGTTACTTTGTCACGAATCTTAAGTTTCTTCCGGCTCCTATTTAAGTCCAGATGTCTATCCAGATAGTAAATAAATAGCATTGGCGAAAACTAATAAGGTGCACCGTAACTGAAACTTTCATGTTTTGTGATTTAAATTGTAAACTTTAAACCCAATTACGTGAAACATTGTCCATTTTTAAGGATGTGTTAAAATTACAGAAAACGTGAATTGTATGCTTTGCACGGACATGAAATTATTTTTCTGAGTGATTTGTCCACTTTTTATAGCATAAGGTGCCGTCATTCTTTAACCACCAACTGGAAGTGGTCGCTGCATACAAACTTTATGATTTTTCGACGAATGTTTGCCCGGGTAACCACAACATCCAATAAACGACATGAAGTGTTCGAGTATGCATTAGTCACTCGTCCAGAAGAATCACAGAGACTGTAATCTCTGTCGACTGTAGGTATGCGACGTCCAGAAAACCGTTATTCAACCTTTAGGGCTTAAGGCACAAAGTTCCTTAGTTGGAATTTAAAAGTGCCATGTTACTTTTGATCTTTGGATATTTATCGGCTTCCCACTCGGCTAATACGCTTGCGTGATCTATGATCCTAGAGCGCGTCCTCTTCGGTACGGTACTTAATGTTTTTTACACCCTACGGGGTGCACGACTAACTGCATTCTATCCTGTAGGATTAATTTGTGTGTAAAATTGCAACATGACATTTCGTTTAACTTTCCGCGGTAACAGTTAATCATTAAAATTACTTAATTTCTTTATCATCAAATACTTTTGTTCTGAAGTCATCCATCAATACTATTTTTTCAAATGTGACATGTTGACACTCAACAGGTTTTATAGGTCCTTGGATTTTATGGTAAACCAACATGATCTTTCAAACAATGGACACATGGACTCGTATCTCTTTCTACCAAGCCTGTCATATTTAATTTTACGTTGATTGATGGTTCTTTGAGTACCCGCATATAATATACGAAGATTGACCCTAAATTGGTCGCGACAATATGAAATTCTGGAATTTGAGCTTCAATTCGGTAATCAGAGTATATATTTATTATTTTCTTTTAAATCGTCGAGGCGCAAAATATAATTAGTGATCGTTATCCGTGACCTAAACCAAAATGGTTTCATGTGTGGCCGAATATCGGATATTTTACATCCGCGTGAAAGCCATGTAAGTTTGCTGTGGCAAAAGAGACGACTTGCGGTCGCACGGTGGATCAGCCTCGAGGGAGCAGTCATTGACATTGTGAAAGAGCGCAAGCGCGTGACAAATCACTGTTAGAAACTTGTACACTCGAACCAGTTCGAAAATTAAACAAGAAATTAGCTTTTGAAAATAAGCCGGTACGGTTTTTAATGAACTAGCAATTGCCGCTCTCAATAACCGGAAGTGGAATGAAAAATCATGCCTAAGGTATATCTCACACGTCGTTACACGTTTTGCCTTGATGTTATATATTTAGTAGAGTTGCTAGTGCTGCAAGAAGTCCTTCGCCTGTGGCAAAAGTATCTGGGACAATGAGACGTCATATAAAAAATTCTCTGTGATATTTACAATATACGATACATGAAATAAGTCATGATTGTGAGTTGAGTTAACATCTAATCGCTAACATGCTCACTGACTTTTCGGACCAGCTTGAATTTTGAGATAATATAGACTGTTTTAATTATTGGTACACATGGAAAAAAATAAATATGTGAATTAATGGTTATAACACATAACTACAAAACAAATCTATGATTCCCTTGTCTGGACTGGTATTACGTGTGTTGGGGTTATTTACTCAATCGCGTCACGAATTTTCCTAACCTTAAAAATATGTCGGATTTTACGTGACATACAGTTTATCAATATTGAAGGATTTAGCTCGATATTGTCTTGTTTTGTCTAAATAAAAAACGGGAGGAAGATGAGAAAGCAACTCTCTGACTCCACCCTTTTCCTCCAAGACTTTTCGAAGCATTTGGTAACATACGATCTCATCCTATTTGTATCCAATACCAACTTCAGACCCAATAATAAAAAAAAGTAAACAAAGTAACGGTTTACCAGCACATAGTCATTTGTCATGAATAGAGAAGACGTCCAATTACGGAAAAAACGTCACTTATCTTTTTGAAAGAAATTGATGGATTATTGGAAGAAAATCAAATAATTATTTTGACCGAAAATACGACTACAATTTTCTAATTAGAAATTAAAAATGAAGATTTCGTGGGTTTCAAACAGATTTCGTCAATAAGATACATACCCAATTAAAGAGATTCAGGGCGTACCCCGGCGATTGCACAACCAATGAAGACTTCGTGTTTTACTTTCATAAATCACAATTTGTTAATGAAATAAACGTTTCTCAATAGCGTTACATAAATTCTATTTCATATCACGATTTTCGTAATAAATAGTAGGCGATGTTTATTTTTAACGAGTCACGTGTGCAAGGAGATAAATAACTATGCATGAGGCGTTGCACCGATCGATATTTTTCTTTTTGGAAGAAGAGTTTACGTATAATGACAATGTGGTACGGAAGTGATGTCAACGCCACTTTTCTCGATCTTAATTATTCGGTTTTAGTCGGAGACTGGTTGCGCAATGTTGCTGTTAGCAAAATAGTTTGTTTTGCAGTATTATCTGCATCCTAAATCATTACGTAATATCGTCACGCCTGCACCTAAAGGACATCGTTTTAGTTCAGGAAAGCGTAACAACTTTTCAAAGACGGAAAACGCACATTTGTCTCGGGAGTCCACTGTGATTATTAAGTGCGACAAGTGACTGTAACGCCGGGCAGTCACGTGACGCGTTTACGTAGATGGCGCTCGTTGCGGCTGTAGTGAGAGTTATGACAATAGCTGCCATGTTTTGTCAATTGCTGGATTAGCGTACATAGTACTAATCATGGAGGGATTTTATAATCTCGCTAAGCGACTATCGCTGTTTTAACTCTTGCTGAAGGGATTTCTAGGGCTCCGATCAAATTGTAAAAAAATACGGATTGAACAATTTCACAGTCCCGCCATTATATACTATAGAACTTACCCCTGTTCATCATTCCCAGGTGGATTTGGTATCCGGATCGCCTCGGTGGTCGACGACATCGTGCCTCCTGGAGGAAGTACTCGTCTTTAACCCATCTATAGTCGGCCGTTCAACTTCGTCAGTAGTTGCAGCTCCGCTCGAATCGCTCCACGCACCCTATGGATACTGCGGAACCTTTACATGCAACAATCCAAGAATGAACCAAGTTTCAGTTGCTAATTCCTTCTCACGCGGCAAAAAACTGCCGACAATAGGGATTTGATCAATTAAACTTTCATTAAAGGCAACAATGCATAATTGCGTACGTCGAAAGTAAAAACTCGCAACGAAAGGAAACCGTTAGAACGAATTCAATAAAAACGGATGTTCCTTTAATTGCGAATTACAACTAAAAGAGGCCGATCGATAGCTAAAAAATACTACAAGAAACTATAAATTATAAGTCCTGTTATCAATATACTATTTTCCAAAGATATGAAAATTATTGTAATTCAATGAAATTCTTGGTAGCATTTTCAATGGTGTTTTAAAGGTAGGTGTTTAAATTATTTATTCGAACTTTCAAAATTTCAATGCAACGCTCGACTAAGGTTTTCGCATATGATGCTGTGCTAAGATCGATCAGGCAAACTGGCGCCATTCAAGGCCAAACCAAGAGCGTGAGCCTCGTGGAGAGAACAACATCGCGGACAGAAAACCAAAGATCGAAGTATGTATTCTGCAGTTCATAGGGGGAATTTGTGTCGATAATTTTGAAAAAAACTTTTGCATTTTATAAATAAAGGATATGAATTTTTAAAACCATTTTTAAACCGATTTTTTATTTTGTTAAAATACAATCTTCTTATGAAAGTGATAATTAGTAGAATTGAATTATAAGAAGAATGTCATTAACCCATTAAATCGTGAATGGACATTTTTTTCACTACAGGTTTCAACAGTTGCATTTTGAGTGAAAAAAGGATCTAAAAAATGTTCAAGTAGAGACAGCTGAGGTAAAATTGATTCAACTTTTAAAATATGTTACTAGATTTTCAGAAAATGCAACCGTGCAAAACTATACGTGATTTATTGGTTAAAATAATACAAAGATAAAGAAGAAATAATGAAGTGTTGTTTTGTACCTCCTCCTCACTTTATGCAATTTTAATAACTCATGTATGGAAAGAAGATATATATGTTGACAATATTGTAATATCCACTGTATTTTAGGTTTTGTATTTTTAAGATTTTAGGTTAAATGTTCTACTAAAAATATTGTTTAAGTAAATAAAGCAGCTGCTGATTATTATTATTTTAATTAAAGACTAAGAATCATTTTTATTTTATCGGAAACTATAGATTTTAGATAAAAATTTCTTAGAATTTACTAAGACACCAAATTTTGTTTTGGTGAAAATTGAAAAATCGAAATTTTGAAAAAAGTAATTTAAAAAATTTGAGAGCATTCTATATCTAAGACAATTTTGTTATCAGAAAATTTTCTCTAAAGTCTATAGTTTTGAAGGAAAAAAAATTATTATTGTTTTTGAGAAAAAATTATTTTAGATTTCAAGAAGGACAATGGTCTTCCTGCAAAACAATCGACTTTAAGGGAACTGTTCGTAGAAAAAAGTGTCCTACAATTAATTGAAGAATACTGTCAAATTTTTTCAACTTTTTTAAATGACTTTTTCAAAATTTCGAAAAAACAAAAATTGCACCGCAAGACTATCAGAATTTAAAGATATTCTTTAGCAAATTCTAAGATATTTTTATTCTAAGAAAATATTCTCTAAAGCCACAACATAATTTTTTAATATAAAAAAAACCATCATGTCGGCTGTCAATTTGGGATCCGCCAAGCTGGAATAAAATATTTTTCCTGCAAAACTGTTTACTACAACTATTGGGTCCAATGTTAAACATTAGAAGTCTGTGGAAACATAAAATTTGGATTCCTTGAAAAAAAAATACGATGTTCTTTTTCCCAAAAAACGCTAAAAGTCTAGTGAGAGGATATGCTTTGAAACTTTCTAAACTTCAAAATCAAGAAGAGCGATCTCGAAAGCGTCTAAATACGTTAGTTTAGAAAAAATAAAAATTATTTGTACAATTTATATACTTATGAAGTTGATGTTCCGGACCTCCGGACGTTAAAATGAACATGATTTACTGGTTTCTTGAAATTTCGTTGAGTCACCATTTTCGAAAACATTTTCGAAGTGATTTTTTCAAAAAGACCTTATTTTAACCAATTTTTTCCAGTCTCGTGCAGACATGAGGAAGATATTCTGATTATTGCAACTTTGCTAAATACTGTTATAAAAAATTGTATTTCATTAAAAATTTAATTTTTCTAAAGATTTATGCATTTTTAATATACTATAATGTTTTGAATATGCTACAAAAGTATATTTAAACTAAGAATACCTTGAAACTACCGACCTGCGTCGTTTTTGTGCGGACAAAAACATGATTAATAGATTCAATTCATATAAAAAATATGTGGTATAATTTTTTTATTATGTGGTAATGGTAATAAATAAATAAAGGTTTTAGATACTTTCATGATTTTTTTAATTTTTCTTGTTATACATCACAATTAATTTTCTATGAACATTAAAATAATTTTATGATATTATGAATGCACTGTTAGAACAGTCTATTGATAATCAGAAATATTGTTAGTTTTCCTCACAACCTTGAAAAGTATAACCCTCATAATATATAGTTATCTCGGTTATACTTCTGACCCTCATAACTACACACCGTACTATCATTGTGCTAATATAATGTTTGTATTATTAACAATAATGTCCATCTGTTTTTAATCTTTCTCTTTCGTAATGTTTGCCATGGAAGTTTAGATGTAGAATTATTTCATGTACTCCTGCCTTCTACGAGTGCGGTTTAAAATAAAAGGGAAGAATTAACAAAGTTCAAAAATAAAAAATTATCTTTTCTTATATGTACGAAACTAGAAAAAAAATTGGTTGAAATATCGGAGGTAACTTTTTCGAAAAAATAGTCCCATTGCGTTAGAATTTTGCCGATTTCTTCATTGTTTTAGGGACATCATACAGCATGACAGCAGTTTTTCAAAAGTTTGATTTTTTTGTTAAAAGCATTATTACGATTTGCTATAAGGTATTAAACAAAAATTGTATACAAAATAAAAAATACGTGTCTCTTAATTTTCGTTAACATTTTAATATTATGTAAAATATTGTCGTGTTCGGTTTTGCACAATAATATAATCATTTACTCATTATTTATAGATAGCATTGTTGTAAAATCACTAGCATTTTTTGAATAATTTGAAAATTTGTTTTTTTTCTGTTATTTATCTATTAAATTTTTGTTAATTATTTTTTTTTAAACTCACGATAGTACTACATAAATATATTGTCTCTTCTTAGCTTTATTTCTTACCAGCATTACCGATTATTGTTGCTACTAATAATTTTTAAAAGATTGCACTAAACTAGCTACAGCGAACTCTAGTTAGTAGTAGCAATAATATCAATATCGTTATTTTCGTTCGCCCAGTTAGTGTTCAACAAAAATTAGAAAGTAAAATGTATTTTTTTATAAGGCTTATTCGTTTCTGACAATCAAAAAATAAACTAAAAATATGTAACAAAATTTTTGTAAAACCCTAAAAACTACAAGTACATCATACATTATCATATAAATTTAAAAAAACTAATTTTAATCATTCAATTTTCTTAAAAACATTATTAGTCGCAAGTACTTTCTAGAGAAATACCGAAACATTCGATTGGCATATAAATATACGAGATGACCTGACATTCAGTTTTACAAGTGAACGTAACATTTTTTACTTACATTTTGAATCATTAATAAATCTTATGGTTTCAAGAGCATCTAAATGGCAATGAACGACATCAATTTACTAAAGGAATAAAAATTCTCTACTTAAATTGATTTCATAAAATGGTCGGGATTTTTTTATAATTGGAATTGAAATCAATTTCAATATTTAATTTGAGCTCCGTCATTAGTTTTATTTACTTTAGTAAGTTACAGCATATGCTGAAATATGAAAATACAATTAGTGTATTTGTGTATATTCTACGGACATGTTTTTGTTTTGCGTTATATTGATTTTTACTACATATTTCGATACATTTAGAAGAACTAAGAGAATAAAAAAACTAATATCCTTTTTTTTGAGAATTTTGTGCACAAAAAGCAAAATTCGTGAAAGTTGTAATTTTTTTGAAAATGATGCAAACAATTAATAAACTTTATTTTTAAAACAATCTACTTTTGAAGTATGAAATGCAAATAAAGCTGAAAAACATATCTAGCTAAAACCTAAATAACTTACACTTACTTATTTTGTAAATAAATGAAAAAAAAAATTATTTATTTTGGTCAATTAGTGTGTTATGGGCGGATGCCATAATTTTACGTTAGCTCCAAAAGAAACTTATTGCGATCCACGACATAACAATAAACTGATTATACAACTGTTCCCTTTATTCAAAGAAGTATTGTGATTTTTGAACAAAAAATAACAGAAAATTACTTCAGAACAATTTTAAAGTTCCTAGACTTTAATGTACGATATTTTTTTAAATAAATTGCAATCTAAAAAAATGGTGTAAATACTGAAAAATATCTAATGACATATGTGTATATTTTATACTGAACTCGAAATGGAAATTACAATTTTTTTTTAAATTGTTTCCAATGCTTATGTGACGCCAAAGACTCGTATATTTAATTCAGAGTTTTTATGTTGGAAACATTTTTCAAGTGTCATTGTTGAATTATGGAAATATTTTATGAAGTTTTTGGATGATTTCTGATTTTTCAAGACCGAAGTTTTTAGAGATTCCGTAAATCTCTAAACAATAACAATTATTTACTCACCAACAGTTCCCTATTTTATTTACATTATTTACGCCGTCTCTTTTGCTATTCTAATTTTCAAATTATTAAAAAAATTAATTTTTATTAAGTTTTATTAAGACCAGAAAACAACCAACACTATAACCGATAGTATTTATTCTTATAATGTTCGATACTTAGAGTTAAAAATGTATTTAAAAATGATAAGAAAACGATTTCATAATTCAACATTTTGAAAATATAACAATTAAAATGGAATAACGTCTAAAATGCCCTTGTATGTTTCAAAATATGAACAGAGTTTTTTTCGATATTGTCAAAGATTTCGCAAAATAGTGGAATTCGTAAATTCGAATGACTAACTCAAAAATACACATCAGTTACTGATATGATCTACAATTTCAATCGGAATATGTTTCCATTTATTACATGTGAAAAATAACCAAAGAACTCATTAATACTTTAAAGGATAATTACTTCTTCAGTATTACTATACACTGTAAATATAGTATTTGAACAAAAAAATATGTTCCATTACTGGTCATAATGATGATGACAATCGTGCAATTTACTATCTTAAGTAATTCGAATCTATGAATGGGATTAATAAATCAAATCTTTATTACTCATAATTCATCATTGAATTAAGACAGAATTATTTCTTGCGCTGAAATAGAATTTGATTCATAAACGCAACATTCAACAGTGCGCATCGAAGAAAATTAGTTTATTTTGCTTGATATTAATGTTTAACATTGTTATTTAACCGTTCAAACTTTTACTTTCTAGTAGAAATTACTTCTTAATTTAACTTTCCAATAGTAATTCCTTCAATATGCCTTTGTTCTATATCAAATTTTCGTTCACAACTACGTATAATCAGAAATACTAAAATCGATTATGTGTTTGTATACGTGTATTATTTACGTGAATTAATAATGGAAGAATACAATAAACATTCAGCGATAATATTCAGACATGTCGTACAGATAAATTTCTTATATCAGTTAGTAATGAGTATCTTGGTGCAATCACCCAAACGTGATTTGTGAGTAAACAGAGGACGATAACATTTTTAAAACTTACGAACTTCAACAGAAGCGGAACCGAACTAATTACTTGTCATTCTTAGATGTAAAAATGTATTTAATTGATTTTTTTGTGACAACAAAGATAGAAAAAATAATAATTAAAGTTGAAATAGTACAAAAAAAAACAGCACAGAATTTACTTACCAAACCTATCACTAAAAAAAGAATCTGGGTTTTATAATAAATAAATTGGTATATTAAAAACGTTAATTTTGAATTTTTAAAGATTTTCTTCATTGATTGGCAGGAACACGCACATTTCGAAACAGTTTACTGTTCTACTAAGATCTTTCCAAAGATATATCCAAAAATACTCCGTTAAAAGTTAATAATTTTGACAACTCTGAAAAACGAGCTTTTAAAGAAGTCTTACTTATGACTTATTAAAATACTAATCCCGAAAGGTCTTTTGCCCTGAAATCTTACATTTATCACATTTCTGATCTTTTTTTAAAGTGATTCTCGAATCCAAAAATGGAATCGCGCGACGTATATTTCTTACGACTTTACTATTTCTCGTTTTATCGATTTTATTCTTAACAATTAAATTATTTATTTTATAATTAAAGTGTACATATCACATATAAGTCTTCTTAAAGTTCACTTTGAGAGTTCTTTCTAAGCCGTAAGTAAACATCCTACAATTTTTGTGACATAAAGAATTCTGGAACATGTATTTTTGATGTTTAGGTTTCCTTATACATTACACATTTATTAATCAAATAAAAATAGTCAAATTTTAGTACACACTGATATAATCATAACTAAAATCTATGATCCAATGTAAAATATTTGGTCGTAGTTATTTTTATCCCTTAATTATTTTTCATTTACCGTTATTCAAATGAATGATATAGAAGGTTAATTTAAGAGATGATATGTTATAAAAGAATACTGAGATATAAAATATTTTAAGCAGAACTAGAAAAGCATTTTTTTTAATTTAACTCATGAGTACAATAATTGTGGTCCATTATTTAATCGTGATTACATTATTGAAGTTTCTTTTCTGCAATATATTAAATTAATAATTAATACAATTAAATTTAAAAATTCATAAATATTTAAATGTAATTGATCAAAAATTTGATTTCTTGTTTGATTTGTTGATAATTATATATTATGACAGATGATACTAATATATTTTTTATTAATACTATTTTATTTTTTTAATTTTTTTGTCGAAAAATTCTCGTAGTCGGTGAAATTGATAATGTAAATCAAGAAAACTTATCAGTTTTACTAATGGATATCCGATTTTTCATAATAATTGTTTATTTAATTTACTTTTTTTACATATATTTTTTTTTATTTTCCACTTATGAATTATAATTTTATCTTTTCTTAATTTTTTTATTAAGTTGCAGAATAGCCTTGATATAAGATCCAAAATCGATTCAAAATAAAAATGACCGATAACTACAGTAAAAACTTGTTTATACATATAATTATTTGAATAAAGCAAAACATTTTTTTAAAATAAGGCAGATTTACTCTAAAGAAAAGGTACTATATTTACATATAATAAAATATTTGTTCAATTTGAATAAATGGGTTGTTTAGAATTTAAATAATTATTTACTATAATACCAAGCCATTTTTGTAATCATAAAAATAATTGTGAACATAAAAAAATCTATTAAAATGTATTTTGTTTTTAAGTTAAATACAGAAGGATTTAAAATTTTAAAGTTTATTAGTTACCTTTCAAACTTAAAACGTATTTGTTAACATTAAAAAATGTATGCAACCTGATTTCAATCACGAGTTACGTAAATACGTTCACGTTATTTTTTAGTATTAATTTCACTTTTTTGTACGGTCTAGTCACTTCATTAATACGTCAGTAAAGAAAATAAAATTTATTTTGTTTTCTACACACTTTTGTAATTAAAGTTACGTGAAAAAAATATTTTTTCGTTTTTTTCATGCAACTACTAGGATGATTTTATTAGTATTGTTTGTCCGTACTCAAAATATATATTTTTTATACCATGAGTTATTTTCACTTAAATTTGAGTTTTTAAAAATATTTTTTAAAAATAAACAAATTTAATTTTGTTTAAATTCAATTTTTAAATGCACATTTTTACATTAGTTTAAACGCACAAAGTTTTAATGCTAAAATCCATTTGTACATTTTAAACACTGTTCAGATGTTATCATCATACTTTATTTGCGACATCATTTTCAATTTGATCGGTCATTACGACAAGCAAAAAAAAAAGGAACGGTAAAGAAAGTTTTATTGCGACCAGGGTGTTTATTGGATTAGACACGTAAATGGAATCGTAACGAAACAGGAAATGAAAACAATTTCTAAAAATGTGCAGTGCAAAATGATTATCTAACAATCGTGCTGATTTTTAATTAGTAAATTCGTTTGAAAAAAGGAAAGTTGATCTAATAACGCGGTTCGTAGGAAATCGAGATAATCCGGATAATTTATACCGAAGCTAAAACGAGTTTGCGATAAATGAAGAACTGAATCAGAACTCAAAAATTAACGATAAAACGGTTTCAGAGCACGGAACAGGTTTACGACGAGACGAAAAACAAGGCATAAAAAGGTTAATGTATTAAAAAAGGAGACGCCTTTTTTCCTCTGGCAAAATTGTGGCATGTGATAATGCGTATGATAAACTTAACAGAGTTAAGGGAAATCGGAAAATTATTATATACAGTGTTGATACTTTATAGAAAATTTTGCATTTTGTTATTTTAGAAATTACGAATAAAACATATGGTGTTTTCTATTTCAATGATCATAATTAGGTCTAAGAAAACTTTTGCTATATATTTTCAGAAAAATGACACTGTAACAGTATTTTGAGATCAGAAAGAAAATATAAAAGGAACATTTTCTAATATTCTCGACTTTATGTAACATAAATAATGTCTAAACATATTGAAATAAAAGTAAATATTGTGTATCAATTGCATGAATAGTAAATATTAAATGTGTTTACAAACGTTTGTTGTAAATTTTAATTCTAACACTACCCATTTATATCGAAAAGAAGGTTACACATATTGTACGTTTTGGGAGAACAAGTTGGAATTTTTCCAAAAATTCTAATACAATTATTTACAGCCGAGAAATTAAAATTATTACCCTGACAGTCGTTTCGATACATTCGTCCCCAATCGGCGTAAATCCGATCGAATCCTAAATATTTTCCCGACCCAATCATAGCATAACCATTTTAATTGACAATACTTTTGAATCTGTCGGATAAGTTGAAATTTAAGCCGTCTAAATACGAAATTTCGAAATTATATCTTTGATCTTTCCAAAACGGAACGTCTCATCCTTCCTGAATTATTGTTCCCAATCCGACCGAATCCGAGGAAAAGTTCAAAATGTTTTCCCTTAATACTTTACAACCTGAGAATCCATTCGGTCTGAATCCGGGACAATGATACTTTTCAATCATTTCCATTCCGACTGAATCCGAGGAGAGTTAAAAATGTTTGTCTAACTTGTTTCCAATCCTGTAGAATTCGTGAAATCGGCAAACATTTTTTTCAATTCGAGTATCAAGTCCGTCTGAATCTGAGAGAGAGTTTTCATTGTTTTTCAATCATGTCCAATATAATAGTCCAATTCGATGGAAACGGAGAGAAGTTGTAGGTGTTTTTTTTTAATTGTCTCCAATCCGACCGAATCCGAGAAAAAGTTCAAAGTGTTTTCCTTTTATCCTTTCCAATCTGGGAATCCTTTTCGTCTGAATTCGGACAGTGAAACATTCCTATTGTTTCAAATCCGACTGAATCCGAGAAAAGTAAAAGGTGTTTCCTGAATTGTTTCTAGTCCGATAGAATTCGAGAAATCGTCAACATTTTTGTGTTTATCCTTCTCAATTGGAGTATCCATTCCATCTGAATCCGAGAGATAGTTGTGATTCTATTTCAATCATGCCCCATCCAAGAATGCAATTTGAAGGAATCCGAGAAAAGTTGAAAGTATTTTTTTTAATTATTTCCAATCCAATAGAATCCGAGGGAAAGTTCAAAATGTTTCCAATCTGACAATCCATTCCGTCTGTACCCGGGACAGAGAAATATTTCAACCATTGCCAATCCGATTGAATCCGAGGAAAGTTAAAGATGTTTTCCTGAATTGCTTCCAACCCGGTAAAATTCAAGAAATCGGCTACCTTTTTTTCAATTCGAGTATCAAGTCCGTCTGAATCTAAGAGAGAGTTTTAATTATATTTCAATCATGTCCAATCTAAGAGGCCAATTCGATGGAATCCGAAAGAAGTTGATGAAGATGTATTTTTAATTGTTTCCAATACCACCGAATCCGAGGAAAGTTTACCATTTTTTAGTCCTGGCAAAATGAGGATTGGGTCGAATTCAGTCATTTACAGCCACTTTGGATTCGGTGGGATTCAGTATCCTAGAGTAATTTTGAATTAGGTCGGATATATGATTCCTTTACTAAGGATTCAGTCGGAAACCGATTCCAGAATGTGAAGTATTCAAGCAGAAAGGAATTTTTTTATCCGAACCAATACGAATATTTCAAAAAAATCGTGGGAATCTCTTACCACTTGCAAAAAACTGCTGCGTATCTTTTGAGAATTCAAAGAACTTTAGAAGCTAATAATATACTGTTCTAAATGTTATTAAAGTGAATGTATTTTTAATATCGACTCCCCAAAACTAACAGGTGTGCATTTAAAATAATACACAAACGAGTTAGTTTTCGTAAGAGGCGTCGATACATGAATTTTAATATATGTTCTATTAATAATGAGTTGACACTATCTTAAGTATATACTTCTTAACTATATCTGCGTCTTCATAATGTACACGTGTCTTAATTTTAAATTAACTCACACAATATATGTGTATTAATTTTTATGATGTAATTATTAACTGTCTTACAAGGTACGTTTGTTAAGAATAGACACTTTCTATGGGCCTATACCCCCTCTCCCGGGGCCTAGACAATTCGCATCGGCAGCAGTCGTGTTTTGTCGGCAGCGTTCGGTTCCTGGCAGACAAAAACGTTCTACAAATTCCATTACATAATATATAACATCAATTTTCATGGATTTTAAATCTAATCAAACCAATTATGCATTTTATATCATAATTCTATAAAATATTGCAATTATTCTTATAAACCTACAGAATTCTGATATTGCAAATATCTATGGGTTATTATGATCATTGTCTTACGCTTTACTATGTCTGTAGTGCTATCTTATATTTTACTACAGACATATTAAAATTTGCTTTTGTGGTACACGACAAAATTCGTATATTTAAACAAATACTTGGTAAAGCGTGCTATAAATCCCAAAAAACAATTATTTAAAAAAAAAAGTTTTTCCACGAGTTCAAATTTTTGAAGATAATTTCTAATGAAAAAATCCATGCTGGATTAAACAAAAGGTTCTTATTGTACATAACGCTACTTTTTATGTCGGTTTTTTGACCTGTTCGCTTTTTGATTTGTTGGCTTTTCGACTCGGACCCGATTGTTTTCATCGTTTTGCATATATTTTAAAAAATTCAACTCATATGCAAAAATGTTTCCAACAACAAAAATGGTTACATTTTTCGAGCTCATCCAAATACTTAAATGTCTTTTTAAGATGGTAATAAAAGAAAATACCCTAGACGAGTTCACGTGAATACGAAATTATGAACATTTGACAAAACAATGTAAAGTAATTGTAGGTAATTTTATGCACCGGCACGCACTATACTTTTCTTTGGATCGTTTAAAAACTAAGCGACTACCAGCAAGGAGATGGTGAGCGATTATAAGATAGTCAGGGTAGTCGTTACCGCATGATTCAAACATGACAAGCGAAATGGCAAATTTATCTAATTACTTGAAACAATAGTCAAAACATTAATTATCATCACGACGACGTTCTGCAGTTGTTACATTCCACGTGGTCGAAAGTTCATAAATAACGCTTAAAACTCGTTTTTTTTAGTGAAAATATCTTCTGTGGATTATTTATATTTAATATAATTTGGTTTATTTCCCTCGTAGATTACTCAATGAAAACTGGTTCATTTTAAGTACTACTTCATATTTTTATTTATTTTTTAGATGCATACAAATGTGTGTACACAAATTTATTTTAATTTTCAAAGAATTTGCTTAAAAGGATTTTTAGAATTTCACAGTATTTTATTTACTGGCGTACATCAAGGATAAGTAACGTAACTATTTACTCCGAATCGTCATCCGACTCGATAAAAAAGTAGGTTTGTATTTTAAATCCACAGAGATAATTGTAAGCAGTTTAACATAATTGCACCTGTCGATCATTCACGAGATTTCAGGAACAGATACGATCATCGGGGTCTTATACTCTCAAGATCGTTTATTACGTTGTAAAATTACATCACGGAAGCATGTAAAAATAAACTTACAAATCTGCAGAAATCTCGAGATTTAAATTTGCATTGGATGGAAAATCTTTTGTGTTACTAGAAAGTCCAAACTCATAAAGGTAGGAGGGTAAACAATTAAAGAAATTATTTATAATAAATTACGAAAATTCCTAATTCTGAATTATTTTTAGGTTATGAACATACCGGTACTTTCAAAAATTCAATTTCTATATATTTTATGACTCGGAATTAAAAAATTACATGGAATTATAGAAAAGCTTTTGTTTACTTTTATTATCGCGCTTTATTATAATCAAACACAAATTTATAACATGAATATGTGTAGGTTGAAATTGCACCTAGCGACGACAGTCCTAACTACTCATCAAACATTTAATGAAATATAAAATCAACAATGGATATCGAAAATTTCTAATGTTATCGTTTGATTTATAAAGAAACTTAAAATCCCAATGAACAAAACAAACAATTACTTCAAAAAACGTTGAAACATATATTTTTAATACTTTTAACGAAAATATATAACAAATTTTTGTTCGTTTTTATTCGGAGATTTGATGAACCTGCCATTTTTAATTATCTAGTTGTGACTTCAGATTCGTACTAACTTAAAAAAAAATGTAATAGAAAAGGATTAGGAGTCTAAATAGAAGAATTGAAATTCAGTCGAAATTCAATTGAATTCGTAATATGCATAAATTAAATCCCTGCGTTAACAAAAATGTTTTTTGAAAATATTCGATACCGACGAATCTAGGAAATTTAATTCATATTAATCCCCTGGAATAAAAAAAGTGACGTCTGCTATCGTAAAAATTGAATACATAAAATAGAAGAATTCGCGCGAATACAATTGAATTCGTAATCTGTCTCAATTATTTCCCTGTGAATACAAAAACGGATTCGTAAAGCATTTAATACCGACGAATCGAATATATTGAATTCAATTTAATTCCCCAGAATTCATAAACGTATTCGTCTGTAATTATAAAAACGTAAAACGATACTATTTTATTTACACAACAATCGAAAAAATATGAGAAGTGGATACAGAAGAATTGAAGTGAATTCAATTGAATTCGTAATCTGTCTAAATAAAATTGATATGAAACACAAAATTGTATATAAAAGTATTCAATACCTCCGAATTCAGGAAATTGAATTCATATTAATTCTCTGGAATCTAAAAATAATAAAGCCGAAAATGTAATGCTGAATGACTCGGAATTTAAAAAAAATTCACTCGCTGTGAATCCACTTGCATCCAACACAATAAACAACAAATAAGATGCGGTATTCAAAATGGCAAATTAAAACCAATCTGTATGAATCCAGGCTATGTAAAAACTGTACACTCGCAAACAAAACAAAAGGTTGCAAGAGATTAACGGAATATCTAGATTCAACTGTCCCGGTAAGGCGTGAAATAATTCGTTTGAATTCATTTTAATTTACAACAAGTTACAAGTTTGAATTATACATACAAATACAGCCAAATATGTCGCCATATTGTTTATACCATACTCGGTAAATGAAGATCGGTTAAAAATAACTCGATTTTGAATTCATTTGAATACCTGATTTCCAATTTTTAATCTTCTATAATTTAAGAATTATTCTTAATTTTAGGTATTCTCATAAATTAAATGCTATTGATCTGAATACGATGAGAGGAATTCAAATAAATTCGCCACGAATTAGAGTGAAATATTCAAGGAAGAAATTTACAATACATTAGCTACGAAAAGAATACAAAAGATTTAAGGAAGTTTAGAAATTGAATTCGTACATTGAACACTGAATTATTATATGGATTTTGGTTTACTGTGTATATTGTTCTAAAGTTTTTCTTTATTTTTTACAATAAATCGTAGATCGTCTTGATTTTTTAACAATTACATCTAAATATTTTCAAAAAACTTCTCAGACACACTACATTCATGAAATTTAAACATTTTTTAAAAGAATTTGTCGATATATCATTCTCTGGAATTTAATATAAATTACGCATTGCAACCCCTTCATTTTTTCATTTTGACATACAAGAAACTGTCCGAAATCGTAAGAACATAAGAAAATATACAAAAATGAGACACAAGAAAATGCACCGAAAATATTTAAAAAATAACCTTAAGAAAGCAACCGAAAAATTTCGATTTCTCCAAAAACTTTCGTAAAAGTTGTCCTATGTTTACTTTCACCATCGTGAGGTTACAAATACAATAGTGCCTCAAACCTTTTCTTTACATGAAAACAACTGAAATTTATTTCTGTGGAGGGTTTTACTGCTCAGCAGATTTTCAAAAATCAAAATGTCGGATGCAAGATGATGGACTTAAATATAACCAGTTGCTTGATCATGATGTAACTGGGTACTTTTGGGTCGCTGATTACGAATCCGGTATCAGATTTTCAAAATTCAAAATGGCGAACTCAAGATGAGTGCAAATTTTTCAAAAAGGTTGTAGAAAAACTACCTCGCCTCGAAAATTATTTATGTAATTCGTTTCTGACGTATTTTTGGCTGCTGATTACGAATATCCAAATAAAATTTGGCGGTCGGGTGTATTGAAGCCACTATCTCAAAAAACTCGCTAAAACGCAATTTTTTTTCATTTAGCTTGAAAAGTCCCATACATGTTCGGTCATTCTTATGTTCATCCACTTTGATCGGTGTTTTGCGTACTTCTATTTTACTTTTTTTGCAGAGAATTGCGTGCTCTGCATTTTTATTTCATAGATTTTTTTCCAGACTCGTACTTTTCAAAATAAATACAAACAACTCCAACAAAAAATCAAGTTTTTTATCGTTTTTTTAAATAACGACTACAATGCGTTCGATTGCCAGATTTTTGAGATATTCGTTGTGAGCAGCCAGAAATACATCAAAAATATATTCGTCATTTCATTTTTGGAGTATGGCAGTTTTTCTACGTCTTTACCTTCAAAAATTATTTGATTGCGAAAAAACTGAGCGCTCGGGAGGTTTCCTCCATCGTTGATTACGAATTTCATATTGCATTTTCAAAATTCAAAATGGCTGATCCAATAAGGCCAATATTTTTCGTTATTTCAATAATTTGTAAATTGTAGGACTGAATATATAGGGGAACATTTAGGGGGATATTTAGGGGACTAGTCTCTTTTTTACTTTGGCAATTTGTTCGTTATTTTGATTCTGGAAAATTGGAGTTTTTAAATTGTCAGTTACATGTAATTTAAAAATAGAATCGGATTAGTAATTTTCGATCTTAAATACCTTACTAAGTTATTTGATCGTGGTGGAGCTGGGTAAAATTATTCAGTATATTTCTTGGAGTGAGAATTGACTCTTAATGGGGTGAAAATTGAGTAATTCCAGAGAAGGAATTTTCATTCTCAAGGAGTGAAAACACTTTGCATTGAGTGAAAACGTACTTTTAAAGACTAAGAAATCATTCTTTCTCTTAATTAATTCAATTTTCACTTTATAAAGAAGAAATTTTCACTCCAAGATATTTAAATAAAAAATAACCAGTTTCATCACAACGCATGTTTTCATATCTGATGATCAATTTGTAAAATCAGCGACTCCGAAATTCCACTCCAAATTCATTTTTCGTACTCCAAAATTTGCACATTTTCTTTATTACAATCAATTAAACTTTCGTATTCCCAAACATCACTTTATTTACATTCTCAAATACATCGTCGAAGTAAGGAAGCAAAAATTAATTTTGAAAGGGTTAAATAGAAATAAAAATTAAGAGTTTGATAAAGGTTTCAAGATGTAACATTATCTGCGGCAAGCCGCCGACTGTCGGCAGCCGAAAACGCAATCGGCGAATCAAAAAATGTAGGTAAAAATGAAAATGACATCTCAAATTTCCACAAGGAATGACTCACAGCATCAATTACTTTAAAAATACAAAATTCTTATCGTCCAGAACGATAAAATCTCTGACGATTTCAAAACAGTTTCTTTTTTATACGTAACGTCTTTCAAACGACTTCCAAAAAATGGTCAAAAATGAAGGGAAATGCGTTAAAATCGCAGAAAAGAAGAGAAAAATAACGTATGCACGTACGTATATACAGAGATGAAAATCGGAGGGAGGAGTGTCGCTTGGCGATCGGTGGAGTGAGAACAAATCGAACACGTTCCACACGTTTGCAGAACACTCCAAGGTTGGAACTATCCAGAAAGCGGGTTTTCGGATTTTCCGAATTTTCCTCAGGTATACACAGACACGAAAATTTTCACTGCACTAAACACTTTTGTCGAAACTTTTCGGGGGCGATCTATCACATTTTTCACCTTATTCGTTTCCCACCATTTCGATGGATCCCTCAATAGTCGTGGTTGTAGGTATTTTCGAAAAGTCCATTTTTTTTTCACTTTTCCAACGAGTTTGGGATTGCGGCGCCGAAAAATTTTACCGAAAAAGCCGATCGCCGCCTTTCGCTTCGAGACTTACGGTAGGAACGTCGAGCGATCGACGAAGAAAACCGACGGGTCTCGTCTACCTGTTGCGCCAGTCGACGCGTTCGTGTTTACACCTGTGTGCCTATGCGCATGCGCGATAAATCCTGAAAAACCAGGTGCGATCGTTATAAGTCGCTCCGATTTTGACCGATCGATCGCGACGTTCCAAAAGAATTTTTCGAAATTCAAAAATGAGTTTGGTAATTCCTTCGACGAAATTTTAACCCTAAATTCTTGACTTTTTCAAGAGTTAAATAAACTTTTTTGAAAAAACGTAAAATGTGAAACATTCTAGTACCCCAATAAACGAAAAAGTATACGGAATCGATATTTTGCATTCTGTTTCTTTCTAGTGGCGTATTCATTATTCGAGCTTCTTATTCGAATTTATAATATTTTATACGACCTGTAATACCAGAATTGAATTCATTCGATCTTATACGATACCGTATTTACCGCATTACAATAATTAATTTGTTGCGGCTTAGAATAGCTTTAAATTCTGTTAATTTAATCGAAGAAATGATTATATCGTTTTCTGTATTTCAAAATGTCCTGTTTTCTAGTTTTGAGGCTGGAATTTTTAGTCGTGACTCAAGCTCAAACTCCGACTCAAGTCTTCAAATCGAGTTCGATATCTCGAAATCAAACATATGTGTGTAAATAAAAATTTTAAATTTAGGTTTAGAATAGCTGCTAAAAGCAAAACAAAACATCTTATTATCAACGAATATTGTGTTAAATTATTATTTTTTATTAATATAAATTAATGTTCAATACTGCAATCTATAGACTTTCAATAACCTGTACGATTTTCGCTCTGTACATCTCATGCTGGAATTTATAGTCGCGACTCAATCTCAAACTCGTCTTATAGACGTCTTAAACTGGACAGGTTTCGAGATCTCGATTTCGATTTGAGTTTAAATTATTCGATAATCCAAAGTAATCGTTTCTTTGAGGTTAGGTGCGTTTATGTATCGCGTATACACTCGCATTCGTAACTGAAAGAGTGGGAAAGAAACAGACTTATTTCGTATTAAATCGTACACAGATTTTTCGTATACTTTTTCGTTTGTGAGACTATTTTTAGAATTGTACAAAAAAGACTTCGCTGTATTGGATTTGAGGATCACTGAGGGTGGGGGTCTTAACGTTTCAATATGGGTATATTTACTTATTACACACACGACGCTGGGAAGGGAATGAGGGACGACTTTTACTCTGCATTCCGTTCACGTGCACCGATGACAATTCGCGTCGAAGTCAAATCGTGCATCCGCTTACATACATAACCTATCAAGATCTTACTCGACTAAATATTCAACCCGTGAATTATACCCCAGTCACATCCCGACATTACCGAGTATTTCATAACGAATAATTACAGTATTCACTTTGTGTAAGCTATAAAGCTTCATTTCCGGTGAAACTTCTAGGTTAGGATCCAAAGAATAGTTTTCCGTGGAGACCACTATTATTTTACATTCAGAATCGTCGTTTTATTAACACAAACGTTCATAAACGTCCATGATCGAATCCAAAAAATATATCTTAATTACAGACATTTTACACATGATATAAAAATTGTTGTTTCTACCTAAGATGAGTTTGTTCAATAGACTTCTTTTCTTGAAGTCGAAAGTCGAACATTTATGAGTTACATTTTCTTCTATTCTTGCACTCACGCACACTATGCTTTACAGATCCCTGATTCACTTGCATATACAACCGCACTTTTGAATAAATGAGAAATTATATTTTAAAGTCTTGTCGCAATTATTACAACTCTGTAAGAGTATCGTACGAGGCATTTCTTTACCGCGACTCCGCTTTTGTTTTCGGTGGTTTAAAAGATTTCATCTTTTTCGTTTTCTTTTTTTCCTTCGCACCAGATCCGGATTGAAAAGCTTTCCAACTATCTACACGGGATTGCCTCGATTCCTCAAAGTTTTTCTGCCACTCCCTGTCCATTGCAGCTTGCGCTTCGGCGCTTATTTCTTCTTCTCGCTTCCGCTTCCTTTGTTCTGCGTCTCGCGTCGCTAAATCTCGTCTAAAATTTAAACAATATAAGTTAATAATTGTTTACTTTGATAAACGATTAGGTTTAAATTATTGAAATTACCTTCTGCGTTCCATATCTGCAAATAGTTTCATAGTCATGACCCATATTGCGTGTCGATATCCGTCTGGAGTTTCTTCTTCTAACATTGAACCAGAACTATCCAATTTTCCTTCTTTTTTCATCTTTTTTTTCTTTTCTGATATCTGAAATCATAAAATTTTAGGTTTTGTTTCTAACCTTTTCATGTTTATTCTTACATTATGATCTGTTCTTGCTTTTGCTTCTTCGATAACATCCATACATTTCGCTCTTGTCTCTTCGCATTCCAATGTTTTCCACGCTTTATTAACAACTAAAAGAAATAACAGCAATTAAGATATGTTAGGTTGCTCCGATATTTAACATTGTTAAGCTGACAGTTGACTTATCGATTATGTCAATAGAAAATAATTCCAAATTAAAATACTACGATTACATGGGAACACTGTTATAAATCTTTGTATTGCTAATTTTATATCATGACAACTTACTTTCAAAGGCTTGTTGCGCTCTGTCAGGATCATCTTGGTTTTTGTCAGGATGGACAAGTATCGACATCTAAAATTTGTATTGATTTTCAGTAGGTACAAGACACGAATTTAATATATGAAATAAAAAATACTTACACGTCTGTACTTTTTTTTGACTTCATCGATAGGTGTGGATGGTTCAATTTGAAGAACTTCAAAAGGATTAAGATTAAAATACGAGGAACCAGGTCTAAGAAGCCGATCGATCTGTTGTTTCGGTGTTAAAACGGAATCCCTTTTTTCAATTTCTTTTACCTACAAAATTGAATGTCATGTATTAATTATAGATAAGAGGAATTTGTAAACAGTGAATGTCTGACTAAATGTGTGTAATAGACGTGAGGAATATTGGACAAACCTTATTTTTAAATGCCCTTGTAAGAGCTAAATAGGTTTAAGAAATGGTATTTATGTATAACAAAACAAAACGTAAACATCGTTGACGTTTACGTGCGTCTAGGAACAAGACTGCCGTTACATAACAAAAAAACAAATAAAAACGTAAATTAATCGATAAAACAAAAGTCGGTGGACGTTGTTATAAAAAAATGTCATGTACTTCCGTGTAAAACTCGTTGAACTCCTCCTCCTTTTTTTCAGGAATATCAGCAGACAAACTCGAGTTGGTCGCCGCCATCTTGTCTCTACCGCTCAAACCAGCAAAAGCCAGTTTACTGCGTTACTGGCTGAGACACAGATTCTCATCAGGAGTCAGGAATAATCAGGACTTTGAATTCATAGAACCTCCACCAGAGGGACATTCTATGAATTCCAAAAAAAAAGATAAGATTTGTATGATGCTCTATCGGTAAAATAGGAGTCTTTATAACCGACGAAACAAATCCCTGTATACAGTGAAAAATGGTTTCGTAAAATCATAACACAAGTGTGAAATTACACACCCGAGTTACCACTCTGAATGGTGTAAAAGTACAAAATCACTAGTATTTTTACACCAAAACTGTAATAGCACTACAAATATTGTGAAATTGTCACTCTGAGAGTAGGTTATATAAATTACCACTTCTGAGAGCAGTAATTTTACACTTTTTGAAATTACTGTTTGAATGTGAAATTACATCTGACAATGTTAAAAATACAATTTCTCTAGTAATATTTTCCATTCCGCGCGTGACCCGGGCAGCCATCATTGATGTTTATATACTTGTTTAAATTTCTCGTAAAGATTTCGGTTATTTGTTATGTGAAGATATTTTTTATCTCATCAAACGTATGCAGAGGTATATATATATATCATATGCTACACATTTATTTGACCAAATAAAATGAAGTTTCTTTACAAGTATATTGAGGTTAAGTTTGATGGATTTATTTTCATTATAATTGTAATATTGTGAGATTTGTCTTAAACAAATTGCAATATTTTTTACATTCACAAAAAAAAACATTGCAATGCATATATTATATTATATAATACAACTCAGTATTTAATACATATATAATGCACGCACCAAATGTGTATTTAACCTAAAAAATGTGAAAAATTCACCGATATTGTAATTTTATTACAGCACTGGAATTTCACTATAATGGTGTGATTTTACTATAAACACAGTAATTTTACTACATTAATTGTAAATTCTAACCTGCAATTTCAAGTCTGTTGACAATCGCTGTAAATTTACATCTTTGCTATAATATTTACAACTTTCTAGGGATTTTACTACTCTCAGACTAGGTTATACAGATTACCTACTCTCAGAGTAGTAATTTCACATAATCTTTTTTTACAGTGTAATCTGATATTGAAACCACTGATATATGGGCATTATTCTTAGAACTTTTAAACTTTGAGGTTGAAGAAAATTGCATTTTTTTTTAGGCACATTCATGAAATTAATTTTATTGGCTTTAGAATTGATCAAATGACAGGAAAAACCTTGCGTGACTCATTTATACACAATGAAATAATAGTTATTCAAATTTAAAATAATGGATTAAATATGGCGGGCTATTTTTACAAAATTTCTTTGATTTTTATAAAATTTGTTATAAAATGTTAAAAAATGTTAGGGTTTTTGAGGCCACTGATTACAACTCCAAAGTCAGTTTTCATTCAAATTTGAAATCCAAATACATGATTTAACATTAAGGATACCAAAGAATTAAAACGATTTGTAAAGAATAATCATTTTATTATTGTCAAAAAGTGTGTTTTCTGTTGTATTAAAAAAACACAAAAGTTATAAATACTTTAATAACATAGGAGAAAAGATCACAATGATTCCAAAGTACTTAGAAGCTAAATTGTAGATGTGCCATTAAATAATTTGATTTTTCAAAGTGAGTTTCGCTTGGAAATTTAAAGTTTGACGTGGTCGCATTTTTTATGTATAGGTGGCACACATTCGGGCAAAGGCTCAAATTACTTCTTATCATATAGGTAATGTACCCCTGTTGTGTGGTTTCTTAAAAACCAATTTGAACAAAATTATCTAAATGATTGCTAAATTGTCAACTATAAAAAAAAGTTATCTCGCAAGTTTGAAGGTATACAATTTTATTCCTCAATGAGGCACATCATTAAGTTAAGGATTTTTCATTTGTTTACATCCCCAAATACTTTCACAAAAAAAACACAGACCATTAAAAAAAAGGTTCAAAAAGTTTCAGTGTTAAAACTGAAAAAATGTAGTGAGTGTCGCGCACCAAAAACAGGCAAATTCACAGCTTGTATTTACTCTCATTGTTTTCTACATATCGGTAATTAGTAATAAACACTTATTACACGTAAAACGAACAAAAATTTGTTGATCTGTATAGTGTTGCAAAGTTATATTTAAAATTTTAAAGGTATCAGAATGAGCGACAACATAAAGTTTAAAAATTCTAGAACAATGCCCATATATGATATGGATGGGGCATAAACACTGATATACATATATAATAATATCAGTGATTGAAACACTCAAGCCAATATGACAGGCCAACGAAATAAGGCCGACCTCCATACCCAAAAATCGAAGTATACTTTTCCGAAGGTTCACGATGCGCTGAATCCAAATCTGGCCGCAGAATTGTTCTATCATGTCAAGATTTTGAAATAGCCTAACCTAAAAGTGCAGAAAACACCGTGTTTGCCCATTTTCAGTAAGTTTTTGTAGCAGAACAAAAAATTTTTGAACGAAATTTGGCAAAAACAAGTGCTATTCATCAGCTTTAAAATGCTTTTTTAGTCATTCTGATACGATTTTTTTTCAACGAGTTGTGGAAGTTTTTGTCAAGGCACGATTATGATTTTCATACATTTATTAAATGTGTAAATGTATGAAAATAACTACCCGACAATCGTGATTGGATAGGATTGGATTGAAAATTTCAATTCACTTTGAATTCATACTTTGATTCCGTAAATATGTAAATATGAATTCCGAAGAAAGGAATCCATCTGTATTCAATTTTACGAATACAATCGGAAGCGTAATTTGCCGGATTAAATTTCAGAAAAAGTAATCCATCTGTATTCAATTTTACGAATATATTCGGAAGCGTAATTTGCCGGTTTAAATTTCAGAAAAAATAATCCATCTGTATTCAATTTTACGAACACAATTACGAATACAATCGGAAGCAGTATAAGAATACAAATAAATACAGATTTATTCAAAGTTTATTTTTTGAAAGAAAACTTTTTTGCATTGAAATGAATACGCTTAGATAGTTTTGAATCCGTAATGTTGAATACGGAAGTATTCCAATATTTCGTTTTGAAAAAGGAAACTTTTTTTGGATTGAAATGAAAAAACATTTTTTTTGATTAATATGAATTCAGAAAGTGACCTTTTTATTCGTATGAACGAATAGAATTGTATTTACGTATTAAAATGGATTCACCGTTGACCAAAGTATGGATTCAGAATTTCATAATTGAATCCAATTCTATACAACTCTATCCAAATTCGATTGCTGGGTAACAAAATGAGACCGACCGTTTTGTCCAGAAATCTGAGTACACTTTTCCGAAGGTTTTCGACTTGTGGGCTTGGGGTTACAATTACATGCTTACGGGCTATAGTCTTAAAATAATAGGCTTAATCATTGTGGGCTAGGAGTTTGTCGGTTCAACGTATGAAGGCTTGGGGTTTGTAAACTCAGATGCACTTGAGCTCGGTACCCTGGTAAAAATGAAGCGTTACATTTAAGCGTTACGTAAGAGTCCAGGAGGCGTTTGAAACGCCTTAATGACGCTCATTGTACGCTCCAAGCAAGCTTAAGTAACGTTTGACATGAAGCGTGAATTTGGACTTACTGTCACTCTTATTTCACGCCTCCTGGACTTTGTTTTGAGGGATGCCAAAGCGTGCAATAAGCGTATTTAAAGTGAATTGCCATTTAGCGCGCGAGAAAGCGTTCAGTAACTCTTGCGCTCCTTACTTGTAAACTTTCGAATACGAACATTTTAATGAACCTTCCATTACAAAAGAAATATGTAACGTTTATTAAACGTTTTATAAACTCTTGCTGAATGTTTGGAAAAACGTTTATGCAACGTTTCGTACACTCTTCTAACCGGTTCGGACGCTTTCGCGGTAAACTCTTAAGTAGTCCAAAGTAACTCTTTAAGAACCCTTATGTCACACTTTTTGAAGCGGATTTAACTCTTTTTTAACTCTTTTGAAACTCTTAATGTCACGCTTGAGTAACGCTCTAGTAACGCTCCCATTTTTGCAGGGTAGGCTTTTCCCAGTCAAATATTGTCCGATTTCAATACATTTTTTTTTAAATTGTACAGAATTTTGTGCTCTACAACTTTGAAAATAACTGTTTTACGAAAAAAGTTTTGAAACAAAAGTTGTAAAGAATTTAATTCTGAACAAAATTTATAAAATGTATTTTTAGCGTAGGACTCATCTAAAGCGAGATATTTTAAAAAAATGATAAAAAGACATTTTTCACCATGGCGGGGCGACGGTGGCTCCATCTATCCCGCAAACTTAAACTTAGATTCAGTTATCGACCTCTTACAGGAAAATGAAAAAAAAAATGCACAGGGTGATTTTTTGGAAGGTCAATGTACGATTTGACTGGATTAGTATAATCAAAAAATTCAATGAAAATTCATTACACAATATTTTTTGTGATCACGCGTCTACATACAGGGTGAGTTCTTCAAGACCGGTCATAGGGAACGACATGCTACGGCGGTAGCCAACTACAATGGATCTTTAGGTAATGACATTTCTAAAGCTCGATTGTCATTGGCTACTGCCCTAACATGCTGTTCCCTATGACAGAGAGATTATAGGGCCTATGAGCGGTCTTGAAGAACTCACCCTGTATAAATTTGCGCATGCGTAACGCAAGGTCATTTGAATGTATACTCACACCATAACGAACACCGACGCCAACACGCAAGTAATGCGCTAAAATTTGAACATGATTTTTGCATTGTGCACAAATTCTCTTATTTCCGGTGTATATTATGGCGGGGTTAAGTTTGATAGGCGAATACTCCTCAGGTTCTGATGAAGAATCAAATCTTAATTATAACACAACAAAAGAAAATATCAAGTAAGTGAGGTTATTTTTTTTGGAAAAGTTTTAAAACAGTTTGTAAAAACTAGTAACATAAAGTACTCTGCAAATCTTTTCATTAATGATTTTACAGATCACCGTTACCATTACCCAAAAGCATTTCTTCATGGAGCGGAGTGGTACATCACGAAGATGTTGTCGACGATCCTTTACAGCACGATGGTCGTATAAGAAGTTTCAAACACGAACGAGGCAACTGGGCAACTTTGGTTTACATCCCCTGTAAGAATTACATATGATATCTTTTAAACATATTTTAAAACTTAAAAAAATTGTCAATTTCAGATTCTCCGACTGAAAATTTTAGTTCCTGGATGACAGAGGTCGCAGGTATTGCATCGAGAAAAGGTGAAGTTTCTCTATTCGACGATCTTCACACGAGTCTTACCCGAACTCTTGTTTTAAAATTTCACTGGATTGATGACTTTGTCGCTGCAATTCGTCGGACGTGTGAGAATTTTAGTGCCTTTGACATGGAATTAAGGAACATCAAAATCTATGTAAATGATGAGAAAACACGAACTTTCCTCGGATTAAGAATGACCAGCAAATGCGATTCACTGCTTCACCTATCTGAAGCTTTGAACGAACAACTGGCAGAGTACGAACTTCCTGCTTTTTACGAAGTAATTATAAAAACTTGTATAGTTCGACCATTATATTATTCAAACTATAATCGATTTTACGATAATCTTATATTATTTAGGAATCGTCGCATCATGTAAGCTTCCTGTGGACCCTTGGGGATCGGAGAAACGAATACAATGCACTTCTTCCTTCTTTCACAGCAAGTTTGGATGAATATTTGATGGAAAATCCTAAAGATCAGTTCATACATGTTGACAAGATCAATTGTAAAATAGGCAACAGAATTTATACATTCCAATTGAATAAATCTCGATACTGATGTCAACGTCGCATTGCAGATTCTGTTATTAATTTTAATATTATAATTTATTTATTTGTATTTTCACACATACAGTTTTTATACCTATGTTGAACGTGTTTGAATCTAATTATTTTTTATATGAAAACATACTTCAAATTGTAAAAAGAATTTGTGATTTATTGAATCAATAAATACATGTACAGTACTCCTTCCCTTATTCTAATTTCCCTTATTCTAATTTTTTCTCTTCTCCTATTCTAATATTTCTCCTCACGCGTTCTCCCCACTGACGTGTGGATTTTCTAAACACAAATAACGGCGCATGCGCAACAAAAGAAAAAGAGACAAAAGTGAGACTACAAATCTAAGTAGTGGGAGAGAGGGGAAAATTAAAATAAGGGAAGGACTACTGTACATATGTTGGGATTTTTAACCTCGAATACAATTTGTTGATTTTTAATTAAACTATAATATCCATTGAAATACGAAATTTGACATGTATTTTATCCGATAGTTTTTCATGAGTTTCCGACTTAGACGTTATAATACATAAAGTAAAAAATTAATGTACAGTCCGACCTCCGTAATTGATTACATGCCGGAACCGGAGGAGAAGTTGAAACTCCATAATTGATAACTTCCCACCTGTCTCCATATTCAATGCACTTCCCCTCACTTTATGCGATGGAGGGGATGCGCGCGCAAGATATACAGCCCGGTGCTTCCCCGCTCGCCGTATGATTTTATGTTTGTATATATGTACATTATGATGATTTAAAATAAGTATTAGTCCAATCTTGCTGTATATTTTACATTTATATCATTCAGGAACAAACAACACGGAAAGAACGTTGTGAGATCGAATCACCCAATAGTGCCGGCAGCGTTGCCAATCATAGTTCGGCATGGCAACGTTCATGTGGAAAAGCTTCTCTCGCAAATTGGGAGAACTGGTCGCCCAAATTGAGTGAGTTAGTTGTCGAAAGTGTAGGCGAGAGCGCCACCTGTTATGTGAGGTATTATACATACCAAGAGTTGGCAACGTTGGCGGCATCCGGCATATCGAGCTACATACCGGTATACGTACATATGTGAACACATATATAGTGACACGAAGTTTTGTTTTGACATGTGGATTTATTAATGTGACATCATTTCTGCAGTAAGTATTCAAATATATCTCCAAACAAAATTTATTCTTACTATTTATGTTATATACTTTAAATTTTTCCTTACTTTAATCTACACACCTACTTTTCGTTCCCTAACCTATAACTAACATTGCAACAGTTATAAACATAATCTTTTTAAAACTTTTATGTTATTGGCGATGTATTTCATAGTATGTGTTTTATGTTGAAAAGAAAAGATAGATCATGAGTGCAATGGAAATCGATTCCGAAGTTGCAGATGATTCCACTGATGAAGTCATGTCAGTTAGAGAAAGTGACTTCGGTAATATTCTGTTACAAATGTATAGTTTTAAAAATGCTTAATGATTGTACAGAATATGTAATATTTTGTTTGCAGAAAATAACAATAATGCTGATACCCAAGTGGTAAAAAGACCTCGATATGAAACAGACGTTCCGATTGTTAGGAACATAAGAAGTTTGAACCATTATTTTTATTTCTTAATAAATATTTATTTTTCAATCTTTTATAATATATATGTATATATTTAACACTTTCAGATGATACTTTCTCATTCAAAAATAATGACTTATTTAAGTTTTTAAATGACCCGTCAAATTTAAGTGGAAGGATCATATTAGGAAAATTCCTTCACGGTAAAGGAGTCGACTATGCCAGACTGAAAGAATTGATAATCATGAGAGAATTATCAAAAGATCCTGTCACATTTAAGTAAGTTATAATAATCAAAAACGAACAGAATTTAATTCGTATATTATATATGTGGCAATGGTTTGCAATTTGTAAGTAGGATTGTCATACTTAGCGATTAAAATGGTGCAAATGTTATGTTAGACCAGAAATTTGACAGATATTTATGATTACTATTTTCAAATGTAAAAATCGATACATATGTGTATGATACTGTATTTGCATAGTATAAATATCATATTCATGTTCGACAAAATTTGAAGTTGAACACTAACTGTGCATTAAATAAAATCCATAAGGCCATATGAATTCGTTATCAGAATTTTTGTGTTACAAGTAGGAATAAGTAAAGATAATCAATTTAAAAAATTAATTCTATTGTAGATGAAAAATTGCATATAATGAAAATATAATAAAACATTCTGCGTATATAATATTTATATTTTTCTGTTTTCTGTATTCTTTATGTATATGTTATGATATTTTATAATTCGCTAGTGATAATCAGGATGTATTAGGTGTTTAAAAAAATGTTTCATTTCTGCCACTTAAGGAAATGTTAGGCTGAAATAAATAAGCTATAAGGAACCATTACACATGACAGATCTGTATCGAAGCAAAAATGTAATTTGACATACGTCGTATAAGATATTTACATCTGAATTTCAGTATCGCTGACTAAAAATAATATGTTATGTGTGAAATTTAGTAGTGATGACTACAATGCATTAAGTCCTTCATTAGTAACAGTTTAATTACTTCCACTTAAAAAAATTTTTCTAGGATTGAAATAAATAGTCTAAGCAATCATTAAACATGAGATTTATTTATCGAAGCAGAAATGTGGTATAACATTCTTCGTATAAAACCTTTACATCTGAATTTCAGTATCGCTGACTTAAATGTATATTTTATGTGTGAAATTCAGTAGTGATGAGTAGAATGGATTAGCATTCTTCATTACTAACAGTTTAATTACTGCTACTTAGGAAAATGATGTTCGGTTTGACATAAATAATCTATAAGGAATCATTACACATGACAGGTCTTTATCGAAGCAGAAATGAAATATGACATTCTTCATATAAAACATTTATACGAAGAGTGTCACATTACATTTCTGCTATATTTACATTTATAATATACATTTTAGTCAGCAACACTATAAAAATTCCACACATAAAGTAAATATATTAGTCATCGAGAATCAAATTTAGATGCGAATGTATTATACAAAGAATCTCATTCCATATTTCTGATTCGATAAAAAAAGTTATGTGTAATGGTTCCTTATAGATTATTTATTTCATTCCTAACATTTTCTTAAGGGGAGGGTTCTGCTACATTTTCAAGTACGTTAAGGGGAAGCACCACCTTCAAAATCAACTCTATGAAATACACCTTTAAAAAATTTGGAAACATTATTTCTTTAGTAATTTTTTTACGAGGAATTCAGTGGTGCTAGAATAAAAAGTGTAACATTGTTGAATGTTGATTTTTAATATTTTTTAGGCATTCTTTTCTTATAAATGTGGCTATATCCATGTTTTCTATTGAAAATTGACCCTAAAATGTCTTACTTGATTGTATGAAAAATTGCTTGCAAGGAAATCAATAAGAATTGATAAATTGTCGAAAATATATTTTGGTATCATGAATATGGTTTTAATTATTATTACTACTACAAATCAAATGTTACTTTTTCTTTGCATCATTTACATACATACATATATTTTTTTAATTTTTAAATGTTTTATACGAGGATGTTTTGTATGCAGAAAATGTCATGCGTAATGATTCCTTACGGATGATTGATTTTAGTTCAAACATTTTCTTAAGGGGACTGCGACATTTTCAGCTATGTGAAATACACCTTTAAAAAAATAGAAAAAATTACATCTTTGGTGGTGCTAGAATAAAAAGTGTATAAAATGTTTTTGACCCATAGAAAAAATTTTTTTTTCGAAAAAAATTGAATTTTTTTAAATCTATCCGTAGTTATGTAGAAAATGTACTTATACGTTTACCCTAATTTTTTTGAAATTTTAAATTAATTTAGAAAAATGTAGAAGCATTTTTTCGAAAAAACATTTTTTTCGCGTTAAAATGCAGGGGTCGAAAAAATTATTTCTAGAGTAATTTTTAACGTGGAATTCAGTGGTACTAGAATAAAAAATGTAAGTTTTTTTTTTACTATTAAAAACGTTGCTTTCTTCCATAAAAAAAATTTTTTTTCGAAAAAAATTGGATTTTTTAATATCCATCCGTAATTATTTAGAAAATGTGTTTTTCTGTTCACCCTAATTTTTTTAACTTTTAAATTAATTTAGAAAAATGTAAAAGCATGTATTCAAAAACACAATATTTTTTTCACCCTACACTTTATGGGACACAAATATTTTTTCCACTTACTATTTTCGCACCACTGTATTCCTCGTCGAAAGTTACTAGAGAAATCATTTTTTCAAATTTTTTAACAGTGTATTTCATATAGCTGAAAATGTCGCAGTCTCCCCTTAAGTGGCGTTGAATGTTTATTCTTTTATGGAACATAACTTTGTTTATAATTTCTTGGTATGCACAATCATTTGACTGTAATTCAAATTGTCCTAATGGTTGAAAGAGTACAGAATAATTGCATTATAAATGATTTTGTGATGAAAAAATTAATTGATACACACTTACTGAATTCCTAATTTGTATATATATTTTTGTTGAAATAAATTAATTATTTCTTATTAAGTATAACATTATAGATATATTAAGTAAACATTCAATACCTACATATTTTTCCTTATGAAAACGTATTAGGAAATGAATAAATTGAAAAATGTCCTGGCGACTAGAAATTAATTGGTAAATTAACTTTTTAAATTCCTAACATGTGTATCATTTTTGCCATGACATATTTCACTTATAATTGACAGACCGAATGAAGACAAGCTTAATTTGAATCAGACTCGAAGAAAAGGGTAATTCTTTTACGACATTTGTCCGACATTTGAAGCCAAAACACAGCTATATTTACCACTTTTTTTTCAATATATACTTATTTACTAGGTTTTTGGTTTTTTCTTTTTGATTTCGAGGCACAATTATACATTTGCATTTTATACTAGTAATTTTACGTTACGTGACCCCATAATTCATATTTTTTTTATGTCGTAGAATAAAAGAATCAACGTTTGTCAAACTGTGTAACGAAGTAATGGAGTTGTTCCCGTCGCTAGACCCGGACTTATTATACGTTCCATATTGTCGCTCCGAAACTGATTCCACGGTTATTAGCGCACGTGGAGGACTATACAATACATATAAATATTTGCGGGAACAGCTTCGAAAAGCTGGCATTTTAAAGCCTGATTCCGCAGAAATTGAAAATGATGATGCATCAGAAAATGGTACTCTGACATTTATCAGGAAATTGAACGTAAATAATATGCAGTCATAATCGCACATGTAATATTTTACTTCCAGCACATCTGAATACATGGGATTCTTTGACGAACCCTAAACAGTTTTCGGCAAGCGACACTATTCGTCGATGGGAAGAAACGTTCCAAGAACGCCATGCATTATTATTGCCATCAAAAATTAAAAAAAATAAACCAATAGGGTTTGAATGTTACTTGAAAACGTTCCCATGCTTGAAAATGCCACTCGGTCTTGTCCTGGTATTATGCGAACAATAACTTTATAATTTTTTCTTATAATTATTTAGATTTATTTTCGAATTCATTGACTAAAGCATTATTCGTATATTTCTTTTTAGCTTCAATCAGATTTTAACGTCATTATTAAAAATTTCGTAACAAGTAATCCAAACAGTTCCCCACTTTTAACGTGCCATTCGACGTTATTTGTTGATTCTTGGCCCGGCTTTGCACCTCATATCGTTCAAAGTTCGAAAACGTCAAAAAATAAAGATGTCAAGGAATTCCTCAACGAATATAAGCAAATCGTGACGGAAGGTAGAGGTCTTTATAATATCGAATAATATACACAAATAATATGCATAAATGTATACAGTGACGAAAGAAGGGTATCATGATTATGCCATATAGGTAATTCTTTAATTTCGCCGTTTTCAGGAAAACATGATTCAATTATTGCGCTCTATTTACTGCCATTGATGGTAACGCTCCCAAAAAGTAATAAAAATAAAGACAGTAATACGTCGTTCGACAAGGACTTAATTTCGAGATCGTTCATTTTACGAATAAAGGTGATTAAACGTACCGTCAAACGGGGTTATTTGGCTCATGTAGGGTAAAGTCGTTCAACACTGAAAAAAATCTGCCTGACAAATTCAACTACCATTGGGTAGTTGACAGGAAAGCAGTAAAAAGAACTACTTTTTTAGTTAGCCTAACTCTGTTGATGTATTTAATTTTACTATTTTTAAGTAGTAGATTTGATTGTTGCAAATATTTAACCAGTATTCACAATTATTTAAGATCAAAAAATGCAATAGCATGCAAAAAAAACTCATAGATGCATGCAAATATGATAAAAAAGGAACCGTAAATAACTCCACTAAAAATAAGCCCACTAAAATAATTTCTACAAAAATTCATAGAAAATCTTACTATTTTACGTGTTTTGATAGGCTTCAACAACATTTTACAAATTGCAGTTACGACCGTAAAGAAGTTAAATCAACTAAAAACGTTTCGGGTCTGAATACTTCTTAATTTCTTGATCTTCAATCATTAAGAATACTTTTTAGTTTAGTGGGTGGTTAAAGGCCAGTAATTTTTTAAAAAATTTAGTGAAATTAACTTCCAGAATTTCATTATTATAATCTCCAATTTTAATTGACTTAATTTCTTTATGGTCGTCACTGCAACTAATAAAATTCCGTTGAGGACTTATTGATCTGTTTGGAGTAGTTAAAAAGTAGTCAAAACAACTACTTTTTTTTCAGTGAACGATAACCTTTTTTTCAATACATTCAAAATTCACTTTGACACTTCTGTTAATAAAAACAATTGAAAATCTTAGAGTTTTCTCTCTAGAAATACTGATATTTACCTTTTTTTTTAAAAAAAAAGGTTACCATTGAGCGACTTGACCCTACATGAGCGAAACAACCCCGTTTTACGGTATTTGTTAATTTATAAAGTTAAATATAATTTTAGCTGTATTCCTACATTGAAAGAAATGTATTGACAGAACAAATATCTAGAATAAAACTGTACGAAAATTTATTTCTTGAGATTAATTCGTTCATAGGTAATTTTCAGTACGTTTTCAGTATTCATGGATATAGCACTGATTGAATTTACATCGTTTTGCAAATGCTTTTCTCACTATCTTCTAATTTTCCTAAAGAAAACAATGCGTTAAGGTCTCACAAGAAAGAAAGTACACTTTCATATTTTATCCATTTATAATTGTTAAATAACGTACCATTTCCCAAAAATTGCATTCTTCTTTTCTTTGATACTTTATATAAACGGAAACGTATACTTTACTCAAACCAATTTTATATTGTCGAATGTTTTGTTTCCCATAAAATTCGTTTTTGTTTTAGGATTCGAACAACCTCACCACAGCAAAGGAAGAGCACGAGGCAGTATTAAAATCGTGTGGCCTTCCAGTTCACCCATACGTAGTGTTCTGCGGGGACAATCTGGAAGTTGGACATTCTTACGTTGTGCTGAACGGGGAACTGTATTTGTGTGCTGGACCTTTACAAGCTATCGAAGCCTGCTTCAAGTGCTTGGTTGCACTGAATACGTGGCCATATTTGTGCGATTATGTGTGGCACATCATCCATAAACTAATTTATGGACAACATGGTTATGATCCTATCAAACCTTGTGTAAACGCTGTAAAATTCGTAGTAGAAATAAGGAGATTATTTAATTTATAAGTGTTTTATGGATAAGTGTTTCATGTTTCATGTGTTTTATGGATAAGTGATTATTTAATTGATAAGCGTTTCATATATTGCTTTCAAGCGTTTGAGATAGTTTACGTTCAAGTATTAAAGTTGTATATGTATAGTTTTATACAATTATAATTATAATTTTTTAAAAATGGATCCAAACATTCTCCAGCATATAATTACATTTATTCTAGCGCTGTACGGTGACCCAAACCTACCTCGAAATATTGTGCAAGTCGTTGTTGATCACGTACGTAATTTTTTGAAAAATACTTATTTGCCTCAGTTAGAAAAAGAATTGCTGGAATTACTGCAAGGAAATAGTACCACGAAGGAGTGTGATTTAACAAAAATCATTGACAAATACAAGAATGTTTTTAATGATGTACGAACGGAAAGGCTCAGGTTCAATTTATTAGAAAAAAAAGGATTCATTAAATATGAAGAATTTTCTATTGGAGACACTTTCATAGAAAAAATTGTGGAAAATGAATCAGTTCTTGTACCACAGCCACTATATGCAATCCATGTTCCATTACGTAAAACTTTGAAAATTTTTTTGGAAATTCCCGGAGTATTCCGACAGATCGTCGAATATATGGAGAGCTTAAAAAGAGAAAAAAATATAATATCAAATATAATTCAAGGTGACTTATGGCTGACAAAATACGCAAAAAAGAGTGCCGAAGGATTCCTTCTTCCTATTTTCTTATTTTATGACGATCTGGAAGTCGGAAATGCTCTCGGCAGTCACGCGGGTAAAAATAAATTTGGAGCAGTGTATGCGTATATTGCATGTCTGCCTAATCACATTGCTTCACGCTTAAGTAGCATACTATTTTCAACATTGATTAATGTTGAAGATAAAAAAATGTCCAGCAATTCAAAAGTCTTCAAAAAACTCATCGCTGAAATAAATTTTGTTCAAAATAGTGGCATTCATATCAATGTAGATAATGAAACAATCAATGTTAAATTCCAATTGCTTTTAATTTTAGGAGATAATTTGGGCTTAAATGGGTTGTTTGGTTTTGTTGAGTCTTTTACAAGTTCACATTTTTGCAGAATATGTAACATCACAGATAACGAGATAGTACGTACATTAGGTGTAGAAGACGTGTTTACATTAAGAACTCGTGAAAATTACGAAGAGGATGTTAAAAGTAACGATCCTTCAAGTACCGGCATCAAAGAAAAGTGTGTGTTCCACGAAATATCCGATTTTCATATTCTTGACAACGTAACCGTCGACGTAATGCATGATGTTTTTGAGGGTGTTGCATCATACGACATGCATGCCTTAATAAATACGTTCGTCTTTAAGAAAGAATATTTTTCCCTACAAGATTTAAATACAAGGCTAGCAAATTTTGAGTTTGGTTATATTGAAAATTCAAACCGACCTCCACCATTGACCGTCAACAGATTAAAAACCAGCACAACATTGAAAATGTCCGCATCAGAAATGCTGTGTTTTGTGCGCTATTTCGGGTTGCTAATTGGGGACAAAATTCCAGATTGCGATGAGCACTGGCAACTTTACAAATGCTTGAGACAAATTATGGACATTGTTACTTCACCTCGCATAACACGTCCTGATGCCAAAGTATTAAAAATATTGATTGAAAAACATAACAAATTATATGTAACTTTATACAGTCAATTAAAACCGAAATTTCACATATTAACGCACTATCCAAATTTGTTATTAGCTAATGGACCATGTATACACTACTCCAGCATGCGTTGTGAAGCTCGTCATCGACAGTTGAAATCAAATGCTCAATCGACCTCTTGCAGCAAAAATTTGTTGAAAACAATTGCGACCAAGCAAATGCTGCAAATGTGCCAAATGATAAACAGTCTGGAATTCGAACACTTCATTACGTTTGGATCTCTCGATAACAGCGGTTGTGTACCTGAACTCCATACCCAGTGTAAAGATAATACATTTTTTACTAAAGTTGAAATTAGCGGAACTTCGTATAAAATTGGCACATTCCTTGTTACAAATATAGATACTCTCTAAAAGCAATTTGATGAAATTATAAAAAATTTTTAAAATAAATGATGACATTGCGTTCTTTATGAATATTTATAAAGAAATTAGTTTTGATGAACATGTTCATGCATTCGTTGTTCATAAAGTACATAAGACAAAAACGGTGAAATATAAAGAATTGCCAAATACAACACCGTGCCTGTTTATCGTAAAAGAAGAAACGCAGTATATTGCGACGAGATTTATGTTATAATAGCGCATTTTATCGGGACATGTGTAGTTTAAAGTGAATGTGAATTTATTTTAATAACTGCTATTAATGTAATTAAGTCAATCTGCTTAAAAATTACACAAACTATTTTGTAATGTAGTTTATTGAGAAAATGTATGAATGATTACACGTATTAATATTAACTGTATAATGAATGCATATAATATAAGACACTAATAAAGTAAGACTGGAATCCCTCTCCTACCTTTAATCATACCCTTTTCTTCAGTTTCATAGATCTTAAGATTTCGTGGTCTTTACATGGACAATAAAAAAAGTGAGTATTGCAATCCATATTCTTTTACGAGTACGTTGATTTTCTCGATATTTCAATTCATAAAAATCATGATTTCATAGGAGTTGCATTTAAACATATAAGCTTTATATAAGCTAAAAATAAGAAATGACGGAAATTAATGAGAATTATGAGAGAAATAGTTGAATCGAAATCCGCATACATGTCAATATTAACGACATAACTTTAAAAGCCTTTTAATTGTTTAAGACCAGACATTTTAAAAGTAATTTAATTTTCGTCATACCCTGTATTAAATAGTTTTTGGGATCGCTGATAACGACTCCATTGTTCGATCTGCTCTTTTGGATTTCCCATTTTGAATTTTTTTTTTTTTTTTTTTTTTTTTTTTTTGACAGTTTAACCCTTTAAGGAGCGATGGTACAAATATGTACCACCTTTTTTATCTAAGTTTTTTTAATATTTCTAATTTATTTTTTAATTTTATATGAGCATATCTATATTTTCTTGACTCTTGGGAGTATAAATTATTAGAATTTAGTGAAAAATTGCACAAATTTATTTATTTACATGTTTGTTATAAATAAGTAATGGTGAAAAAACGCGTATGTTTAGAAAAAAATCGTTTTCTCCGAAATGTAGACAGCTGGGACTCTGAAATTTTTTCGACACATTCTTTATACATAGTTTTATAAGATATATTTTTTCACAATTTTTCGCACGTTAGTTTTTTCAAAAAAAAATGTTGAAAATTTTGGAAAATAAATTTTGTCGACATATTGAATCCGCCATTTTGAATTTTGAAAATCTAATAACAGTTTCGTAATCAGCGACCCAAAAACCCCCAAGTAACAAATTTCAGCTGATTTCCGTGTAAACAAAAATGTACCCTTCAAAGGGTTAAACATTTGTTTTATTCAACATTCTACATAAACGTGTATATAATTCATTAGCAAATAAACTTCGGTATAGCTTTACTTATTGTTTAATACTACTACATAAAGTTATACTTGTTAGATTTCGAACTAAATTTGATTTGTATTTTTGGTTTCCTTACATTTGGATATATAAATTATATTTCTACATTGGGTAAATAAATTGAATATTGGTTTTCTTTTTGGAAATCTTGAGATATAAAATAAGTTTACTTTTTAAGACCATGGTAAATTTCCTAAAAAATTGATACAGAATTTTTAATAAATAGTAATACATATCTGTATAGCTTTACTGAATTTTGAAAAAGTAATATCTGATTCGAAATCTGCAACCCCAAAAACCCCGAGTAGTTCTTTTTGTGATATTAGATCAATCTTTGGAATTTTTGTCCACTATCTCAGTTCCGACATTGTGAATTTTGAAAAACTAATACCGGATTCGTATTCAGCGACATCAAAAACCCTCTGATCAGTCATTTCTTTGAGCTTATAAGCTAGTAACAAAAACTACTGCACTACTAGTAGTATTACGAATATACTACTCATTTGTGTAGTGTCACTATTATATTGCAGTAGTTTTTAGTAGTTTTTTCGTAATAGTACTATAGCAGTGCAGTCGTTTTTTTATAGCTATAGCTTAACGTCATTTAATAAGTGGCAACTTTTTTGCAAATCTTACTACAAAAGTACTTAATTCTTTTTCATTGCTATAAATTAATAACAATAATTTATTGCAATAATTTATAACAATAAGATATTGATACTCTTATTTATATAAATAGCCAAAACTAAAATACAAAACTATTATTCGGAACCCGACAGAATGGTAAATAGTTATTTTATGGCATTCATATACGTCTATGATGCAATATTTGACTGTAAGGCGTTCGCGCGCGGCTCGCCCTTTATTTGTGGCAGCAGATTTCCCACGAAGTGGATCACCTGCCCGCCCAACCTTTTGGGAGACTCAGCCGCCCAAATTCAAGACATCTGACGAGCCAAAGGAGTGGGGGGGCAGCTCGACTACGGAAAGGCGGGTAGGTCCGCCAGCGTTCTTTCCGTGAACAAGCAACAAGTTTTAAATCTGATCTAAAAATTTGTTCTTTTCTACTAATAAAACGAACATATCAAATAATGTAGGTTATGTACACTGTAAAAAATAGTAATGAATTTTACCACCATAGGCAATTATATGACCAATGCTAAGCGTAGCGATTTTACACAGTTTTTATTGTAAATTTACCACCTTATGTAAAGTTCCTTTTCGTCTTTGTAAAATTTCTAAGTAAAGTTGTGAATTTACAACACCGTATTAAAATTCAAAAAATGCGGTAATATTGTCACGCAGAGTGTATTAAATTTACCCGCATGTACGTTGTAAATTTACAACAAAATATTAAAATTTGTAGGTTATCCAGCTCGAAGATCTTATACACTAGACGGGCCGATCAATGAATTTCGCACTTTAAACCTGTATTTTTCCTATCAGAATGTACATTTAACATGTAATCGGTAATATTACAATTTTTAAATGTAAATTTACAATTAACTTAGAATTTTTACAATGACTATGTGTATTTTTACAAAATCCTGTATTTTTCCCTCGAGTGGTAAAATTACCCCGCGTGGTAAGTCTACAGTTATGACCAACGTACAGTGTAGTTCCTTTGCAGCGCGTTGTAATTTTCCTGCTTTCAGCGTTAGTACATTCACAACCGTGTCTGGTAAATTCACAAAAACGTTGTAAAATCCCAAACCTCAAGTGGTAAAAACCCTACGCTACATGCGGGAAATGTTGCCAAATTTGCACCCATGAAAATTACAATCAGTTGTAAAATTCATTGCCATTTTTTACAGTGTACACATGATGTATACATGTGTGGGTGAACCAATCAACGCCATCAGCCAATAAGGTGTTTCTTCCCTGAAAAGGTTAGACGGTCAGGTAGGGGAACCAGAGTTGCAATTACGGAGTTTTTGACGTTAACAATTATGGAGGTTTTTTCGTTTTGATCAGTTACGGAGGTTATCAATTAGGGAGGTCGGACTGTACAAGTTTTATTTTTCTCTGTTTATTATTTATAAGGACTGGACACTGTAAAAATATCTTTTCACATTTTGTTTATTGACAGTTTCATAAAGAAAGACAACCATTTCCATTTATATTTCCACTTGATTGATTAAGATTTTAAGATTTACATGATGTGTGCTGAATTGTGACATAAACTCGTCTCTCGAGACTTTTATTAGTGCACCAGCTGAAAGCACGAAATTCGTATTGAAGTGGAACGACATCATCTGTAACATGTACCAAATAAACTTTATGACATTGCAAAATTTTGCAAATAAATTAGTTCTAAAATACAATAATTAATATCCTAGTAAAACAAAAGCTATTAAGAAATATTGAAATTTGAATTATTCTTAATATAGCGAAATCCTATTTCTTAGCCTCGAAATTATTTATTGTAGTGTGAATACTCGAAAATCAGGAGTTTTTACAAGATTCCTATATAGAACAAAGGTTAGGAAATACTCAAAACGAGAGTAATTTATACTCAAATCATAATTTAAAACAAATTGAAGCATTCTTTGTTTACTATGATCGCTGTTGATGTTAATATTTGTTATTGTAAAATTTGGTTAAGATTTTTTTTTGAACCCCCTACGATGTCCATTTTTCTCAGAACAAATGATCTATGAAATATGGAAATATGAATCCTTTTCAAATTCAAATTCTTAATTGTTCAAAAAGACAAAATCTGTCGTGCTCAGTAACCTAAAATTCGTTAAAATTAATAGCAATGATATTCGTTGTTTTATTACTGAATGTCTAATTTTAGTGCAAAACATATTTCTAATTCGTGTTATTACATTAATATAAATTGAAAGCATTCTACAATTAATGTGCGTCCAAGGAAATATTTAATGCTCATATATTTAAAACAGAATAAATTAAGTAATTAATGCTATAATGATGTTATCAACATTTTTAAATTCTGAATATAAACAAAATTTGTAAATATAATTAAAAGAGTACAATGAATACCTAGCAAGAACTTTAATAATCAAAACTATTATTGGTATTAAAAAATCATACGTGTTGTCACCCTGCTAAAAATTTTAAGTAGGATTATTATGAGAATCTCATGAGAAATTGAAACAAGTGCCTTATAGTTGTAAAGATACATTATATACATCTATGAGACATACAAGTATTGTACGGAATATGTAAAGTTTTATTACATAAAAGAAAATAATTTAATAGGTAGACCCAATTGTTATAGTATTAAGATAAATTTTTTTAATATTTAAAAACTAACATGGTGATCGCAAAATGGCGACTCCAATGACAAATTTCTAATTAAAACTTAACAATATTTTCTTTCGAATATTCGAAAAATCCAAATTTTTAAAAAAGTCGTTCAAACAATCTGAAAAAATTTGAGAGTATTCTTTGACCAATTCGAAGACATTTTTGTTCTAAGGAAATTTTTTCTAAAGTCTACAGTTTTCAAGAAACAAAATTTGCATGGATGCAAACTGCGTTGCATATAAATCATCTTCCGTGTGCTTCGGTCAAGATCCCTTACCTCGTCAACGTTCCACTTCAGTGCTCCAAATGAATAGAGCATTGGTGATACGGCCAACATATTCGTGGCTGCCACCTTATTTCTCCCGGTCAATTCTGATGACCAGATCTGACGGAGAATGCGCCGGTATTTCTTAATGATGGTGGTTTTAGCAGCCTGTACATCCTGGACATCCCTTTGAGGTACGCCCAGGTATGTGTAGGCTTCTTCGGCGCTAAAGTGGCGGATGACATTTCCGTAGACGAGCTCCATATCGTTGTTATGGGAGCCTGACCTTCCTCTGTGCAAATGAACGACTGCACACCTGTCCAATCCGAATTCCATGCCGATATCTCTCGAGTATGTGAGGGCGATGTTCAGAGATCGATGTAATTGATCGTCGCCTGATGCGTATAATTTAAGATCGTCCATATAGAAAAGATGGGTGATCTTATGTACACGTTCACCAGGCGGTCCACACATGTACCCTTGAGATTTCCGGAGAGCAACGGATAGAGGCAATAGTGAGATGCAGAAGAGCAGAGGACTCATGAGAATCTCCCTGATAGACACCTCTTTGGAATTGAACCAGTCTAGACATGGTTCGACGCTTGCCCGATGTCATGACAAAGCGTGTTTTCCAAAGAGGCATCAGGTCTTCTACAATTCTCACTATGTTCGGGTGGACATGGAGGCGTTTGAGCAACAAGCTTAAAAGCTCGTGCGATGCTGAGTCATATGCCTTCATGTAATCCAGCCAGGCTATCGACAGGTTACGCTTGTACTGGACTGCGTCCTGACAAACACACCTGTCGATAAGCAAGTTGTCCTTGCCGCCGGATACATCCATTTTGCAGCCTCGTTGTTCTACTATCCGTTGCCACACCGGTTTCACGGATGTCTCAATACGTTCGTTCAAGATGTTAGAGAACAATTTGTATAACGTATTGAGACACGTGATTGGTCTATGGTTTTTTGGATCGGACAAGTCTCCCGATTTTGGGATCAGTGTCGTTCGGCCCTCCACCAGCCAGTGCGGAATGGGTTGGTCTCCATTTATATAAGAGGTGAATATTCGGGCTAGGTGTTGATGGACAGAAGTGAACTTCTTCCACCAATAGTTGTTAATTCCATCCCAGCCCGGCGAGGAGAAATTCCTCGCTCCTGTGATGGCATTTTTCACCTCTAATGCACTGACGGGTGGGCAATCTTCACTTTGTTGTGTGACTTCATCGCACAACTCGGTGAAGATTTCAATACCTGGAGTGTCTGCATTAAGCCTAGATGTTTTCTCGTAGATGCTCCCCCAGAATTCCTCAACTGCAGCCATCGACGGAAACTCGCTTGAGGCTGCGATGCGATGTTTGAAGAGGTTGGAAGGATTCGTCCAAAATATTGAGTTTTGTCGAATTCCATTTTCCCGTCTTTGCAGCCTCTTTTTGGCATCGGCCAAAACCCGAATTTTATCCGCTAAACGTTGCTTGATGTTGAGCAACAGCAGCTTGTTCAGTGTGTGATAGTACGTCCGCAGTTGTTGTGCGAACTTCTTGACTTTAGCCGTAAATGAACGGCCAGATGTTAAATAGTCGATCACACACTGAATTCGGGAAGCGAGTCATAAGCGAGTCACACTTTCCGTGTCAGTCGAATCTTACCGTTCAATTGAGACATGCGTTTTGTAATCTGCCGACTCCCCGATATCTGTGTCAGATTTCGCGGAGTCACCAGATCACTTGCAGCCTCGTAAACGGCACAATTTACTTGCCACAGGTCGCAGTCATCTGGAAGAGCATCTAGGAGTAGGCTATTTGCTCTGTCTATTTCTCGTTGTTTAGGCAAAATTTTTGTTGTCAAATTTCTCCTAAACACGAGTGTCGTGCTGTCATAATGTGGAGCATCTCTCCCAGCACCGCGTACGGGCTCAGTTGTTATTGCCCGCACATCCGGTACCGGTTGACAGCTGGTAACAACGAAACCCGTCCGCCTCAGATAGGCCACATAATCTCTCAGTTGTTGTTGAGAAAAGCGATCTGCCAGTTCGGGATACATTACTGCAAACTGACTGTGCATTCGCGCCATGTAGCCTCTCTGTTGCGGACAGCTCTCCTCGTAGCAGCGCATTAGATCTTGCCTGAGATCCACCGTCCACTGAAATCGTCCGTGGGAATTCGTTTGTCGTTGTCCCGGGACACCTGTTTCGGCTCCTCCACCTCGGGACTGGGCTGCATCCGAAGCAGCCCGATGGTCAGGAGCCCTGCGCGTTCTATTTGTAGTAACCGCATATACAGGGAGTAGGGTGGTTGGCCCTACCCCCCGATGTTATGCCTCTCTCGTTTGTCTCTTACCTCGCCATCCACTGGGGTTGGTTACCCAATCTCTGGCAAGGTTGCTAAGAGTCCAGGGCCCACCGGCTTTAATAAGCACACGTGGAGGTGAGAGTAGGCCATTTGGGAAGATAGGCTAAGATGCAGCTTTTTGCATAGCCGCATTGTGTTACGCATCATTCCCTTTGGGCCCCTGTTTATTATTATTATTGTTATTGTTGTTGTTATTGTTATTATTATTATTATTTTAATAATAACTTTAACAACAACATTGGTTTCTTATGTCGCTCAATCTGTACGAAAAGTGAGAAATTTTTGCTCAAATCTCTACCAGATCAGCGTGAAAGGTCATTGCAACCACGCCCCAAACCATGAGGTAGGTGATTGCAGTGTCAGTCATGAGTCGATTCCCGTCTGACAGCACGCCGAAAAATGTTAAACAGACAACATGGTTCGTCTTACATATCGCGAACTGCTGCTTGTAAACAATTCCGAAAAACTGCCAGATCGGGGATCGAATTCACGACCTGCGACTTCGTAGTCCAGTACGCTACCGCCTGAGCTACGAAGCCGGTATTATTATTATTATTCTTATTATTATTATTATTATTATTCGACTTCATTGAAACCAAGAGGGAGGATATACATAAAAAAACTCCATCACGGACAAATGGCGAGTCGCAGCAACAGCTGTTTTACAGACTGACTTAAATAGACATTTGGCTCAAATTTTCATGAAAGATAGTTAAAATATACTTACTTTAAAATGAAGCGATTTGGGTTTTTTAGTTTTTTTGCTATATTTTACAAAAATAGGGTGAAAATTAAATTTTTTCAATGATTTGTCCCAGTTTTCGCGCAGCTTCGGAGAAGAAATCTGAACCCGAATTTGGATTCCTTAGAAAATTTGCAATCACCCAGATAGCAACGCGAGTTCATATAGGGTTCACAATGACACTTATAAATGAGACTAAAGCGCACGTTTGCGCTCCATGTGAGTTTTATTTGTGTCCTCCAATCAGATGACGATCGTTACTCACATACGAGTCTTGCCTTGTTGAATAATTTGCGCATGCGTAAACTACTACTTTCTTGCCGCACAAGCATTCCACGCGACGACGATTGGGTGCGCACCAGGACTATTACCGAATCATGACAGATATCACAAAGTCTGATACAGTAGACCGTAGCTTATTTGCGTTGAAGCGCAGATTTCTTGCGCGTGCGCAGTCCAATATATTTTATCCTATATTTTACTTCATTCCCGAACTGTCATATGTATTCACATAAACACTCATAAGTGAGATCTCAAACATGAGGACATCACGAGACTCATTCCGTGCTATCTGGGCAATTATGCACTCTGATACTTTATTTTAATTCATTTTCGATATCGAAAATAAATTAAAATAAAGTATCAGAATGCAGAATTGATTGGAAATTTATCAAGAGTTTTGAGGTAGCTAGACCCCAGGATATAATATGTTAGCGAAAATATTTTAATAACACTTCCAGGAATAAAATTTTTATTATACATGATATTGTTACAGAGTTCAAGCATTATCATTCTTGAAAAAAAATTGAAACTTGCAAAAATAATTTGTTAACCAACTTTTCTTAGCGACTCAAATTTTCTTCTTATTTTCATTCAAAACTTTTCTAAAAATGAATGGATTTCAATGAATGACGGGTTATTTTTTCGAGAAAAAGATTCTCTACAACTTCACCGAATAAATTTTTCAATTTTTTTGCCTGATCACTAAAATTATTCAGAAAAGTTAAAAAATAATATATATTTTTTTTTAATAATTCGAGATATTTGACCCTAGTTTTAGAAATTCAAGAAATTCATTCGGTGAAGTTGTAGAGAATCTTTTACTTGAAAAAATAAGCCGTCATTCATTGAAATCCATTCATTTTTAGAAAAGTTTTGAATGAAAATAAGAAGAAAATTTGAGTCGCTAAGAAAAGTTGGTTATCAAATTATTTTTGCAAGTTTCAATTTTTTTTCAAGGAAAATAACGCCCGAACTCTGTCACAATATCATGCATAATAAAAATTTTATTCCTGGAAGTGTTATTAAAACATTTTCGCTGCCATATTATATCCTGGGGTCTAACTACCTTAAGTATACGAGAATTTTTATAGATTTTTTTCGCATTGAACATTTTTTTACTTCCTAAATATTAGACCACCAGAAAGTGCAATCTAAACCTTAGGATTTAAAAAATCAATTCTTTGATTGGCCTAATGATATAAAAACTATTGTATTCACTGACCTTCCCTAATGCATATTGTTCTCGCAAGCTGTTTGTTGCCTACTGGTGACTTCAAGGTATTCGTCTGAGTACTTGGCTGTTTTGAAGAAATTAAAATATTATAATTATACATTTTTGCTATTACAATATTGTACACTATAAAAAAGACTAGTTCAAAATTACTGTGGCGTTGTAAAATCACACTACTGTTTTACATAGACTCAGAGGAAATTCTGACTTTGAAAATGGTAAAAATATGATTCCCTCGGTTATTTCACTGTCGTAGTTGAAATTGGTACATTTCATAATATTAATTTTACTGTAAAATTGTAAAATTGTCGCATTCAAAGTGGGTTTTATTAAGTACCTACTCTGAACGATGTAATTTGACTAAGTTTTGAACCACTATTTTGTGTAAAATTGCGTTTTCAGTTGTGAAAGTACGTGACGGTTGTTGAAAAAAAGTTTCCCTTCGCAGTTCATGTATGTGCGGAATCACCCAGCAAACACGGAAAGTAACAGTTACGTAATATTTACGTAATGGTTACATTGTTACATAAATGTTACATAACTGTTACTTTTGTGTTTGCAGGGCACTTCATTTCATTGTAAATTTAAACTTTTTTTACTAATTTCACACTAATCTTTTTTACAGTGTAGAGGGCTAAAACTAGAATATTGCGTTAAATATGAAACATAAGCTTAAATAGAACTTTGTAAGATGTACTCTAATCAGATAACCGAGTACTTCATAATGAGTACGCCAAATTAATAGCATACGGCAAATAAATAGATGCAACATATATGCTAAATAAATGCAGAATTGAAAAAGCTAAATATTTTCGGCGAAAAATGCAATATGTGACATAAATGCCACATATATTCTCGAATATATTTTTTCATCATTATAAATGTGAATATATTTATTAGAATATAAAATAGTTTCTCATTTAATCTGATTGGGCAGAAAATATATTGGGTAACGAAATGAATAGTATTAGTTAGTTAACAGAGTTTACGTTTTGTTTAAATTTAGTAAAATTATTATTGATAAAATAAATGAAAAAAACTGTAATATTAAGTATTAAATGAATACTTATTTCTGTCATATACCTCAAAATCACTATATATAGTTCTTTTAAAATTATCTATCAACAGAGGTTACATGTAATTAAAACATAACTTCAGTTTGGATAGTTCTATATTCATTAATACTATTGACATTTTTTTCATTATGGCGGCTTGAATTTATTACCCAAAGTGATATTCTGCATACACATTTTTATTTGTTATTTCCTAATATTAAAATAATTAAACATAGACTGTATAATATAATGTACTCCGTTAACATTTTTGGTTTTTGAATGGAACACGTGTGATTAACGAGTGCTAGAAATAAGTAAATTGTGTTATATATATATATATATATATATATATATATATATATATATATATATATATATATATATATATATATATATATATCAAATTCTTTTAATATGCTTACGTCAGTTTTCCATCCAGTGTAACAGCTCGAAGTGCATTTAGCTTCTTCTGGATTACCAACTATCATTTCCATCGTACTAGCAGTGTCTGTAAGCAAACAATATTTTACGAGTACGACTTTGTAAGTATTTTTAGTAATTTGCCGATTTGGAATAATGAATTAACGTTACGTTAAGTGCATACGTACTTAACGTGTTAATATTAACCCATTATATACACCAAAGTTGATCGACTCTACCATACATATACCCTAAAGTTTTGATGGTCGCTGAATCTGAAGTCGGTCGGAGCTAATATTTAGGTCCTATAAATGCATCAAACACACACAAGATCTTAATTTGAAATATTTACAATAGTGATAAATATACGTTTTCGCCATCCTTCATTATGAATCTGAAGCCAAAACTGCAAACTTCAACAGGGCGGAACTTGAATTTACGTTTAAAACCAATTGAAATTGCACCAAATGTTTTGTATGTATGTCAGGCATTTCCTTTTATAAATGTTGTTAGCAACGAAACTTGTTTAGTATCCGTTACAATAATTATATAATTTGTTCCATTATTAGTTTCGTGTTTCATCTATATGTACTAGACTTAAAATAATGCAAAACATAAAAACACTACACTGAGAAAAAATCCATAATTAAATTGACTATATCGCATAGTTGGAAAAATTTAATTAAAACTACTAAAAAATAGTTAAATTTACCACTTTCATAATCGATTTTACTATAATTTTGTTACACCAACTATCTCCTCACGGTTAAAAAAATCATATATGTAGAATGATTTAAATAAATATGACAAATATAGTTAAAATAACTATAATCTAGTGTAGTCCTCATTTCACACTATGTCTCGTAGTGAATCTTTATATTTACTATTATTCAAAGTTTGTCTTTACTATAAATCCATAGTAAAGACTGTCGCATCCTGTGTGTTTTGATGCCGCCAGGTGGCGATGCAGCGTTCGCAACTTTTTTTTCTTCGAGCCCGTGGCTCCCGTTATTAAAGTGGATTTTCATTTGGTCATAAGAAGGACAGAAACATATCAACATATGAAAATACATAATGAATGTCGTATACGCACGTGTATTTATAGATTAGTTACACGACATTGAAATTTATGTGTATAATGGCATTGCATAAGATATTTTTTAACTAGAGTGTGACATTCACAAACTTAGCGTAGTATTGATTTGTTGTTTTTAACTTTGTTTCCTTGTTTATCTTAAGCAAAGAACGAAGGGAGAAAAGTGGACCTTTTCATATATGCTATGATATATATAGTTTACAGATATTTGTAAAAAGGAAATATTGACTCCTTTCCATATTTTTTATGAAAATTTCTTTTATAATTTCTCTCAATGAAGGTAGTAATTTTCTGAAATGACTATTTCAAAATAGTTGAGTCTATTTGTCTATTATGATAAGTAGTATTTTGAATCATGAAACAAAACTTAAACTTTACTATTTCAGAATAGTTATTTTAACTATTACCATGCCTAGTCCTCATTTCACACTATGATTCATAGTAAAAAAATGGTCATTACAACTACTTTTTTTTCAAAGTGTATTCTTCATTCAATTTCCAATGGAATGATGAAAGTTAGATGACATTTTTGAACCTGCTATTTTGAATTTCGTAATTTTGGCATCAGACTCTTTCCAACGGCTTGGAAAACGTAAAGCATCGTTTATTAATTTCCAGGTATACTTTTAAAAGAAAGTTTGCCAAGATACGTCCTTTTTTAATTCTACATTTTGAACTGTTCAATTATGCCTTCAGATTTTTACTTTAGACTCGGATTCAGCGCCCACCAAGATTTTATGGTACGTAATTGATGTCAAAAATATAATTTAAAAAAATTCAAATTCCTTGAAACAAATTGTAAAGAATTGCAAAGTGTCAAGAATTTTAATTGAAATCTTTAGTCTTGCGAGTACCATATTTAAAATCGAAAATTTGAAGACAATTTATTATATTTAATCTTTTTAATTTTCTGAACAAGTTTATGTTGTGTTCTGAAATCGTGATCAAAATTTTACTTGAAAAGTAATGAAAACGTCTGGTTGGTACTACAAATATACTACTACTTTTTGAAATTAAATATTGATGATCTGAACTCACATCGACGTGAGAGTGTATCTAATTTTCTTCTACACGACTTGGCTATCACTAACTTGAGCTCCGGCTCGTCTTCACCCATTGCACTAAAGTCGCAAAAGATCGTATAGTTTCCGACATTGCAACACTAAAATCAAATAATAAAATATGTTTTATGTAATGCAGTATAAAATGAAAATTATATCTACAAACTTAAAATTGAATATCGCGTCCTCGGCAAGGATGCCATAAGCCCTGCTGAAGAGTACAACATGGCATCCTGGTGCAAAAGGCATTTAAGCAATAGTTCCAATTATTAGCGCTAGAGGGATGATTTTTAATATTAAATCCAATCGCATGTGATTCATCATTTTTACATATAAATACCGGATGATGTATTGCGCTAGACATGAACTGATATCCCAGTTACGTCATATTTTCTTTGTTTAAGTTTTTAACAATTAGTAAGAGGAACGAGAAAAACTTAATTATACAATTATACAAATACAATTATAATTATAATTTGCAAAATGTTCAATTTTTTAAAGGAAGACCGAACATTTGTATATTTTTATCGTATTTGTCAACAACGCATCTTTTTTACCATTCGCGTTTTACTAAACTCACATTAAATAATCAGAAGGTTACGCCGAGCAAACGGAAATGGATTTAACATTTGAATGAATTTTTATTTATTTACACTCTGATTGCAAAACCCCGAAATTGTATGAAAATGCATTCAAATTTGTGAAAACGAATTGATTTACATTCAGTATTCGGAACATGAATGAAAATGGACTTGTCAGTTATGTAAAAATTAATTCACTTTTATTATACAAACAAAATTTATAATACGAATTTACCAATTTTAACAATGTTTAATAAACGAGTATTTATAATTTTTTGTAACTAAATTAGTTACAACAGTTTTTCTGGATTCAGATGACTTAAAATAATACATTTTATTTACACCAATAACATATCAGTTCACATTTGTCATTTTTAGTACGATTATTATTATTTACTTTACCTAACCAATACATAATAAAAGAATAATGCACTAATTCTGAATATAATTGCGAAAAGTCTAACCCTTTACGGCATACATTTTTCAGATAAATAGATTTTTACAAAAATTATTGTGCTAACATTTTTGAGGTCGCTGATTAAGAATTTGAAGTCAGCTTTCAAACATTCTAAATGGCAGACGAATATGGCGGACGAATTTGTCAAAATTTTACGGATTTGCTTCTCGAGATGTACTAAATTCAAAATGGCTGAGTCAGTACGATAGACATAATTTAACAAATGAAACCTTTATTAGAACAATATTTGTTATTGGGGGGGTTTTCGAGGCTGATTACGCATCAAACGTTAATTTTACTACATTAAAAATGTCGATTTCATTACGGTAGACAAAAATGTTGAAATCGGTTTTAATTTACCGGTTACTTTTCAAGAAAATTTGTTTTTCGAGGTTTTTCAGGTACACTAATTACGAATTCGAGGATAATGTTCTCAAATTTAATATTGTGGATTCAATATCAATTTGGCAAAATTAACATCGAATTTATAAGCAGCCACTCCGAGAATCCCATGGTAACAAATTTTATTCATGGAGGTACTTTTAAAATTGTTTTCTTCCTTATTGGATACACTATTTTGAATTTGACAAAATTAATGTCGTATGTGTAATCAGCGACCCAAAAACCCCGGGTAACACATGTTTTTAACTGGGTTTTATTTGCATTTTTTTCCATATTGGAACCGCCATTTTGAATTTGGTAAAGCTAAAGTGGGACTCGTAATTAGCAACCTTAACAACCCCTAGAAATACATCTATATAAAAAATATTTAAAAATGTAATAAAACAGGCTCTTATAGAGTTTTCGTGAAATATATATTTTTGGAAATAAAAATTACAAATTAAAAAATAAATAAATTTTTGAAATAATATTCTTTCTTGGCCTCTCCTTACCTCAAGATTGAGATGCATGCGTTTCTGAATGTTTTACACGAACTATCGTCATAAATTTTCATTTCCCATACATTGTAACTCAAAATTTGCGGTCCAGAAAACAGGCGAATGTGAGGATGGCTCTTTGTTTGCGGAGGATTTTTGAGGTCGCTGATTTCAAATCTAGCTTCAGAATAAAAAAATTCAAAATGGCGAATTCAAGATGACGGATCAAAATGACAAAAATGACTTGATCCATATTGGATCCTCCATATCAAATCTAGAAATGCTACAATCTGATTCGTACGTCCACAAACTCCCCGAATGCAAAGTTACATTTAAATTCAATTATTATTTTTAATTTTGATCCGCTTTAATGGATCCAATATTAAATTTCCAAATTCTCAGATGATATTTGCATTCAGCAATCCTAAAAATTATATATTAACAATTTTAAATTAAATATGATAGAAGTTGTAATAACTTCCGTGCATTTTATTGAGAAGAATTTCACACTTTTTATTTGTTTTCGAAACATCACGTTCAAATGTCATATGCATTTAAGGATTCGGATAGATTCTGTTATAAGTTTTAAAATTGCAACTGATATTAGGTATTGTATTATTTGGAAAAAGGAAATTAATAAATTTATCTTTAACCGTTTTCTGGGAAATTATATTAAAAATTATGCATCAACTTATTCTGATTCTTTTTGAATGGTTTGTTTACTTCCCTTAATTTATATGAAAAGAATTCCACTTTAATCGTATTTACTTACAACATATTTGCAAAGAAGAAGAATTATGAGGATCCTCATACTTTATTGAAAAGCAGACTCAAACTTGAAAAGTATAATGGAAAATGAAGCCGAGCTGCAATACTGTCATATAATTGTTGTGCGGGAATGACATATGACACATATGACAGTAAAAAAGATAAAGAATTTCAAAAAAGATAAAATAACCTGTAAGCAAATAAGTTAATAGTGCAGGCAGTATAATTATATAGTTTTATCGAATTACATTTGTGTGGACGAATTACTTCGCTTCAAGTAACATGCAAATATTTCTGAACTGGTCCGATAACTCCTATAACTCCTGCTTTTGCAAGATTTTTGTTGCGAATTTAGTACTATATGAAAGATATTTCATAAAATAATTATCATTGACATTTAAAATACGTTTAAGTAATATATGTTCAAACGCTTTACATGCTTTATTACCCAATGGATTAGGAAGGATTTTTATAACATCGACCTTTAAATTTGATATGATTAATTTTGTATATATATTGATATATTACCTAATAACTCGAGAAAAAAATGAAATGTATATAATTGTATATGATATTTTCTTGAATAGAAGTTTATGAAACTGTGTACATTAATATTCAATAATATTTAATTATTTACATTTGTATACATTTGCATACTTACGAAATAAATTAAATTATCGCAGAAAAAAAGTCGGTTGGAAGGATTCGAACCAGCGGCGTTCGATAAAATGTGGCAATACAATAGCCCTCCCCCCCCCTCCCCCAATATTTGCATTCCTAATATTTGCCACTAGGTCCGTCCCAATATTTGTCTTACCCCTCGATTGCTGTTCCTCGCCACTTCTCACGGAGCGGTAATTCTGTGGAGACATCACGCATGAGCGATGTAGGAAAGGTTAAACTGATTTCTTCTGGTCGACGCATGCGTGTTCTAAAATTGTATGTCGGCGGAGTGGGGAAAAAATTTCTTCCCCTCACTAGGAAAATATTGGGAGGGTTAGAGAAGAACAGACAAGACGAACGAGGCAAATATTAGGGGGACCACTGTACTTGCACAGTTACACCGTGTTCGTCCAGTTTTATTATAACACGATTTTATTTCGAAGGACATGTCGTGATTAAAAATCATATAAGAAATATCATTAATATTCTTGACAAACTCTTCCTCTCTTTTTGCGAATCTGAGGAATCTGACGTCCACCGAATATACCTGCCTCACAATTTAACTGTATTTACATCTGTAAAGACGCTTTCCAAGTATTTTAAGCAGGGTATTTCTTTATCAAGACCTTTAACAAATTGTTTCATCAATCCATGTTTGATATTCAGCTTTCTGCATTTTTTTTTTATTTTTTTTTATTAATTAATTAACGGGCGGAATCGTCCTTTTTACTAAATTATTGCCTTATTATTTTACTATATGATTTTGCGAGAGCTGCAGATCGACTTAGACAGATGGCGCCATACTTCACATTTGTGTATGAAATGTAGGACTGCAGAAACCTACACCAAGTACAGCGGCGGTCATGAGTCGATTTCCGCCAGATAAACAATACTTTCGAAACGTAAACACAAACAACGTGGCTCGTCTTACCAACAGCGAGCTGCTGCTTGAAAACGAAATCGAAAAATTGTTCACCAGACGGGGATCGAACTCACGACCTACGACTTCGTAGTCCAGTGCGTTAACCGCCTGAGCATTTTGTATAATTTTAAGAAATTACCTGTAACATTTACTGGGCGGCTTCTATTTTTTAATGCAGATCTATGTGCAGTCGGTCAAAATCTATAAGAGATAAGTCATATTTTTTTCTCAATATTTTTTCCATATAGGAACGTGTTTTTTATAGTATTCTGCGGTTTTCTCTAAATCGAACAAAGGTAGCCCTATTTTTTATTGCAGATTCGAGTTCAGCAAGTCAAAATACATGGGGCCTATATGATCTAGTCCCCACTTTTTTTTTTGTGGATCTATGTTATTATTGGAACGGATTCATGCGAACATAATAAGTGCTCACGAGAATCGAGGGAAGACAGGTAAAGTTGCTCAGATATACATATTGATTCGCGGTTACAAACAAATCGGGCGATATTTTAACGCATTCAAGCGCAAGTGAATGGATAACTGAAGTATTATAACAGATAGTGTATGCTTTCGTTGACTTCCAACAAGGTTGAGTCAAAAAAATCGAATTATCAACGACCTCAAGGGTTTAGTAACAAAATTACTTCGAAACCAATCTTGACGCCCTTCCTGATTAAAACCGACGTGTCCGATAAATCCAAATATGAATATATACAGAAATTCAATCCATTTTTATATACAGCAATGCTTTTTTATCCTAATTTTAATCCATTTCTATCCATTTGTATGCAACTATATCCAATTGTATTCAGATTTTAAAGCAGGACAGTTAGCACTCAATTAGCGAATACAGGTATTCCAAATGATGATTTTTATTTATTTCTTTTCGAAAACATCAATAAAAAATGTCTAAATATTATGGAAAATATGTGTTTTTTATCAAAGTTGAAAACTTGTTCAAATGAAGCTCAAAATCTCTACTTTAGGGTTTTTGGGGTCGCTGATTACGAATCTGATGTCAGAAATCATAAATTTAAAATGACGGCCAAAAATACAAAATATTGACCTATTTTTATGAAACTTGGCACACAGGGGTTTTCGGGGTGGCTGATAAAGAATCCGATGTCAGTTTTGTGAAATTCAAAATGGCGGATCCAATATGGCCACCAAAAATACTTTTTCGTGAAGTTTCATAAAAGTAATGTTTGCAATTTTGCAAATATGTAAAATAACAAACCTGCATACCGTAACGGAAAGTCGGGTAAAACGCTTACGCAAGAGGGCTAATCTTGTATGTACATCTACGTTCGTCCCATTTTTTTGGTTGGCTGTATCTGGTGAGCGGTAAAACCACTTTTAACGTTCAAGCACTTTTTGAGTTTGCCGTGGTCTAATAACTTACATCCGTTTAAATGTATAAAATTCGGAAAGATTTGCAAGTTGATAACACAATAATTAAAATATAAAATTCAGTTCATATCCTGCATACAATTAAACACATAAAAAGCTTAGCATGAGCGACGTTTCGGCTCATTTGGAGCCCATTTCAAGTGCAAAAGGTGGTTTGTTAGTGTCTAAAGTCTCCTTTGTCTTCGCTTCATATACTCTTTTTTGAAGGAGGACAGGATTACTTAGACGATTTCAAAGTTAACAATATACATTATAAATAATATGTAAATCTTGTGTATCAACTATTTTATTACTTAGTGCATTTTGAAGAGATGTGTGGATCATTTATGAAATTCTTTAACTAAAAAATTTATTTTCAACATCTAAAATCATCCCATTTAAAAGTTATGCTCTGTGTCCTCTCTATGTTTTGTAATTAAAGTTTCCGTTTGTTATGATCTCTGTAAATTATTTTTATGCTCAGAAATTCGGTGTATCAACTCCCTTTTGGTCTCACCAACATAGGTAATATTACAGTTGTTCTATTGTATGTAGTAAATTGTATTGTTTTTGTCCAAATTACTCGCTAAATCGTACAGATTGATGAATATCAAAACAAAAATATAAATAGAGACAAGTGATTATTACCTCAGTAATAAACAAATTCTTGTCAATATTATTTCTATATTACAACTTGGACCCGATTACAATACTCATAAACAAATATATAAAACGTCAATAAAATTAGATTTGTTTAGTTTTTGGAGTCGATCCATACTAGATTATGAGGCGGCCGAACAAAAAAAGCTAAACAAATAGGTTTTTTGCTTTTTTTATAAAAAATACCAATGACTTAAAAAGTTATAGCAGTTTAATTGAAAACAAATTTGATATCTTCACTACTATAGCCGGATTTGGAACTTTTTCTATGGTTATATGATATAAAACCGGCTTTAAAGTATGGTGTTCCTCTAATTATACATACTTTCTTATATTTTATGCTATTATTATATGAAATATATGATGGGAAAAGTATTGAACCACTCACCCTCACAAAAGTTAAAAGTTCTAGGGATATGGCCATATATCTTATAGAATGTCGTATATGGTGATAAAATTCGGAGCATTTTCAAATACGTCATTTTTAGGAAAGATATGAAGTTTTATGACTTATGTAGCTTAATATTTTTGAGTTAGACTCATCAATTGTTCCCCTCCACGGAAATCTTTAGTAAAAGGCGAAAGATTTATGCGTGTATTGAAGGGAAACCAGAGCTTAATATAATAAAAAATAAAATAGATTATAATATGTACGCATACTGCCATGTAAATACATAATATTATGCACACATGGAATGTATACAGAAATATAAAAATAAAATGAAGTTTGTAAGAATGTATGCCCGGAATGAATTAAAAGTTTGGTAAATTTAGAATATTTTCATAACTATAGTTAAAAAAATGAATCAGTGAAATTATTTGTATATGTCTAATAATTTTTTTAATAACATGACATACATATTATCTATACAATTGATATTTATGATAGCTGTTCTACTATTAATTTAAAAACATATGCCGATGACACGCAGGCTTTGATGTCTTTTCCAATAACAGAGACAAATAAAGCGTTTCAAACATTTAATATAGAATTGAATAAGGTTGTAGAATGGGCGGACAATAATGCATTAGTTTTAAATTCTAATAAATCAAAAATTCTCTTAGTTGGCAGTTCCAATCGTCTTAGTAAAGTTAACATGGTTGAAAGTGGAATAATAATTAAAGGAAATGTCCTTCCAATAGTTGAAGTGGCTAAAAATCTGGGGGTTTTGATTGATTCCAATTGGTCTTTTTCAACTCATGTTGCAAAAGAGTGTTCAGCTGCATTTTTGAGGCTTCGCCAATTGTTCCCTAGCCGACGCATTTTGCCTACAAAAATAAAATTAAAATTATGTGAGTCGCTAGTCATATCTCATATTATGTACTGCATTACGGTTTATGGTCCATGTCTGAATGGCGATAACTGGCGAAGGCTTCAGGCAGTGCAAAATGCGTGTGTGAGATACTCGTTCGGGATAAGGAAATACGATCATATCACTCCTGCATTTAGGAAAGCCGGTTGGTTAAAAATTGAAAATAAAATGTATATTCAGATTCTTTCTCTGCTATGTCGGTTACTATCCAATGAGTCTCCAGAATATCTTTATCTAAGGATAAAGATGCTAGGTAGCTCGAGAGCCACTTGTCGTAAGGAAATTGGCTACACAATCCAGTATCCTGCACATGCAACTGCAAAATTTCGAGGCTCGTTCTCTTACGTAGCTGCGAAGGCCTTTAATGATTTACCCCTTGAAATTAGAATATTATTAAATGACAAACGTGCATTTAGTTCTAAGCTGAAAGAACATTTCCTATATCTGCAGAACACTTAAATTCTTTTCCCACTTTTAGCGTTTTCAGCGATTTGTCGTCTTTTATTTCTTCTCTGTCAATTATTTATTTTTCGTTTTATTTCTGTCATTGACTTGTACTTCTAGTCTCGAACAAAACAAAAATTAATTGAGTTATCTTTAACTTGGCGTTTATTTATTATTTATTTATTATTTATTTATTATTTATTATGTATTTTTATATATTCTATTATTAGTCTTAGCTGTGTACTATAGGTCAGACTGTAAAGCAGCTTGCGCTGTGGCTCGCCTTTTGTATGTTTTATGTACCTACAATAAAGACAATATTATTATTATTATTATTATTATTACAAGTTCACAAATTTTAGTTCTTGGTAGGTAAATGCGGACGTATTTGCGATACCAATAAATCAGTTTTGTTTGAGCGACAACAGATCAAGCTGTCACGCGTTATCATTATCCTTTAAGAACTGTGTAATTTCATGCACGTACATGAGGTTGCGAAGCGATGGGAAAAATTAGAATGGACATAAATCAATTTCATCGACGAAATCAATAACGGCAGGACATAAACATAAAATAATATTTTTTTTGTGGTTGATCTAATAATGAAATGTAATAATAATTCTGATTTTAAAGAAACAACAAATTATAGTAAATTATTTTATTCGCTATTATATTTTGGTATTAATATTTTTGTAAAGTAAAAAAAATCATTCATTTATTTCTGTTGTATGATATTTATAGTTACTTTGCTTTGTATGTTACAAGCACAGTATTCCAAAATTTGAACACCTCATAATTCATGGAAACGATTGTAATAATAATACTAAATGCTCATGTACAAAAGTTATCCGTACTAATAATACAAAATATCTAGGAATTATAGTCGACAGTCATCTAAAATGGAACGACCAGATTATTACTCTAAAAAAAATTTGAGATTATTCTAGAACTTTTAAACTTTGAGGTTGAAGAAAATTGCATTTTTTTAAGGCACATTCATGAAATTAATTTTATTGGCTTTAGAATTGATCAAATGACAGGAAAAACCTTGCGTGACTCATTTATACACAATGTATTTTTTTTTTTAATGTAACATGTTACGTTACTCGTAAAATTAGTTTTTAGTTTTGTAACGTTTAATATACATACAAAATTGAGTTCTTTTGCTTATGGCCTAATTTTTAGAAGCTAGTATATAAAATTAAATGTCTAGTTAATAGTTATTCAAATTTAAAATAATGGATTAAATATGACGGACTATTTTTACAAAATTTTTTGATTTTTATAAAATTTGATATGTTAGGGTTTTTGAGGCCACTGATTACAAATCCAAGGTCAGTTTTCATTAAAATTTGAAATCCAAATAAATGATTTAACATTAAGAATACTAAAAAATTAAAACGATTTGTAAAGAATTGTACAATAATATGAAATGTGGGCTATTCCCCCTCCAGTGCATTGATTACAGGCGAATTTCTACAAGTAACCAGGGAGCCAGTTGGCTCGAGATCGCGCGACGAAATTAATGTAAAATAGATAATTGAAAAAATAAATGGTAGAATTGAGAAGTGCGGAAATTGTGTTTCAATTTTATTTATTGTTTATTTGGTCGTGTCGTATCCAGAAGGGATCACACCTTTTGTGTTTTACACTTACATCTATTAAATTAACGTAATAAGGTCGAAAATCAGGAGATTGGGTGATCGTCGCGCACGTGTAACAGGAAGACGAAAATTCCTTCACTTACGCGAATACGAAATTCCTTAAATCAATACCTAAAGGAAGGAGTTTCTGCATTTTCTACAAGAATAATCATTTTATTATTGTCAAAAAGTGTGTTTTTTGTTGTATTAAAAAAACACAAAAGTTATAAATACTTTAATAACATAGGAGAAAAGATCACAATGATTCCAAAGTACTTAGAGGCTAAATTGTAGATGTGCCATTAAATAATTTGATTTTTCAAATTGAGTTTCGCTTGGAAATTTAAAGTTTTACGTGGTCGCATTTTTTATGTATAGGTGGCACACATTCGAGCAAAGGTTCAAATTACTTCTTATCATATAGGTAATGTACCCCTGTTGTGTGCTTTCTTAAAAACCAATGTGAAAAAAATGATCTAGGGTTGATTGCTAAATTGTCAACTATAAAAAAAAGTTATCTCGCAAGTTTGAAGGTATATAATTTTATTCCTCGGTGAGGCACATCATTAAGTTAAGGATTTTTCATTTGTTTACATCCCCAAATACTTCCACAAAAACCGCAGACCATAAAAAAAAAGGTGCAAAAAGTTTCAGCGTTAAAACTGAAAAAATGTAGTGAGTGTCGCGCACCAAAAACAGGCAAATTCACTACTTTTATTTACTCTCATTGTTTTCTACATATCTGTAATTAGTAATAAACACTTATTACATGTAAAACGAACAAAAATTTGTTGATCTGTAGTGTAGCAAAGTTATATTTAAAATTTTTAAGGTATCATAATGAGCGACAACATAAAGTTTAAAAATTCTAGAACAATGCCCATATACATTTTACAAACTAAGAACTATGGTAAACCGATCAACTCTTATAATGATATATTGTGCATTATTCTCCTCAATAATGCTATATGGAATTTTGGGTTGGGGTGGCGCCTATGGAAATAATATTGATCAAATACAAGTATTACAAAACGCGGTACTCAAAATTATTATGTATAAACATAGACGATTTTCAACAAATAAACTATATAAAGAACTAAACATTCCGCTAATCAAACAGTATTATTACATACAAAGTGTAAACTTTTGCACAAGAAATAGTCTATTTAGTAAACTAACAAATTCAGGCAGTGTTTTAACGAGAAGTCAAAAGTGACAAAATGATAATCCACAACTACAAACGCTACCCGAATCAACTAGGGAAAAGAAAGAAAAGCTCATTTCGTCACCAAATACTTCAGATTCCGTTAGAAATGATAAAAAATCATCTACGTTAAAATAGCAACAAATAGTATGTAATACAAGGCAATATGATTGATGTGATACAAAAAATGCGCCTTTAGTTATGTTTAGTTAAATTTAGGTTAAGTTTAGGTTACTACATTCTGAGGCATTATGTACGAAGAAATGTAAATTATATGTAATATACTGAAAAATAAATACAAAATACAAATACAAATACAAATTTGCTAAATCGGAAAAGAGGATTATTGTTAATTTTATAAGTAGTGTACGTGAATCCAGATTTTCATCATCAGAGAAACCGTCTTTCACAATTAAATCCGCTGAGTTGGTTGTAACATTTTCCACGTTTGGCGTTATAAAATTATTTGTAGAATCTATTAAAGATGAATCACATTCATTTTTAACAGCAGAAGAAACATTATTAGTGGTTTCCATTACAGGCACTTGAACCTGAATGCTGTTAATATTGAATTATTGAAATAAGAAACTGATAGAGACAGTGAAGAAGAGACGTAGTCTATGTTATTGTTTTGAATACAGACAAATCTACCGTTTACGATTGTCGGCTTGACATTCAAGTATAAATATTCGAAGGGAACAATTTATAAGGTAAATGTACCGATAGCGGAACGTTTTTTAACCTCGTTTTCCCTGTTTTCTGAATAGAAAATGTGTTATTACTTTTTGTCAAAAACTGTTTATTGTATATGAAAGCTTATAGTTTTGCAAACAAAATGCACTTAAGAACAGTTAGATTTAATAAAAAATAAAATTGTAACAGTAAAAATACGGAGGGGCTAATATGCTCCTGAAGCGGAACTATTATATATATTTATGATAAAATTTTTTTTAAGATTTTCGTCAGGTGGCGCTTGTACATTTGGTTATAAATTTGTCTCACTCTCCGTATTTAGTTGCAAAATTGTGAAATTAGTAAATATTTGTTAAGCAGTCTGGGTTGATTTTATACTAAAATTCTACTGCTGTGTTGGGAAATTGAGGATTTTGTTATCAAGCCTGTGCTTACTCGGATTAGTGCATTTTATATATCCTAACCTATAAACACGTGCTTTGTGCTAACCAAATCATGTCGAGTCCAGACGAATTTCAGGATTCCGTTAGTGAAATTGACTCAAATCTTTGTGGTACCTGTAAAGAGCCAATCATCGAACACAAATTTGCTACCTGTGATTCCTGTGCAAGACCGTACCATTACGTATGTGCTGATATCTCGCCTACTGAACAACGTACTTTGGAATTAAGAACATCCAGAATTTTAAAATTTTTTGTGTAGAGTGCACTAAAGGTTTATCTGCACTTCCATTGGTTTTAAGACGACTATCTTCTTTAGCTACAGACGTAGTCATGCTTAAAACCACGGTGGCTGAAATGCGGCAAGAATCTGTACATAAACAAATGTCCACTAAAAATCGTTTATTGCTGCTGAAAGAAGCTCGTGAAAGTCTTGGGAAAAGATTGAACATACGGTTCATAGGTGTTCCTGAACCTAAATCCTCGGCTTCTAGTAATTCGGACACCAAAACAGTTAACTCGTATCTATCGCTAGTCCCTAATTTTAAATATACATTAAACCATGTTATACGTATCGGAATTAGTGATAAGAAAACAAATAAATGTCGTGTTTTGGTTGCGACATTGAGTTCAGAATACGATGTTATATATTTTCTCAAACATAAACCATCTTTGCCTAATGGAGTGCTGGCTTTCTCAGATAGGACTAAAACTGAAATTGAATACCTCAGCGAAACACAAATCGAGTTGAAACGTCTGAAAGAAGAAGACCCTAACTGCAAAAAGACAATCAAATTTATTCATGGTGTTCCTTCAATCGTAGATGCTCATCCATCGTCAAAAAACTAATACGTGTTCCCGCACCATCCAGTTGTAAGTGCAACCTATCTGTTTATTATCAGAATACTCGTGGGCTCCGGTCAAAGCTTGACAAGTTAAAATTAAATTTTAATTTATTTTCACACAAGCCCGACATCATCGCTTTAACCGAAACATGGCTGAACGATAGTGTTCATGATGCAGAGCTGTGCTTATCAAACTACAATTTATTCCGCTGTGACCGAAACTACAATTTATCTGAATCAACTCGTGGTGGTGGGGTACTACTTGCCGTGAACAAGAGTATAAACTTTAATGTAATATGTTCTAATTCATTAAATACCAAATCTGAAGCACTGTTTATAAGGATCGTAATGTATGGTTTAAAGATGGTAATTGGTGTCGTTTATTTCTCCCCAAACTCTGATGTGTCATCGTATCAAAGCTTCGTTGGGAAGATCGAAGAAATCTCATCTCACTATAAAGACCACTATTGGATGATTCTAGGTGACTTTAATCTCCCTAATATCTTGTGGAACAATGATTTGGCAACTTTTATTGTGAATAACTATGCTCCGCCAAATATTATTGAATCAGCTACTATGGTCTCTCGAATATCAATATGTTTAGACCTTCATCAACTATTCCCAAAAATTCAAGATAAAGGATACACATTGGACTTATTATTTTCATCGCTCTCAAGACTGCTCATCGAACCTGCTAGTGATATTTTGATCGAGCCCGACTCTCATCATAAGTGCTTCGAAATTACTATTGCTAATCCTACATCTTTAGAATTGCCTCACTCAGGATTTTATTATGATTTTAAGAATGCAAATTTCGATAGTCTAAACTCTACCCTTAGTGCAGTAAACTGGGAGTTTATGTCGAAATCGGTAGATGTCAGTAATTTAACCGATCGATTTTATAAGAATATTATGGAAGCAATAGATCAACATGTTATAAAAAGACCCATTAGACCTCATGACAAACCGAGGTGGCATACCCCCGAACTAAACAACCTGTTACTGTCAAAGAGGCTTGCGCATTCTGTATGGAAAACATCTAATTCCATAAATGATTATGTGATATTTAAACACTTACGAGCTAAATGCATAAAACTATCGCGAAAATGTCATGTTGATTATATGAGAAAAGTTGAATCGAATGCAAGATTAAATATGAAAGCATTCTGGTCATATGTAAATTGTTCGCGCAAGTGTAATGAGTTCCCCAGCTCGATGTTTATTGGGAAATCATCCTCGTATGACCCTACTGTAATTGCAAATTATTTTGCTAAACATTTCAAAAATGTTTATCGTAACTCTACGGTACTTTTACCTGATCTAGTCTCTGTTGATAACTCTTTAAGTTGCATCAATATTTCTAAGGAGGACATATTATTGGCTGTTGGTGATCTTGATGAGGGACTTCACAGTGGACCAGACTTGTTACCTCCGATATTTATTAAAAAATGTATCTCCTCACTTTTAAATCCCATTCATTCATTATTTAACTTTTCGCTGAACTCTGGTTTGTTTCCGCATAAATGGAAACAATCATTTATAAATCCAATTTTTAAAAATGGCGATAGACAGAACGTAGTCAATTATCGCCCCATTTCTATTATTAGCACTATTCCAAAGATATTCGATGCTATAGTTACTACTAAACTTAGTGCTTACTTATCATATGTTATCTCCCCATCCCAACATGGTTTTGTAAAAGGTAGATCTACGGTATCAAATCTATTATCTTTTACTTCTTTCGTAAATGATGGTTTGGAAGCGGGATGTCAAGTGGACTCTATCTACCTTGATTTTTCTAAGGCTTTCGATTCAATAAACCATCCTTTGTTGATTCGTAAATTGCAGAATGTCGGCATAACTGGCCCTATGTTGGGTTGGTTGAAGTCTTTCCTCATAGATCGTACGCAAATTGTCAGAGTGAAAGGGCACTTATCCGATCCTTTTCGTGCTTCCTCTGGAGTCCCACAGGGATCACATCTTGGTCCACTACTCTTCATCTTATTTATAAATGACATATGTTTTCAATTTAAATTTTCTAACTATTTATTATATGCGGATGATTTAAAAATCTATTCAACTGTGAGGTCCCCCATTGAAGCGTCCAAAATCCAGCAAGATCTTCATGCACTTCAAATATGGTGCGAATCTAATAGTCTATATTTAAATATTGAAAAGTGTAAGATTCTCAGATTTTGTAGATCGCGTTCACCAATCCTATATGAATATCGATTAAAAGACAGTCCTGTTGAAACTGTTACCTCGATTAAGGATCTCGGGGTTATCGTCGATCAAGAATTGTCTTTTCACGAGCACTTGACATATGTTATATCTAAGGCCTATAAACAATATGGGTTTGTTATACGTACTACCCGAAGTTTCAAAGATCCTCTTGCTATATTGTCCATTTATAAAGCCTTAGTTCAACCCATATTGTTATATGCTTCACCGATATGGTCTCCTTTTACTGCATGTGCCAAAAGGGATTTAGATAGTGTGCAACGAAAGTTTATGCGGTACCTTTCATATAAGACTGGCAATCCTATGGCGTATGATTGCCACGATTATAGTTTAGTTTCTAAGAAATTTGGAATCCATACACTCATGTCTATTCATGAATTTAATGATGCAATACTAGTTAAGAAGATTCTCTCAGGCCTAGTCACTGGATCCCAAATTTCAAGTTTATTTAGTTATAGAGAGATCGTTTATTCTGTAAATTTCAGACCTTTATTTGAAAGGTCATGCAGATCTAATAGATGTTATCATTCAACTGTCTTTCGTTTAACGCGTAAATGGAATTTACTACCACGACATATTACATCGTTAGAGATAAATCAAGGCTTTGTAGCCCATTGCAAACGATATTTATGTTCGTTATATTAGTATCTTAACAGGCATAAATCACATTTAAATTTTTGTTTTGTTACTTATTTTCCGTTTATATTATCTATATATAAAGTATTCTTATACATCCAAATGTACATACACCATCGCAATATTTTATATTTCTGGTTTTGGGCGTTCACGCCCGTATGTTTAATAAAATAAAAAAAATAAAAAAAATAAAAACTGAACTTTAATTTAATTTAAAGAGGGTCGTTATTCGATAATAAAGTTTCCACAAACACTGTTTATAATCATAAACATAATATATAAAACATAAAATAATATTATAATTGACTGGAATGCGTTATTATTAAAAATGTGAATTATTTTTTCATAAAATTTAAACAATAAATAATACATATTAAATAAAAAATCGTTGCCAATTATCAACTTTTTCAAGAGGGGACAATAATCTCTCTTCTTTTTAATAATATCATCATTAGGAAATTTTTAAATTTTAATTAAATAATACGGTAGTTTGTCCGGATTATGACCTTGAGGTGTCGATCCTCCTTAAACGTAGGCAGTGAAATTATTAAAAACTGATATTATTTACTAGCTCATTTATATTATACATCTTACAAACATTTCTTATTATTAATCCTAGTAGTTATCAAAATCACGAAGTAATATTAACTTTAAACAGTTTTATTATATTTTATTCTTTTACTTCTATATATTATAAACTTTGTTAATTGCAAATTTTTTTATATAGTTATCAAATTAAACATAACGAAATAAATAATACATTTTTGTATAAAACATTCTTAATAAAACACGTTTTTAAACTTTTCCTTCTTTATTTTTTTTTGGTAGTTGTTTCATTTTCAGAGTTAATTGTTTATTGTTCTGCTAGTGATTTCTTTTCTTTTTGGAATCTTTTTCTTTTCAGCAAGCTTTTTACTTTCTGCTTTGAATTCCTTTTACTACTATAGATACTTTACCCATCGTTCAAGTAGTATATTCTGTAAGAAAAATGTAAATCAATTGTATTTCTAGTGAGTTGATATAACTTGTTGTAAACATGTTTTTTGAGGTTAGTTTTTTTCTCGTGACAAATATCGAATTTAAACTTACCAGATAACTTACTAGAATGACAATTCGAAAAAATTACTTTTTGAATCAAATATGATTTTCACAACGCTTATAACACGAAAGATAACATGCGGAACACAGATTTTCGGCGTTCCGCTTCCGGAACATGAAACTGAAACAGCTCCTAATTAGGAACACGTATTTTACAAAACATTAAAACAAATACTTAAAAACATATGTACTTAATCAAAAACTACATGCAAAATAAAATTACTTTCAGGAAATCGAAATTCCACTTTGATCCAGAAGATATTTCATTTCAAATATAAATCAAATTTTTCGCTCTTACATCGTACCATTTCGTCTTCTACATCTACAAAATCGAAATGATGTAGCTTAGTTATATTCCAACATTTTTTATAAGTAATTTTTATAAATACTATCATAAAATAATGGCAGATATTCGCTCACAAATATTTAAAGTTAATTCAGGATTTTTTTACATTTATTTGAGATTAAATTACACCAGTAACGTACATTTTCAAAAACTGTTCCGTTATTTGGACAGTGTTCCGCTATGGGTACTTTTACCTTAAACACGAATTTATAATCACTAATGGATATTTCATTTTTTAGAACATCTTTATATTTCGCCGTCTCTATACGAGACGCGAAAATTCATTTCACGACATGAGGACAAGAAAAATATTTCAAATAGTACTTCGCTTGTGGCAGGAAAAATCAGAGTCGGATAGTTAGGAAAAAATTATACCTGCTGACTCCGGAAAATTATCTTGCTCCAATGTAGGGTCCAGAATATTCTTCAGATACCTCGTCGTCGCGTTATATAGAAATCTTGAAGGCTTCTTTTTAAATGTTTCACTTACCAAAAACGCATTCGAGGTAGAAAAGTAATGGTTTTGTTTCTTATTTATTCTATACTAATTACACAATTAAAAGTTCTGATTTTCCCAGAACAGGTAGAAAGAGTATCAAATATATATAAGACATGATTGCTTACAAAATTAATCACAGACAGTTCTAGCGAAGAATCTGATTGTTACAAAACGCCCCTTTATTTACATCTCCCGCGTGGTACTCAATAACAAAGCGAATTCTTATATCGGTCGAAAAATTATAAGATTTCCAGGCAATCGCTTTAAAATGCATTTCCCTGCCCAGAGTCTTTGCCACGATTCAACGACGTTATAAGCAACGTTTGCCATTAAAGTACACATTTGCGGACTCTCCATACTTACGGTAGGGTCCGGTAAATCAGTAATTTCTTTACATCCTCCAACATCCACAAAAGTCATCGTCGGCCTCCTTTCCAGTACTTTTTGTACGGTGACCGCAGACACGTCCGGATTGCCGGTAAGTACAAGTCTCGAAAGATTAGGCGCGCGTACCAAAATTTCAGTAACTTCAGCATCAGACAGTCTACACGAAGAAAGTTCCAGGCTCTCCAGTGAAACCAAAGAAAACGCCGAATTACCAAGGATTTCATCAATGACTGATCGCCGATGCAAGATCCTCGTATTTGATAGGTTTAAATTTAACAACTGGCGCTGAAGGAAATTGGTGGCATCTTCGCTGTTGAGGGAATTCCATGAAACGTCCAAAACAATAAGAGAATTGTTTACAGATGTAAAGTGCAGACCATCGAGATCGCAATATCTGCAGAAGAAGTAACAACATAAATAAAAATATTGTATCTTATTAATTTGACAATAACATCCACAAAATAGCGTACCGTAGATTCAAAGTTTGCAAGCGTTTTAGCGGCGTCAATAACTCATTCAGCTTTCGTTGGCAGTCGGGACCCAGAGGGTTATAACTGAAATCGAGTACTCGTAGATGAGGGGGTAACCTTTCTATCTTCAATAAACAGTGTAAATCCACTTCGCAGCATTGCATGTGCAGCTCGCACAATGCCGGTAATTTACCAAGGCATTGGGCGACAGCGTCACAGGCACCGTAAAAATTGCCCCTTGATAACTGAAGAATTTGAAGATCTTTCTGGTACTGAATGGCCTTAAGAAGAGGTATCAATTCTTCGTCGTTCGTTTCCGCCGGCAATCGGAAAGTCCCCGTGTTTTCACAAGTTTTCAAGGCTTTCAGCGTCGCTTCGTTCAAATCTAAAATTTAATATGGCTTTAATAAAATATAACGCTAATAAAATAATTCAACTTACCAATATCATCGGCATCGCAAAGTTTCCGAAATCGATCCAAAATTGATGGCGATTCCTTGTTTAAAACGTCACTGATTAGCTGAATCTTGCTGTTATCCTTAGGTAGGAGATTTAATGTTGTATCTAAACTTAAAACAGTGCCATCTAGAGTCTTTAAATTCAGTTTCACTTTACAGCCGGTTTCCCTTTCGAACATAATTTCGACTTCATTGGTCAAATCAGCTACTGTCCTTTGGTCCTGAGGTAAATTTAATACAAATGAAAAGCTCTCTTTTTCAACGTCCACCGATAAATCTACAAGTTCGGTTGAAATGTAGCTGGTAGGTGTTGGCCTTTCGAATACAATTTCAAGAGATTGTGGCGAGGGTGTACGAGAGGCCTCCTTTGTGATATAACCGGATTTTAGCAAATTCATCTGCCGTTGCTTCTTCTGACGTTTCGGAAATGTTTGAAACATATCGAATCCGTCGCTGCTCCAACTGTTGAAACTGTCTCGGCTTTCATCAGAAATCGCACACGATTCTTCTTCACCTTCGATTCTTTGTTTTTTCGTTACATTCCCTTCCTCTTCTACGTTCGATTTTCTTTTCGTAACTTTATTTTCTTCTTCCAAACTTCTCCTTTTCTTCGGCGATGACATTTTTTCACCAGAACGAGCTTTCTTTTCCTGCGAATGTAATTTATCCGTCGAATTCTGTTTTTTCTTCGTAATTCCTAAGTCATCTTCGAGCCATTCGCCGACTAAAACGTCCTCGCTGTCGATGAGCGGAGCAGTGATTTTATCTTGCTTCTTCGGTCTATCGATAATTCGATCTTGTCGTTTCAACGATTCCATAATTCTTTTATAGTCTTCCCCGGCGGATATCCTCTGGGAATGATTGTCTTCAATCTCATCATCATCACCATCGTCGTCATCGTTGATCAACCAAGGTTTCGCTTTTGTCTTTTTACCCGTCACTGTCACCAAATTTGACAGCTTCCTCTTTATTGCTTTATATTCTTTTAATTCCTCCTCGGATAAATTGTTCGCTCGGGATCTCCAGTCTTCCAGACAATTTAAGACGCTTTCTCCCTCACCAGTCAGAAGATTCGCATTTGCTCCATTGTCCAGCAACAGAGCGATCATTGTCGCGTGACCGCAAGTAGCAGCATCGTGCATTGGGGTCATTCCAAGACAGTCTGGACCACCAGGGTCATTGACATCAGCTCCAGCTCGAATCAACATTTGAGCGATCTCGACGTAACCGTAATTCGACGCTTCGTGCAGGGGTGTCCACCCAGCGTTATCCCTTACGTTCGTAGGGTGACCTTCGTCGAGTAACTTCTCAACCTGTTTCACATTGCCTGCGATACACGCTACGTGCAGTTGCGTCTCCCCTTTATCATTTTTCTTCAAAATGCATTTCTTCCCTCTGTTGAAATATATCATTTAAAATCATACGTATATAATATACAATAAAAATATTCAACGTTTAACGTTTTTTTAAATCATTTTTAGTGTCAACGCACAACCCTCTCATAACGCCTGTTTCCTGATTGATCTACCTTAGCAAGTCACTATCGTGGTATCGCGTATTTCAACAGTAATAACTTTTGAATTTTAGAAGCGGGTAAATTTCAATAGAGTTTATAAATAAATGTTAGTATCTTGGTATGTAAAATACCTTTTTTAGAAGGGCGTTAATCGTGAAATGTCACTACAGTAGCCCCTTACTTGTAAATCAGTAATAAATATATTGGTCAAAAGAAAACACTTTTAGCGTGTCACGGAATTAACAAAATTATTTTAAAAAATGTACATGTATATACAGGGTGTCCAAGAACTGGGTTACGATATTTAAGGAGGTGATTCTCCATGATATTTCAAAAAAAAAATCCTCTACCAAAATTGAATCTGAGGCTCGGAATTTGAGTCATTGAAGTTTAGAAAAAAATGTTTACTCTTGTTTTTACACAAGAATCGTAATTATTACTAATTTTGACTTTTTTGCATGAAACTTCAAACAGCTATAACTCTCCAACAGTTCATTGTAGAAACTCCAACCAATGCTCATTTTACAGCTAATTTCATCCCGAAGGGGTAATCACTCTAAAATCATGATTTTTTAATGTTAAAAGACGGTAGATGTGATTAAAATAAGGGTAGCTTAACGCATTGCAACGTCGATCAAGTTGATGTGTTATGTCTAACATAAGCTTCTTATGCCATAAACTGAAATCATTCGCATAAGAATAAAATAAATTAAAATCAATAGACTAAGGAAAGAAAGTAAGCGAAGTTATACGAAACGCGTCGCGAAGGCAAATAAGGACGGGATAAGCATCGAATAAGGAAAAATAACGTTCGGTCATTCAATGTGAAAATGCCGATTAAAAAATATTTGTCAGTGAAACAATCTGATGTTTTTGTGAAAAACCAAGCATAACTTTTTTGGAATGGGCTCGATTGTTTTTAAACAGTAGATTCGGAAAGGTCGATCAATTTTACGTTGAAAATGTTTGTATATAACATTTTTTAAATTGGTTTTTAATGTCAAGAAATATTCCGAAAATATTGGTGAAATTTGTGTCCTCTTGGGCGTTAATGGGTTAATGTTGATCTATCCTGTTCTGACGATATGAGGGACCAGAGGATTGAACGATATTAAAGTTAACGTTTCAAGATTAAGTTTTCAGTGTGCTCAGGCCAATTTAATATTACCTCAAATTTTTGCTTCCTTCCATGGAAAAAATTAAGTTATTAACAAAAATTGTTTGACAAATTATTTTTGCTCTTTTTAATTCTTTTCAAAAACAATAATCCTTATTCTCTTCGACAAAATATCATTACTAACCCAGTAAACGAAAACGAATAGAAAGTTAAAAATACGAATTGAAATGAAATCAAGTGAATTAAAATGAATTAAAACGCACGAAAATGATTAATTGGATCCACTTTTTAATTCATTTTAATTCACTTGCATTCATTTCAATTCGTATTTTTAACTTTCCATTCGTTTTCATTTACTGGGAATGGAATACTAAAATCTTTTAGGAAATTTTATCAAGTATTTTTCCACAACCTAAATATACGCATGCGTTCGATTAATAATATGAAGGTATAATCTATTTTTTTATGTACAAATGTTAATAACCGTTTATTCCTTGTAGTTAAAGAAATGCATTTTTCCGTTTTATTATTCATTTTTCTGCGATTAATCACTGCTTAATTGATGAAAATCCATTATATATTGTTTATTCTACAGAGCCAATTTTACAGAATTTTACAGTGTCTCAAAATTTGTTGTTAATACATTATCTTTTAAAAGCAAATTGACAATTTTTTATTTCAAGATGACCGATCTAATATGGCGCAGATTTATACAAATGTGATCTGATTCACTTGAAAATTTGCTACTCTCGGATTTTCGGGGTCTCTGATTACGAATCCGAGAGTGCGGGTCGAAAAACCGACAGTCAGAAAGTTGATTGTCAAAAAGCCAACACTTTAAAATGATTATCCACTATTCAATGTGTCTTTTTTCTGTGTTGACTTTTTGGCAGTTGGCTTTTCGACTGTCGGTTTTTTGACCTGTCGGTTTTTCGACCCGCACCCGAATCCGTCGTTAATTTTGTCAAATTCATTGAATCTGGAATATTAAATTTTAGAACGTTAGCTTCGGATTCGTAATCAGCGTCCTTGAAAACCCTTCAATAACAAATTTCCTTCAAATGGAGTCATTTGTAAATTGTTTGTCCTAAATTTCATCCGCTATTGTTAACTTGGTCAAAATAATAACAGATAACATGAAGTCGTTTCCGAAATTTTTGACAGAGAAAATGAATCCGCCATTTTTAATTTATTAAAACTACTGTTTGTTTCATAATCAGCGACCCAAAAACCCCGGTTAACGAGTTTCAAGCGAATCCGATTAATTTTGACAAATTCTTCCGCCATATTGAATCCGCCATTTTGAATCTTTTAAAAGCGATATCAAATTCATAATAAAGACGCTAAAGACACTGTAAGAGGCATCTCTTAGCCGGTAAGGAAAAAACATCGAGAAGTAAACGAATTGGGTGCTTTTAGCGATGCTAATGACAATAAGCTTACCGCTAGCTTACAAGAAGGATATATTAACTTCGACGTTACGAATAACGATTGCCTCTTTTGATGATGCTAATTTAACAGGTTCATAAGGCACATTGCTTATTTTAACGTCACCGTTATCGACATAACAGAGCGCAACGTCTATATAACATTAAACGTTGTCTGAATTATTTTAGAGTGATTATCCCCTCGTTTCATCCTCTTCAAAACACTTCGGATCCTACTACTACTACTGTCTAAATGTAGCCAAAAAATATTTATTTACAAAAAAGTACATGAAAATGACAATTTTTCATATTTTTCTTTTGTACTATCGAGGATTTATGATCAAAATGATTTTTTTAACATATAGATTCAAAACTTCATTATCTACAACTTTCATTATATACACTTTTTGCATACGAAGTATGGTTCTCAAGTAATTATTGATTTTATTGAAAAAAAAAGTTCCGATTGTGCGTTAATTTGTTTTTTGAACGTACAGCATTGCATAAAATAAGAAAATTTGGCGTGATTTCATCCTCTATAACTTTTATATGAAGCATTTTCGGTTTCGAATGGTTATTTTTTACTTACAAGCGAAAAATTTGTCGTAGAAGCTTTTTTAAAAATCGAAATTCTGCGGAATTTCCCCAGCTACTATTTTCGTGTCTTTTTTTTCGTTTAAAGTGATATTTTTCGAGTTATTTAAGAAAAACCTATTTTTTGGACACATTTCCTCCATCATTTCCCCAGGCAGCTTGTATGGGTGGGGACTTTTGAGACAGTAAAAAGTACGACAAGATAAGCTGTTTCCAGATTTTCAGCCCGCTACTAAATTTTTAATCCAAAATTCCCCATTTTACAGGCCTACATTTGATATTTTTCTACGCATATTTTGACATTTGTTTTTATTCTTTTTCAATCGAAAATAGACAATAGTCTTTTTACAAAATAACTTGATTTAATAAAAATTTAATAAAAATTACCTCCTTGCTCGACGAGTAGATCTTTCGGCCTTTTTCTCTCTTTCCTCTTCTAAATCTGAAAGTTCCTCTAATTCGATTTCAGCACCAATTTCCAACGGCGCTGATTCCTCGTCGTCAGATTCAACCAAAGGCAATGACTGTAACTTTATTCTTACTGCACATGCTGCGTCGGGCTTTGTCTTGTCTAAATAAGCTAAAAATTTTTTCAGGGTAGAAGCCTCGTGTTCCTCGCTGCCACTGGTCTTTGCAAATTTTATGGCCGATTCGAAAACCTCCATAATTTCGATCGCAGGTTTCTTAGCTTTGATGTATAATTCTGCTAGCCACAATGAAGACCTGCACGATTCCCTAGGATCCGTCATTAACCCTAACTCTTTCTTAGCGTATATTATGGCTTCGTCATATTTTCCAGCATCTCGAAGAGTTTGCGAAAGGCTCGTGAGAGCGGCAGCAATTTGATCACTTCCGATTTCTTCAGCAATGAGTAACATTTGTCGATAATAATCTATCGCCTTATCGTAAGCTCTTGCAGCAACTGACGCATCTCCAAGCTTTTCATACAGTCTTTGCTTATTGATTGGATTGGTCTCGATAAGTAAAGCATCGTCAGTTCTACATATCGTTACCACTGAAATAGTAGCAATAATTTACTTTTTTATTTATATCAATAATAATTCATTTACGCAATAAAATATTTTGCAAAATCTTTCAATTTCTATTTTAGCAAATGTTAATTTTTATCTACACCTTACCTGTTCTCAAGAGCCGCTGAACAACTTCACCAGTGTCTTCGGCAAGTCCTTTCTGTTGATATAGACGAATCAAAATTTTTCTCGCCTCCATCCATTCGCCAAGTTTCAAATATAGCTCAGCCTTTGCGATCTGCGCATCTGCCTTCAAATTAATGTCGTTAATCTCACCAGCCGAATCCAAATGTTTCAGAGCTACTTGATAATGGCCTTGTCTTTCATGAATCGCCGCCAATGAAATTAACGAACGATGTCTGTCTTCGTGCAGCTTATACTTGTGACATAAATCAGCTGCATTTTTTATGAGGCTGATAGCTTGAACACAATCTTTTTGAGCCTCTATGACAAGCCCTAAATTTAGCATACATCGAGCTCGCATCGTCATTAATTCTTTTAAATCTATTTTCGAACTTTCCAATCTAAAAACAAGATGACTTTGAAAATTGTGGCAGTAATGAAATAATATGTACATTACAATAAATCTTAAATTATATTTTAAAATAATGTCATATTACTTATCACATATGCAAATGCTTTGCATTAAAGCAGTCTTTGCGTTCGCCAATGTTTTTTCACACTCCTCAACATCTTCAGACGAAAAACTTTCAGAATATACAAAGTACGTTCTGCCTAATGTTGCATACGCTCGCTGTTCCTCACACAAATCCTTCAAGTGTTGAGCTCCCTCTGTTCTACCAAAAAAAAAATATATCTCTCTATTATCATTATTCTAGTGAGAATTAGTGTATTATGCCAATAACTCTTATGTCTGCGACTGTGTATTAGAACTAGTCTATTTACATAAAACCACAATGGTGATAAATAAAACAAAAGCAGGTATTGAACATCGTTAACAACCACAATGAAATATATTTTATAGACTTTTTTAAAAGAACTTTTTTAATTCACTTGAATTCATTTCAAGTCCTATTTTTAACTTTCTATTCGTTTTCGTTTACTGGGAGTACATTGGTTCGACCTACATTGACCTACGCTTCACCTGTGTGGACGCCATTTTATCAAAATAAATTTCTACGCTATCTCGCATCTAAGACAGGAAACCCTATAAGATTTGACGACCACAATTATCTCTCAATGGCTACACATTTCAAAATACCAGCTCTTAAATCCATTAGACGAGTTGATGACCTTATCTTTACAAATTAATTCGGAAGCTGCTGGATTGTGAAACGTTACACGAAATGTTACCATTTGCTGAGCGACCTAGCAAACGAAAATCGATTAAAAAAAATTCAGATTTTTAATTCTTTTGAATTTATCTGAATTCTATTTCTGAATGCCAGAAAAATAATTCATGAATGCTTTTCAATACATACAGGGAGATACTGTTATATTCAGAAGAATTCAGAACCTAGTAAACAAAAATCGATTCAAAGAGATTCAGATTTTGAGTTATTTTTAATTCCAATTTTTAATCTCCAAAAAGTAAAAACGAATAGTTTTCAATATATATTCATTACTTTCACCCATATACAGGGTCATCGAAAAGTATCGGACCTCCCTAATATCTTCAGTTAGAATGCACTTAGGAGAAAATGTCCAATAGCAAAGTTGTATGGTTTCAAGCGGGGAGTAAGATGATGACCTTGACTTTGACCTTGACCATGTCCTTCAAGGTCATTTCAAGGTCAATCTTATTTTTTTAAATAGAACCCCCTACATTTTATTGCATATTCTTATAGCTTATCTCGAGAGCTTTCCAAAACACTTTAATAAAATATTTTTTGAGTTATCAAGGTTTGAAGTTTTTCCAAAATGCATTCTTACTGAAAATATTAGGGGGATCCGATTAATGTATTTTCTTTAAACCAATTAATTGGTCTCATTATTCCGCGCAAAAGTATTAAGGTTATGATTACTACTTACTAAATAATATTTTACAAGATATTCTACATTTTGTGTCAAAAAATTGTTAACTTCAAACCTTTATAACTCAAAAAGTACTTAATAAAAAAATATTTTATTATAGTGTTTTGGAAAGCTCTCGAGATAAGCTATAAGAATATGCAATAAAATGTAGGGGGTTCTATTTAAAAAAATAAGATTGACCTTGAAATGACCTTGAAGGACATGGTCAAGGTCAAAGTCAAGGTCATCATCTTACTCCCCGCTTGAAACCATACAACTTTGCTATTGGACATTTTCTCCTAAGTGCATTCTAACTGAAGATATTAGGGGGGTCCGATACTTTTCGATGACCCTGTATATTCATATATATGTATATATATATATATATATATATATATATATATATATATATATATATGAATAATAAAAATTGTGTAGGTATTTTATTGTAATCATAACTTTATTCATATATGTAATACATAGTATTTTAACTTTCTCTCGTTAAAACTGAGATATACTGAACAACTGAAGATGAAGATGAAATTTAATAAAATAGGTGAGGTCGGATTATACAAAAGGTAAAATGAATGTCACACTATCGTGGATACATTCTCCATCAAGACCAATTCATGATTACTGTTTCTATTATATTATTTTATCATAATTAATTTCCTAAAGAACATTTCGTGCCAAGTATACCCTCATAAACAAGGAACTGTATTTGTACATATAAATAAATATAAATTTTATTGTAAAAATAATGTAGTTATAAAAGTGATTATTTCTAATATAATACTTTCACAATTTTCAAATTCAAAATTTAGATGTCCTTCGATTTATAAATCCCAAAACTGAAATTTTTATGCTTTCGGTGGGCTCACTTGGCATAGAACTTGCCCTGTGAACAATGCCTATTCAGTTTCTGACCAATTTAAACAGTTTAAATTATGTATGCGTTACTTCCATTTAGGACATTCTTTTAGTTGCCTGTTACACTATGCAGTCTGTTCGATGTCCAGAATCCATAAGATGTCTTCGACTAAGTCTGTTAAGTTGGTCTACTCCTTCTAATTTATTTATTTATTTATTTTCAGTTTGAGACGGGCGAAAACGCCCAAGTACAAAAATATAATTACATAATAAACGTAAAATTGTAGAATTGCCGCCAGGAATAACAAAGTAAATAAACATATATATTAAGAACAAAAATTCAACTATCGTAGAAGCAAAGGACATCATCTTTGCATTTAATAAAAAAAGAATTATTTTGTAAAGAATCTCTACATTGTGTTGACAGAGTATTCCAAGTTCTTCTTAAACGATTCACAACCGAGAAGAAAGATGTATTGCGCTTAGCAGCTCCTTCGTACAGTGGACAAAAATTCCTGGTATTGTACCCCTGGTGTCTATGAGAGAACAGTGACACGATCTCAGGAGACTTGATATTACCAGTTAAAACACTTCTTGTAAATGCACAATCATTGTAAGTGTGCAAAGAGGCAATAGTTGGTAACTTAAATTCCTCAGAGAAAGATGAAAAGTTGTGATCGAAATAATGCATTGGATGGTCTGTTTTAAATGATAGGAAACGTATAAACTTTTTTTGTACAGATTCCAAATAATTGATACCTAACTGCGTATAAGGTGACCAAATTTGTGAGCTAAACAATAAAACAGATCTTACTAAGGTTTTGTACAAGTAAATTATTGTAGAAGTGTCATTAAATGATCTGGTAGTTCTAATGAGGAATCCAAGTGACCTATATGCCTTATTTACAACCTCACTTAGATGTTCATTGAAGGTTAAGGAACTATTGAAAGTTATCCCCAGGTCTCGTATAACTGAGACATTTTCCAAAGTAGTGTTATCGATGCTATATCTGTTTTCAGTTTCACGAGTTTTCCTGGTAAAAGTTAAGTGCTTACACTTAGTTAGATTGAGAGATAAACTATTGCGAATACACCAGTCTGACAAATTGTCTAAGTCATCTTGAAACCTAAGTGAATCAAAAGGAGATTTAATAACCGCAAATAGTTTTAAGTCATCGGCATATAGTAAGGGATTAACAAAATTGAAAATGTTACATATATCATTAATAAATATATTGAACAACAGAGGCCCCAAATGCGATCCTCGAGGGACCCCAGACGGGACAGCCATCTCTTTAGAAATATGCCCTTTTACTCGGACAGCCTGGGTTCGATCATATAAATATGACATAAGCCATTGTACTAAGGAGCCGCCAATACCTAATTCGCTTAGTTTATATATTAATAAATCATGATTTACTGAGTCAAATGCCTTGGAAAAATCTAAATATACGGAATCTACACTCAAATCAGCATCCAAAGCTTTCCTTACATAGTCGGTATAGACCAAAAGGTTTGTAGTGGTAGATCTGCCATTAACAAAACCATGTTGTTTATTGCTAATTTTTAATAGAAGATAATCTGTAAGCTTTGTGGCGATAATAGCATCAAATATTTTTGCAAAAGTGTTTAAAATGGAAATCGGTCTGTAATTAACGATGTTTTGTTTATCACCTGACTTGAAAATTGGAGTAATAAGTGATTTTTTCCAGATGTTTGGAAAAATACCAAAAGTAAGTGATTTATTGAAAAGAATTAGTAATGGCTTTGTTAACGATAATGCACAATTAATCACAAAGTTAGCTGGAATACCATCTGAGCTACAAGTAGATTTCCTTTGAAGTTGCTTAATAACTCGCTCTACATCGTCATGAGAAATATCCAGAATGGTTAAGCCGGCACTATACAAAGACTGATGTGAGAGTGTAAAGTTTCGATTTGAGTAAACACTACTGAAATGTATTGAAAACAGATCAGCAATGTTCACTCCCGAATCAGCACGCAAGTCACCAAGATACATAGAACCAGGAAGTTCATTTGTATGCTTCGGGCTATTAATATAAGACCAAAAAGATTTAATGTTAGTTTTTACTTTGACTTGAACTCTGTTGATATAGTCCATGTAACATCGTCTTGATAATTTTATACATTTGGCTCTCAAATATTTAAACCGAATGCAATCTAAATTATTTCTGGATACTTTCCACGACCTGTGAGCTAATCTTTTTGACTCAATAAGATTACGTAAATCATTATTAAGCCATCTGGGATACAACGAATTAGTACTTACTCTTTTAGAGACATAGTTATTAATATTTTCATATAGGACATCATAAAATTTCGAAACATTAGAATTGATATCACGATCCTCAAAATAAGCTGACCAATTACAACTAGACAATTTTTCATTTATTTTAATATAATCGGCATTGCTGTAGTCGTATCCGTCATCACAATGTAAAAGATGAGAAGACATTGAATTAGTTGAAATAGAGAAGAATGTTGCTTCATGATGAGAGTCCGGTGGAACAAGTTTGTCTGGAGCAATTGTTGGTACTTGCACAAGATTAGAAGCAAATAATAAATCTAGCGAGTAACCCTTAGATGTAAGTGGAGGCATAATTTGCGATAGCTCCAGAAACGATGTTGACTGCGACAATATGTTTGCAGACTCCAAGATAAGGGGTTCGACATAACTCAATTGAGTGAATAACCGATCGGAGTGAGTTTTCCAGTCTAAGTTTGGTAGATTATAATCTCCGATGAGTAACCACTCATGGTCCATAAATTTAATCCGTATCTGATCAATTTGATTTGCGAGTTCGGTAAATGCAGAAACAGGTGAACGTGGCGAGAAATAAGAGACAACGATAATATAATTTTTTGAATTTATCACTGTTTTCACAAAAAGATTCTCCGAAGTAGGTAAGCAGTAATGGTGTAACAGTGTAGTACATCTGAGACTCTTATCAACGGCCAAAAGGACCTCTCCACCATGTTTAGTATTAGATAGATCATAAGATCTATCGCATCTGAAAACATTGTAGTTTCGTAGTCCTAATTCAGCATCTGTTATCCCGACATGTAGCCATGTTTCTGTTAAAGCGATGATATTGTAGTTTAAAGATGTTGTAGCTGTATTGATTCTAAAGGTGTCCAGTTTACCTAATGAAACTTATTGTGTAATTTGAGTAATCAACTTACAATTTGTATCGAACGTACATTAGTATTTTGTAAGCAATTTTCTTCTTTTTATCAGATTCAAAAATCCGAAATATATATTTGAAATTCGGAGAAAAACCTGATATGGGCTTCTGTAATTATAGATTCTATTCATAGGTTATTTTTATGCAACTGCATATTTTAAGAGAAAACACAATTTTAATGTAATAAGCAAATGTATTAACAATAAAAAAGATTTCTGCAAATATTTATCGCAGAAAATATTCATGTTAAATGTCAATATCGCGAATTGCTCTCAATATTTTCGAATTCAAAATGATTCCTGACTATTCCGAACTTAAATAAATTAAATATTCTTGATTTCAATACGTTGATAAGTATTGAAATAAATTCAGAGTGAATTACGATTCGAATATATTCAGAAAGCAATGTTTTAATTTTTTTGCATGAATTGAAATAAATTCAACGTAGAAACTGATTTTGAAGTATACAGAAATATTAAGAACATACATTTCCAATTCATTTACATGAATTCAAACACGTCAAGCATAGTATGGGAATTCCAGAATATTCAGTGGCAAATTTTTCAATATATCTACATAGATTCAAAATAATTCGGAATTAAGAAAGATTGAAGAAGGTTCAGAAATGGAATTCAGATATCGATTGCTGAATTAATATGAATATACTTCAATCGATTTTCGTTTGCTGAGCGAAACTATCCATTAAGAACCATATATCCTTTTTATTTACCCTTCAGTTACAAAAATTTTGTTAGAAATGCTCCGATACATAGAATATGTTAGTAAACTCACTCTCTCTGATTATAATGCAGATATAAATTTATTTGATAATAATACACCATATAATTCTGTTATTAATCTCATTAAGTGTACGTTTTATGAATTTAATTAGTTTTTGCGTTATTTGTTACATTTCTTTATTTTATATATTTTATTATGTATATTTTTATATTGTTTATACACTGATATAAAAATTTGTTTGTAAAAAGGTATTTTTCCCGTTTATTCTAAAATAAATAAATAAAATAAATAGGCATGAAACTACCACCATAACTTTAAATAAATAAATTACTAAACCACAAAGAAAAATGTTACCAAGGTAGAGTTTCTGATGAACAAGAGCGTTTTCAAAGTTTCCAAGGATGGTCTGAACTTCACCGATCATCCTATGCGCCACTGCCGAATCGAGTTTGTTATTACTACTTCGGCAAGCCTCCAATTGTTCCCTGTACTGTTGCAACGCATCCTCATAACGGAGTTCTGCGAAGTAGAAATCTCCCAGTTCTCGCAACACTTCTGCCAATTTGCTAATATTACCATTTTTAATACACTGTCTTTTTTTCTTTAACAATCCTAAAACAGGAGTAACAATTTTTATATAAGGAATAAAGGTGCAAAATGGTTTTGCTGTCAAATTAAACTTACGTTCTTCATCCATGACAATGTAAAACTCTAAATTCAGACACTATTGAAAAAAGTTGTAAACTTTATCCACTCTGAAATAATTTTTCGTTTCTTTTCTGCATTTTCTTAAAATTGTTAGTTTTTCCGATTTGTTTTTTTAATTTTTTCTCTAACGAAAGCCGCCTTTTTCTCTCCACCGCTCCACCTTCAACTTTTTGCAGCATCAACTTAACCTCTTTGGTCACGTGATGATTGTAAACAACTGGGAAAATACTCCAGAAATTCTGCGTTCAAAGATTTTTGAATTTTATAAATGTTTGTATATTCTTACTAACAATGAGCGAAATTGAAAAGCTTATTGTAAAACTCAAGCAGGAAAATGATATCAGAGATGAAGAAGCTAACAAAGCTCTACGAGAAACCACACAGGAATTTGAAAAAATGAAAAAGAAAATTGCGGAAATTTCAGGTACTGTGAAAAAAATCTTTAAATTCCTATTGAAATTTTCGATGTGTTTTAATGAGACTGAATTGAGTTTTCTGCACAGAAAATTCTGATTAACACCTATTAGGTAAATAGAAAAAGAATGGGTTTCAATGGGAATCAGTCGATTCATTCGTGACTTTGGAATTGGATATTTCCGATTGAATCCCATCAAACTGCACTTTCATGAATATATATGTTTCAAAATTTAAAGCATTATAGTTTAACATTCCATGTATTTTAACATTTGTCTATCCCTGCGAAAAATTTTAAGTAGGATTCTCATGAGAAATTGAAACAAGTGCCTTATAGTTGTCGTAAATATACATTATATACATCTATTAGTCATACAAGTATCGTACGGAATATGTAAAGTTTTATTACATGAAAGAAAATAATTTAATAGGTAGTTTTATGAGCATACAATCATGAATGTTTTGAGTTTAAATTTTATGGAAATTACATAAAAATCTCATCACAACCAGGTCAATTTTCATACAAATCGCAAATATTATCGAATAGTGTTTCCGTAACATAGTGCGAGTACTATATGACATTTATATGAAATTTACAAGGTACAGCACGACCTCTCTTATTTGAACCTCTCTTATTCTAATTGCCTTTCTTATTCTCATTGTCCAGCCTCCCTTATTCTAATCGTTCCCCCAGAAGTCTTCTCCCACTATCACACGAAAAGTCAACGAAAAATATTGTCCACGAATCACAAGCTCGCAAGCAAAGTAAGTGGGGGTAAGGGGAAAATTAGAATAAGAGAGGTCCGCGCCATCTTGAAAAACTTTACTAATTAGAATAAGAGAGGTCCTACTGTACTCTGTGGTCATTATTCATTATTATCATCATTATCACATTTTATAAAGCAAAATATTCATAAATATTATTTCAGGGTCTTTTTCTCATTAATGTACAAATGTTAAAGGTTGCACAAGTAAAAAAAAAGAAATACATACTTACCCAGCAATCGAAATTGTATTGAAATGTATTGACTTGGATTAATTTTTCGCTTTTGAATATGCTATTTGAAATTTTCGAATACATTCGAATACATTCGAATCCAAAAATACTTCACTATTATTTTAATACAAAAATATGAATCCAAATGAATACATAAATAATATCGTTGCCGAAACTCGTGCAAGGCAAAAGTCGTGAATCCATCTGAATACAAATGAAGATTGAAATGATAATTTTTTAATACAATCGAATCCATAAATAATAACAGTTAATTACCGGAATAAATGAATCCATTTCAATACATGACTGAGCAAAATAATGCCTGCTTTAATCCAAATGAATTTAAAATAAATCAATATAAAAATTAAAGTGTGGTGAATTCATTTGAATACAAATTCTTAATAATTCTTCATTTTAATATAAATGAATCTATAAAAAAAAAATAACTTCCGCTTTGAAGTGAAAAAATATTAAAATTATGTTCATTTCGTAATAATTCATTTCAATTACAAAAAAGTTATTTTCGAAAATAAAAGCCACAAATGACTTTTCATTCACAATTTGGAATGTGAAATGTTTATTTTAAAGCAATTTCCAATTACATTTAGCAGTGCTCTGTCAGAAATGGTACACTTTATTTAAGCGTTCAATACACAAGAGTCCAAAAAGTGTTGTACACTTAAATTAAATGTATTTATACACTTATTGGACACCTAACTGACACTTATTTTCAAATTTACGCAATATCTCGTAAACGGTATAAGATACGTGAAATCTGATGAAATTTTGCCATAATGTGCGATGATTCAGCTGACATACACAATTCAAAAATTTCATAATTTAGAAGTCGAAAATTTCGAAAATTCTCGAATCATGTACAGTGGTTTCGAATCATTGCACCAAGGTACCCCTGATTTATGTAAATTTCGTCAAATTTCATGTATTTCGTACCATTTTCAAGATATTGCGTAATTTAGAAAAAAAATCACAATATTTATTTTACCACCAAAAATATCTACTATCTACATGCATTCGTTCTTTTCAAAAGTCGATAAGCAAATTATTACAAAAATGTAAAATATGGTAATAAATTTAGCAGATTATTTTTATGTACACAATTCATAAATGTTCCACGTTTCAACTATTTGTTAGTTTCGCATCATCTTTTACAGCAAGGAGGCGATCGAGTGATTATGGCCCGGAGTTGTTGCGCGGGAGACCAGGGTTCGATTCTCGGTCTATGCAAATTTTTTTTTTCATTAAATGTATGAACTGGGATTATTTTTGGATTTAAATGTATTGCCATGCATTAAAATGTTTAATACATTTCAATCCTTTTCAATACTTTTAAGATCAAATAGTGCATTCAAATGTATTGTAATGCACTCAAAATTTTCAATACATTTCAATGCATTTCCGATTGCTGGGTAAAGGTACATATTTTATAATGATTTGAAAATTTATCAGATAATACTGTACAATAATCCTTGAAAATTGATGTGATATGTAATTATCCAAAATTGTATGTTATTCACAATTAAAAAGGATTAAAAAAGATATTAATTTTAACAAATTTACATTGCAACACCATAAAGGACCTTAGGTGTTATAAATTTATAGTTTTCGATTGAAATATTAATACGTATAGGGTACGAGGGGAGAAAAATTGTGTATGCAATATCTGTTTTAACTCAATAATCTTCAGATTAACCAGAACATGGAACTGCATGCAAATTAAGGTAACTGCTGCGACTTACTCTTTATTTCTTAAAAAACAAATTACTTATCTGTAAAGATTGATGTTTTGTTTGTACATATATGATTACATTTTGTATTATTACGTTATTCTTTACTGATTCTAAATTATTATGTTTATCTGAAATGGTATTTTTGTATATAATTAGTGTCTTCAATATTAGATTATTTGTACATTGTAGAAAATTTCGATGTAATTTTATTATGTATCAGGTTGAAAATAAGTCAATTTATTAGGTGTAACGTAAATGTAAAAGCCATATGTAAAATTACAAGGTGTTATTTATTTATTTTCATTGCAGATCTACAATTAGTATGTAAATAGCAATAATATTCTGACTTTTTTTATCGTTTTTACTTTTATTTTAGAAAACCATGGATTTTTTTTATTTGCATGATCTGAACTTTGAAAATTTAATTTTGGTCAAATTGTACTTTTAATACGTTAAATGTGAATTGATTTATTTCCAACGTAACATGTAGTAAAATTGCATCAACATCTATCACAGTGTAGTAAAAGTTGTTAACACCCGCTTAAATTATAATAAATAAATATACACTGTAAAAAATGAAGGTGTAAAATTATTAGCAAGTTGTAAAATTAAACCGCAGTTTTAATAGTAAAAGTGTATAATTACAACTTTGAAAAAATGTAAAATTCCTATTTGGCTAGATATTGTACCACTGCAATAGTAATATTACAACAAAATTGTAAAATTGTTATTCTCAGAATAGGTCGTAATAATTACTATTCTAAGAGTAGTAATTTTACTACTCTGAAATTTGTAATTTTTTCTACTTTGGAAGCAGTAAATTTACAAGATTAATGTAATTTTACATTTTTCCTAGGGATTTTACTATTCTCAGAGTAGATCGTAGAAGTTATATCTATAGTCTCAGAGTAGTAATTTTACAACAGGATTTTTTACAGTGTACCTTTTAGTTACAAGACCAAGATATAATATAACTTGTATATTTTTAAATAAAGTATAAGGTGTATTGCACACTCGCCTTGTCCAGGTTACAAAAGATTAACGAAAAATAAACCATTTATGTATTAAAGAAAACAAGATTAATGAAAAAATCATTTATGTACAAACTAAAAATAAAATTATAAATAATTCTTATGAAATTGCAGTGTCAATCTTTTAAGATTATGTAAATATAAGGGTTTCCAGTAAATGAAAATTCTAATTGCATAATTATTTCTTGGCTCGACGGTCTATTTACATTTGGAGAAAATAAACAAAATTGAAGATGTAAACAAGCGTAACGACAATGCTCATTAACACAACACTCAAAAATCTATTTTCTAATTATATCTAAAAAAAAGTTACTTTACTATTGAGAAAGTGAAACGCATCCCACCGTTAAGTGTAGAAAAATAATGTTAAACGCGTTTCGCACCAGGATGTTGTGTGTGCTCATCAGCAGGGTTAACACCACCCTCACCCTGAACATGATTTGTTATCTAATTAATGACTTTTTGCATATTTTGTTGTTTGCAAAGTTTCAGGATATAAAACTTTGCATAATGAAAAATGCATAATGTAAAGTTTGAACGGTTGATATTCGTTCATCTTTTGAGTGCTGTTTCGAGTCAAGAAATAATTATGCAATTATAATTATAACTAATAAACGGTCAAGAAATTAATTATACATACTTGATGTAATTTATTACTTATTAAAACGAAAATTCATTGAAGGACGATTGCAATTTATTTATGACATCAAGTCTGAATTAGCTTTCTTAACTTCTTGAATGAATTTCAATGAAAAAATAAATTTCAATTAGTTTTAATGGTTAATAGTTTGTAGAAAGTTGTTCGCTTCAATTATTTCCAATGGGAAAAAAGCAGAATGGAAAAAGTGTCATTGTTAATGAATTTCAATAGAAAATTGCAAATAGAACAGTTGGAGATGGGATTAATTCCAATGGAAAAATAGTTATGTTTGCTTCAAATTAATTAATTTCAATAAATTTGAATTATTAAAAAGTAAAACATGAAACATATCTGAAGTATTTTCTCATTGAAATTCATTCCAGACGATGAAAAAACCTTTTCAGAAATGATGCAGTGAATGAATTTTCAGTTGCTGGGTTGTATACAACATTGTACAGCATAATATTAATTGTACCGACGCTAAAAAGTTCTTTTCTCATAGAGTGTTGAGCTACCCTCTTAGGTTTTTGTTGATCCACCCTCTTAAACCAACTGGTCATATTTTCAATTTTTCATAGGATAATTAGGAAGTCTCTACCACAAATTGCGAGGCACAGCGCGACTCTGAATATATTATGATTATATTAATAGAATTAAGTACATGGTGAGCTTCGATTGAGTTCAACTCAAAAGTCCCCCAACTCTGTCATAACAAAACATATAAAGTAATATGAATAATAGTAAAATAAAATTGAAAACGAATTAGAAAGAAAACCACTTCTAATTGTAAACTACGTTAATATCTAAGCATATCACGGTGAGCTTCGATTGAGTTCAACCCAAAAGTCCCCCAACTTCGCGGTTTTTTATATGCCTCTTTTTTTATTTGTCTCACGGTTATTTTAAGCCATAAATGAAAATAATCGCCAGAGGGAAACCCAAAATATCTTGATTTTTCGTATTTTTTTAATGGTTATTGCAAATATTTTTATCCTAATAACATTTAGATCTAGTTTTTTTACACGAACGTTTATATTTTGGCTCTAGAAAGACAATCCCGAAATGGTTTGAATACTTTTGTAGTTTTAAACTCGAAATATTTACGAAAATAGGCAAAAAAAGTCGTTTTTATTGGTTTTTTGTAAATATAATTTTTTTCTAGGCATTCTGCGACAAAATAGCTCAAGGACACATTAAAGTACACACAATTATCTGTAAAACTTGAATCGCCATATTGGATTCGCCATTTTGAATTTTGAAAACCTAAGTTCAGATTCTTTATCTGTGACCTTGAAAATCCCCGAGTTCGTAGTTTCACCTTGATCAAACAAGTTTTTAGATTTCAGTCCGCTATATTGTATTCGCCATTTTGAATTCTAAAAATCTGAGGTCAAATTCTTAATCTCCGACCTTGAAAAGCCCCGGGTATCCAGTTTCGTCTCGATCAAATAAGTTTTTACATTTCAGTCCGCCATATTGCATCCAACATTTTAAACTTTGGAAATTTGAGGTGAGATTCTTAACCTGCGACCTTATAAAGCCCCAAGTACTCAGTTTCATCTCGATCGAGTAACTTTTTATATTTTGGTCGGCCATTTTAAATCCGCCATTTTGCATTATGAAAATCTGAGGTCAGAATTGTTCAGAAATACGTCTACTCGATCTTGTTTTTTTCGACTTTTCAATTGACATTTATTAACAAAGTTAATCAACAATATGTGAAAGTTGAGGCACATTCTGAATATTTTCCTTAGAACTAACTTCAAAGGACTCTAACTTTAGAACGAAATGAGATACAGCAATCTTTTTTTTTCAGTTTTACAGATAATTGCGTGTACTTTAATTTCTCCTTGAGCTATTTTGTCGCAGAATGCCTAGAAAAAATTATATTTACAAAAAACCAATAAAAACGACTTTTTTTGCCTATTTTCGTAAATATTTCGAGTTTAAAACTACAAAAGTATTCAAACCATTTCGGGATTGTTTTTCTAGAGCCAAAATATAAACGTTCGTGTAAAAAAACTAGATGTAAACGTTATTAGGATAAAAATATTTGCAATAACCATAAAAAAAATACGAAAAATTAAGATATTTTGGGTTTCCCTCAGGCGATTATTTTCATTTATGGCTTAAAATAACCGTGAGACAAATAAAAAAAGAGGCATATAAAAAACCGCGAAGTTGGGGGACTTTTGGGTTGAACTCAATCGAAGCTCACCGTGATATGCTTAGATATTAACATAGTTTACAATTAGAAGTGGTTTTCTTTCTAATTCTTTTTCAATTTTATTTTACTACTATTCATATTACTTTATATGTTTTGTTATGACAGAGTATTATTGCATTATGATAACAACTGTCATATATATTATTATTTGTTTAATTAAATAAATAAATCTACATTTAGTGAATCTCTCTCAAGAAAATAAAAATGGAGTTAGACCTACACAGAAGAATATACATTTACATTTATGAATATTTGGGTAAAGATCATTATGTAATTCCTATAAATAAAGCCAATCAAGATTTTCCTGAATCTTCATTAAATCATATACTGACTTTACGATGGAAAATAATTGTATATTATGTGCAAATATTAGGAATTTAGAATAAACAATTTCGAATACAATGTCATTAATGTAAATGACAAAGAGTGCAAGCTATATAGACTTGTATTCCAAATTGTTTATTATAAAGTTTGCCAGACAAGGGAAATTTCTCGTTAAAATTGCTTCGGAATAGTATCTGAGTGTACAATTATTATATAATAAATTTTCCTTCCTAAGTAACAGTAATATAAAGTTTAAGTTACGTGAATAGCATTGACTTATAAAACAAAAAATAATTAGAAGAAATACATAATTTCTATTCTTGCAATATTTAACAAGTTTCAAGATCAAAAGTATGGAAAGAATTAGAAAAATAAATATATTTCTATTGGTTTCCTTGCATAAAAGATTCATATTTGCAGGAATTAAAATCATAAATTTCCAATACTTTTAAATTAATTGAAAGAAATTAAGAATATAAAATACGAGAAATGTTATTAAAAATCCAACCTGTATTGTAGATGAATATCAGCGAGCTGAAGAAACTATTGCAAAGAATTTGACATTTGTTACTTCTCATCAACATATGATAAAGAAAGCTGCTAATGAAAGTACAGAACCAATCCACGGATTGCCAATAGCTTTTGAAAATCGACAGTATGTATATAAACAAAAAAGTTACATAATTTAATTAAAGCAAATGCAAAATATCAATAGGATAATTTAAAATATTTTAGAGGAATGGTAGATCTTGTTAAAGATGCCATCGGATTTATGAATAATTACGGTGATTTCGAAGAAAAGAAGGACATTAAACCATCGGAACTTGCAAATGACATAGTAAGATATTAGTAAATTTAAGATTACACTTTACTTTTGATTCCAGCAAGTAATTTGTTTTTAATTGTCTTTAAAATTTTAGAAAACTAGTACTGAAGTTTTGGCAGATGATGTCAGAATTTTGAGAAATACCATGATTCAAGCTGAAACTTTATATGCAAATGTGACCTTCATGAAAAGTTTATGTGTTACTCCAAACAGTAAGTAATTATATAGTTTTAATAAAATATGCAATATAGTAGATTTAATAATAAAAGAAAATATAGAAAAATAAAGAAAATAGGGAATGCATAAAAAACTGAGATTCAAATGCCTACACATTGAATATATATAAAATATATTATTATATCATGACGCTGAAGCTAGCAGCAGATTCACAGCAGCGGATTAAAGAAAACTGTGGAAATGGATAATTTCTTATTAAAAATTACTTGCATTTAAACATTTTTAGACAAATTTTATACAAATATTCTGTTTTTGGCAATTTTAATGGCTGAAAACCATAGTTTTTTCGAATCCGCTGCTGCGAATCCGCTGCCAGCTTCAGTGTCATTATTATATCGGATTATATAATATCAACAAGTCTTATATATATAGCTAAAGGCATAAACTATATTGTGTATAATATAACTTCATACAGGACCAATTTTTCAAATGATAAGTGTTTTATGTGTTCCCTACAAAAACAAACAGAAATGACCCTAAGAGAATGTTCTATGTGCTCTCACATTTCATTACGACCTATACTTGATCATATTTACGAAAATGCTAATAAAGACCTGAAATTATGTTATTTTGGTTTCTGTGAAAACGTAACATTTAAAATAGATATATATTGAGGAAAATGGAATTAATATTTCACAATGAAAATCAGACTATTTTAGAACATTCTCTGTAATATGTTAACGAATGTTTATATTTCTTCATCTAACAATATGTATATTATTTCAGATGAGACTCAAGATCTAGATAAATCCATTTTTGATATTTAATAATATGAATTGTGATAATAGTAGTAAGTAGTGTTAATTATTTTTCTACACATTTTGTAAATAGGCATGTTTTGTAATAAATTATTTTAATAAAGATTCTAATTTAATTTTATGTGTATAATTATAATTTTACACCTATACTGACTAAAAAAATGTAATTTTGAAATAATTTCCAAATAAATTTATGTAATGTGAAAAAAAAGTTAATTTTTTATGAATATTAAATTCTAAATAATAATCTACCAAAAAAGAGTTCTATGATAGATGAGAGGATGGAGATGACATATATTATCGACATATAACGTGAAATATTAAACGTATCGCAGAAGTATTTATAAATGTATGTTACATTTTGCAAAAAATAAATCCATTAAACTGTTTTATTCAAATTTACCGAATAATTGATGTATATTGTCGAAAATGAGAGCTGAGTTCCTTAGCAAGGAAATAAGAAATATTCTTTTCGGTATACTACAGCCGTAAAATCCGATTTTACGGCCTACTTTTAGTCCGTAAAATGAAATTTTACGGATCACGTGTAACATGAATCTATGCTGTCAAAAACATAATCCATACGGACTAAATGCAGTCCCCGAAATCGAATTTTTATAGCTTTCAGTACCGAAAAATAATGTTCGGCACATGGCCGTAAGATTTTACGGCCTTGTATTGAAAAATACTATTTCGTGCGGGAAAAATGTTTGGTACCTTATCAAACACAGCGTAGTAAATACAAACAAAAATGAAACAAACTGTTTTATGAACAAATACAAACTGAAATGCAACTCACCAAAGACCTTCATACCACTTCAGATTGACTGAAATTATAAATCATTTCGGAGTCAGGAAATAAACTTTTTCACTTCTTTAAATTCAAATAACAGATCCAATATGGTGGACAATTTATTTTAAAAATTACCAAATTCGCATGACACTTGTTACTTAAGGGTTTTCGGGAAAGCAGATTACGAATCTTGAATTGAATACACAAAATTTAAAATGTCTAACTCTGTAATGGCCGATGGAATGATTGAAAAACGATCGGATTTGTTAAACATTTGTTACTGATATTTGATCAAATGAAATTATGAAAAAAGCAACCCAAAATGCAACTAGTTTTTAAAAAAGAATGATATTTTTTTAATTTGTTGCATAAATTTTTATTTTATACTTAAATTACATAATGGAATGGGAATGTTTTAGCTACAATATGTAAAGTGAAGAAGAAAACACTTAACTTAGTCAGTTCTTCATTCAATTTTATTCCAGTATGACATATCGAAGAATTTGTTTAATTTTTATGTTTACCATGCTCCAATTATAAAAGTAATTAAAGTAACTTACTATTTTTTCTAAATTATTTAAAACAGAAATTACTCGTTGGGCACAATTCATTATAATCGTTTTCGATACAAGTGTACCATAAGCGATAGATTCTCGATTTTGAATTTTGAAAAACTGACACCGGGTTCATAATCAGCTACTCCTAAAACCCCCGCGTAAAGTTTTTCAAGTGAATTTAGTAATTTTTAATTTCATCCACCGTATTGGATCCGCTATTTTGAATTTTGAAAAGCTGACGCTGAATTCCTAATCAGAGACCCTGGAAACACCCGTGTAACGTGTTTCAAGCGAATTTATAATTTCTTTTCAAATATCTGTACTTGTACTTGACGCCGCGGGGTGGAGTTTTGTTTGCGCACTACATCCAAAATTAGTAGCTGCGATATTTTATTAAAATAAAAGAATATTGTAATATTTATTAACAGAATTATTCGTTTATTTATCAAAAACTAAAAGTGAACCGTGTTTTCATTCTCTTTCGCGGCTCCAAAATAGAGTGATTATTATAAGAATATATTTCATGAACAAACAGTCGATAGAATTGCAACATTTTATTAAAATAAAAAGACATTCCTAGAATTATTAACAAAATTGACCATTTAAGTACAAAAATTCAGAATTTATAGCGGTTGCTGAATGGAGTTTTCTTTGTGTCGATGATACCTATAAAACAAAACATTTTCTTTCTTTTCGTCGTCATTGGCATCGTCCTTTAACAATATCAATTTCATTTACCTCTACATTGTTCGTTTAACACCTTTGTTTACATTTAATACTTGTTTTTTTTTTACCGGATACGCAATGGAACTCACAATGCCGCACAAAACAAATTTATTTCTAGAAAAATAGAAATTGAAATATTTGACCCTACCTACCTCTTTAGAAACATCTTAAATATAGAATGGCTGTCAGATATAGCTTGAAAACGATATTATTATAGGGCAGAATGAATGTCATTATTTTTTGAGAATAAACTTTTGTAAATACTTAAGATACTAGGGAATTCCTAGCCGTTTTCTCATATCATCCGATTATGTACTGATAAACACTTTCATATCGCCGGTAGAATTATTTTTTATTTAAAACATTTTTAGAAAAAATGACGCGAACGAACCATTTATTCTTTTCAAAAGCATCAACCATATATAATACGAATATATGGGCCATTCCAGGAAAATTCATTTTTTTATGGACATTTTAACAGTATATTCCAAATTGATATGCTTGACTGTCTATGTGCAATTGAATATAAAAAAATCACTAATGCCCATTATGAACTATTAAAGAATCTTAATTAAATTCACACAAACGGCACTGAAAATACAATTTTTGACCATCAAAATATAGCAGAGAAATAAGAAAACATGAAAAGAAAACGTGATTCAAACCAAATTTGAAAGAAACAAAACAATTTCTCAGTAATTATTCGGATTTATGGGTTCACCGGTGTCACCGATTTTCGCAAATTTTGTAATGGATTATTTGGAAACAAATTATTTAAAAGATTATCCTTTCAAACAATAATACTTTATGTTTATTGATGACATTGTTACTTGCATTCCTCGGAATTAATTGAATGACAGGATACATACCCAGCAATCGAGATTGGATAGGACTGGATTGAAAATTTCAATTCATTTTGAATTCATACTTTGATTCCGTAAATATGTATTCAAATGAATTGAATTCCGAAGAAAGGAATCCATGTGTATTCAATTTTACGAATACAAACGGAAGCGTAATTTGCCGGATTGAATTTCAGAAAAAGTAATCCATCTGTATTCAATTTTACGAACACAATTACGAATACAATCGGAAGCAGTTTAAGAATACAAATAAATACAGATTTATTCAAAGTTTATTTTTTGAAAGAAAACTTTTTTGCATTGAAATGAATACGCTTAGATAGTTCTGAATTCGGAGACATTCAATATTTCGTTTTTAAGAAGGAAACTTTTTTGGATTAAAATGAATACACTTGGCTGATTTTGAATCCGTAATGTTGAATACGGATGCATTCAATGTTTCGTTTTTAAATTGGAAACTTTTTGGGTTAAAATGGATACACTTGGATACGAATGTATTTAAGATTTAATTTTTAAAAAGAAAACTTTTTTTGGATTAATATGAATTCAGAAAGTAACCTTTTTATTCGTATGAACGAATAGAATTGTATTAACGTATTAAAATGGATTCACCGTTGACCAAAGTATGGATTAAAAATTTAATAATTGAATCCAATTCTATAAAACTCTATCCAAATTCGATTGCTGGGTAGACGCCTTTAATGGTTATCACCTAAGACTACATTTTTGACGTATTTGTTTGCCGTGATCTTTGCCGCACATTATATGTACATCATTGACATTTTATTCTTGTAGCAAGTGTTTGTATATCTGATTTTTATAAAATCTATCAGATAATCAAAATGCCTAAGCCTTATAAGATATCGGTATATTTCAAACATTTTGTGGATAAACGATGGAAGCAAGATGGTCCAATACAGTAAACATAGTAGGTGAAAATAGTGTTCAAATTCAAAGTGAACCTGATGAATTGCCTAAACAAAGTTTTCAGATTGATAAGAAAATTAAGAAAATATCTAAGAACGTAAGTATTGATATTAGTAAGAAAAATATGATTATATGTACACTGAATTTTGGTTGGTATACAAATTTTAGACGAAAAAAAATGGATTTAAGTTTACGAATTCTAATATTTTTTATGCCAATCTTTTTGTATGCTTCTGTTACACTTTTGATCGCTTTCCCCCATTTTTGTAAATAGAAAAAAAGTTTCTGACCAATTTAGACATTTTTTAATGTAAAAATTCAACAATTTTAGTAAAAAAAATGTATTTAATTTCAATATTTTTTTATACCAATTTTTTTCTATCCTTATTTTGTCATTTCAAGCAACTTTTTATATTGTGGTTAATAGAACATTTTTTTACCAGTTTAGAGACTTTTTAATATAACGATTCAACAATTGTAGTCGGAAAAATGAATCTAATTTTGCAAATTTCAAGTTTATTAACGCCTATTTTTTCCATGTTTATTTTCCAATTTCAAACTTCTCGTATAGATTTGAAAAAATATTGAAATTTCGAAAAATACAAATTCTAAACCGCTCAAATATAAAAAAAAAAATTTTAACGCCCTATATGTTTTAAGATGAAAAATGATGCAAAAAAAAATATCCTTTTTTGATCATTTAAATTTAAGGGGGTTAAAGTGAAGTTCGGCCTCCCTTTAACCCATTAAGGACGGGAGACGCACATATTTACGTTGATTTTCGACCTCCATTCTCAACAGGAAATAAAATTAATATTGACTTAAAAGTGACCAACCCTCCCATTTTCGAGTATGCTCTTTCGATTGGCGTAGTCAAAATTGCATTTAAATTGATTTAAAAACCAATATGGCGCATTTTAAATAAAAAAATGAACAAAATTTCGTGTGTTTCGTTTTTGTGATTTTTTTTTCCTATCAATAACGTTACCAGATCGATGCCTTTCTGCAACCAAAAGTGCACAAAATATATGAACTTCAACTAGGAATTTTCTTGTTTTGCCCTGAATCAACATAACCTCTTCAAAACGTCAATATGTCGAAAAAATTGATGAATTGTTTTGACAAATTTTTGTCAAATCTAGGAAACTTCATTAATTTATTTTCTCTGAAACTATAGATTTTAAAGGAAATTTCCAAAAACAAAAATATCTTAGAATTGATTAAAGAACCTTCTCAAATTTTTTCATATTTTATAAATGACTTTTTTCAAAATTTCGATTTTTCAAATTTTTGAAAAATCAAAAAATGCTTCAACGCATTCTGATAAAATTTGAAAGTATTGTTTGACTCATTTCAAAGCATTTTTGTTCCTGGCAAATTTTCTCTAAAGTCTATAGTATTCAAGACAAAAATTTGTCAAAACAATTCATCAATTTTTTCGACATATTGACGTTTTGAAGAGGTTATGTTGATTCAGGGCAAAACAAGAAAATTCCTAGTTGAAGTTCATATATTTTGTGCACTTTTGGTTGCAGAAAGGCATCGATCTGGTAACGTTATTGATAAGAAAAAAAATTCACAAAAACGAAACACACGAAATTTTGTTCATTTTTTTATTTAAAATGCGCCATATTGGTTTTTAAATCAATTTAAATGCAATTTTGACTGCGCCAATCGAAAAAGCATACTCGAAAATGGTAGGGTTGGTCACTTTTAAGTCAATATTAATTTTATTTCCTGTTGAGAATGGAGGTCGAAAATCAACGTAAATATGTGCGTCTCCCGTCCTTAATGGGTTAACTAAAATAAATCGAATATAAGAAGACCATCCCAACAAAAAAAATGCGCATTTTTTAGCATAGGATTGAACACGAATGCGATTTGGACTGACAGGGAGTTAACATTTTAGTTACTGAAATCAATTTTTTGTAAAGGAGAATTTCAGAGACGATACACATAAAACTACAGTCTCACTCAACAAAAATTGAAGATTCTCAAAATTTAAATTGCAGTTATGATGAAGTATTACGAAACATAAAATGGAGGTTTACTTCCATCGTACAAATGCAGGATTATAAACGGTTCTCTATGTGGTAGGTTACAAGTCCTCCCATTATTATTATATCTTAATAAAATTAATTGATTCCTACTTATCAAATTTTTTTAAAATAAAAATAATTTTCGGCGTGCGGGCTTTTTATTACTGCCGAATACGGTCGTGTTATTTTCAAGAAAATTATGATCGTGACACTTTTGCCTTAAATATACAATATCTTCTGCGAGCAATGTAATCTTTAATTAAATTCACTGTAAAACCAAACATCTATATAATTAAAATAGAGTAGCGTTAACGGTCACTACAACAAATAAAATAATCGTATAAAAAATTAGATTTAATGATTTCGACTGGGTATCGAAGCACTCTGCAGAATAAAAATATTTAAAAAATAAATTCATTTGATTGATGACATTAAAGATGTAAAAAATGAATGAAATGATTCATATTTCATAATCAAAAACACCTTCCACCGCCCATATTTAGTATGTAATCAAAATACTGAAATTCAAATAGATTATTTGATTGCACTATAATGTATATAAATTCTGTTAATTTCGTAAATGTGTGTTGAAAATAAATAAACAGCGTTAGGATTTTTTGAGTAAATGGATCATTTTCATTGATTATTGCATTAAACTCCGCGTAATTTTGTAAACATACTAGTCATCTTTATGGGGCATCTTCCTATTATATATTTGAAGATTTCTCTGGAAATTGGAATAATTGGGCGTCAAAAGAATTTAATTTTTCTGATAATGGAGCATCAACCAGCTATATGGCCTTATATTTAGAGGCTCTCAAAGGGCAAGAGAAAGATCGCACTAATCATTTGTTAATAATATTTGTTTGGAAAGCAAGAAATTGACGCTCGGTAACCTCTGGAAAAAATAGCTAAATACGTTTTTAAGTATTTTGCGTTTGTTTTGAAATATATTTGCTTAGATTAAGAGTTATTTATAAAATGCCATTTTTTTAAAGTTTTACAATTTTTATCTTAGAAAATGCGCATTTTGCTAAAAATTTACAAGAGATTTTTCGCCCAAAATTAGCCAAAGAATCTAAAAGACGTTTTCCGTACTAAAAAATTGAAATTTTAAAATTGTTAATAAAAATAATTAATAACAAATAACTGGGCCATTTTCAGCGATTCTACCAAAAAAATACGAATTCAGGGGTTCAAAATATGTAAAAAACAAGTTCATCTTGTCAGACAGAATTTAGATTTTGATATTAAGGTAAGGTACTTTATCCTGAAGTTTCCGTAACCTGAGATTCGTTTAAAATTAGTATGATAATAGTTAATATAATAAATTTAAATATTAATGTTAGGATTATTACATTTACGAACGCTCATTGAATGTTAAAATATACGAGTTAATATACAATAACATTACAGGAAAGTTCTGATATTTTCAACTCAAAGTTACCTGACGTTTTTTACTTTACAGTTAATGTAGTAAGAGCCTTGAAATTAGCTTACATTAACTATTAGTAAATAATTCCTCTCAGTGTACAACACTCCTGACATTGTATGAAAATGTATTGATTTTGAAAAGAAATCAGGTCCGATACCATGTTAACAAATATAATACATATATAAAAACGAGTTCTGATTGAGTAATTATATTAGTATATGTTTTAAAATTATTACTGTATGCGACTATGGCGCTTGTATAAAATAAGTTTAAAAATTATTGCTCTTACATTTTGATAGAACATTTCTTTTAAGCTCGTGCATTAAACTGGAAAAATTACTCCTTTCACCGGATTTTGCAAATTGTGTGGATTTTTAATAAAATCGCTTGCAGATCTTCGTTTTAGTAGTGACATTTAACTCGATCCTACAATCTGTAAATAATCGTGTTTCGACTATTGAAAAAGACATTCATTAAATGAGCGGGTATATACTCTTCACGATAATGTAGAAATGTTATCCAGAATTCAAAAGACACCCTCACGTGATAATTGTTTCAGAGGAGATTACGAATCTTAAAGATTCTATGGATGAAATAAGCCCGAAAAGTGAATTCGATACCCTATTAGTACAATACAACAGAGCTTCGGTAAGAAAAACAGCGAGCTAAGAATATATTACTGTCAACTTGCAAGAACCCATCCCAAATTGTGTAAAAAGCGATCTGGAAAATATTAAAGAGATTTTGTCCTCTCCTTTATTCACCTCTTATGTTAACGAGATTGCTTAAAACCGGCTTTCAAGTTACGTTGATTTTGCCAAAGCCTTAGATACCGTAAATCATTCCTTGCTGATAAGAAAACTTTATAATCTAGGTTTAACAGGAAATTTGTTAAATTGGATAAACTCTTTTTTGATTGGGCAGACTCAAATTATTCGTGTTATTTATACTATTTATAAACGATCTGTCCCCATTATTAAAATGTTCGTCACTTTTATATGCTGATGATCTAAAAATCTATGCCTCTATAAAGTCACCAGCTGATGCTTCAAATGTGCAGAAAGATCTCATTTCTTTACAACAGTGGTGCGTCAGAAATGGAATGATTTTAAACATTGCTAAATGTAAAGTGCTCAGATTTTGTAGATCACGAAGACCATTTGAGTTTTGATATGAAATAGATAGCCAGGAGCTTGAAGTTGTTCACAAAATTAAGTTCAGTGAACATTTAAACATTGTTGTAAACAAGGCATTTAAAATGCTAGGATTTTTTATTCGCTCTACTAAATATTTAAAAGATATCTCGGTTATTATCCATTTGTATAAAACTCTTGTACTTCCTAACATCTTATATGCTTCTCCTATCTGGACACCCTATATTAGTAGGGTATTAAATCATTAGAGTCAGTCCAACTTAAATTTTTAAGGTTCTTATCTTATAAAAGTGGAAATCCAATGGCATATACTTCTTACGACTTTCAAGCTATTTCTGTCCTATTCAAAATTCCAACCATCAAATAAACTCATGTTTTAAATGATTTACTGTACCTTAAAAAAATCCTTACAGGACAAGTCTTATCTGGGAATGTGAGGAGTCTATTTGTTTATCGAACATCTGTTTTTGATTCTCACTTCCCATCTAAGTTTATGCTAATCGTTCACCTAGAGTACTAATAGAAAGAAACTGCAAATCAAATTTCTGTTTTAACTCAACAGTCTTTAGACTCACTAGAGCTTGGAACTCTTTACCAAATCAGGTTACCGCTTCTCAATCCTTTTCTTTATTTTTAATAAATGTAGAGATCTATTACTTAATATTACGACTGATTGTTTATATATTTTGTTAAATTACCTTATTTTTTTTTGTTTTTTTAATAACATCCCAATTTTATTACAATCTGTCTTGGAGTACCTTATTTAACTGCAACTTATTATGTTTTATTATAATTTATTTCACATATATTATCAGCGTCTTCACCGTTAATTATTTTGTATAAAGGGCGTTTGTCGCCCGATAAGAATTAATAAAATTAAAAAAAATTAATAAACTATACATCTGGATCTTACTCCTGTATCACTAAAGCAGATAGGACAGATTTCACGTAACAAAACCTATGTTGGTTACATTGGAGAGATGTACAAAGTAATCGGTAAATCAAAAAATTTAATCACTCAATGAAATAGAAAAATCTCTCAGAAAATATTCTGAGGCAAGACTGTATCTCAGTGGCAATTTCGGGGATTGTTGTATAAGAAAATTGATTCTCACTTCCCATCTTAACAAAAAATAAAAACTTCTAAATTGAAGCCAACGCTCTGTTATTATGAAAATGGAAATAGTTTAAGGAACAAGATTATTGACCTGCAATTAATCCTCTCTACAATTACTGTTAAACCTGTCATCCTTCTAGCCAAAACTAGTCTCACAATTGACTTTTTCAACTCCGAATTGGACATGTGTGATTTACATATTTGTACGCCTCACGAATAAAATATATTTTCCACATCCTTTGTTAGTATTTATGGCTATGGAGGATCAACAAACACTTTACCTATAATTCATGAGGATTTTAATGATAATTCTTTTTCAAAAATATTATACGATCGAGTATTTGGCGAGTAGTTTGGCAAGGACGAAAACTAAAGCTGTACAAAGATCTCATGACATCATGTTCAGAAAATCCTCAGAAATTGGGACAGCTGACTTCTTTTAGAGCACATTTCGAAATCATTCTGAACTCTTTTTTATTTTGCTGTCTGGGAATATTTTAAACTACCGACCTGTTTATTATTAGTTATATTCCCGAGCTACTCGAGCATATTATCGGTGATAAATTTTTTTCGCTCCTCAAGCATATAATCATTCCAAATTTTTTTCAAGTAAATCATTTCCTTGAGATGTTATTATCCAACATTAAGAAAATATTGTCTTAAATCAAGATAGTATTTTCTCGAAACAAAGAAATAATTTTATTAAAGATGGTAAATCATATTTTTTAAATCGTGTATTTATATGTAGAAAATGGTAAAATAATTTTGTTCCTTCTTCACCGAAAAAATTTTTTCATGTTAGGTAATTTTGAACAGAAAAAGTCCTTAGTCTTAAAGGCAACTTTTCGAGATAAAAATTCCTAAACTTTAAAAAAAGTCGATTTTTACTGTAGCCTATTTTTAATCAAACTATGTTTTTTTGTAACAAAGTATGTTTTATATTAAACATTAATTTATACAATTCTTGTTATTTGATTTAAATTTTAAATCTCGCTGCCACGCGTTTGTTTTTACTTGTTTAACAGTCATGTTTCAAGATGTTTAAAATTAATTCGAACGAAATCGCTAAGCTGGATGCTGGGATAACGTTCTTATTCGCATTCTCTTTCGTAAAGTAAAATTATGTAGAGCTTGATAATTTATTTAAAATAAAATGAGTGATTTTATAAATAGTGATTTATGTATTATTTGTCAAAAAATGAAGAAAAGGGAGAAACGACGAGATGCTGTTCTAATTCAGTTGTATTAAATAATAACTTAATAAATATTTAAATTTAAAATTATAAGTTGATAGAGATCTTTTTCTTTCAAATAAAAAATGTGAACATTTTTTCCGTAAATAAAAAAATTACTACATTATTTAACAACCAATTGATTTGTTATAAACAAATTGTTATAAACAATTAATATGGACAATCGATCACTTTATAATATTTCATCCTGCAATATTTGATTCGGAGGCTAAAAATATTAGGATAGATGTGTAATCTTCAAGTACGTCGTAAGTATACGAAATTAGTGCATATCCGCACTGTGAACCCCCCGGAAGTTATCATCTCAAGAACTATGAAAACGTTTAAAAAATGCCAAAATCAAATCTTTTATTTAAAGTATAGTAATTGAAGAAATGTTTAAGCCTAGGTGGATAAAAAAAGCATCGGCATTGGTGTGGTATTGTGTAAAAAATGGCGAAAATCGACTTTTCTTAAAGTTTGGGAATTTTTATCTCTAAATTTGTCGTCCTACGTGAAAGTTACTAAGGACTTTTTCTGTTCAATATTACCCAAAAAACATGAACAATTTTTGTCAGGTGAAAAAGAAATAAAATTACTCAATCGTTTTAAAAAATTGTTATAAACCGACCACTTTTGAGCATTCCAAAAAAAAAACGTTTTTAGCGGCCAAAAATACATCAAAAATAGTATTTTTCGATACAAGGCCGTAAAGTCTTACGGCCGTGTGGCGAACATTATTTTTCGGTACTGAAAGCTGTAAAAATTCGATTTCGCGGACTGTATTTAGTGCGCATGGGTTATGTTTGTGACAGCGCAGATTCGTGTTACACGTGATCCGTAAATTTCATTTTACGGACTAAAAGTAGGCCGTAAAATCGGATTTTACGGCTGTAGTACCGAAAACATTGTTTCAAGTGGGGACATATAAAAGGCTACGACAACATAGGTACCTCCCAGACTATAGGTAAATTATAAGTTATAACCCAAGAAGTCCGGGAGATGCACAATTTTATAGATTTTAAGACTAATAAGTTTAATAATTTATTTCCTTGAAAAATATGGACTTTAGAGAAAATCTGCTAAGAATAAAAATGTCTTAAAATTGGTTAAAGAACTATCTCAAATTTTTTCAGATTTTTTAAATAACTTTTTTAAAAATTTCTAGTTTTTGAATTTTCAATAAACCAAAAAATGTATCAATACATTGTGATAACATTTGAGAAGGTTCTTTAACCAATTCTAAGATATTTTTGTTCTTAGCAAATTTTCTCTAAAGTCTATAGTTTTCAAGAAAAAAATTTGTTAAGTTTTAAAAAGATTTTTGAGCTTCTAGGCTCCATTTTGGAAGTCGCCATCTTGAAATTAAAATTAGAACAAGGTACGTTTTAATCCTAAGGGTCCGTGGACGCGATATTTTCACCTTAGACATGTTTCCCAATACAATTTCGAGATGAAACTGGTGTTAGAATGAAAAATAAATGTTTATAAATCATGATTTTTTACAAAAAAACGCGTATAACTTTTTTGCTTTTCATTTTATCGAAATTTTATTGAAAGATTCTGAAAGAGCATACAATTTTGCGTAAAAAATAGGGGGAGTAAAATTTTTCCAAATGCTTTTATATGCAAATTATCGACGTTTAAACTGATCCTCAAAGTCCCAAAACGGCATAAATTCCAACCGTTTTTCAACATACGACTACAGATCCAATTCGCAGATGAATCTTAATTGAATTACATTTCCCAAAGTATTTTTTCGTGTTCTTTTCGAATCCGTCGTTATTTTTGCCCTATCTCTTTTAGATTTTCCAATATGGCGGCGTTTTCCTGGAAAAACGTGTTAATTTTACATTTTTATTTTGATCAATCGCGATTTACATTCAGTTAAACTGCTCAGTTTTGCTGCAAATTCTGTAGCGGGTGGAATTTTTTGTTGTACTTTAAAGTTTTATTGGTATTTTTGAAAAATTCAAGATGGCGGTTGATTGGCATGTCGTAACGAAATTTACTATTATTTTCTCGAAAATGATTGGCTTACGACAGAACTTGGTATAAGTTTGAGGTCGCTGAATCCGAATCTAAAATCAGATTAGCGAAATTCAAAATGGCGGATCCAATATGGCGAACCAAACTTCGGTAAAACGTTTGTGTTGCAACAAAAATTGGTCTACCACTGGTTTTGAGGTCTCTAAGTCCGAAACTTAAATCAGATTTTCGAAATTCACAATGGCGGATCAATTATGGCGGACCAAATTTTCTCTAAAATGTTTGGATTACAATAAATATTGATATATTACTCAAGATTGAGCTCCATGAATCGTGCGAGGAACTCACGAAAATTAAGCACCCCAAAGGGATCATATCTCCGTTACGTCCATGTCGTTGATCCTGGGTGATACTAAAAACGGAAAATAGACAAGAAGACAATTTTTTGTCGAAGGATTTCTCCCTCTTTTTTAAAGAAAAGAGTAAATCGAAAATGGTTTATTTTGTATTTTTCAAAGAAGTTAACGACCTTAAAAACTGTAAATATACTAAATATTTATTGTAATCCAAACATTTTAGAGAAAATTTGGTCCGCCATAATTGATCCGCCACTTTGAATTTCGAAAATCTGATTTCAGTTTCGGACTTAGAGACCTCAGAAACTGTTGTATTCCAACTTCTGTTGTAAGCCAATCATTTTTGAGAAAATAACAATAAATTTCGTTACAATTCGACATGCCAATCAACCGCCATCTTGAATTTTTCAAAAATACAGTAGACGCTCGATATAAGAACTACGTCCGTTCTGAGCTTCCCCGCCAAGCGCCGATATAAGAACCATTGGAGGGGAATTGATGCTTCCCCTTCTCTTGTATGTATTATGTATGTATAGGTGGACTCGACGGAATGCGCGGAACGGTTCATACCAGCAAAAAGTGTATGGAGGGGATACATCTCGAATGTTCATGGGCACTGTAATGATCAAAAAAGTGTTCTTATACCGATCGGTTCTTATAGCGATGGTTCTTATATCGAGCGTCTACTGTACCAATAAAACCTTAAAGTGCAACAAAAAATTCCACCCGATACAGAATTTGGAGCAAAACTGAGCAGTTTAACTGAATGTAAATCGCGATTGATCAAAATAAAAATTTAAAATTAACACGTTTTTGCAGGAAAACGCCGCCATATTGGAAAATCTAAGAGAGATAGAGCAAAAATAACGACGGATTTGAGAAGAGCAGGAATAAATATTTCAGGAAATACAATTCAATTAGGATTTATCTGCGAATTGGATCTGTAGTCGTATGTTGAAAAACGGGTGGAATTTATGCCATTTTGGGACTTTACGGGTTAATAGGTTAATGGGGTACGATAGTTAAATTATACACTGTCCGACACTGATGTTGCCTTTGACAAGCGAAGTATCATTTCCGACGTATTTTTTCGTGTTGAAAACGATGGCGCTACCAGAATTATGGTATGACATCACATTTTGGAGAAAAAGCGTGGTTAAATTTAACCTCATTTTTTAACCACATTTATCCTCTCGTTTCTCCAAAGTGTGACGTGATAGCAAAATTCTGTTAGCGCCATCATTTTCAGCACGAAAAAAATACTTCGGTAATGATACTTTGCTTGTCAAAGGCAGACAAAAAGTAAAATTTTGTCGGTCAGTGTTATTAATGTAAAGAAGAATAAAGGTAAATTTTGTTAGGTAAATTTGAAAAGCTAAATAATTTCGCGGTTCTTTGGAATAATCGTTGCGCCTTCATTCGGGGCTTCGTTGAACCCCCTCGGTGTGGTCGCCATTTGTACCCGGGGTGTGAGGAGACGTGACGTAACGAAACGCCAGTAGCCATTTTGTTTTCATCGGGAGAGCAGAATAAGGTATCGCTCACAGAGAATCATTTTCGTATTTTTATAAATGACTTTGAAACCTATCCTTCACCAACTCACCATTCCCATTATCCACGGCTTATAATTTTCCACAAACTTTTCTAAACGTACTTTCCATTCCTTATCGAGCATCGAATCCCACACGATTTCCTAATCATCTCGTTTTCGAGAGACTCATTTTCACCCGATTAAAAACAATATTTGGAACTCTGTCAGAATGTTCGGCTATTTTCGACATATATGCCGATTTTAGAAAACTAGTTAAATTGTAATGTCGTTTTTTACTCGAAGGTATTCCTTCAAGGATTTTTTTATTTCATCGAAACGAACTGTTTCCATAATTTTCGAATATGTAATTGGAGCGTAATTGATCCACGGGCAACGACGGATTTTTTCGTCGTTGTCCGTGTGTTCGATACGATTCCTGTGTCTCTCGCTCGCAGTCGCGAATTAAAAAGAAAAAAAAAGTCTGTAACGGCAGAACTCAAGACACGAGCTGTGTACTTATAGAAGGCAGTTTCTATCCTTGTAGGTGCCTGGCTTCCTCATGGACTCGAGGCGGTACGATTACGCCCCGGGAAGAACTTCGGAATCACCACCTGTACCACCGGCTCCGTCACCTCCACGGTTAGGTATGGATTATGAATCTTACAGGCCTCATCGTGGTCGTCAAATGCGTGGAGGTTACATGGGAAGGCAAAGGTTTGAAACCCAAGATTATGAAGATAGGCAGAGCGTTGATTCGCCTTTATCAGATTTTAGAATGCGACAAAGACCAGATTCTCCACAGTTAGATTTTCGACATAGACAACAAAGAATGGACTTGCCCCAATCTGAATTCAGGTCGAGACAACAAGTTGATTCTCCGCAATCCGAATGGACGTCGTTCCATAGAATGGAGCCTCAAAATTATAGGAGGAGGCAAAGAAATGATATGTCGTATGGAGATTTTAGAGATAGACAAAGAATGGAGTCACCCGAGCCAGAGTTTCCTAGACAGCGAATGGCATCTCCAGATGCCGATTTCAGAGAAAGGCAAAGGCCTGATTCGCCACAGATGAATTTTCAAGAAAGTCAATTTTCTTACGATTTTAGAGGAAGACAAAGAGAGGATTTGTCGTATTCTGATAATAGAGAAGATCAAACAGATTTGGCAGAATCTGATTTTAGACTAGAAGAGAGAATGGATTCTCCCCACTCAGAATTTAGAGGAAGACACGCACCAGGATCGCCAAAGTTAGATTTTAGAGGAAAACGACCGGATTCGCCACAATCGGATTTCAGAGCAAGACGATACGATTCGCCTCAACCACTGTTTAGTGGCAGAAAACGACCGGAATCGCCGAATTCGGATTACAGAGGAAGACAGAGACCAGATACTCCGAATTCGGATTACAGGGGAAGACGACTTGATTCGCCACAGTCGGATTTTAGAGGACGACAAAGAGCAGAGTCTCCAAAGGCTGATTTCAGTGGAAGGCAGAGATACGAGTCTCCACACACTGAATTCAAAAGTAGATCAGATGCTGGTTCACCTAAAGATGACTTCAGAGTTAAGCCAAGAAACGAATCGCCAGATAATAAAGGAAAATCAAGAAACGAATCGCCTGAACCCAAAGCAAGAACACGAAACGAATCACCAGACCTCAAAGGGCGAGCAAGAAACGATTCACCTGTTCTCAAAGAGAAAAAAAATGATTCACCCGATCTTAAAGGAAAAACAAGACACGAATCGCCTGATCAGAAAGGAAGATCCAGAAACGAGTCACCTGATCCAAAAGGAAGATCAAGAAACAATTCTTCAGAAAACAGAGTAAGATCCAGGAATGATTCACCGGATAGACGTAGAAGACGTCGCAGTAACAGTAGATCACCGGTGCGAGGAAGAAAGACGTCTTGGGAAAGAGAACGAGAGAGAGAAAGAGATCGTGACCGAGACCGGGACCGCAGGAAATATCCACGGAGAGACCGCTCCAGATCTAGAGATAGGCGTCGAAGCTCGAGTAAAAATCGTGATAAATCTCGACCTCGGGACGGACGTAAAAGACGAATGTCACCTTTCGATTCGGAGAGATTAGCGGAGGAAAATACAGCGGTATCGCAGCAATCATTTTTGCCAGTGCAGTCAAATGCTTTCAGAAACGATGGCAGTTTCATGGAAATGTTTAAAAAGATGCAGGAAGCGATGCCGGCTGCCGAACCTGCAACATCTGCGGTCTTGGAAGAAAAACCTGTGGCACCACCTCCGTTAATGGTTGGCAAACGACGTGGTGGTCGGATTCTGAAGACTGGGATGGTAGCGAAACAAAAGGTCGAACCAACCTCGGAGCAACCGAAAGACGCTTGGTCCCTTTATATGGCAGAAGTGAAGAAGTACAGAGAAGTCTGCTGCCAAGAAGAAGATAACACAAGACCTCTTGTCAAATAATTCAATTATCCATTCCAATTTATTTTTCCTATCCTTTTCACATTTTCCTACAATTTCTATTTTCCATTGAAGTACGCATCTCGTTCTTGCTGTATAATGACTGAAGCAAAGAAATAGACGTTACAAAACGTCATTATGTGTTAAGTGTAACAGTGGACTATGAGCGAGAGACACAGACGTTTTATTTGTGACAAATAGAATTAAACAACAAAGCATAGATATAAAATAGCAACAATATTTGTATTGAACAGCAGTTTCGCCAACATGCCGGAAGCCGTAACAAAGGACTTCAAATTTGAAACTGCTCCTTTCGATCCCAGATTTCCAAATCAAAATCAAACCAGGTACATATATATATTCTATAACTTTTGATTTATTTAACCTTCAATTTGTTGTTGACATGATATTCTAAGTACACTGTAAAAAATGGTTTCGTAAAATCACAACACAAGTGTGAAATTACACACCCGAGTTACCACTCTGAATGATGTAAAAGTACAAAATCACTAGTATTTTTATACCAAAACTGTAATAGCACTACAAAAATTGTAAAAATGTCACTCTGACTCTTCCGAGAGCAGTAATTTTACACTTTTTGAAATTACTGTTTGAATGTGAAATTACATCTGACAATGTTAAAAATACAATTTCTCTAGTAATATTTTCCATTCCGCGCGTGACCCGGGCAGCCATCATTGATGTTTATATACAACTAACAAAAAAAAAACTTGTTTGAATTTCTCGTAAAGATTTATTGTTATGTGAAGATATTTTTTATCTCATCAAACGTGTGCAGAGGTATATATATATCATATGCTACATATTTATTTGACCAAATAAAATGAAGTTTCTTTACAAGTATATTGAGGTTAAGTTTGATGGATTTATTGTCATTATAATTGTAATATTGTGAGATTTGTCGAGCCATCGAGAATGGGTTCTATCATAGTTACTATAATATATTTGTTTATTTTTATACAAATCTGAAAATTTCAGGTTGAATTTTATATTCGTCATGTTAAGTTCTGTGGGTGGCGACCCCACCGGCGACAAAATTAACTACTGAGATGGGGGTATGTGACACTAATCATAAGGGAAAACGGGCTTATTTTGCGAATAGCTTTACAAACAGACATTTTTCGGTTGATATTACTGTTTCATCGTACGGCATTTCAAAGACTAGAAGTAATTTGGAAATATCAGTTTGCTGAAAAATGACATTTGGAAAAGCTATTCGCGAAATAAGCCCGTTTCCCTATATAAATAGTGTCACATACCCCCATCTCAGTAGTTAATTTTGTCGCTGGTGGGGTCGCACACAGCAGAACTTAACATGGCGAATTACAAATGTTATTGTATGATAAATAATAAATATTAAAACATTCCTAAAAACTATTTAATTAATTTTTAAACAAATTCCAATATTTTTTACATTCACAAAAAAAAAACATTGCAATGCATATATTATATTATATAATACAATTCAGTGTAATATATACTGCACGCACCAAATGTGTATTTAACCTAAAAAATGTGAAAAATTCACCAATATTGTAATTTTATTACAGCACTGTAATTTCACTATAATGGCGTGATTTTACTATAAACACAGTAATTTTACTACATTAATTGTAAATTCTAACCTGCAAGTCTGTTGACAATCGCTGTAAATTTACATCTTTGCTGTAATATTTACAACTTTCTAGGGATTTTACTACTCTCAGACTAGGTTATACAGATTACCTACTCTCAGAGTAGTAATTTCACACAATCTTTTTTTACAGTGTACGAAACCTACTTCGATGAATAGATTACACTGTCCGACACTGATCTTGCCTTTGACAGGCTAAGTATTTTTTCGTGCTGAAAACGATGGCGCTAACAGAATTTTGCTATCACGTCACACTTTGGAGAAAAATGAGGTTAAATGTGCAAAACTCAGTCTTTTCGGCCATATTTCGGTTTATTTCATAGCAAAGGGGAATTTATTTTTGACAAGCGAAGTATCATTTTTCAACACAAAAAAATACGTCCCAAATGATAAATCGTTTGCCAAAAGTACATTCTCTTCTGCTACAAACTAAACTGAAATACGGTCAAAAACCCTATTTTTGACACATTTATTTATTATTTATTTATTTATTTATTTATTTATAAACGGGTATACCCCATAATTTACAAGTGTACATAGATATTATTAATAACAAATATAACTGAACTTTATCTCTTAGATGAAAATAGAGTATATGAAAATGTAACGAAAAAAAAATATCTCAATATTGACGCACTGTAGATTTAATTTTTAACATAGCCGTTGAAAGTTGGAGTTCTTGAAGGTGTGGTAGGTTAAGGTTACCCTGGCGATGGCGTTCATTAAGTTGTTGGCAACATCGTTGCATAGGCGCTTGTAGGATGTAGTTCCTAGCAGAAACTGGCATTTGGAATAAGTTTGTAGTCCTAAAAGTGTAGTTAGGTGAAGAGAAATTTAGTAGGCTATAGAGCTCCGTACTATTAATTTCGCCAATTATCAGTTTGTATAAGAAGATCAGATCATTAGCCTTACGTATTGATGCTAGAGTTGGTATCTTAAATTTTCGTCCAACTACATGATAATCATGATCATATAAGTCTATTGGATTTCCCGATTTGAAGGCAAAGTATCTAAGCATTTTATGTTGAATTTTTTCTAAACTATAAGAATGTATCATGTAATGTGGAGACCAGAGTATATTTAATCTCATTTTTCTCCAAAATGTGAAGTGATAATTTACTTAAGTGATAAAACTTAATTTAGGATGAGTCTGACATCTCGACATCTAATGATGTCATTTTCAGAAACTAAAATGTACTAGAAAAATATAATGCAGTATTATTTACAATAAAAGTTTACATAAAACAATAAACATAAATATGAAAAATTACAATAAAAGGAAGGAGAAAAATTATACTTAATTTGAACTTACTTCAGTGTTTTAAATCAGTTGCAATTTAACAGACCGCTTTAAAGAGTTAATTTTGACAATCTACAAAACGTTTGTACTGTTGAGCATCTTTTTATTGTGGTATATGGTGTTTTTTGTCAATGATAGTGTTTTCGAAGATCTTTATTTTGTATAATTAGTAAATTTCTCTACTGCATATTTTAAAATTTTCAGTAATTAGTAGCGGTTTAATTCAGTCACCATAATAAATAAGAATTTTTATTCACATTTCATTCTTTATGCCAAAGTCAGAAATCATCAGTAAGGGAAAACGATAGCATATACCCTTATACGTGATTAAAAAAAGATGTTAAAATTTATTAATTCAAGACTTGGATTTAGTCTGTAAAAAAATATAGAATAAATGGATACAATTACTAATTACTGAAAATTTAAAAATACGCAATCGAGAAATTTACTAATTATACTTATTTTAAAAGTCTCCAAAGATAAATAACACAAAAATTCATCTAATTGAACTGATTAAGTTATTTACTTCTAAAGAGTTCTTAAATAGTTATGATTGTTGATGGCATAAATCGCTGTCTAAAATCAAAACATAAGAACTCACATTTTTTACATCTTTTAATTATACAATCAGTATATCAAAAAGTTAACATTGTTTACTTTTGTTCACTTTACGCAATTAAAATCGTTTATTTTTCTTATACATAATGGACGTTAGATCAATATTATTTTGACGATTTCGTCAATTAAAAGATGTAAAAAATGTGAGTTCTTATGTTTTGATTTTAGACATCGATTTATGCCATCAACAATCATAACTTTTTAAGAACTCTTTAGAAGTAAATAACTTAATCAGTTCAATTAGATGAATTTTTGTGTTATTTACTTTCGGAGACCTTTAAAATAAGTATAATTAGTAAATTTCTCGATTGGATATTTTTAAATTTTCAGTAATTAGCAATTGTATCCATTTATTCTACATTTTTTTTACAGCCTAAATCCAAGGCTTGAATTAATAAATTTTAATAAATTTTAACATCTTTTCTTAATCACGTATAAAGATATATGCAATCGTTTTCTCTTCCTGATGATTTCTGACTTTGGCATAAAGAATGAAACGTGAATAAAAATTCTTATTTATTATGGTGACTGAATTAAAACGCTACTAATTACTGAAAATTCTTTATTATGTCATAAGTTCAAATTAGGTACAATTTTTCTTCTTCATTTTATTGTAATCGACAAATTCTGAATTTTTAAAAAGTACCGGTATTTTTCATTTTTAGTAATGTTTACAAATCATCACAAATAATTATTAATAACTAAATCGTCTAGAAATTATGAATAAATATTCTCAAAGATGTAATAAAAGTATCCTTTTCTATATAATTTCCTTTCTTAACGATTTCGAATTTTAATCTCAATTTTACATTTATCAGAACCCGTACGGCATACAATTGCTCCCTATGTGAAGCACAAACTGCATCAAAATTTTTTTCTGTGTAGGAATAATGTAGTACACAAAAAGTAAAATGTGAGAAATTGTAATTAAAACCAATCTACCTTTTGCATCAGACAGTCTATATAGTTGAAGTTATTTTATATATTTTTATTGAAGAAATGCAAACCACAAAATCAAAGACATACAAATATTATAAACGAAATATTGAACAATATTATTCATTTTAATAGTAGCAAGTTTAGTAAAATTTTCTAATTATTTTAATTGGAAAATGACTGTTGTTATACCTGGTGTAGGTTTCTGCAGTTCTTACATTTCATACACAAATGTGAAGTATGGCACCATCTCGTAAGACGATCTGCAGCTTTCGCAAATACTAAAATTGGCTATGTGTAAAAACTCTGTAAAAAGGGCAATTCCGCTGTTAATTAATAAATAAAATAAAATTATTATAAGTAAAGGATACAAATCATACAAATTTTCAACTATTTTTAAATAATTCTGCGTAACAGTTTACTTTAAAATAATATACAGAAAACATGATAAAGCATTGCATTTAATAGACTAATGTTCCTGTCAATGAATTATTTACTATATGCTACTTCCCAATATTTGTTTATTTATTTATTTATTGTAGAATAAACAGGAAAAATCCTTTTTTTACAAACAAATTTTTACATCAGTGTATAAACAATATAAGAAAAAATATATTTAATAAAAGAAATAAAGAAATGTAACACATAACGTAAAAACTAATTTAATTATTTTTATTTAACGGGTTATACCCTTTCTTGTATACATGGTGTACATCAGTAAATACAAACCTGAAATGAAAAACAAATATAAATTCAAAAAGGAAGAATAAAACATAAAAAGTAATTACATTAATAACATTAATTAAATTCGTGAAATTCCAACTTAATATTTTGAATAATGTCGCAATTGGAAACATCATAATCAAAGAATTTAATATTAGTATGTATTATAATCACAATGAGTTGACCAGACCACACATTCTGTATATTTTTTGCACTGAACGGCACATAAAAAGGATAATTAACTCGCAATGAATATGTCCGATCAGGAAAAGGTAATAAGTTATATAGAGAACTACAGTAAAAAATATTTCGGATAATCTTGAAAATACAAATTAAATCATCCATACGTCTTAGTGATTGGAGGGATGGAAGCTTGAGTTGCGTAGCAATTTGTGAATAGTTATGATCATAGAAACTCATTGTATATATTATTGTTTATTTTTAAAAAAATTATTGTACAGAGTAGCTCAATTACCAAAAAAGAAATAAATTATATAAAATTGTAATGAGCATTGTAGAATAAAATATAAATTTCTGTAAAACAATTGTCTCCAACAGATACTGCTATCAGAGTTTTTTGGATTTTCATCGATGCAAAAAGGTGCGTGGAGAAAAATACGAGGCATGCCAGTACTTTCTAAAAGTCTACAGTACAATGTGCCCAAGTGTTTGGGTTGAAAAGTGGAACACTCAAATTGAAGAAGGTACATTCGCCGGCCACATATAAATGAGCATGCTCCGTCGCGAAAAAACAGAGTAAGGCGCCGGCATTAGTGAAAACCACTGCGTGTATCAACGCAATAATTCATAATATGTCATATTTGTAAAATAAGCATACAGTAATAATAAAGCACATGAGATCTTAATTGTAATCTTTATCCCATTGGTGTATATTTTTATTTCACAATTCTTCAAAATGTATTAGCATTATATTGTATAGAACGTATCATTATTTCAAATATTTCAGGGCTTATCCATATTTTGATGAATTTTGTTAAAAGTTCCTGTAAGAATTATACAATTTTCGTTTATTGCATAAGAAAGTGTAAAATAAATTGTTAATTTTTGTATCATTTTCGCAGATATAAATTTGTTTCTGCAATATAGTTTTTAAAAAATTTAAAAAATATTTAATTTCATTTTTATCGTTAATTATTTATCAATAACTTTTAAACTAATTATTTCAAGTTCAGATTTGATAAGTAATCATACTACTCTATTCAGCAATTGGAATTGTATTGAAATATATTGACTTGGATTCATTTTTCTATTTTTGAATACGCTATTTGAACTTTTCGAATATTTTAATACAAAAATATGAATCCAAATGAATACTTTAAAGTGTTGTCGAAACTACTAAAAATAAAAATACAATTTAATGCATGATCATGATTGAAAATATGTTGTATTAATACATATGAATCCGTTTATAATTGACTCTGAAAAAAATAGAGGCAATTAACGAATTTTCGCCTGCTGTATTGGATCCGCCATTTTGGATTTCAAAATTCTGACTTCAGATTCGTGATCAGCGACCTCAAAAACGTAATAACACGTTTTTGTCTCACATAGATTCTTTTTCAAAACATGTTATTTTTGCATACGCGAATATCTAGTAAGAATATATTCTCGATTAGGCCGCCATCTTGGTCGCGGAACGGTAAATTTAAAAAATCCACCAGCATAACTTTTAAGTACAACTATCGCATCCACGATTCTGATACATTTTAAGTAATTTGAAACCAGATATCCGGGACAGATGTTGAATTTGAAAAAAAGTTTCCCTGAAAAAATCGTATTTTTTATTTATTTATGCCAAAATTATAAATAAATTGAAATTTTAGACATATTTGGACTGCACCATTGAAAAGAGCGACCTCAAAAATAGTAGGATATGTTTTTTTCAAATTTTGTTAACTTCGGTTTTATTACGAAATTCTCTATTGAAATTGGATCCTGAAAAATGTCCTTTTTGACGTTAATAGGTTAAGGGGAGAAGCAAGCCAGAATATAGGTCCTTGATTTTGATATGTTACACATTTGTAAATATTGTCATTTGGTACTATTTTTTTCCTCAAAAAAAAGAATTTTTATTTTTTGAAATATGACATACTAACAAATCCATGCGAGAGATTGTTTAAAATGGAAAGAAATACACGTACAAATTTTTTTGATGGAAAATATTTAAAATTGCAGGAGTAGTTCAATTTTCAGTATTTTATTTTTGATCTTTTAGTGCAACATACAACTTTCTAACACTGCCGAAATTTAATATGCTATTTTTTTCAATAAGTTTTCGTATGGTTATCAAATATAAATAATATTTCGAATCTTCAAAACTTTATTGTAATTTATTATTATTTAATTTTTTGCATACGTACACATATTTTACACGTATAAAAAATTATTTTCATCTATATACAAAACTAATAATTAGAACATTCCTGAACCATACGTTACACCTTCAGACTCAAGCTCAGCCACTTCTCTTCTGCTTTGTATTACAATAATAGAGCCAATTTCCAAATCAGTATAATTTACGGAATTGTTACAAAAATTTACCAACTTGACCTTCTTGAAATCAACCCTACTCCGTATAGGGAGAGATAGTGAGACTTTTCATCATGTGAGAACAACAAACTCTCACTCTGGTACTGATCCAGTTATTTATTTAATTTTAGTTAACTAATTTATAACTAAAGTGTATAATGTAATTTAAAATTTATTTTATGTTTGTTATAAAATCAGTATAATTTATTTACTGTTCTTTTATTAAATATATTATACATTTTTTATTAAATATATATTGTGCGTTTAAAGTATATATTCTTATATAATCTGTCAACAGAAAAGAACCCATCAATCGAATTTGGATAGAGTTGTATAGAATTTGATTCAATTATTAAATTCTTAATCCATACTTTGGACAACGATGAATCCATTTTAATACGTAAATACAATTCTATTCGTTCATACGAATAAAAAGGTTACTTTCTTAATTCATGTTAATCCAAAAAAAGTTTTCTTTTTAAAAATTAAATCTTAAATACATCCGTATTCAACATTACGGATTCAAAACTATCCAAGTGTATCAATTTCAATCGAAAAAAAAGTTTCCCATTTAAAAACGACACATTGAATGCGTTCGTATTCATCATTACGGATTCAAAAGTATCCAAGTGTATTCATTTCAATCCAAAAAAAGTTGTATTTCAAAAACAAAACTTTGAATACATCCGTATTCAACACTACAGATTCAAAACTATCCAAATGTATCCATTTCAATCCAAAAAAAGTTTCCTATTTAAAAACGAAACATTGAATGCATCCGTATTCAAAACTATCCAAGTGTATTCATTTCAATCCAAAAAAAGTTGTATTTCAAAAACAAAACTTTGAATACATCCGTATTCAACATTACAGATTCAAAACTATCTAACAATAAGTGTATCCATTTCAATCCAAAAAAAATTTCCTATTTAAAAACGAAACATTGAATGCATCCGTATTCAACATTACGGATTCAGAACTATCTAAGCGTATTCATTTCAATGCAAAAAAAAAGTTTTCTATCAAAAACGAAACTTTGAATACATCTATATTCAACATTATGGATTCCAGACTACCTAAGCGTATTCAGTTCAATGCAAGAAAAGTTTTCTTTCAAAAACGAAACTTTGTATACATCCGTATTCAATATTACGGAATCAAAACTATCCAAGTGTATTCATTTCAATGGATTACTTTTTCTGAAATTCAATCCGGCAAATTACACTTTCGATTATATTCGTAAAATGGACTACAGATGGATTACTTTTTCTGAAATTTAATCCGGCAAATTACGCTTCCGATTGTATTCGTAAAATTGAATACAGATGGATTCCTTTCTTCAGAATTCAATCCATTTGAATCCATATTTACGGAATCAAAGTATGAATTCAAAATTAAATGAAATTTTCAATCCAATCCTATTCAATCTCGATTGCTGGGAAATTCAGTTGCGTAAATCTACCATTATTACATTTTTAATATCTTTTCCTTCACTTTGAACATTTTAAGTAGTTGTACTTCGGCAATACATTATATTCCTTAATTTTGCTTCTTTTAAGTCAGTTGATCGATCAAACCGAGATATAAATTCATATTTTATTATATTATTCCAAACGATCAAGAAGAAATTAATTTTGCATCGTATTATAAATGCGATTGTTATTATTTACATTTTTAATTGATGGTTGATTGGTTTTGTATTTTTTTATAAGGTTTTTTATATGGTTTTCTATCTAGGGGTGCATCTGAAAAACCCGACATTTAAAAACATTCATATAATGGTAATTTTCCTATGCTTAATGTAGTAAATTTTCAACAAGCTTATAAAATGACTGTTATACGTGGGTAAATTTACTACATTGCATGGAGAAATTACAAAAAGCTTGTAAAATTACCATTATACATGAGCAATTTCATTGCGAGTTTTTATAGTACAGGCATTTAAAAAAACAGACATTTCTAAACCAAACATTTAAAAAAACAGACTTTCAAAATATGTGTGCATTTTTAAATGTCTATTTTTTAAAATGTCTGGTTTTTGAAGTGTCTGTTTTGTGATTTGATGTTGAGGTGCACCCCTATAGTTAGAACCCTTGTAAAAAATACAAAACCATCAATAAAAAATATACAATATATTTAATAATAGAAAAGTAAATAAGTTATATCAACTTTGTAACAAACATAAAATAAATTTTAAATTTGTGTTTAGTGCTACCTAAATAAAATTATTGATTTATTTATTTAACATTTTTGTTTGCCGTAAAATTTGGCTAAATGATGAAGATTTAAGGCTGTAGATGAACCAATCAGATGGTATTTTTTTTTTTAATTTTCTCCAACGTTTGCTTCTAAAGCCAGAAACTCGCCTGGATTCATTAGAAGAATTGCAAATATGTCAGAGAAAATTTTAATCCGTAAAGATGGAAAGGATGGAATTTTTTAAAGCAAATGTTAGAGAAAATTTTAAAAATTAGTAGTGCAAAAAAAATACTATCTGATTGGTTCATCTACATCCTTAAATCTTCGTATTTAGCCAAATTTTACGGCAAACAAAAATGTTAAATAAATAAATAAATAATTTTTATATTGTAATAATATATTAGTAGCACTAAACACAAATTTAAAATTTATTTTACGTTTGTTACAAAGTCGATATAACTTATTTACAGTAGGACCTCTCTTATTCTAATTAGTAAAGTTTTTCCAAGATGGCGCCGACCTCTCTTATTCTAATTTTCCCCTTACCCCCACTTACTTTGCTTGCGAGATTGTGATTCGTGGACAATATTTTTCGTTGACTTTTCGTGTGATAGTGGGAGAACGATTAGAATAAGAGAGGTTGTACTGTACTTTTCTTTTATTAAATATATTGTATATTTTTTATTGATGGTTTTGTATTTTTTATAAGGGTTCTAACTAGCGGTGCACCTCAAAAACCCATCAAATTACTACCAAGTGAACAAAAAAACTTTAATGATTCATTTGGTTAAATGATGTTATTTATTTTTAACTATTGGAATTTCGAAATACTTTAAATAGCTATAAACATAAATTGTTCCAAATTTTTTACATGGAATGAATACACAGATCCCACCACCGAACATTTACTCCCCAAAATTCAGGATAATACGTCATGAATGAAGATTTATTATACATGAAATTAAAATTGGATAAATCGATTCTATGAGGACAACATTTTTCTCTGTGTATACTTAAGGATGTGCATAGATAAAAAAGCTAAATTTGAAACAAAAAAATATACTTACCGCCCTACATAACTGGAAATCTTGAAATATTTTATAGGTCAAGTACTAACTTTTCAATACGTACGATTTAAAATTCTAGTTGGTTTGATAAAGTCAAACTAAAAGATGACGTGCTCAAATTTTGAAAAGAAAGTATACGATTCCCTATTACGAATAATAGAAACAAAAGATCCACGAGCTGAGCTGTATACTTGATAAACTGTTTATTCTTTCGCTGAAAAACATAGTACAGGAATACAATAATTCGTGATAAAATTAATAATTGATATTTTTCAGCGTTTTCCTAGACTTCTGACGCCTAGAGATGATTTCGTCGATACTCCGACACTTCCGACGCTGGTAAAGATAAAATTCGTCGCGAAACTGGTATTAGAGATCGTGTTTTTTTATTTCTTGTTATAATTAAAATATACACTGTGTCATGGGTGAACAAGCGAATAGTATTAATAGTAACAAAATATTCGTCTCGTCTATTTTCCAACACGATCTCCCCTCGCCATCCTCCTCTGCCCTAAACTTTTCTTCGTCACACTCGCATTCTCACGGTCATTATAGTCATCTTGCATCAAATACGGTATACATAGTATACAGATTTATCCCAAAAAAGCACACCTAATGGACTATAGAGTTGACTCGTGTCTTCGAATCGACCGAGCCCTCATTGGTTCTTGAATGTGTCAGTGGCTGCCTTTTTAAAATCTCGCTCTTCTTTCGTTTCGATTCGTAATTGATCGGGAGAAAGATGCTTGAGAATTCTTTCGACGACCCTCGCCTGCACGTACCTACTTCCGGAAGTAGGTAATTGCCATCAGAAAAAAAACACGATTCTACAATATGAAATGCGACAAAAAAGAAAAAAAATTAATGCCAGAAAATAAGACTACCTTCCGTTCTTTCACGATATACGCCCTTCAAAAAGGGTCGCCGATATATATATTCCTTAGATACCCATGACGTAATATTTCTCGCTCATGCATCCCTCGTGTACCCAGGTACGCTCATATTTTAATTATACAGCTTTTTTTTAAATATTTTCTTTTCCTCTAATACCTATGTTTCTAGTTCACGATATAATTATCTTGTACATTTTCTTACGACGACAGAAGAACCCTTAAATATAAAGCAAGAACTACAGACATTTAGTTTATACTTCTGTATGTTAAGTTGAAATTTTTTTTCAACAGCTCGATAGACTGAAGATAGGAGCAAAAAAACCTGCTAGTAATTACAAACGAAAAGAAAAGAAAAAAAAGAGAAAAAAAAATTTAACTTATGTCACTACGTTAAACTGTTATATTATAGTTAAATTACACTTTAGAGATACACCTGTCTGTTGGTTGGTCAGTTCTCATTGTTAGTAAATTACGAATGACGAAAAAAGCAATGAATTGTCCTTTTCACAACGATGAAGGACTTGCCAAAATTCTAAGTCCCCAACAAAGTTTGGCTACGGGTGTTTTTTCTTGTTTTTTTTTTTTTTTGGTTTTTTTGTTTTTTAAGAATTAGAATGGTTAGGTTAGTCGTCGTCATGCGCGCAATGTACAAAATCCAATGGCTGGAAGAGGAGGAACAGGCGAACGTCACCGATCCTCCGGGCGGCCCAAACAACCGCGTCGACCCGATATCGACCATGGCGTGTACGGAGAACCGATCTACCTTTGTAAACTAATATGGTTGATGTCTTTGAAATTGACGGGGTCCCTGCCCGTTGCCTCGTGGTTTTCCTGGCATGCCTGGATGGGTCATGTTCTCGTAACCATTGAATGCGGCATAATCGTATTCCGAATACATATTATCGTATCCCTGGCCGTAGCCATTACCGTATTCGGGGATGTAGCCACCTCCATAGCCACCGCCATAACCGTATCCGTAGCTTGGGCCCCAGTAGCCTTGACTTCGTAAATCTGGATTAACTTTTACTCTCTTGACATCAACCTCTTTACCTTTGATGGTCTGTTTTGGTGTTTTCAAAAGCTTGTATACGACTTCACGCGAGTCGAACGTGATGAAACAGAAACCTTTGCGTTGATTTTTCGTCTTGTCGAAAGGTGCTTCTACTTCAACGATTGTGCCATATTGTCCAAAATATGTCTTTATGTCTTCATCTGTAATTTCTGGGGTTAAACCACCAACAAAGATTTTGCCATGTTGCGCTTTCTTACTAACTCGCTTAGGGTCAACCTGCAACACAAATTGGAATAAAACTATCAACAGTGTTACTTTGCACTTTTTCTATCTGAAATTCTTATTCATTTTAATCTACTGAATTCTTTATTATAAAATTGTTACAAATATGGGCAAATCCACAGAACTTTTGACTTTCATGTTATTTTAAGATTCACATAAATAAGCTGTACAGAAATATTTATAAAACATTACTATTTACTAAAACGGATATGCTTTTCAAGGTACAGTTATTTGTTTTGCATGATAGTTGATTAAAAAACCAAAGGAAACACGAAAGCTCATGAAAATTTGGATAAACTGCTGCGTGCAAATCGTATTTTTTTTAATATTTTGTTCTGTAACTTTTGGAACATGTATTCTTTTCATTTGAAAATCACGTCGTTGATTAATGGCACTTTATAAAAGCCAAAGATACTTGAAAAATAAGTGTGTCTATCGCTTAATAAGAATGACATGCGTCCAAAGTCGCGTGCAGAAGATTTATGGAAAATGGAATTTTCGTTAATTTCTAACAATAACTTTTGGAACAAACAATATTATGGCTCTATACTTTGGGAATTTTGAATTGATGATATAATATGTAACGTATTCCAAGGAATAAGGTGTGTCTTGTCTCATCTCAATTCTGTGCCTATTACAACCTATAGCCTTCGTGCGTAACTGTTGTTGAAAAATGACACTTTTGTCAGGCACACGAACTATACACAATTAAATGCCTCAATTATTGGCGTAATTTATTGTTTTAGGTGTCATAATAATACTGTGAACTTGTTCCAGAAATACAATATGATGTTCAGGGGTAAAACAAGACATGAAATTATCTCTTTGACACAAACTCCTTTCTTTACACGGAAAAATGCTGAAATTTGTTACGCGCGGGTTTTATTGGCAGCTGATCATAAATACGTTGACGAATATTAAAAATTGAAGATGGTAGATACAATATGGCGGACCAATTTCTTAAAAAGTTGCTTGAACCAGCTGAAACTGTGTATTCGGGGTCGCTCATCGGTCGAGATTCGCTATAGCTTTGCTCCAGAAATAATGAAAATGCAACTTTGGGTAACTTTGTTTTTCATCTCCCTTGCTTCATCTTTTCTGGTTAAAAATGAATAAAGATGGTACTAATGACAACTTACGTTATACGTATTTAAAATTTTTTTTCAGGATTGCCAGGATTGTAATGCCTTAAATCGACTTAAATAAATGTTTGCTGCTAAAATTTGTATATTATGAACCTAAAAGCAAAAAGAAAGAAAACCCCCGAATTCCCAATTTGAGCTTGTGTGAGTAACTCCTTACAAATTCGGTCTTCCATATTGAATTCGCCATCTTGAATTCTGAATATCTGTTGACGGACCAGTAACTTAAAAAACCCCGAGTAACAAATTTCATTTGTTTTCCGCTTACAGAAATATGTTTGGTTTGAAGATATAATTTTAGGTCTCGTTTTACCTGACTGCGCTGGAACAATCCTTTAAAAGTCGTAACGTGTCGTTTTTTCTACATTTTATATGTTTAGGAGTGGCCTCAGGTTGATTTTAAATGTGTGCCACCAAACAAAAAAATGTTTTTCTTAAAGAGTAAAGTTAAAAGTTCTGTGGATTAACTCATATAGATTTTTTTTTCTTTTGTTTTTGTACAATTTGGATTCTCATTATTCCATAAGAAAATTCTGCTTGAAATGGATTTCTTTCAAAGTTCAACAAAAATATCATTTTTAAATTTTAATATAATTTTAATAAACATTAGGGTGGTTAAAAAAAAATCAATTTTTACTTTCGAGAAACTTTTACTTTTGACAAAGTTTTTAAATTAAATAGAGAAAAAATAATCATATAATTTTTGTTGCATACTACATACTGTATATGTATATTATAAAATAATTTATAGATGAAAAACAATATGGATATCATTTTTAATGACTTTATACTATTTTTTAGTTTCTCCGAAATTAAAACATAAGTAATATTGTCATATTTCTTCGGATTTGAAAAACGAATTACTTTTCTTAATCAAACATTTATTCACACGCAGAAAACAAGAGGTAAAAAGCCGCAGAAGGACAATTAAATTTGAAAGGTTAAAATAAGGATGTAAAAGGGACTTTTGACAAAAAAAGGAAATAAAAGGGACTATAGTTGAAAAAAGAGACTAATTTCCTAAAAAGAGACTGACTGGGGGCCCTGTTAACCTCTTAACTGCGACTCATGACAAAGATTTTATATGCACTGTAAAAAATTTCTGTGTAATTTTACCACTCTTAGCGTGGGCAATTTTGTAACCAACGCTGAACGTAGGGTTTTCACAAGTTTAGGTTAGAAAATTTACCACATGCAGCGTAGGGTTTTTACAGTGACAATATGTAAACTGTGTAAATACCTACGCTACAAGTGGTAAATTTACCAACTTAAACTTGTAAAAACCCTATGTTCAGCGTTGGTTACAAAATTGCCGACGCTGAGAGTAGCAAATTTACACAGAAATTTTTTACAGTGTGGTAAATATAAATTAGGTTAATGAATTCGATTATTGGTGCAAATTTAATATTAGGTAATTTTCAGATGATCTGAGGTATACTAAATAAGATGCTGTCCATTTTCAAAATCATTGTTTTAAATAGAAGATTTGAAATATGTAAAACTGCAGTTTTTACAATTTTTTGCAAAATCTTCGTCATTGGCAGTTAAGGAGTTAATAATATAATTAAAGTGTGCCTTATCCTACCTCATATGAAGACAAATAACTTCACTCTCAGAAGAAAGAATTAGTTGAGAAATCCATTAACTAGTTTATTATTTGCTGTGTAATTATCCTATGAAATTATTAACATTTCAATTTTCTTTCTACTTATTAAGTTATAGAAATTGGATCGATTTAACAACCTACGTAAATTACATACATGTGTATATACACTTAAGTAGTAAAACTCTTTATTTGCTTCGGTTACTAAGAGCCAAACTACCTATTGTAATAACTATTATTGTAATTTTTTATTTAATTAATTAATGTAAAGCAAATTTCTAATTATTATTAATTATTATTTTTATTTTATTTTTATTTTATATATTTTTGGAGTTGGCGCAATCTACTTGAGTTTTAATTGGGGAGGCTCGAGTCGTACACTCAGGCATAAAAGGAAAACGGAGTCGTGTTGTTAATGAAGGGTTATACCGCAGCCATATTTTCCATGCTGCCAAACTAGCCATTTTCATCAACACATGGAGGTGAAGGTTAACACTCAACAACGAAACAAAATAAATATGAAACTGAAATAGCCGCATATTCGTAGCCACAGACTCGGAATAGTAGTAAAAATAGTTGTTTATTTCATTGCAACTATTAAATTATTGTTACTTATGAGTGAAAGGACATCGCGGAGCTTTTTCAAAAAATTACTTTTTTTAATTGAGAACCATTCTTTTTTCCGAATCTGCGGCTAGTTTCAGTGTCATAAAATAAATGGTTAGATTTCTGCGTACATTTAAAAAGAAGAGAAAACTGGCAACAAGTTTTCACTGGAAAAGTAACCAAGGGTCAATGAAATATAAAAAGAAAAATACATTACGACTATCATTCATGTAAAAGGAAAAAAATTGAACCATTTTATCACCGGTAATATTATGTAACAAACAATTGCACAACAGTATTTAACAAATGTCAAACGTTTTAAATTTTGAATATATAGAAACGTGTAAATTTTCATATTAAGATAAATTAGAATAAATATTTAATGAATTTATTTGCTACCCGCTGTATTAAATCATTTTTTTCGAAGAAAGTAATTTTTTAATGTAACAAGATATTTGTTTATATATTTCCTACAATATGTGTGAAATGAGTATTTGTTCCAACTGTATATGTAGGCATTGTGCAATTAGTTTACAAATTTCATTTAAATATACGCTGCATGTAAATAATCACAATTAAATAATTCCTTTGATTGTGTAAACCCGAAGAGTAATGCTCAAGTGCTGAATGAAAATTATATTTCTTTTCAATGTAACAATATTTACACTTTTCCACAATCACATACCAAAATCAAAATAAAGAATTATAAATGCTTCTATTAGTAAATCCGAGAAAATGTAGAGAATATACTTTAAAATAAACACTTAATGGTGTCATTTTAACTACACTAATAAGTTATAGGAAATAAATCAAGCGACCACATTTTTCTTCATTATGTGGACTATCCATTTGTTACTAACCTTGAAAAATACTATTTATTTTATTTTCCAAGGGTAATTTTAATGTTTACCAACAAGATAAAGAAATTCTGAATTGCGATGATAAGGCTACGAATTAAGAGCTGAGTTTGTTAGTTCTGGATAATAAGAGCAATTTCAACAATTACTAGACAAAAATTGATTTATCTCAAAAAGATAAAAGAGTTTTTTGCAGTAAGAAATCGGATATTTTAAAATTATGACAAATAATCTAAACAGAAGGAGTAAAAGTTAATTTAAACTTTTAATATTTTTAAGAATTATAGTATTTGTAATTCTGTTTTATATTCGAATAAATTTTCTGTATTAGATCTTTGCTGTCCTTAGATTCCTTAAGATCCTTAGTTCATTAATGACTAATATAAAATAAAAATAAGTACAGAATATTAATTGAGAAAACATTAGTCAACCATTATCATGTTGGTGTCACTTATTACTAAAAATATAAAATGCATAATTTGGAAATATAATGTATGTTTTAAAAATCAATATTATTATTATAGTTGTATAAAATAAATAAACTTTCTTATAATTCCTAAAAATTGAGTAAAAATTTTTATATCAAATTGTGTCCATACAAGCCTATAAATTCTTAAAACTGAAAACGAAAAGGTACATCTTTACAAAATTATTTCGTATTAAACATTAGAATTGAAAAAAAATTGTTATTCACTGTCAAAATAAAGAAAAGCATTTCTCCTTCTGCGATACTCCAAGTTTGGACAGAGGAAACGATTTAATGTAAGAGGCATATTCAGACCGACTACTCGGAAAAGTAATAATTGGAGTCGTTTGGAGAAGTTCGGGACGGACGATGATGTTGAAAAGATTGAAATAAAGTTACCTTGCGATCATTGATGTAGTGTTCACCGGAGGCAAGGAGCTTGTCGATGGTCTTGGAGTTGGTGAAGACGATGAAGGCGAATCCTCTGGAGACGCGAGTGTAGGGGTCGAGCTTGACGGTGACGCTTTCGATTTCGCCGAACATGCCGAAGTGATCACGCAGCTCAGCTTCGGTCGTGGTGCGGGACAGACCCCCGACGAAGAGCTTCCGCTCGTCGTCCTTGCCAGGGATGCCGGCCGTGGCTTGGGATTTGTCCCCCGATTTGGAATCCTGCTCCATCTTTTCTTCTTCCTGCTCGTGTTTTGCTTCGGTTTGGTTTGGTACAGTCTCTACCGCCGCCATCGTTTTTTCTTTCTCTCGTCACCGCCTGGTGATTCTCCGTCTGCCGCGCGAAAGGGACGCGATTAGGTACCGCCGAGAGTATGACGGGAAAAGCACTTCCTCTCTTACCTGGGCTCTAAGAAGCTGAAAAGCAGTTCTCTGGAGATCTGCTTGGCAGGAACTTGCGATTTCCGGGCGGCGTGCTCGCGTATCCTGTCGATGATCGGTTCGTTCTCTTTTATTCCGGAGACGAAGAACCGGCGCCGGCTTGAGACTCGGATCTTTCCTTGCTTTTACGCCGAGAGAGAGAGAGAGAAAGAGCAAGTGACGCGATGCCTAGGCGCCAGACATCTTTCTCGATTCCGATTGGTCAAGCGGCGACTGTTCGGCAAAAATCCACCAATGGGAAAAGGCCGATGGAGAAGGAGGAGGAAATGCCGGCGACGCCATTTTGAATCTCACTACTAATGAGTCGTTTCGCGATTCTTTTATTAATTTTCCATTAAAAATCATTTGGTTTGTTGTTTAAAATAGTTGCTTTAAAATAACAATTAATATTATATTTTTTTAGAAACAATGCTCAACATTTTTTACGAAACAAAAAGTTTTTAGTTTTTGACGCCATAAACCAGAAAATCCTTGACAACCGAAAATAGAAAATGCATGACCGGACGTGGCGCGAGAGAAAAAAACTTTTGAATTTCTTTTTGGACTCTCAAGTGAAAGGATTCAGCGTTCAAAAAAACGCAATTCGAAAAAACCTAAAATAGGCGAGATGACGTTAGTTTTAAGTATATATTTATGAAATTATTGTTATTTACTGCACAAGTTTCTTTACAAATTTTATTTTAAACCATTAACTTATATTTTTCTATAATTAAATAAGTTAATATTAACGTAGCTATTAATGGTGTGTACTTCCATAAAATAAAATCTTTAATTGGACTTCTTAATGGTTTTTATACTTTACGATTCAACAAATATTCTTTAATCGATAAAAAATGTGATATATTTATGCCATAAATGGACCCGATTGATTACTTCATAGTGTCAAAATTTGAAACGTTTGTTGGGTATTTCTGAGAAAAACAGAAAAACAAAATGCAGTAGTCTTTCCTTTATTCTAATTTCCCTTCTTCTAACCTCTTCTCTTATTCTAATTTTTTCTCTTCTCCTATTCTAATATTTCCCCTCACGTGTTCTCCCCACCGCACTTATTACCTTCCTTAGAAGCACATATGTACAGTGGTCCTCCCATTATTTTAACTTTTCGAGTCAAGGAAAGTTATACGCAAGCGCAAACAGCAGTCCGCACTCTTTTGAACACTTTCAAATGGCGAATGGTAGGGGAACTCACGAGGGGAAGAAGTTAACATAAGGGACGAAAAAAAGTTAAAATAAAGGACGCAGTTAAAATAATAGAAGTTAAAATAAGGGGAGGGCCACTGTATGACATATATAACTGTGCATGTTCTGCGAAAGAGAAAGAGAGAGAGAAAACGAGACAGCAAACGTTTAGTGGGAGAGAGGAGAAAATTAGAATAAGAGAAGAAGGTCGCCATCTTGCCTGACTGGACAAATTAGAATAAGAGAAGGACTACTGTATGCCGAATGTATTGCATATGAACAGCATATAACCGACATTTCAGCATCGGGCACTTTTATCAACTTTGCTATTTAGGGTCCCTGCGAAAAATTTTAGTTAGGATTCTCACAAGAACAGTAGGACCTCTCTTATTCTAATTGCCTTTCTTATTCTAATTGTCCAGCCTCTCTTATTCTAATCGTTCCCCCACAAGTCTTCTCCCACTATTACACGAAAAGTCAACGAAAAATATTGTCCACGAATCACAAGCTCGCAAGCAAAGTAAGTGGGGGTAAGGGGAAAATTAGAATAAGAGAGGTCGGCGCCATCTTGAAAAACTTTACTAATTAGAATAAGAGAGGTCCTACTGAATCACATGAGAATTTGAAACAAGTACCTTGTAAATTTCATATAAATGTCGTATAGTACTCGCACTGTGTTACGGAAACACTATTCGATAATATTTGCGTTGACCTGGTTGTGATGAGATTTTTATTTATTTATTTATTTATTTTACACGGGCATTGTTGCCCTTATACAATAAAAACAAAATATTGTCGCATAAACGAATTGAAGAATTTTAATAGAAAAACGTAATGAATAAACTTACAAAACTAATCATTGGCTAATACTAGATATAAGATTCAAAAGAGGTAACCATAACCTATACCACACCTTCAAGAACTCCAACTTTTAACAGCTATGTTAAAAATTAAATCTACAGTGCATCAATATTGAAACATTCTTTTCGTTATATTTTCATATACTCTATTTTCATCTAATAGAAGAAGTTCAGTAATATTTGTTATTATTATTATCTATGTACACTTGTAAATTATGGAGTATACCTGTTTATAAATAAATAAATAAAAAGATCAAGGATCATAGAAACGAAGTTGGGAGTGCCTACAACTGGTAACAAACCCAGCAAACGAATTAAAAGTGCTCAGATCACAACTAATAGTATTCCATAATCTAATAAGACAAGGTAGAGTTGAATAAAAACACGCATTATTCCTATAACTTCTTTCAAGCAGTGGACGATAATTTCTGTAGGTGTATATAAGTTTACGATGGCATAGTTGAGAAAGTATGGTATCTGATTTAATACGGCCCAGTAAAATGCTAAATATAAACGTTAAATCATTAACAGTATGGAGAGATTTTATTGTAGGTAACCCAAAATATCTCGACCATTCACCAAAGTCATGATTAAATCTACTCACAGGTTTATCGGTTTTTAATGACAAGTATCTAAGGATTTTCCTTTGAATTTTTTCAAGTTTAGCGATGTGACAGCCAACATAAGGAGACCAAATTTGGGACGTATACAGCAAATGTATGAACAAGAGTTATTTAAAAAAAAAAATAATAAAGTTGCACTTACTTTATAGTAAAAAAGTGAGCATAAACTATTTATAGTATGAACAAGAGGTTTAAAAATGTAAATAAATCCTGGTCAGTCTGTAAAACAACTATTGCTGTGGCTCGCCCTTTGGCATTTTTATATTATTTATATCCTGAATTCGTTTTTGTAATTGCCAATAAAGACGTGATTATTATTATTATTATTATTATTATAATTGCACTCGTATCAGTAAATTCCTTGGTAGATCTAAATAAAAAGTCTAACTGTTTTACCGCCTTGCTGCATACTTGATTTAGATGTCCCTCAAAACTCAAACAGCTATTAAATAGGATACCTAGGTCCATTATACTACTAACGTCATGTAAACTATTAGCAATCTTATATCGAAAATCAAATACATGTTGTTTAAAGCTAAAAGAAATGGATTTACACTTATTAAGGTTTAAAGATAATCTATTATCGGAACACCAATTGAGAATATTGTCAAGGTCACGCTATAAATTAGAGGCATCTCGAGGTAATTTGTAATTTCCATAAAATTTGAACTAAAACATTCATGATTGTATGCGCATAAAACTACCTATTAAACTATTTTCTTTCATGTAATAAAACTTTACATATTCCATACAATACTCGTATGACTAATGGATGTATCTAATGTATATGATATTATATGTTTTTACATATTTACGACAACTATAAGGCACCCGTTTCAGTTTCTCATGAGATTCTCATAAGAATCCTACCTAAAATTTTTCGCAGGAGTACTTGCGAAACGAATATTGCCAATGCATTATAAGGGAACCTTTCAAATTAATTATACTTCATTTCAGCAAATCATAGTGCCTTTGTTCATATACACAATTTCGTTACAAAATCTTCCCACTTTTACATATGTGATCCATCGGTTTTGCTGCGACGGATACGACTCAGCTGCCTCAAAAGCTCTCTATGAATATTTGTAATAGTTAATTTTCCTGGCAGCCTAAATGCGTAGAAAATGTGTAATGTTGAACAGAAAAATATGTCCTAACTTATTAACTTAATGTTTCATATATTTGTGAATTATTGATCAAGTAATTTGTTTTTTAAATGATGTGAATATGATTTTGAATACTGAAAGTCCTTTTATTTCAGGTTTGCACAAACTTTTACGAATGATGTAAAATTGATTAACAATTAATGAAGAAATTTTATTGATCGTTTCAATTGCACGAAACTACTTTTTAATTACATTTCATAGATGACCCTGCATAAAACTGCAAATATAGGATCGAAATCAGGATAAAAATATACAGACAATTAATCCATTTTTATCCATAATAAGGTATTTTTATCCTGTTATCGATCCGTTTCTATCCGATTATGTCCAATTATATCCACTTTTTTAAGCAGAGGATGGTTTTAATTTATTTGAATTAAGAATTTATAAATCTGTTTATGTATATTCTAATTTCCCTACAATTTATCAAAATTAAAGAGTAAATAACGATTTGAAATATTTCTATCGTGACATTGAATGAATGTTCAAGTTAATAATTAATTGCTTTTAGATTGAAGATGATAAAACTCCAGATATCACTACTAAATTAAAAGATATAATTTATAAACACTAGAGAAAAATAATAATATTAAGATGATAAAACTTGTTGAAAAAATACTAATTTAATTAATCATAATTTTTTAATTAAACTTTTGCAGTATTTATAATTCAAGATAACTATTATTTCACCTCGCAATAAGAGAAAGGTTTAAATTTTGTAATTTATTGATTAATTCTAATGATTCTATGTATTAATATTTTTAATGACAGAATGAATTCAACTGAAAAAGTTATAAATTTGTATTCGAAATACATGTCTTGTAAAATTGTTAGTGACAGATGCGGATACTGGATCAAGAATTATAATAATAATCTTACAAATTTAGATAAAAATAAGACCATACATTGAATGTAATAATAAAATCAAATATAAAAGAATATCTAAACCTATAAAACATATTTATATTAGGAAAAGTAATTTTTATCATTTATTTTAAATAAAATTAATAGTTTACATAAATATGGTACATAAATTGTAGAAATTTCATTGATGATGAATAAGAAGCATGATGAACAATAAACATATCAAACGCTGATGACCTTTAGTAGAATAAGGAAAGTTCTGTGAAGAAAATCAAAATTTACATATGTATATATAATATAAATTTCATTTTAATAAAAATATGAAAGTAAATTCTCATGATAAATTTATATAACTCAATACCGATTACAAATTCTAATGAGAAATATTTTTCATACCATTTATTGTTATAATCGTCCATACATTTATTATTCCTGTTAAAACCTAAAATTTCACTTCATATTAAACTAGTAATTTATTAAAAAATTAATAATTTTGTAATAATTTACGTACCATTTGTTATAATTTTTATCTGTTACTGGTAGCAATACTGGACAGATAATTGTGACGGTTGTTCATCTTCCAAAAACTATACACCATATATTGTACTGAAAATTGTTAAATATTTTACAAAGAAACACTCATAACGATAATAAAACAATTTTGCATATAAATGAAATATACATATCTGAGAACAAGATTTTTTGAAAATCTACATGGAAATTGCAGATGTATCCAAAGTCGTTGAAAACCTTTTAAAAACAAAAGCAATTAATTTATTCGAAAAATAAAAAAAGAGTTTGAGAAAAATAATCCTTGATAACATGTGGTGTAAACTGTAAGGAATTTACGTACACTCTGACTGGTAAATGCCTATCAGTGAATACCAGTGCATTCAAGAATTGATCCGAAGTAAACTATAATATAGTTAATACAATATCTCTTACTAATGAATTATACTAATTTGACTCTTTTTCTTTTTGAAATTACTTTTTATGTACTATAAATAATTCAACTAACGAACTAACAAAGTTATTTTCCAAATAAGAATTTTTGTTCTTTATTCGACAAAGCATATAAATATATATATATATTTATGAGCCATGAGTTCATTAATGTATATATATTATGTACTCAAGTGTTTTATATGCATACATACAATTAGATGTAGTATCTCACAGTTGGGAGAACAGAACAATAACTAAGGTTGGCAGCATTGAAATTTCCTGTTACAATGTATGTATTTTGGCTGAAACACATGAATGAAACCGTAAATAGGTGCATAAAAGGTATTTATAAACATTGTTAAGAGAGACATACGTATACCATATATTTTGACAATATGTACATACTTTTTCCAAGAAAATTTTACTATGAAACCTTTAGAATGTGAAACACGCAAAACTCTAATTCAGTCCATTCATACAGGGCTTTCCACGAAATTTGTTATTGTATATGTATGTTTGTAAATGTTATTGATTCATTCCATTGAATCATAGTAAATTTCCATCAGATTCAGCCAAACAGGCATAACATAAATTGTTGGGGCTCTAGGACTTCACTAGATTTTAGTGGAAAATGTTAGACTCTACAAATGAATTTCCTTTGAAAAAAAAACATAATATTCATCTTGTAATTTTCTAAAACAGAGATTTCTTATCTGAATAGGAATATATATTACAAAAATATTAGGAGGGGTTGGTGTGAGCCTACAATTTTGCACAAAATTTAAAACTTGCTCTAAAGAAAAATTCAACAATGTGTACACTAAAAGTGGAAGTTTGTTATTTATCTTGTATGAATCTAAGAAATGTGAAAAATTAAAGTCATGTCTTATTTTTCCAGTCATGAGGAGGATATCTCTTAAGGGAGTTCTAAAGTGCTCCGCCGATACGGTAGGAATTTTCACAAAAAATCGTAAATAACAAAATGACTGAATCGATTTTTCAAAATTTAGGCTCTGTAAAGGCAATTCTAATTACAATCGACGCTTTCCTAGAAAATACCATAGACATTAATTGCAAATTGGCCGAGAACTTTCGAAAATAAATAAAAATCACTTATTTCCGAAAATTCTCGGTCAGTTCTCAAATACCTTTGGTATTTTCTAGGAAACCGTCGACAGTAATTTAAATTGCCCTTACAGAGTTCGAAATATATGCTACACCTTTTTGTAATTCATTTTTTTCATATTTAAGGTAATTATTAATTAATTTTGTTGCAATTTTTTGCTTCCTTACTTCAAGAACATGTTAGGAAACGTAAATAAATCAATATTTTTAATTAATTATCATGTTATATTGTTTCAAAAATTAAACAAAGTGTAAAAATGGTGGATTTTTTACGGAAAATATATGTGGAGAAGAAAACGTCACTCAAATATGACGAGACTGGGTTTTTGGGGTCGCTGATTACTATGCTGACCTCAGATTTTCAACATTCAAAATGGTGGATCCAACATGGCCGACGGAATTGCAAAAATTTACTTGATCGAGGTGAAATTGGGTACTCGAGAATTTTCGGGATCGCTGATTACAAATCTGGCCGCAGATTTTCAAAATTCAAAATGGCGGATCCAATATGGCCGACTGAAATCTAAGGTGAATCTTACTGGTTTTTACATTTTGGTCGGCCATTTTTGATCCGCCATTTTTAATTTTGAAAATGTGAGGTCAGATTCGTAATCAGTGGTCCCGAAAACCCCCAAGTACCCAATTTCACCCCGATCAAGTACATTTTTGCAATTCCGTCGGCCATATTGGATCCGCCATTTTGAATTTTGAAAATCTGAGCATCAGATTCGTAATCAGCGACCCCGGAAACTCCCGAGTAACAAATTTCAGCTATTTTCAGCGTAAAGAAAAATGTATGCTTCAAAGGGTTTAGGGAGTTCTAGAGATCTCCTTCGATAAGAATTTTCAGGAATTATCAGTAAAAAATGTAAATAAAAAATTTCGTAATCAATTTTTCGAAATTGCGACCCTGCAAAGGCGAAATAATCAACCGAGAATTATTGGAAATAAATAAAAATCACCTATTTCCAATATAAATAGTTCAACTTCAATTCCTAATTAATATCGTTGGTCTTCGTTAATTTGCCGTATATAGTAATTAGAATCGCTCTTACAGAGCTCGAATTTTGACAAATTGATTCAGACAATTTTAATTTTCGATTTTCATTGTAATTTCCTACCTTATCAGCGAAGCACTTTTGAACCGCATTAACCCGTACGGTCCCAAACGGCATAAATTTTTTTCAAAGAAGTTAGCGACCTTAAAAACTGGTCCGCCACCATAATTGATCCGCCATTTTTAATTTCGAAAACCTGATTCCAGTTTTGGATTTAGGGATCTCGAACGGTAATATCTCAATTTTTGTTGCAGTCCAAACATTTTAGCGAAGTTCAGTCTGCGATATTAAATCCGCCACATTGAATTTCGCAAATCTGATTTTAGATTCGGATTCAGCGATCTCAAAAACTGTAGTATACCAACTTCTGTTGTAAGCCAATCATTTTTGAGAAAATAAAAATGAATTTCGTTACAATTCGACATGCCAATCAACCGCCATCTTGAATTTTTCAAAAATACCAATAAAACCTTAAAGTACAACCAAAAATTCCACCCGATACAGAATTTGGAGCAAAACTGAACTGTTTGACTGAATGTAAATCGCGATTGATCAAAATAAAAATCTAAAATTAACACGTTTTTGCAGGAAAACGCAGCCATATTGGAAAATCTAAGAGAAATAGAGCAAAAATAACGACGGATTTGAAAAGAGCACGAAAAAATACTTCAGGAAATACAATTCATATAAGATTCATCTGCGAATTGGATCTGTAGTCACTTTTTTTTTATGTTGAAAAATGGGTGGAATTTATGCCGTTTTGGGACTTTACGGGTTAAGAGGATTCTAAAGTCCTTAGAAAATAACTGAAATGGTTTCTTAAAATTCAGACTCTGTTTTTTCACTCTCCCAATAAACGAAATAGTATACGGAATCGATATTTTGCATTCTGTTTCTTTCTAGTGGCGTATTGGTTATTCGAATTTATACTATTTTATACAACCGTAATACCAGAATTGAATTCATTCGATCTCATGCGATACCATATATAACGCATTACAAAAATTGATTTGTTGCGGCTTAGAATAGCTTTAAATTCTGTTTATTTAATCGAAGAATTAATTATATCGTTTTCCGTATTTCATAATTTTCGAAGAAATGTTCTGTTTTCTAGTTTTTAGTTTAAATCATTCGATAATCCAAAGTAATCGTTTCTTTGGGGTTATGTGCGTTTATGTATCGCGTATACACTCGCATTCGTAACTGAAAGAGTGGGAAAGAAACGCTTATTTCGTATTAAATCGTACACAGATTTTTCGAATACTTTTTCGTTTGTTGGGCTGCCAGTTGTGTCCCCAGCAATCGAAATTGTATTGAAATGTATTGACTTGGATTAATTTTTCGATTTTGAATACGCTATTTGAAATTTTCGAATACATTCAAATTCAAAAATACTTCACTATTATTTTAATACAAAAATATGAATCCAAATGAATACATAAATAATACAGTTGCCGAAACTACCAAAAATACTCGAAAAAGGCAAAAGTCGTGAATCCATCTGAATACAAACGAAGATTGAAATCATAATTTTTTAATACAATCGAATCCATAAATAATAACAGTTAATTACCGGAATTAATGAATCCATTTCAATACATGACTGAGCAAAATAATGCCTGCTTTAATCCAAATGAATTTAAAATAAATCAATACAAAAATTAAAGTGTGGTGAATTCATTTGAATACAAATTCTTAATGATTCTTCATTTTAATACAAATGAATCTATAACAAAAATAACTTCCGCTTTGAAGTGAAAAAATATTAAAATTATGTTCATTTCGTAATTATTCATTTCAATTACAAAAAAGTTATAAAAGTCACTAACTTAATGTAAAACTTATAAAAATAGCCAAAAATATATACTAATCTGTAGGTGTTAGGCGCAAAGGGCTACGATTATTATTCATTAATCTGGTCTTATGAATATGTTTTGATTGCTATTTTTAAAAATTTGTCCCGAATCGTGATCAGCGACCGCGAAAATCCTTAGACTACTTATAATTTAACAAATTTGTGCAGCAGAGTAATATACCTCTCAAAGGGAAATCTGTTCACATAAGTTTCGGGAAATAAAAATCTATTTCAAATAAAGTATTTAATTCAGTAAAAAATCATTTAAATGATTGAAAATCATTGGAATTTATAAAGTTCTATTTCATTCTACTAACATTCACTATATGCATGCACATAATACACAAAAATTATGTGCATTTCAGACGTATTTTTCTTCAGATATTCGTTTCGATAATCTTGTTTCGTCGCTATTAATACAGAGATAATCATGCAGATCTTAGAAATAATATCTGCTTAATCGCGTAATAAATATATCAGGGTTATTTTGTTTCCCGTGCGATATCTCGAAATCTATCGATCAAAACAAAATATAGAAGTCCATAGAAATAAATTATAGAACATAATAAGCCTTCGTACGATTGTATAAAGTAATTGGATATAGCGGCAGAATTTTATTTTCAGTTTTTCCAATATTACGAAAAATCGAACATGAAATTATCGTAGATAATTTGGAATAACATTTTTGTTCAGAGTTTTACAACAGTCTTTAAAAATAATTGCGGACCTTGAAAAATCTTCCTTACCAATGATTAATTCGTACGTACTAATTAAATATGAGTAATTTTTACTTTGGAAATATAAATTACTACAATTTTTTCTTATGGAACGTATTTTTTTGCGCACCAACAATTGCGATTGATAATTAATATGTTGAGTTAAAACTAAATTATTTTGAATCAGCAATGTCCCATAATGATAGTCGAGTTTGACAAAAAATAATAATTTGCAAATTAACAGCATTCAAATTGCCTATTGTTTAGAAACATTTAATAAATTTGTGGGGAGATTCGTGAATTTAGTAAATAAAATCTGTCAAAAGAAATACCATATAATGTCGATGCAAAAAATACAAAATTTCGTCACAACGATGTTTTCGTGATCAAGTTTCTACAACGCGCAAACCGAATTCCTCGCTATTTACTATTTCAAAGCAATAAAGTGTAGAATTTTCGCATTGAATCTATTATATAACAGGCAGCACAAAAGCTGAATAACTGTACTAACTATGCTGTAAATACCTGTAGAGGTGCTAATGTAACGAAAGTAACAGTCTTTCGATCAATCTGAAAAGGATTATTGGAAAACAGCAATCGCGTCAAGAAAATAAGCTCTTCTATTTATCCTGAAAAAGGCGGTTACAGCGGCGAAACCAGTAAATGTAACTTTTCTTTATCCTCAAAAGGTTTAACATTTAATAAAAAAACATTGTATAACCTTAAGATAATTATGGACAGGAAAATGATTGTTAAAAATCAACCAATCTACGCCAAATTTGGTATCCGGGGATTTTTACGGTCGCTGATTACGGATCTGAAGTCAGTTTTTATAACATCGTAATCCAAGATGGCGATAGAGGTTTAAAACAATCAATTAATTTGTGTTAAACTTGCTACAGAAACTAGGACTAATAACACAGGCCCACAAAAAAAAAAGTGGTTTGTACTTTTAACCAGACCTATCACCTCTGTTCGTTTAACCCAAACACCCTCAAAATTTTGAATAAATCGCAAAAAATAGCGAAAAATTGCGAAAAATTACATTAATGTGTGCGAGAAAATTCTGAATAAAATGTTTTGGTCCAGAACAAGTGTACCTGTTTTGTATTTTGATGCTCTGAATCTGAATATGAAATCCGTTTAACCCAAATACCCCAAAAAATTTTGAGCAAATCGTAAAAAATAACGAAAAATTGCGAAATGTTTACATGTTATTTCGTTTTCTTTCGAAATACGTAATATGAAATTAGGGCTTTCATTTAAAAAATTGAATTAATCCTTGATACCTTCAAGATCGTCGTTTAGGTCAAATAAAGGTCGTCATTGAATAACCAGGGAACAGAATAAACCTTTTGTATTTAACATTTGTCAACAAAAGTAATTCTTGATTTTTTAATGAGAATATGAAGTCAGAAATTATAAAAATAAAAATATTTTAATAGTAGAATATTTTTTTCAAGCCACATTATAACAACAATAATGTCATATACGATGCATTATAGTGACGCTTATTTTTTAATCCCTTCTTTGTTTACCTTCCTTGTAAAGTGACCGTCTAGATCGAGACCTTATTTTTATTTATATTTACATTCGGTCGAGAAATTTTAAATTACTTATTTTATTATGAAGTCAGAAAATGAATATCCTCAATTTTATGGAAATAGCGGGTAACACGAATATTCATGGTTACTGGGTTATTGGAATAAATGTCACAATTTGTATTGGCCGTTACTTTATGAGAAAAAATCGTAGATTATCGGCCAATAGCTGATTTTATACATTAAGGACCAAATGTACAATAATTTAACATATTTAATATAAATAAGGTTTTAAGATAGGCTTGATTTCTTCAATAAATATAAATTTTATGGGCTCTGCTTATCACTTGAAAAAGATTAAAAATTTCTTCTTTCTTCCTTCTTCATGGATTTAAAGACACTATCACTTTTTAAAATTAAGACTTTATTTAAAATTGGAAACATACAAAAAAAATTAAATTATAAATAAAATTTAAAACTCTTTAAAAAATATGTACAAAAAATAAAAATTAACTTAAAAAGACTCGACGTTTCGGACCTCTCGGGTCCCTCTTCGGGAGTCAATAATTAAAAAATAACCATTAGTTTTTGTATGTTTTCAATTTTAAATAAAGTTTTAATTTTAAAAAGTGATAGTGTCTTTACATTCATGAAGAAGGAAGAAAGAAGAAATTTTTAATTTTTTTTCAAGTGATAGGTAGAGCCCATAAAATTTAAATTTAACATATTGTTTTATTCTACTTTTAATAAAATACAGGTGATATTATTTTATGAACGTTTAATCATAAACTGTCAAAATCTTAGGTTCTATAAAACACTAACAAATCTACGTCGATGTTCACGCAACTCAAAGCTATATAAATAAAAGAAGAGAGAGGGGTTTGATTGAAAGCGAGGAATTCTAAATTACGAATGTATAACATTACCCTCTCTCTCACAAAAAAATGTAATTTTAATTCATTGATATCTAACTGTTGAGATTGAAGTTGACACAGTTAGAATTATTGAACTTATTCTAATATATGTCATCTTCGCCAGTTTCTCAACCTACCGCAAAAACATAAAAAGTAAATAGTTAGGGAAAATCGCTGGCACGTAATAACCTTAACCGACGGTATTACAATCTAAGAACTAAACTTAAATTTTAAAATTTGATGATCTTCTCTTTGATTACCAATTCAATTTATTCATCGTGGTACGTCTAAATAAAAAGAAACCAGAGGCAGCAACCATACAAAGTAAAATGTCTTACAATTACTATATAAATATAATAATATTTAAATATATACATTAGTATTTAAGTAATGTTTATAGTTTTCAATCATTCAAATGAATAAAAATAAAGAAATAATAAATTAGTGTTAAATTATTCTCTTTGTTATATTTAAAATGATTCAATTCATCACTTCATTCGAACTTCATTAGATGTTCAAGGTTCCATCAACCCTCCAGAACGATCTAAAATTCAAAATATAACCAGATTTCTAAGGTTATACATAAACTCTCCAAGAATTCAAAGATACGAAAATAATGATTGATCATCAAATAATATCAAAGTGAATGTTAGTGAATATTTATATTTTAATTTAGTATTCATTAGTGGATTAATTCTTTTTATAAAATATAATAAAATAAATAACAATCTCTAAAACAAACTCTAAAACAATCAGCTTTTCAAAATAAATGCTCGAAATGAAAAGTTCTTAGAAGTTAATGAGGAATACATCGGAATACATATTTCAAAACTTTATATTGAAATTTTGAAAAATTTGTTAATTAAAATGTTTGCAAATATTTAAAATTTTTCAAAGAATTCTGAAAAAAATGCTAGTACATTCTTTGATGAATTTTAAGAATTTTTTTTCTTGACAATTTTATATAAAAGTTGCTACCTCTCGAAAAAAGCTATTTCATTCATAATTCAAATATTTCACGAATTTTGTAGTACTTTTAAAAGAAACAACAAAATGCTCATCTCTTTATTTCAGTTGTGGAACTATAAAAATGTGTAAAACTTATTTTCGTTGCTTGATTTGAAATGGAAATGGTCTCATAGTCGCGTATTCTTTGTAACTGTGGTATTCAGCATTTTTTATATATAATGTCATTCCGGTATTGGAGTATATTCGTGATCGCTGATTACAAATATAATTACGAACTGAGGAAAATCTTGGCCAAATTTACATTCAACGCATAGAAACGTTACACCGTTTTTGCGTTAATTTTACATTTAGGGTGCGACATTTAATTTTGTAAACTTTATAGTGAATTCTGACAACAGAATCTGAAAGAGCAATACTATATTAGATATTGTGACTAATTTTATTTACAAAGTATTATATTAAAAATATTATCATTGAAAATTATGCTGAAAGTGTCTCCTTGGGTTAATACTTATTCAATTGTCTATCAATTGATTTTTTAAATTGAATTTGGTAATGTTTATAAGTCTTTTTAGAATTAGTAGGTGAAAATAATTGGCCATTGCGGTTCCATTAATTATTTTTATTAACTCTACGTTTCGACACCTGGTTTGATGTCCTCCTCAGGAGTTTTTAACCTTTAAAACGTATGATCAGATTTAACGTTTGGCATTCAAAAATTAATTTTCTGTCGAACGGAATTAAAAATTGATATTGTCTATCCAAGAAATTAATCTTAAAAATGAATATAACCTAGAAAACTCGTAGAAAACATTAAAATACGTTTTGAAAAAAGTTGTCCGGATGAGCGAGCCGTATAATTGGTAAAATATTTGCTATAAACAATCACTCGACAAAAGCAAATATGTGCATCAAGTTTATTGCAACATAATATTCTTGGTTGAAAACACTTTCTCTTAATTTTCTCAAATCAGATTCGCACTTACGTGTGGTTTAGGGAGGACAATAAGTTAATTACGTCATATTTTTGCAACTTGTTTTAATAATATATAAATGTTGCCAAAAAAACGACAGCTATCCGCTTCGACCGAAAGGAGGGTATAACGTAAATGATAACATAAAACTGAGAAACGAAAACCCATATTTTAACCTTACTCGATATTCCACTAGCAGGGTTATTCGAATGTACACAGAGAGAATAAAAGAGGTTAATGGAACCATTTTTGAAATGTAAAATATATGGTTATAAAATATGGTTAAATGAACAATTTCCATACTAAAACAAAACAAAAGCATTGTTCCGTTTACTATTTCTCGATACATAAATATGCAGCATAGCACATAACCTCAATTGTACCGTAGCTTTACAATTAAATAGTCGCTCGAAATATTCTTGACTAGAAAAATTAGTAAAAGTGATTAGACGAAAATAACTGCTGATCATCATAAAAAGTAATTATCGTATGTTATATTTTACAATATTATGAATTACAAAAATAAGATACTGTCAACTACAACTTTTCACGATGTTAATTGTACTATTATGAAATTTTATAATCATTTCTACCTTTTCTTCATGGTTCTATTAACCTATTTTTTCTCTCTGTGTGTACACGATGAAAAATAATTCTAAATTGTGTTAACTTTTTCAACGTATAATGTAGAAGTTATAAATTTTTCCGATTTTGACTAACCAACAATTTGTTGCTGTAGGAAAATTGTAGTGTAGTTAAAATTTATATTTTTTTTAGAGACTTACTATATTTTTTTGTTATGTGCTTGTACGACTGGACTCTCATTTTGTATATGTTTTCAAATTTTACAAATGTATTTGATCAACTTTCATCTAAGATCAATATTTTTCGAGTTACAACCTGTGGAAGGGAAGACATTTTTATTGTATTTTTGCGTGCTTTTCGTGTCACTTAGCAGGTAACAAATTTTCAACTGACACAAAGTTGTAGAGCTGTAGAAAAAAAGCAAATGAGTCGTCAAACGTTTTATTTCGTTGAAAATTGAAGCTATGGGAACTTGTGGAAATTTTACTTATAGCCCAGTAACATGGGAAGAAATTCAATGATTTTCAAGAATTAATAGTTGCAGCACTGAAATTTTGGGAATAGGCTTTGTGCTGCCTTTGAAGTATTCAAAATTTAAAAAATGTTTAAAAGTCCTACCCCATCAGAGAATAATGGGAGAAAAATTATTTTAAAAAATCAGTTTTTCGAAAATAAATTAAAAAGTGTCAATCCGTTCTTCATTGTTTAATCAAACATTTTGAACCTTCATTAGACTTTACATAAAAAAATACAAATTTTATAAATACAAACACCTTCACCCGTTGATTGCCAATGACGAAGATCTTTGTCATTTTTTACTTTTCCCAGATTGCTAGAAGGCAAATCTTGGCAAGATATAAAGTATACTAACAAATTCTGGAATTTATGTAAAATAAAACCAAATCCATTTCTAGACAGTCGAAGGTGTACTGAATATGATGACGTTGTCCATTTTCGTAATCGCTCTATCAAAAAAATATATAAATCCACAAAGATGGTAGTTTTCACAATTTTTGCAAAATCTTGTGTTCAATCAATTTATGCCTAAAAAGTTTATAAAACAGCTTGAAATTTGTTACTCGGGGGTTTTCGGAGTCGCTGATTACGAATCTGAGGTCAGATTTTGGTAATTCAAAATGGCGGATCCAATATGGCGTACACTTTTTTGAAAAGTCTAACCATTCTTTAAAACTTGTTAGTCGAGAGTTTTTGAGGTCGCTGATTACAAATCTGATGATATATTTGGAAAATTTAAATTGACGGCTACAATATGGCGGAGAAATTTTCCAACAATGGAACCATTTTGGTCGAAAAATTTCAAAATCCAACTTCAAATTCGTAATCAACGGTCCCGAAAACCTCAGAGTAACAAATATCAAATGAGATGGTTGGAATTTAGAAAATTTGTCCGCTATTTTGAATTATCAAAATCTGACTTCAGATTCGTAATCAACGACCCGAAAATCCTCGACTAACAAATTTCAAGAGAATGGTTGGAATTTGGAAAATTTGTCCGCCATTTTGAATTTTCAAAATCTGACTTGAGATTCGTAATCGGCGTCTCAAAATATTCCTATACACCAAGTTAAAGTAAAATCTAACAAAATTTTGTTTTTGGCATTTTGGGCATTTTGTATGAAATTCTCGTGGCATACAAGGAGTTAAGAAAGCTGACAAAAAACATTTTCTTTTTTTATTTGTGTTTCCAATAAGATTTGAAAGAAATTTTTTAAGTTCCTGAGCTTTGTGGAGATACGATTAAGCGTGTGCGCGTCGCGCGTTATTTGCATATTTATGGATAAGAGTATTCGTATCGTAATATGCCTCAAATAAAAGTTGCAGAGGAATTAATTGCAAAAAATTTACTTTTTTAAAGATTTCCGTACGATTAATATCGACAAAGATATGATTTTTTTTTAACGAGCAACAAGTGATAACAAGAAGATGTATGACGGTGAAAATAAGGAAAAATGAATAATATGCAGAAGAGATGAATTAGGGCATATGAAAAGGCATCAGTAAATTATTGTAATTAATATTTACAATTAAAATTATCATTGAAATTCTTACTTAATTCATTGTCTAACAATATGTTTTCAAGACCTTTGATGTACAGTAGTACCTATCGACGATGCGTTGCGGCGAGTTGAATGCTCGAATCTCAATGGAAACTTTAGCTCCCGCTTTGTAACAAATTCAAACGATTAATGAACAAGATTACGTTTGTCTAAGACTAAATTATCATTTGTCGCTTATGTGACCCGAAAGTCATTTAATCAACACAAAATAGGGATTGTGAAATCCAACATAATCGTTGTCTATGTAATTGCAATATTAAGATTCTGTATCACATAATATAAGTATAATATCAGTAATTACTTACGTTTTAATGAGTATTTTAGTGTTTCTTTGTAAACATCATGTAATATTTTGTATCAATATTTACAATTATTATCGAAATTAATAAATTTATGTAAAATTAATGGAAATTGACTTGTAGAAGTCGAAATGATGATTAAAATCTTAATAAAATACGTAAAATTTATAATTAAAACGGCATCTAATTACTTAGAATACTTTATGAAGAGCGTGAGCACATAATAATATTTAAATGAAATCAGTTATCAGTGTTTACTACGTCGAAATGTTAGGAAATTGTAGCGAAATCAAACTTCGTTCGAAACGAACAGGGAGAAATAAGTAGTAACAGCGCTACAATTTCAGTAGTAACCCCCAAGTAAACTCCTTTGAGGTTTGTTCCACGTACATACATTTTTCCTCTTAAGGAAAGTAAATACCCTAAAATTAATTAATTTAATTAATTAACAATATTGTTAATAAATAATCAAATATGGTCAATGTAATTTTTTTTAAAACCCTAACATCGAGAAAAGCTCGAAACCATAGGGAATGTTAGTTTCATATATTATTTATAATCAATCAATATTATTGATATTGCTGAATAAAGAAATTAATAAATTATGTTAAAAAATCGAAATTGATAACATTCTTTTAGCAACAGTTATTTCAACTCTATACTTTATCTGCAACGAAGATCAGTGTTTCGCGTTAAATAGTGTTTTATTAGTTTTGTTACTTCATGACTTTTGAAACGATTTAACGATGTTATAGAGGTTTTCAAGAGGAATAGTTCAGTAGCACACAATGCTGCTACATAATGCAATTTCGAAATTTGTAATTTTAGTAATGGTTATTTTTAATCTTAAATACTTTATACAATAGTAATTTCAATTTTTTAACATGACTTCAGAGCATTGACTCTCCTAAAATGAATAGTACTCGTTTAGATTCTAACTAGTTCTAGATTCTTGTTATACAAAAGATTTGCATTACTTTCTTCTTTTACATGAACATTTTAGTAGTCCCAGGCTAACTGAAAATCCTTTTATTCTTGTCTATCTTAGTCATTATTTGTTGAAGTTTGGATTTTTTGCAAAATGTTTTGCAAAATAAAGTAATTATTTAGCTTCTTTTCTATAAAATTCTTGCATTTTTTGATAGTTAATGAGCTCTTCAGCTAAGGGTAAGGCATGTATGGTCCGAGTATTGCTGATTAGCTCAGGTCTTTTTTTTACTTCTCAACTAACAAAACTTTAAACGCGTTTTTCTCGAAACGGCATTTTTGCACCTGTCGCAAGTGATTTCTCAAAAACGGTCGTCTTGATCTGAAAATTTAATACAATATTCACCACATCATGTCTATTACACGTGGCTCAAAATTGAAAACTTATATCTAACCTATCATTTTTGACGATTTACAATGACAGAAAAGTGTATTTTATTCTCACGAGAAACGCCGCCATTTTATTAATTTCTGACAAAATACAAAATTTCAGGTACGGGAGATAGTGGCGACAATATAGATTAATAATGTTTTTCCATTTTCTGTTTCAGGTAAACAGAAGAGCTGGAATTACCTTCGTCAACATACAACAATCTTTTTTCCTTGTTCGAACTTATTTTTATTTTTTATTGGTTATAAATCAATAAATAAGACGCATTAGAAAGCTCCCTTAACAGCCAACAACTTTATTGCATATAAAGGTCAACAATTGCACTATAAAATCAGGTGTATTAATGTAAGACTCCTATGTGATAATTTTTAAGACATTTCTTGGTGTCTTATTGTAGATGTCTGGAAGGATCGAAAAGCATTGGACGTATGAAAACATTTAAAAACGTTAAATTTCATATTAAAATTTGTTTAGAGTTAGTAGATTTTCTTCTGTCAGTGTTACAAAATTGAAGTGTCTATTACGATAACTCGCCACCCGGTAAATAAAATTATGATGAAATTTCGCTTCTAAGATCAGGGTAGGTTATATTAGGTGAGACATTTCTTGATGTTTTGCTTTATTGTCATATCCTCAAATCCGTAAGTACAAATTGATCAAAGTGCATGTTTACTACGTGATTTTCGGACAACTTAATTCGATATCCTTTTGAAACGCGTGAATACACAGCAGGAACGACCCGAAGTTAAAAACTAGATTTGTTTTATTTCATTAGACAGAAAATATCCTAAATTTTGAGGCGCTTCGTTTTTTAAGTGTTCATAAGACACTTATTTTCACATTTCGTGTGTGCTTTATTTGCGCTCTTGCTGTCCAAATCGCGCTTAAAGTCTATTTGTGTCACATTTCTTGTAGCCTTACAATATAGCGAACAACTGCACATTTATTCGTAGGCTTAATTTCGCTCTTGTATTCGTCAAGAGCACATTTTTACTTTTCGAAATTCACGCTTACGGTGTGCCCAAAGCGTAATAAGAAGCGTAAATTTAACAATTTCAAGGGTACGCTTTCATTAGAATCAAGAATTATAATGTGATTAGCTTCTGGCAACACGTTTTGAGTACATTGAAATATAAACTAGTGTTGGCGTGGTGCCTAGCTCGCTTCGCTCGCTCAGAAACTTCGACCCGGTGGAGAATCGGCTATTCCTCAATACTCGTTCATTTACTAACAGCTTTCAATTATATTATAAAATTATATCGATATTTGGGGGTCCAATCATATTTAGGTCCAAGTGGTTTCGATAGATATGTTACAACAATATAGTGTTTGTCTTATATGTATGAAAATTGAAAATGATTTACAACTATGACCTATGGCCTTAGTCGACGTAAAATTGAAAATGAGCATTTTCAAAACTTCGACCCCGACGACGACAGGCCAGCCGAAGTATTAATAAATAAAAGTTGCAAAACACTTACTTCATGCACTTGTATTTTAATAGACTATTCGATGCATATTACATGTTTACTACGTTTTACTAATTACTGTCTGTATTATTATGATCTTATATATATAATATATACATGTAATTCGTCAAAGATATCTTGAAAGTGTCGAAAAGATATTTGACGGATATCTTTTACATATCTATAAGACATATTTTAGATATATCGAAATACTTATTTTCGTATCAAGGGCGTAAAAGAACTTATGCGCCCGTAGGTGGTCACCACGTCCGAGGGGCTGGCAAAGACTACCCCTGGGGGGTAGGGGGTCGAAACGTCGAAATTTGATGAAAAACTACAGGGTAATTTTTTTGTCGAGGTGACCAAATTCAATACTTTTTCAGACAATAGTCATAAGCATTTTAAACCAGTTTGTATGGCATTATCGTTGACTTTCGGAAGAAAATGCACAAAACCTTTTTTGTTGAGAATTTCATGCTCTATCTTTTTGTTTGAAACATTTTTTAATAAAATTTGTAGTTTTACTAAATAAATGCAAAAAACTACGAAGAAACGTAATTGGGGCTAATGTTTTTTAGTAATGGACGGATGCAGCGCCAACATCTAATCAGATCTAAGTTACACGAAGACTATTTTAAAACAAAAATTATGTCATTACGCTTATCCGTACGCGAGTTATCGCGCGACAAAAAAAAGGGACGTACGGACGTACAAGATCACGGACACAAATTTTTACTTCGACCCAGACCTTAGGTCTGGACGAAGTATTGAATTTGGTCACTTCGGGCATAAAAATGACCCTATAGTTTTTCATCAAATGTCGACGTTTTAGACCCTAAGGAGCCCAATTGAATAATAAAAAAATTTGTGTCGAATTAAAAAGATACGTGAATTTGGATGTTTATGTGTAAGCGTACGCTTTAATTTGTACCGGGGGTGGAGTGGTACTTTTCGTAAGTTTTTTTCTGACAAACAAAATTTCCATTATCTTATATAAATTAGGAAATGTTTAAGTTGTCAAAATTTGGAGAAGGCTTGCTCCAATGAAACTCAATGGGTACATTTTCCCGATGACCCACATATGCCTAGAAATTGGTGGAAAAACGTGGAATCTCGTAGAAATTCTCGGACTTTAGAAAAGCGTTCATAAATTATTGTCGTCGGTCGGGCAGAGACCTATGCGGGGCGAATTTCTTCAATTTCCTTTTTCCACCCACACACGACTCTCGACGACGACGTCAACCGGCGCCGCGACGCCAGACGTCGCCCTGGTCGAACCGGCGTCCAGGTGCGGCGATGGAGGGGACGAAACGAAGTGGCCTCCGTGGAGGGAAACGGGAAAACTGACAGAGAGAAAGCACAGGGGGAGAGAGTGAGAGAGAGAGAGAGACAGAAAGGGACAGAAGTAGGGAATCGGTGGGGCTCGAAGTAAGTTCGCGCCCCGAAGTTTCTCATTCGCGTTCGCACTTCTGTAGCGGAGTCGCGACCGTCGCCGCGAGAGGCTCGGAAAAGCGTCGCGAGATACACGGAAAAGGGCAGAGACCCGAGTTTTCTCTAGGAGACATTCCGTATAATATATACGTATATAGGGAGAAATAGGCGAGGAACGCCACGAACACAAGCGACGGAAGCGTCGTCGATTAATTCCGAATAATCGATCCGCGCGAGAGTAAGGGAGGAGCGCGTGGGAAAAGTGCGCGAGATTTTCCCGACTGTTTTTCCACAAAAGGGACGCTGACGAGAAACCGAAGTACGGCGACGAAGACTCGAGGAAAATGAAGAAGAATCCGGCGGGTGAACTGCGAGGCGGCCGGAGACTGTACGATAAAAGAATATAAATAATCAAACGCACCCAGATATCTATTTATAAATTTAGTGTGTGAGAGAGAATCGCGGCGCAAGGAGAAGCGACCACGTCGAAGACGACCAGTGAAATAATCAAAAAAGCCACCAAGGGGGAAATTACGTATCGCCCCCCTCAAATGGGAGTAATCTATACGGTGTGGACCAATTTGAAAACGCGGACGTAGTGAACTGAGCGAAGGGAATGATCTCTGGGGTTCGAAAAGTTGACAGTTTTTGAAAATTGATCGAATCGCATGTAACCGAGACTGATCGATTTTCTAATGGAAATTTTCATTCGCAGTCGGAGATGAATGTTTGAGAGGAGACGAGGGAAACGCGGGTGTACGGTAGTGCTTTCGAATCGGTTTGTGAAGTTTTTCAGAGGGGGTGGATTCAGTAATTGCCGCGTAGTGGCGGCTGTGGGACTGGGGTGAAAAAACTCGGGTCGTGGAGTTTGAACGCGGGGCAACGACGCCAAGTGTGGTGGATTATGTCGACAGGATCCGCCCGGCTCACGTGATAACGGAACGTCGTCCTTGTTTTCGCTTTTCCTACGTGAGGTTAACCATCTTAACATGTGGTGAGTTTTTCCATAACAATTGATTATGATTTTCCGTTTCGTAGTTTATGCCACTCGAAGCTATTTGGATACCCGATAAGTTTCTACAAATGGTTGGAATTCGCAATTGTTTCTTCAGACCAGACACTGGTACGAGGTAGATCTTAGGTCTCAATTTTAGCTCTCAGAAACGAGAAAGTCTTCCCTTGTTTGGATCATTATAGAAAAATCTTGACGTAAATGTCATCACACATGGGGACAATTGTCCATGAAGCTTATTTAGATGCTAACCACTAGTATCTACATGTTTAGGATAAGGATGGGCATCGCCAGATATTTCTTATTACTATCTTGACGTTTAGAATAAGTTTATAATATGGACCACTGTCGCTAATATTTCAGATAGTCACCATAAATATAATTATATTAACGCTTAATATCTATTAATAATTATCCTTTTCTTAACCCCTAGATTTCAGTGTGAATTTCTCTCGGTGCATAGGTAAATAAGTACTAGATGTGTGTAGCCCATTTTTTAATTAATGTTGAAGAGTTTCAAAATAATTCTCCATAACCGATTGAGTTATATATCTTCGTATTGAACGAATTAAGTCTAACGTTGTAATTTTTGGAGACGCTGTTTGCGAATATGAGTCTGACATTTAGTAATTAAAAATGGCGGATTCGATATGTAACAATACAACCAACAATGCGTTTTTAGTTTTCGAATTAGTCGAAGTTATCGAATTGATGTTACCTTTATTTTGATCAATTGTCATTGAAAAACGATTGTTTTAAACCGACCACGTGTAACTTACAAACATCAAACTGTCTTGTCACTAACAACTTAATGGAACACTTTCTTATTTAAAATCTAGAATTTACTGTTTTTGCTTACAAGTACTCATATTCAAGTGAAATTGTTGCAAATATTCTACATGAATGGTTATTAAAGTGCTTAAAACATGTAACGCATTTTGTAGAGATTTTTTTCAGACCCAAGCGTGTTTCCCCTCGTTATTTCTCTAGTATTAAGTATACATTTCAGACAGGTTAACGAAACTCCGAAAACGCTACTCCAAAAAATGTAATCTAGAATTAATGATCGTCCTTTTGGTATATTATTGCTTTCAAACATACGAATTTTATATTTACATATGGCTGATTCTGAAAGGGACCCATATATTAAGGATTTTTACGAACAAATTTTTTTTCTGTCAGTTAAGGAACCATCCAGAAAGTAAATATCTGAGGTTGCATAAAATTCAATGTTATTACAAGTTTTATAGCTCCTTTTAAATGTAAATGTATTGATATGCATTTAACAGTGTATTGGGAATTATTTTTTCATCAAACTATTTTGAAATTCCTTACTCCACGGTTTTCGGAGTTCTTGATTCGAAGGTTGTTGTCAGATTTTTTAAATTCCAAATGGCGTATCAATATGGCACACCAAAATCCGAAAATTTGCTTATTTCCATAAAAATTGCGAAGTTCGATGGAATTTGATAATTTTCGTTACAAGTTTTTCATTATTCAAAAACAGAATTTTAGCCAATAATGGATTGAAAATGTATTTCCAAAAACACTTTCGGTCATGTAGGTAAAATCAACGTTTTTATTATAAGGCTCACTTTTCAGAAGAACAGCTTTGAATTTCAAATAGGAATTTTTAAATCGAAAGCATTGGGACATTAACTTATTTTGATAAACATCATAACATTGAAATAAATTACATTTGTATTATTTTTTAATCTAGAACTGGGCAAAAAGTAGGTGCAAAATTTAAAGAAAATTCTGCATTTGTAAAACTGGAAATACAATAATTGTATGAAAAAATAAAACTCTTATTTTGGTAAATACGCCCAATAAAAAAACATCAGTGTATCAAGCTTCATTTCGATCAAGCAATTTTTCAGAATTCGGTTCTCCATTTTCAATCTGCCTTTTTTTATTTGGAAATTATTATGTCAAACTTATAATAATCAATCCAAAACCATCCGAGTAAATAAACTCAGGGAATAAACTCCCATGTATTCTTCAAAAGGGTAAAAAACATTTTTTTTACAATATCCAAATTTTTGTTCAAAAAACTATATGAAAAATGGAGAAAAAATATATTTGACATAAAGTGTTATGGAGAATATGCGAAAAAAAAAACTTATATGTGAAAAAAACGAATTCGTTTTATTAATGGTATATAATAAACAAATAAATATATTGTTTCAATTTTTTACCAATTGAATGCTCGTAGAGTTATGAAGTGTAAATCTCATTCTATAAAATTAAAATATACATTGGAAAGATATCTTTAAACAAACAGAAAAGATAATTCATATATAAAATATGAATTTCATATTGCATTCCAATAAAAAGCTGTAAAATGCTAAATAAATTGTAGATACAATATATGAGTACAGAATACAGATCTGTCAGATGTAATAAATTAGATATGCAGTTTCGAAACTTTTTTTCGAGTCGCCTAATATACAGAATAGAAATGGGTTTCCATAACGAGAACAATATAGAATCGCGAGAGTCGCGAGTACTCCTAGTGGCGGCTCAAAGACTTACGTCTTAACAACATCTGTAAATTCACTCTTACCTCAAGAGTAAAAATTTCGATAAAAGTAAATATAAAAATATGAAATGCAAAATCTTTTAAGAGTCGAATATCACAAAATCTACTCTTATTGAAATGAATTTCTGAGTCACTCTTAAGAGTGAAATTTTCACTAAGAATTTTAGAGAGTGAATTTAGAAGAAATTTATTTAAGAAGAGAACGAATCGGCATTTGTACTCTTCAAAGCAGTTTTCTAAGTATTGTTTTAACTCAATTTCAAGTAATTACAAGGTGTACGCCGAAAAAATTTTCATTTAAATTTTCATTCAAAATAATCGTACTCTCTGAACGAGTTGTACTGTAAAAAACGGGAAGTATCTATTTTTTAATGAATATAAAAGAAAAATTACTTTTGAATCAGATATTTTTTTTAAATATATAAATGTTTTTTTAGTATAGCTACCAATTATCACTAAAATTCAAAGTAAAAACAAACAAATTTCTGATATCGCTAAATATGTGACATTTCACACAAAAATGTTAATATAGTCTCACATTTTTCTACAAATTAAGAATGAATATCAACAACATCCCATGATGTAATCGTATAGAAAGGCATTTGCAGAGAGCACATTTTAGTATATATGAATCTAGATATGAATTTTCTACTTGTAAGAATGAACAGTTTACATTGCTTTACTAGAGCTAATTTTCTTCGGTTTACGAGTATCTTAAGATGATTTTTATTATCCAAATATGACGACAGGGATATCTTGCATGAAAATGGCAGAGATCCAATTCAGAACATCCAGTTAGCTTCGAACAAAAGGTGTTTTATTTATTTTTCAAGATCTGTTATAGCTATAGTTATTCATTTCTGAATTAAAAAAATTTTATTTTGCTTCGAATGCTAGGAATAATTATTAAAAATTGTCTTCTAAAATAAATGTTATAGGTGACAATGGAAATATAAGTCATTACTATAAAATTTACAAGCAATTAACAATGTCTTACATGTTTTTTTGTTTAAGCTTCTTTTTCTACATATTTCCTTGTTTGGGAAGACTGATTTTGATGACCTGCTTTTTCGCCATTTTTTTATTATTCAAGGTGCCATATGCGAGTGGAATATGTGAATACTTCGATATTCTTTGTATACTAAAATATTCGGGTATAAAGTGTTTCAAGTATCATTTCGAGTGTTTTTATCGATTTTGCGTACTAGGGCAAAATTTACGGTCGTGAATTATTTACATCGAGGTTCGTATCAAAAAACACTCAGTACGTACCGTACTGAGATATTTTAATGGTGATCATTATATTATGTCCATATTGATCACCTAATTGAAATTCCGTAACGAAAAGTCCGTTATACATAATATACTATTTATTAAAATAATACTATTTTGAATTTCAATTTACGTTTTTATCGATGTAATTGTATCGACTTTATGAATATCGTGCTAAATTAAAGATAGGTTTGTATATGAATAAGGTAATTGAAGTACCTGTTACAACAGAATTGATTACTGACTAGCTGTCGATGAGAATATTGTTTTGTTATATTTTCTCCATATAAAAATTGAAAAGTTCAGAATAAATAATAATTCAAAATAGTATAAAAACATTTTTTATCGCTCGCTATAAAACTATTCCAGTCAAATTTAATTCTGAAATCCAAAGTAGTGCAAACCGAATGATTGAATCCAAGTTTATGTTAATTCTAAAGCACTCAAATTTTTGTCTAAAAGAGAAAATTCGCAGTTATTTGGAGTAAATAATTTAATTAGGGTGAATTAGTTTTCTTTGTGGGATTGAAAGTAGACTGTAAAAGCATAGAATACACTATTCTTGATTAGATTGAGCAAGTTACTCTAACCTTTTACTATTACGTTAATTCTTTAATGGCTAAATGTACAAAATTTGTTTATGAAATTTGACACATATAAACCGATTGAGTTTTCACATTATTAACATATAGCTAGGATATCACAAATTTGTATTTTAAATTTTTACTTTTCGAAATACGTCTATCAGATAGAAAATTCATTTTTTACTTTTAGAGGTATGCTGATACCATTATCCACAATAAAATTTGATAAACTAAAAATAAAACGAAAAAATTTCATGCTTTTTTTATGAAAACGTATGCAATTTTCTCGTGGAGTTTAAATGATAAAATATAGTGTAAAATTTCATGAAAAACCTTCGTACATTTTAGTGTTATGGTGTTAACTGAATATATATATATAAAAATTGAACATATATTTTTTAAACTACAGTGTTTTCAAGTTCATTTTTAATATAAAAAACAGGCTGTGTTCAAAATATTTGAAATCCAAAAACTTTTTGTCATAACTCAATTCGAGATAGTAAAATAAATTTCAAGTTGATCTACACTTACGTTTCCGAATTATGAAGTGAATAAAACAAAAAGTAAGCAAAAATTTAATATAAACATAACCAAGCTAATTTTGCAAAAATATCAAAAAATCCGTTGAGATACCTTTTTATAATATTAATAGGTACCTCCATCCATATTTTCAATAAAAATTTAGTGCTTACATTGGTCAGTTTTTAAAAGAATTCTGTTAATAATTAGTAATGTGCTACAATTCTATCCCTCAGCATTGCGCAGCTGCTTTTGTATAGTTTACAAATACTATAAAAAGTTTTTGTGCGAAAACACCTGCTGTTTTAACAGGTTGAATTAATTTATTTTTCAGTACAATTCACAAATACATTAAGGGTTTATTGGCTTATTAAAAGTATAGCCACAATTTATAGCGCACAAATTTGATCAGTTTTTTTACTATACATAATTCAGATCAAACAGGATACACGGAGAAAAATAACCGGCTAAATCAGCCGAAAAATCCGCAGATTCTACCAATTTTATCCTATAGGGACAGCTGTTGGAATTCCGTAGGGATAGCCGATAATTTCAGCTAAATTTACTGAAAAAGTCCGCAAATTTAGCGGAACAAATCTGCTAATGTAGCGGAAATTTAGAGCTAAGCGCGAATTGAGTAGGGTTAAGGCTACATTAGCGGAATCAAAACAGCTAAAATTGCAGATATTTTCGGCAATTCCAGCCGAAAATTTTAGCTGATATGAATCAGCTAATCCAGCGGAGTCATTTTTCTCCGTGTAGGGTAATCATTTTTTATTTAAAAAATCGTGATCTCTCTTTTTTAAAACATCAGTTTCTAATTAAATATTCATTGGGAAATTATTATGTATCCGACAGAAGTATTTCATGTCGACCAATCAAATGTCGATTATATTTTACGACAATAAGAGTTTTTTAAGAACCGTTAGGAGGAGCATCAATCCATAAATGAAGTTGTACAGATTTAGACCAGTTCCGGGTTAACAAACGAAGACGCCCATAGCTAATACTTGCAATTTGTCATGGAAAAATAAGGAAAACCAAACGAATTGTATTAGGAGATCAGAACATTTTCTTTTGTATTGTCACAAAAATCGAAATTTTGATAAATTTAAGTTTATATCACGTTTAGATTCGATAGACATCTAGCACCTCCAGAAATAATTTATTTAATTTCTCATATAAAATACACATTGTAAAACTCTTAAGCAGCAAATCCCCAAACACGTGTGAATTATATACATCTGATAAGAATTTAAGGTATTTTTGTATTTCTTTTCATCTAGTGACTTCATAGAAAAGAAAAAAATAGCTACTTTTATTTTATTCCAATGTTTCTTTCCTACATAGTCTTCGCGATTTTATTAAAGTAAGTATAATCAAATATTCCGCAAGATACATGTTAACAAGAAAATAAAAAAAAATATCGCTACTTGGCATCTACATCTCTTTCTGGCACGACTTTTCTGGCACATTATAGCATTACTAGTCGAAACATTAAGGAATTTAGTGCAATACGAATAAATTATACGGGTTCAAGAATTTGAAAATGATACTCCATTGTTTCAGCGGGATGACTTTTTCATATTGTAAAAGTTGTTAAAGCTCACATTAAAATTTAATAAAAGATTCGATTTTTAAACACTTTCCATATTATTTATTCCTGCATTTATTATTGCAGCTATTTTAATTTGAAATTTGTACGAATGATATTTCATTCATGTTTAATTTTTCGGGTTAAATATTCAACATTTCTGTATGTATATGAGTATGTAATATTCATTGCTTCGAATCGTGTCTGCAATCTGTGTGTCTCATGTATTTCTAAGTCTTGTAAAATAATAATGTGAAATAATGTCGATAAAATTTGTTGCATGAGAAGAAAGACGAGAAGAATAATGCATTTTTAACTTTTAATACCCAGGTGCATTTTCAGCACTTAAACTACATTTTTAAAGTTGTATATTACCTGCGATTATCGAAGATATCAACCTACAATGTAATAAGTAACGTGTAATTAATATTAAATGTAAAAATGAATGCTGACATACATTTTTCCTTTAGTATAATGGCAGCAGATTTAATGTCAAAGTATTCCAATTTTCTGCATTAATATATGCAAAGTTTTATGGACTTTTTTTTTATTAAATTTCATCGGCAAAATTAAATTTTACAATAAAATTTTTATGAAGTTTTTGAAGAGGTCGTTTCTTTTATTTTGTGTAATTTTATTTGTAATAACATATTTTATTCCATCGGATTAAGAAAGTTTAAAAGTTATGACGAAAAGAATATTTCAACTAGATTTGTTTAAAATTTAAATATTTTTAATATTAATATATAATTTTCAATCCTAAAAGTAAATGACGTTGTCAGCTTCATACATCCTACAACGTTGACACACGGATATAAAGTGACAGAATTCCAATATATTGATTTTTGATAAACGTTTGTAGAAATGCAAAAGCTCACCTAGTTCGAACTTTAGAACCGATTAATAGAAATCAATATTTCCAAGTGCCTTTTAACGTAATTTGAAAGGCGTTAAATTGTATTAATTCAATTGCTTTCATTTATAACGTTCTTTAAATAATTTTTAGACCTTTTTTTTAATTGCCTCCCGCGAAGTGAAACATAACTTTTTAAATATGCTGAAAAGATTATTCACCTGAAAAAAGCATATTTTTAAAGCTTTCATTATGGAAATATAATAATTGGTTATTAAAAGAATTCTGGGCTCGATATTTGGATAGATTACACAATTATTTATTTAGAGTTATGAAAACACGTAACATAAAATTACATCAAACATTGTAACCATATTACAAATGAAGTAAATACTTATTCGAATAATGGTAAACGAGTTTGAATTTAGCCAATTTAAAACCATCGAATGCTTTTTTTTTACTAAATGTATTAAATATAAGAAAGTATTTTTTTAAGTATGTATATTTACTAAACTGTATTCATATTATGAAGATTTATTAAAAACCTACGAAATTTTTGTTTAGTATTTAAATTTGGTTTGTAATAAACAGTTTATTGTAGATAAGTAGACCATATTTTATACTTTCTCAGTCATTTATTAAAGTAAGATTTTTTATTATTATTTCAAAAAAATGCATTCTAACAAAAGAACATTTCCTTTCTCACACTCTGAGCGCAAAATGCAACACAGGGAGCAAAATATAATTTTGCGCTCAAGCTGTGAGAAAATAATATATGCAACAAGAGAGAACGGGTGTTTAGACTCATTCGAATTGCCGACCTCGCTTTACTCGGGCGTCGAACTCGCACTCGTCTTCAAACACCTATTTTGCTCCCTAGTTGCAGAATGTACTATTTCCCACAAGAATTAACGGAACAATTTTCGAAATCTTATTTCATGTTACACGTTTTGGTATAAGAAAATCTCAGTTGAATTTACCCTCAATGTTCCTTGATTTTTATTCGTTATTTCCTATAAATTATACTCATGATCTGTATATTTATTTTTTTTTCAGATTCGGATAGACACACACAATAGAAACTATTTTTAAAATTAAAATATGAAGAATACAGGAAAGTGTTATATGAAATACATATTAATAATTACAGAAATGTAAAATACTTTACGTTTTTACGACGGTTAATGAAAACAAGCAATATTTCAAATGTTACGTGCTTTAGTAAACATTTCGAATTTATTTTGTTATTAAGTATTTCAATAACCTGAATATCTCTTTTTTTTTATAAAAATATATATTTTACTGTAGAACACATAAACATCCATCAGCTAACAAAATATAAACTTGCTATGTTATGACTTTTATTTATTTACAGGTATATAATTCAAATAATTTGAATATTTTTAAAATTAAAATAACCATTTGCGTTATTTAAAAATATACAAATTTCTCAATTGTATCAGTTACACATGTTTGCCAGTTACATTGGTGTGATAAACGGTTGGAACGATTGTGTTAATGTTAGTATTTTGAATTGATATCCTAAATAGATTTGAGACTTATGAATAAAGGAGGTTCTATGTTGATTAAGGTCGCAAGATTAAGGCATCTATAACAAACGGTTGTACATACTTCTTCAACATAAAGCTATTGTTTATGATTGAAATCTTCGCTATACAATGACATAATATGACTGAAACTTTGTATAAGCGAAAGTAAAATATAACTCCATTGTTATTCTGTTACAAGATTAATGATAAAAACTATAAATTTAAGCCTTAGTACGAGCAACTCGAGGGGAAAAAATACGAAACCGATTTTTTAAAATGTAATATTTATTCTTTTAGTTATTTTTCTTTGTTTCGGATTAGGCAGACAAGTGAACTGATTTTTTTCATTGAATGTGGTTATTGAATTTCCAAAAATTAATGTTTACTTCAACAACTTATCATTTCCATTGTTTCTGAGAAAATTTCGAAAAAACGTCATTTAACATCACTTTTTCAAACAAATACTTAAAAAATACCGAATATTTATGGCTTTTTTGTATAAATTCATATTTTTATGGGAAAGGATCTTTTTATCTGCACAAAATCTGACAAGTCTAAGGAATATGATCATACTCAGAAAATATTTTTTTTAGATGGTAGCTTAACCCATTAAAATGGCGAATCCAATATGGCAGACGAATATGTTACAATAGATAGAAATCACTTCAAACATGGTACTTATTTCTTTTTTAGTCGCTGGTTCCAAATTACAGTTGTTTGACATTTAAAATTCAATGAGGTTATTTTAATTTTGGGATCACATTGTTTTTATAAACAGTACACGTTTCTCGGCCATCAAAATAATTGAATTTTTTATAATATTCCCATTTCTCACCGCGGAGGTAAACATGAATTAGAGTCTTTTTTTTATTTTTTTTGAAAATTTAAACACCAAACAACCTGAAATTTGTAACCGTCAATTCAATAGAAAACTAAGTACCAAGTTCGAAGTGATTTCTATCGATTTTAGCAAATTCGCTTGCCATATTGGATCCGCCATTTTGAATTTTTGAAAACTAACTTCTTAGTTGAACTCGGCGACCCCGAAAACCCCCGGGTACCAAGTTTGAAGTAAGATTTCATTCGGGTCAGTCGATTGAGTATACGCCAGTATGATTTTGAAAAAGAAATCGACTTTAGTAGACATTTTTTGAGCCGTTATTTTAAAAGTTAACTTTTTTCATTGGTCCTATCATATAGCACAACAATTTTTGTCACGATATTTATTCTCATCTGAGATACTCTAAGCCGAGAAATGATACAAAAATAACGATAAGTGAAAAGAAAACCTAAAAAAATCGTGATTTTTGTTAAATACATGCTCGTAGTTTGTTTATTTTTAAATTTGCATCATTTTTCAATACACCATTCGAAAGAGCGGAGTTTCGGTAATAAAAAACTTATTCAAAAATGTTTCTTTGTATTATGTTTTAAGTACTGTCAAACTTCGTGTTAAATTTATGTACATTCGGTCCTTAATAGGTTAAAGGATTGTTCTTTTTATGGATTTATATTTTGGATTGGACTCTTTGGGTATGCCTGTGTACACTGTACATCACCAATCAGTACAATCTTTAATTTTGGAAAATGTGACAGATTCACTTAACAACCAACTAACGGGCATTAAGAAGAAATTTCACAACTAAAGTCGTGATAAATGTAAATGTAAAAGATTATAGGACATTTTCATCTTGCCTTTTTGGGTGTTGCTATTTTGAAATTAAATTTTTGGACCGTATATTTTGAAATGAACTGAAGACTTAATAGAAGGAATAAATGGGAGCATGCAGTGAACCAATCATAAAGAAAACAACATTTATTTAGAAATCTAAACGTTTATTTATCTAATTATTAAATTTCTAATGTGTTTAATGTTATTGTGAAAAGTAAATTATACTAATTATAGTGTTGGTGCATTTAAACAATGTATACTTTTAAATATAACACCAATTTGGTTAGGTGGAATTCGATATTTTGGCAAAATAATTTCTGTAAGCGTTTTGAGATATTTTTGAAGTTGATTTTTATAAATTTGTTAAAAAATATTTTTTGCTTTATACTTGGAAACTGCTGAATTTTAAAAATTGTGTATTATTTAACTAATACGTAGCGACAAGACGCACTTGAGATTTGTTGATTTGATTAATTTCTTTTCAATCAAAATTTACCCAGGGGTGTCCACAATTGAACGATGTTCACAACTCTTACCCTATTATATCTCAAGTAATATTATATTTATTAATTCTGTTTATTGCATCTCTTTGATTTACTGCAACTATACTTACCCCACGGTAGAGGTGCAATATATATCTCACTTTACGTTTTTAATTAAAATTACCAAAGTTAAATGATCTAAATTTTCATCGTGCCTATGGAATGTAAATATCTATTTCAGAGATACAGGCAGCAGAGTAGACAGAAAAAAGGATACAACAAATTTTTAATTAAATTCAGAGTGATTTACGGTGGAATTAAATCTTGATGAAGTATAAAATATTTTAATATTTGTTCTAGATAGTATGTACGGCTTACAATTTGAAAATCACGTCAAAATATTAAAAAATTGATCTTATTATGCAAAACATTAAGAACAAAATTAATTAAATGCTTAAATAAAATACTGTGAAAATAAGTTCCTATTCAACTATTTCAAATATTCGGTACGTACTAAAAATAAATAGACTAAACCAAAAAAAGATTTCATAGAGTAAATATTGTATGCCAATAAAATTTTAAAATTTTCAACTGAACATAGAACGTTTCGTTATATATTAACTTAAATTTTTTGGAGCCGATCGTATTAGAATTTGAGGAGATCGAACAAAGAAAAGCTTAAAAATACGTTTTTTGTGACCCTTATCAAAAATACAAATCCCACAAAAAATTGCTTCCAACAAAAAATATAGAGACTGTCTACATCAAAGATTATATGCATTTTCTTCTTAAAATCAACGGTAATGCAATAAAAGACGAATAAATGTGAAACAGTCACTTTTTATGCATTTATTTTGAAATGAACACGAACATTGAACAAATAAACGTAATTCAATATAAAAACTTGTCTTCTTGGAACAGGCTATAATTATTGTCAATAATACAAATCACAAAAATGTTTCCAAAATAACTATTCGATACTCTGCAAAAATGTTGTGAACATACTTGAATACATACTATATAATTACAACAAATCTTGACTGCTTTATTTACTTTACGTTTTCAGTTTTTATTCTATACCAATCGATGAGCCAAAGGATGGAGTATCGAAACCACTAGTTTTCACTAATGGGTATTTATGGCTTATGTCAAATAAATTAGTTACCTGGTATTCAATTTTCTTAATTAAATTGTTCACAACAGATTTGGAATTTAGATGACTTAAAATAATCAATAATATATTATACCTCCCGTGTTTATTAAGGTTATTATTATTTATTAACCAATACATACATATATATCTGAATAAGGAGATCCCCATTTCACATCCAAAATGAAAAATCACTTTAGGCTTTAATTTTTTATTCAAAACTTTTTTAGAAGTCAAATGAATTATCGAAACAACAAATGTTAATTCAGAATTAATCGATATTCGTGGCCTTTAATGTTCAAAAAAACTTCAAAATGGAGGTTATTTAATCAATGACCCAAAAAAACGAGGAACAAATTTAAGATAAACGCAAGATACTGAAAAACATGTACAATCTAATGCAACGGTTAACTGAAATTCAATACTCTATAGAGTATACTTGTATACAAGTTACCGCAAGCGCAAATAACTTAAGTAACTGGATTAGACATTAGCTATTCACATTTTATGAAAAGTAACATTTATTTTGGTCCGATTAATATCGAATACGCACAGAATATATAACGAAATCAAAATCCATTTTCTTATAAATTAGGGAATTAAATTCGAATATTAAAATTACTGATTATGATCATTTAATAATTCAATTTTTTTTGTTGTAATTACTACTTTTGCTTTAAATATTGATTTTTAGTTTACTTGCATTCTATTGATGAGTTTCCTACTATATAGCAACCATTAACTTCGTTACTCTTATTTCGCTGTTTAATTCGAACTTTTCAAAGGACTCTTAAAAAGACTTCAAAATACATTTTTCCCAATACGTAACACGTTAACGTTTATTTCAGTTAATTTCACCGCTTGAGCTTATAGTGAAGTGACTGTGACACTGAAAAATTATATCTTTGAATTTGTGTTTTGTGTAAAATCAACTTTTGTGAATTTAATGTAAGATTTATTAACAGTTAAATATATAAATATACGAGTTAGTATACAACAACATTGCTGACAGAAAGTACTGGTATTTTCATCTCAAAAGTTACCTATCGTTTTTAACTTTACAGTTACTGTTATAACTTTACAGTTAATGTAAGAGCCTTGAAATTAGCTTGACATTACTTATTAGTAAATAATGTTTCTCCGTGTAATATGAATCATCCTTATTCTGGAATAGTAAAAATTATGAAACATTCTTATTCTGTAAGTCTGTACTCAAATTCCTATCGGAGAATAGTCATTTTTGCTATTCGTTTATCATATTTTCCTACAAAATTTCTCTCAGTATAGAAGAATCAATTATTTACAGGATAACTAAGCAACATATAAATTCGAAACTTCAGGGCAAGGATTTGAATCGGTTTATTGAAACTCGATGTAAAAATATGAGCAAATAACTATAAAAAAAATGTAGAAGGCCGATTTTTCAATGAGATTATTTTATAAAAGGAGCTCATTTTTTCCTAGGATTTCAAGAAACAATAATGTCTGAAGTAAAAGGTAATGGGATGAATTGAAATCTTTATTTTTTATTTATTTTTTTTAAAGCAACAAACTTTTTCGTATGGGTTCTAGATGGTTAGATTGTTTCTTCAAGCAAGTTCGTTGGGATTTAATGGATTTCCGTGAAAAGGGCGGTCTAGGGTTTGAGCCATGATATTACGAATCAATACCGCAGGTGACCACTTAATGGTGGGAAGCAAAGTAAAGAACGGGAAGCTCTTCTGCGAGCGATCGGTCCCCAAGGCGTGATAACGTCCACAAAGAAAATTACTGTGGACGTTGAAATATCGTGAGTTTTCGTGTCCACGATGTGTTTTCCACCCTTACGACACGTATTCGTCGGTCTCGTAAAAGTCACGAAATTTCGGATTTATTTCAGATTTTACTGCTTTCCCAAAAGTTACGAGAAATTGGGATCGTCTGAAATTCAACGCCAAAGATTACGGAAATTTGTCGATCTCACAATACCCCTTATCGATGATTAAATCTACGAACATTTTCCAAATCGATCAAATTTTCCAAAAGTAGGTCGACTTTGCAAATATCCTATTCTCGTTCGAGTGCTTGTTACGACTTTCAACCAGGGTTGAAATGTTTTTCCCAAACAGACCATGTGTTTTTTTTATGAACGGTAAAAATCTCTAGATTCAGAAAGAAATAAGAACCTTTCGGGTAAAAAGAAAAATATTTCTGTTAATAATTTAGCCTTAATACAAGTTTTGTATTGCCGCTAAAGATCATCTAGAATAGATTTCGCAAGCATATCGCATAATCTTTTGTCGCTTACTGGATTCATTGGATTTTTACGTCGTGGTCTAGGGTTCGTAATCGCCTTGCTGTCCCTGGACCACTTGGACGGTTTTTTTAACGAATAGTTAAATTCCTGTTATAGTCCAAGTTGCTGGTGATGATGGAGTATTCAATTCTGAAGGTGATGTCAGTCTTCGTAACCCTAGCTAGATTAGCCCTCAATTTATACCCTGCGAAAAGTATATTTCACCCTGATTGGACGAAAGTCACGAAGCAGGGGTAAATTGTACTATCTCAATATTAATATACTGCAAAAGAATGCATCAACTAAAATTCATTTTTTTGCTTTGCAATATCTTATTTCATCCAGCAGTTTATTATTTTCTGTAAAAATAATAAGAAAACTTTTCTTATAAACGTAAAAGTTTTCTACTGAATCGATATAACGGTTCTCCATAAGAATGAAACAATAGTTTAGTTATTTGCAACTATTATGGTGTTCCATGTAACTATTTTTTGCTAATTCAATCCGAGCAAATTTTTGTTCACAATGGAACTTAAAATAAACCATAAAAAATAATCATCTCCATACGTTATGGGTTAATTTTAAATTTAACTAATAAAATTAATTAATTTTAAATAAGTATTTTTATTTAACTGCTTATAGCTTTAAACTAGAACTACTTTATTCAACTATGTTTTTCTGATAGCCTATTGGAATTTGTTCAAGAATCCACGATTTAAATGATTATCATTAATTTATAAATTTATGAATACTTCCTTCGTGGGTATGCTCTGCTGTGACTATAGTCAGTCTGTGCAGAGAACGCATCCGCCACAGACTTTTTTTTAATGCTGCTTTAATGTTTCATTCTAATGCCTTAATTAGAATGCTTTACTATTTCCACTGCAACCTAAAATTAATAACTGAAAATTAATAATCATGCATAAGAATGCATTTTTTTCTCTGCGATTCAAATTCGTCTGGAGGCTTTACCAAATCGAGAAAAATCTAGTCAAATTATTATCTTAATAACCTTAATATTTATAAATTGTAAATTTACTTTTTTCATTGTTACTCTTTAAATTTCTTGGAGCGATAATTCCCTATTATTGGAGTGAAAATTGATCCATTCTATTGAAAGAGTGAGAATTCATTCCTAACCTTTAAGTAGTAAGGTGGGTCTTTGAAACCCAGGCGAAAGTGACAATATGCTGTAAATTGCTCCAGATTTTAGATAAAAAATATATGAAGCATTTCTTTCGATAATATGATTGATAGTTCAACTTGATGAATTGAATAAGGTATCTAAATTTTTAAAATAAAAACGCCTTTAGTGCTCGAAAAAGCCTCTTGGTCTTTAAGACCTACCTTATTACTTTACGGATACAGAAAATACCTTATTACTGTTTTAAGGGAGCGATAATTCACTCTTTCGCTAGAGTGGCTCAATTTTCACTCCATTAAGAATAAATTTTCTATGCTATATTGCTCGACATAATGATATCTTCATGGTCTTATCATAATACAAGATAGATGAAAGCTGAAAATGCTCAAAAAAAAATAAAAAAATCTTCAGACTGGAATTTTTACAACGAACGTCCGAATGGGTTTAAACACATACCAAAAAATGGTCGTATGTTAGTAAAATGAGAAGATTTTAACCCGTTTAATTTAAGAGTTATCGCACGGAACGAGGGGCCGACAGACGGACGAGCGCCACCACTAGGTCAGGCGAATCGTTTATACAGGGCGGGGTAACGTCCCCTTCCCGGAGGATATATATATTTATATATATATATATATATATATGTATATATATCCAAGTATGCGGGAGGGAAAAGCAAACATATGCACATCCCATTCTCCCAACATATGCATAAACCGTTCCTCTGAGTATATACCAAAGGGGAAGACGTAAATTCGAAAGTCCGAAGACTTAGCTGAATGAAACTGATGCACTCACTGTGATGACGACTTACATATTTCCCCGATCCCTGGGCCGAAAGCCATAACGTGTGTTCTTACACGCATGCGGGTTCTGCGTCATATGTCGGAAAATAGCGACATCCGACTAGGCGTCCCCGGTCCGATCCCGCTAACATTGGCACCTTGCCGAAGCCGAGCCTTTTTTCGCCTGACCGTGCACCGATTTTCGACAATGTCCGTTTTTCGTACAAAAATGCCAACGATTCGACGAAAAAATCAATTTGAATCCCCTCTTCCTCCCTCACAAGGATGGCTGAAACACTAAGAAACCTGAATCTAATCAGCGATGAGAACTTTCATTGAAACGGGGATGAGTCAACATTTTTTTCCAAATTTGGTATAAAATCGTAATACTTGCTAAAACCGAATATTTGCTTTACAAATGTCTTTGACTTCGTTCTCTCTGAATTTCTTGGAATGAAAATTGTGTCGCTCTATTTTCAGTGTGAATTCTCATTATTAGATAGTGAAAACTCACTCTTACAGAGTGAGAATTCATTCTTTCATTGAAGCAGCTCAACTTTCACTTTATAAAAAGTAAATTCTCCACAAAACGTTGGGAAAATCTATGAAAAGATAAATATACTCTAAAAATTACAAAGGAAGAGGGTCGAAAAGGCCTGTTTTCCGCCCCATTAACATTTTCGTCCAATTAATTTATTTTCAGTCGAAGAAAAATGATATTCTTGACGATTAAAGGTAAAATGTGGGTGGTTTGTATTATGGAATATGTATTTATAAAAAATGAATTTCATAAAAAATCTGACGTCATCTTTGTAATTACGACCCTGAAAACCTCGGCATAACAGTTTTCAAGCAAATTCATCCATTTCGTTTAAAAGTCATCCGCCATATTGGATTCCCCATTTTAAACTTTGGAAAAAAACGTCAAATTCTTAAGTAACCTGAAAACACCCGATTTTCACATTGCTTTGTAATTATGGTATACCAATTCGACTTTTGATTGGAACGTCAGCTAGGAATAATTTCTTTTTATCCAAAGTGATAATGAGAAATTGTATTTGAAATTATGCTACGAATATCCTGCGAATGTCCTGCATTCGATGTCTCGAAGAAATTTAAATACAAAAATCCATTCTTTAAACGAAATTAGGAGGAACTTCACTTTTGAATTTCAGGGCCATCTAGAAATCTTTTCTTGTACTACGTACGCTCTAAGGAATCCTACCGAAAGTGGGATTGTATTTTTTAATATTTATATAGTTTTTAATTTCTTTGGGTAGATAAAATACGCAGTATGCTGACAAAAATTGATAGTGAGGTGCAAAGGGAACCGTATAATTATGTTTTTACTGTTACAATAAATGCAAAATACATTAATTTATATAATATATTTTTTATCGCGCATAAGGGCAAAAATTAGTTTTAAAAAATGGACGAAATTCTTCTAACCGTCGACTATTATTTTTCTGCACTATTTTTACTAATAATTACAAGGTTAATGTATATTTTCATTTTATCTGGTCCGTTTTAGATAACTATTAAGGTCCCCAGAATATTCACAAATTTTTCTGCAAAAAAACATATTTGAAACGGGTTTTTTAGTCATGCAAACAAAATTTTCTACTCTTAACAAACGAAGTTTAAAGTTCGTAATAAACGAACGTAGTTATCGCAGCAAAAATGAGTGTTTACTACTAAATTTGTTTATATTTTGGAGACCTTAATATTTATTTAAAGCTGACCAGATAAAATAAAAATATACATTAAGCTTGTCATTTATAGTAAAAAAGTGCATAAAAATAATAGTCGACGAGTAGCAGAATTTCACACATTTTTTGAAACTAATTTTGCAATAAAAATATGATTTTATTTAGTGATTTTTTAATGGCATTTTTAAATTTGCTATACTCGCTGTATTTCTAAAAAAAATAATTACTTTGAATGAAAATCTAAATTTAATTAATGAAAATATCTGATTATTATATATTATATGTACTTATATAATGATAAATGTAGTTGTTAAAGAGTAATTACGTGTCCCTCAATTAAATGTAAAATTGTACTTTTGAATATAATTTTGAATATGGTATACGTTTAATCTATTGTTATTAAAGTATTTGATTAACGGATATTACATAAAATATTATACTGTTTTTCCATGTATATTACACGAACATATTTTCGTTTCAGTGAAGCTTTTCAATTCGAAAGTTCATATAAAAAATAATGGATTTATGATCATTTAAAAGTGTACGATAATCAACGTTTGAAAATATTTGTAATAACTCAATATAAAAATACGTGTAAAAACACGTTGATGAAATTTGTGTTCAACTTTCATTAACCTACGTATTGAAAGTACACATTAAATCAATTTTAAGTATCTAATAGATCTTCTTATTGTTACTTTTCTTTCAAATTTGCAGTCAATTTAATTTTATATAATTTTCAAATTCAATTACATTTCATGTATGAAAAAGTACAACGCAATACATATGATGAAATAAAGATACATTTCTATCACCGGAGCCATGACCGATCAGCGGAAAGATGCAACTATCATTGCACCGTCTAGCAGCGAGACTACAAATCAAGAGAGAAAGGATCCCTTACCGTGCATGGACTAATTTTTTATTATTGTTATTTGAATCAGATTCCCAGGTTAATATAATCAGAAAATTTTAAACTGAATGTATACTACCAGAGAAAAATACGCATTCTGGTCAGTAGTTTCTGCCAATGAAATACTTCATACCAAGTACACAATTTAACTATATTTGTGGTAAACGACTTTTGTTACCTTTGACTAGATCACTAGAGGTTATTTCTAGATGGCGTTGAAATCTAAAAGTAAAATTGTGTATACTTTCTTTCAAAGAATAAATTACACACTAGTCGACTTCGTGTTTCCTTTTAGCACCATCTGGGGATCCGAGAAGAATGTAATAAGGAGTTCAATCTTATCAACAGTATAGACAAATACGAACATATTTTCAAGTGTGTTCTCGAAGTCCTACATGTAGGTGGCGCCCAAAGCCAAAAGTGAATTTGCCCAGTGTTGAACAAATTAAACATTAGTCGATACCGTTCCTAAATTAAATCTTCTGCCTATTACAAGAACGATATTTTTTCATCTAGATTTAACAAAATAATAAAGCGTACTCAAAATAATAATCTTTTTAGGGCACCCTTAAACAAATGTCAGTACTTATGATATAATTATAATTCTATTTGGATCTTCCCACCGTAAGTCTTCGATCCATGTGGCAGGTGTTATTGGGCGTGTCGGTAAGGGCTACGGAAATCGTTTTGATGGAATAATTCGAGCTCGAAGCCGTGTGATGGTTTACTGTATGTCGCAGTTATAACGACACGAAGTTTCGTTTCCGTATACGAAGTGATTACACTTCCGGGTGTCGCGTTTGTAGGATCAGTGCTGGCGAGACGTCGCATATGTAATTATCTACGAAACCAGCAGAAGGTAAACACTTCACCTTCTGGACCTATTATTAACCTCTTCCTCCCACAGCGGTTCTTCGTAAATCCGCCAAATTTCCCTCCTAGTGAAAGTAGAACGAGTCTAATCTCATTTTAGTCGGTGAAAATATTGGATCGATATTTCTCTCAACTTTGACTCCAAACTGTAATGTACCGTTTATTGAGGTCAATTTGATGACAAACTTCGGAGTTCTAATTTAACACGGGTTTTCCATCCGGAAGCGACTTTCAAAATAAATCAGTCGCTCGAGTCGATGGGGGTCGATGAAGGAAGTCGTTGAAAATGTCATTCGAATTCCCAACTAAAAATGACAGATGTTCCCCTTGATCGTTCACTTTTGGAAAATTTATTTGGTTTATGTCATTATTATATTTTATCTTTTCCTTAACATTTCAAAGGTTATTCAGTTTAAATCCCAACGGACAAAATGAGATTCGTCGTCTCTAAATCCTGATCAAACCAAAAGTTTACTCAGGCGCTTCAACTGTAACCGCATTCGCAGGTCAGACTCGTCCAGCATCGAAAACCGTATTTAAAGTGCACCAGAGCTTACCGAGAGCGTTGGAATGTCTGAACAGAAAACGGGTTAAGAAGATTTACTCGAATTTTCAAATCTATGAGCAATTTCATTCACTGGAAAGGTTTTCGAAGTCCCTGCCTTATGCGGTCGATATGGGGTCTTTAACTTTCACGTTTCAGTTTAGTAAAATGGGTATTTATAGCCATACGTGGGCTCGTAAAAACTAAAAAAAGATTCTGTTTAACGCAGGGGTCTTCGGGAGTATGGGAAACACACGTACAGGATACGCTTCGAGTCGTTTTTCTGTTGCATCGAAATATATGAAAAAATTATTGAACTTGTTTTTTAGGAAACATCGTGGCTTCCGTCCCAAGTCGTGTGAACAGGTGAAAGTGACCCTTGACCTGCATTTGGTATCAGAGGCATAGTGCCAATTGGCGACAAATGGAAGTTTTCTCACGCAATTAGTACCGACACAATTCATCAGTTTTTATTTGTTTACGTTAAACTAGTTATCAAACGAATCAGCCGTAGGACAGCGTTGCATTCCTTTTTTGATGTATATCCTGGTTTTCCCGATGGTCGATTATCCGTATCTGCATCTTTTTGTAGAATTTATGGTCTTGGGGAAACTCGAAACGATATTAAATAATTAGCAGGTAGGCAAGAGTAATCAATAATACGGTCTCTCCCGTAGTCCTATTCCATATCCTGTGCTTGATCCTTGTTATCCTCGGCGTCACGTGATTCCGTGCCATTTATCAGAGTCAAAATTATCTTCTCACGAAAAAGTTCAGTTTTTTCTTTAGTTTCTTACATTAGCTTTGATAGGTAAGAAAATACTTGTTGCTCTCGGCTTGGGGTTTTCGAAATCACAGAGGTCTTGAGTTTACAGATACTATTTTCTTCTTTATGTAATTAAACACATAGTAATCAAAACAAATAATTAAATTACCATGAAAAGTTTTTAAAATGTTTAACATAAAAACAAGTGCACTGGGATAAATTCTATAGGCAGTGATCTAAAGTGAATATGAAAAATTAATATTTTCGATAGAAATTTTAGGACAGACTGTAGCTGACACATTTGGGAATAAATAACATTCTTTCCAGTCGAAATTGGTCCGTAATAGAATTTCCTAAACAAGAATAGTAAAATACATATCGGTTTGAAAAGAACATTTTATTAGTCAGAATAGTAAAAATGTTCGTGATTGTCAATTACGTGTATGTGCATCAAAAGAGTTATCCTAGTTACGTTAGTCGACGTTAGGTGCGTACACGACGCTCGCAGGTCTGATGTGTCTTCATTACGGCTCCCATTGTAGAAATGAGTTTTCTTTCGTGTGACAGTATAATAAATATCGATGATATTTGTTCGTACAATGACATTATAGGGTTACGGGAATTTACGTTTTAACTAAGTTAATTACGAGTAAGTTATTTAAAAGAAATCGTTTGCTTGAAATTATAATTTGTAATTTGGTAAAATACAAATTGGAATAAAAAACAGTTTATTATCTTGTTGAAAAAGACTATTTATTTATATATCCTTGCAATCGTATAGTCTAATATTTTAAATTTGAAATATCTTCTATTCATTACGTTTTCTATCCGTCAATTAATTGGACAATATTAATAGGGGGTTTTAGCGTTTGATTCTAAAAAAGTACAAATTTAACGTTAGTAATGAAATAAAATCAAGTTGTTAACCATCTAAATAGACTAACGATCCCTAATGGTGGGTGCATGTTTACGTCAATCAAAATTGTTTAATTCTCCATTCATTGGAATATTCACCCTCTCAATATTTTGCCATGCCTGGAAGTTCTGGAATAGTAAACATGATTATTGTTATGTCAAAATTATTGAATTATCCTTGGAGTTGTTATCGTTGATATTTCCAATTTTTTGAAGTAAATTCTACTGAACTTTTTTCTCAAATTCCGTATGTCGCATCAATTTTTGGTATACTTTTGCTCAGAATTTTGTTAAGATATAACCTCTTATTTAAAAACTTGTTTAAATATATTGCAAACAGCCCCGTTGCTCATGGCTACCCCATTACTTTAGACTGCAATATTCACTGACTTTCATTGCAGCATTAGTACATTTTTGGTGCATTTTGCACTATTTTCGATGCGGCAGCATAAAGCTGTAAAAATACTAATTTTTTAACGTTTACAAAACATCAGAATTAATTATTAGTAACTAAATCGTCTCAAAATGATGAATAAATATTCTTCAATGTGTAATAAAAGTATCTGATTACAATAAGGTTGTTATAGCTCGCGCTAAATATCCTGGAATCGACATATAACATATAATCGGCCTGTACTATTGTTAAAAAAAAGTCCATATTTTGAGATTTTACCAATATTTCAACAAATTTCAAACTATTAATCTTTATTTTTATTTAATCTACGTTTGAAACTTTATTAATATTATCGCTTTTCAATGTTCCTAGCACTTATAAATATTTTTTGTCACACCTGCACAAATTCGAAGTTTTTACGTGCCGGTAAAGTGATCGGAAAGGCCGCCGGATACCGCAGCTGTGCTTCTGCGCATGCGCAAAGGGCGATCGAGTACTTTTTGCCGCCCGCCGGGTTTTTTTTTGCACGTCCGCAAATTTACATGCAGTTCGAAAAGGAGAAAGAAATACAATTTTAAACTGAAAAGTATTTCAAAATTTTTTTCAACAATACTAATATTCTGTTTTAGACATTATCACTTCTGCGATATTCTGATTTTTTTTGAAAAATGTCCACAAAGGACGGAATTTGTATTATACCTTAATAAAAATCAAAATTCACTATAATAAGCTCCTTATAAAATGCAAAAAGTTCAAAGTTCAAAATTTCAAAATACAAAAAATGGCTTCTAATCACGATCAGAATTCTGAAGTCCAACTTCTAGAACGCTGGGTTATTGCAAGCCACCTCTCATTCTAATTTTGCGTATTTTAAATAGTATATTAATTTTCTTACTAGTATAATAATTCCGTTAGAGAGAAGCAAAATACAGATAAACCCACGAACCTTTAAGGCGTTTGTGAGGTTAGGTGCTTGAAAATTTGCCAAACAAATTATGTGGTTATATTAACGTTATAAAATATTAGTCAATATGTTTAATTTGACAAACGCCATCATGTAAAGTCAGCTTCATATCATTTAAAAGTAAAAGAAAATCTAAATCCATTGAATTTTGTTTAAACTTAGCAGTAAGAATATCAATTTTATTTCACATGCCACCACTATACCGTTCAATAATTTCTTGACATTATCTTCCGAGACTGAATACCTTCCACAAAAAATGCAATTGGTCTGAACCTAATCAAGTGTTAAAATATCGCAAATTGAGACCTCTCTTTTCGAAAATATATCTAAACGGATATTTATGAAATATCTTATTTCAGTTTTATTTGTCTAAAATGTCAAAGGTGGGTTTTATTGTATGCTAAAAACCCCTTCAAAAAGACGTTAAGTAGAGTGTGCTCTGTCAGGAAAGCGTTTTACAACGTTTTGAATTTTAAAATAATAAGTAATGCTTGTTTTAAAAAATATCCTATTAGTCTGCTACTCTGTTATCAATTTCAAAGGATTATCTAGTACTCCTATTTATTTGCAACTCGAACATTATGTGAACAGTTTCTTCCATGGAAATATTCATATTCAAGGTCTTAAAACATGATATTACTTTTAAAAAATGCAATATTGTTAAAAAGTTAAGAAGAACCAATAATAAAGAGGCGGCTTATATGCGCTCTACGAGTAAAATGTAAGATTCTAAAATTTACAGTGTTGACTCTAATGAATGTTAAATGTATAATAGATGAAAAACACAGCAGTAAAATTTACCATTATGAAATAGTAAATATGAGTAAGTATAAAGGAAGTTACCAAGTAGTTATTTTTGGCGTCACTAGTGACAGATGTGACATGCCGGTTATAGAAATGAATTTCCATTAGTGCTTTTCTGTGTGTATGGCATAGAAAAGTATCTTTTCTCAGTTCCTATCCTTTGTGATTTTAAACGGTGTCTTATATCCCTTAAAAGAATTTAAGTTAGAAGAAACTGTTAAACACTCTTAGTATAGATTTTATTACGATTTTAAAAATTAATTTTTACACGGAGACAAATTTTCATTGAAATTGTATCATTCCAGATATTTACATTGGGACAGACTTGCAGAATCAGAAAAAATTGCCATTATTTCTGGTAAAAATTACAACATTTTTGTAATTTTTACTGTCTGAATAGTAAAAATTCTGATAAATTATATAGTTATTGTTATTAGAAATAATGGTAATTTTTCTCATTACTCAAATAACCTTCTGGAATTATTATTTCCCAATAAATTTTTCTTCGTGTAACATATTCAATTATTAGGTGATTTTTAATAAAAAAAATTGTTTTTGGTACTTTTAAACGTTGTAAGTCCGAGTAAAAGACAATTTAACGCAGCAGTAAAAGTTTTACCTAAAACACTACAATGGCATACCAATGCATTCTATAGAGTCGATTTAATGGTCTTCATGTCTATAACTAGCTATTTCTTGACCGGATTAAACAAAAATTTCGAATGAAAATGTCCCTCTTATGACTTAAGTTATTTTTTAACTGCTGAATTCTAACAAGTACATATGTATTTTAAGACACTTTACCATTCTAAGATAAAAACAAATACACTAATATTTCTCTCCATGTGGAAAAATCATGTGTGCTACTTTGACATCCTTCTCCGGTTGTCACAAACGAATTTAAGACATCTTTACATTCTTTTATTTATAACTGCGTTTTTTATTTACTATTTTTTCTTCATTTGAAAAGTAGTGTAAACTAGGATTACAGCTACGTATATTTATATATTCTTTGTTATTTACATTTGTATGATGGCAATTTGAATAATTCGAATAAGGGAAACATTTTGTATTTTTAAGAAATAGGAACTTAGGTTCTGACTGAAGAATGTTTCCAGCTAAACATAAAGTTTTAAATAATACAATTTCATTTTGCAGTGGTTATATTAAGGGTTAATGTATATACCCAATCAGCACATGTACGTCCATTGGACGTCCAATGTACGTACGCTATGTCCAGAAGGAACTTCCATTGGACGTCCATATTGCACATTTGGGACGTCCATTGTACGTCCATGGTACGTCCAGAGGAGAGAGAAGTGTACATCCAATGGACGTCCAGGCGTGTACGTACTCTGGGTGAAATTTGGACGTACTATGGACGAAGTGTGGCCAATAAATGGACAAAATAAGTGGTATATGGACGTCCAAAAGACGGCTGTGTACGGAATGTGGAATAAACATGGACGTACCGTGGATAAAATATGGTCCAGTGGACGTCCATTATTATTCCATGGAACGACCAGACTACACACATTTGAACGTGCGGTGGACGTCCCAAACGTACGTACACTGGCCCAAGAGTGAACGTTCGATGGACCATAACGGACGAAATACGTAACATATCAAGTCCATTGGTCGTCCAATATACGTTCAGTATTCTATGGACTAATAACGTCCAAATTATTTTACGTTTAATATTGTAACATTCCGCACGAAATATGGCCGCTCAATGGTCCGAAAATGGACTTTAAGCGAACAAAATATACGTAATATAATATATCCAACGTATGTCCACTTCTGCACTTATACGGGCCTCCAACGATCCACGCTAACAAATGCGACGGAAATTATCGAATTTCATTAATTTACGTAAAAATATAAGGAGTACCGCGTGTAAAGGAGCCATAAAAGACAAAGGAGTTCTTCACACCAGCGCGTCGCGTCGTCGTGGCTGCCTTCTTGTGCGCGCAGCGCCGCATCTTCTTGGAAAAATGGAGGTGCCGCGGACGTCCACTTACGTACGTACACTGGACCTCCAAGTATGTATGTACACTGGACGTCCATTATTCGTCCATAAAAATGCAGGTCCGAATGGTCGAAAAATGAACGTACCTTAGACGTCCACATAAGTATGTACATTGGACGTCCAAGTATGTACGTACATAGGACATACGATATACGTCCATACATTTATGGACCTAATTTGGACGTAATATGGACGTCCGTTGGATGTTCAAAGATGGACGTACATATAACGTCCGGAGATGTACGTACGTTGGACGTCCATTTACGTCCATTTTTTGTCCTGGACGTATGGACGTAACATGGACGAAATATGTACGTCCACTGGACGTCCAGTGCTGACTGGGTAGGTACACTATTTGTTTTTCGAAAAATGTTTATGAAATTATTTTTTTTAATAACTATCAGTATAATCCATGACTGATGCATCTAGTTGTCTTTCTCTAAATCTATTCTTTTAAATCTGAATTATTACAATTTTTACTTTTACAATTTTACATTTTTACAATTAGTACAAACATTTTTAAGGATTTATATGCAGCTAATTAGTGTTCATACTGAATATGAATAAAGAATCAGTGAATAGAGTCCCTGTATTTGTCCGCTCGGTTCCTCGTCTTTCCCTCCCGTCTCCTTATATTTGTCAAAAGAAGGGGAGCGCCGCTTCTCCCACTCTCCTTCCTGAGGAGGCCTCAGCCCGCAAAGTAGGGGAAAAAGTAAACTGGGATGCAAATATAGCGAGATGCAATTATACCGGGACTCTACTGTACTAGGATTAATTTAGTAAAAGATCGTTGCATTGGCAATTAGTTAATATGAAACTAAATGATCGGTTTTAATAATGCAACTGGTTCGGTTTTAAGTACCAAACGAGTCTTTTTATCAAAACCAAACAATTCGGCAACAATTACCATGCCATTCTGTTGGTAAATATACACATATCATGTATACATATAATATTTATCTCTCGCAATGTATCTCACCTTAACAAATCTTAATTTCTGTAACAAATTCTTTCCAACCAACTTCGGATTGGACTTACCACGACTTTAATTAGAAAACCAACATTCTGGTTGCTGGAACTAGACAGTTTGGTTTTTATGGACCTATCCGAACTGACTGGTTGTGTTGCTAAAACGAGTTTGGTTTGATACGCGATGGGCGTCTTTATTATTCAAACCTAACCATTTCGGTGTGATAAGAATAACAGTTCGGTACTTAGAATAATTTTGGTCCTCACAACCAAACGGATAGCTGTGAAAACCTAATTAGGTTCAATCAATGTGGCCAGAAAATTAATCTGATATTATTTCAGGTTTCTCAGTTTTGGAAGTAGTTTGATCGATTCTATAACAACTAAAATTCTGGTTCTACACCTACCAAACTTATTTTTTAAGCATCAAAACTGTCTATAGAATTATTTGTAGTTTTAAATCATGAAATCAGAATAGAAAAGGATGAATGTTGTCCAGGAAAGTAACGCATAAGTTTTGAATTGTACCGAACAAAAAAAAATGTTACCTTCACATATTTTTTGAGTTCCCGATAAAAGACCTTCGCACCTATTGAATAGCGAATTTTCGACATTGCATTGCGAGCAATTTACGATTCTTCGAAGATTCAAGGAAATAGGCAGGGCGTATTTCCATTCTGCTATAACAAATTGAATAGTTCGCCCTACATGTCGGAGTAATAAACCGAATAATGTAATAATAACCGATATTAGGTTAGGTTCCATTTGCGATCCTGAGTAGATTGCATACGTACGTACGCCTTTATTACAATGAAGGATCTTTCTATCTCGATACTACCACACCTGTAAAATGCATCGGTCGCATACACGTTTATGCTGTAAACACTAACGCGAGGTCGTACGGTTGCCACACGTGTACAACGAATCGCGAACGCATCAATAAATATAGTTTAATAATAGTGTGTTGTTGCAGGAACCACGTAATGAGTGCATTGAATTATGAACATTCCAACTTAATGACGAATTGCTCATAACGTCCGTAATCATCATTAAATGCATCTCGCTTTCATTAGAATGTATCGGGATGTTTGTTAATTACAATCCATGCAGTACAACTTTGTGGAATACGTATTTGGTATGCACCCGTTATATATTTGTTATAGTCACATTTTGTTTATATCTCAATTAAGGCTCAGATTTGTTTTAATGTCCGCGTTCATAACATCTTCCGTAGTTTGTCACAAATACGTAATATTTATATAACCCAAACACGTGACAAATACATATATTTATATAAAATATTTATTTTGACAATCGGTGAACTGAGAATCAATAATGCTTAATTTCAACGAATTCGAGCGAGCGGTGCGGTTGCTTATTATGAGCCTCAATTTCAAAATTTCAAAATTTTGTACGATAGATGAAAAATACTAGCAAAGGTGTGTGTACTAAATTAATTTAGACGAAACTCGATATTTAGGCATTTTTTGTTTATTGTTGAATAAGAATTTATTATGAAAAGCACGGAATACATTTAACGCTTCATTGCTGAATCTTATTTTTGACATTCTTTAATTATTATAAAGAATCATAATGTATTCAAATAATGTAAAAATGAACCTATGGATAAGGACTCGAGATCTTTAATTATCTAAAAGAATAGTTAACATTTAACACAGAATTTTTTATATTTCCTACTTCCCATTTAGAATAAGTAACTAAAAATAACCACACTATTTTAAATTTCATAATTGTATTCAAATTTTTCCTCCATACTGAATCCGCTATTTCCAATTTTGAAAAACTAACATCGGATTTATAATAATCAACGCCTCTAAAATATAAAATATATATTAGCATATTACACTTTATAATGTCGTGTTCTTAAGATTTATCTCTAATAAATTACCATTTTAGGAACTTCATTTCTTTATATTTAATCAGAATTCAAATCACAAATTTTTAATTGTTGAATTCATTATTTTATATTGTAGCGCATTCTTTACGTCTATAAAGCGCGTATCTGAGTTAATTTGATCCCACAGAATTTGCGAAACAGCAAATCCATAATAAAAATCGCAAATGTTTTTGATACTCATTTCTGTTGGTAGAGATGATCGTGTGAATCTGCCCAGATTATCACACAATTTTAACACCTGGCTAGAAACCAGTTTTGTGATATGGGCAAAACCCCAATTGACATTTCCAGGAATTCTAGACGAAAATCTGCTCGACTACTAGGGTATATTTAAAATTACATAAATCAATAATTTTCGAAGACTAAAAAGCTGATTGCAGACCGCCATATTGGGAAATCGATTTATTCGAGATTCTTGAATTGAGCCATGGTCCATGTTTTGCATCTCGGTATGTTTACATCAGAATTCATCTTTAGTAGAATATTTACTAAAGTAAATAGAATTTTTAAATAAAAAATAGAACTGATTAATTAGAATTAAATTGTAAATAGAATTAATAAAGTAAATAAAATATTTACTTTAGTAAATATTCTACTAAAGATGAATTTTGATGTAAACATACCGTACAATATGGCGGTCTGCCATCAGCTGATTCGCCACCATACGCTGTCGCGAGTATAACGCCATCGAATCTTAATTTCGAAACAAAATTATTTAAATTCAGTCTCACGTGCTGTTTTTTACCTAAACTATTTTACACATGTGATATGATATACTTAGTCTACAAAAATTGATTTGTATAATTTTAAATACACCGCATAGTGGTAGCAGATTTTCATCTATATAATTCCTGGACATTTCTAGTGGGATTTTGCACCCAACTGCTAGGATAATCGCAAAGGGTTATGAGTATTTAAATATCATATTTCGTTTGCAACTTGACATTTCGAAAAGTACAAATGCATTTAAAAAAAGGACAGTTTCAGTTTTACTTTTTCAGGATGCTTTTTAATGAAAAGTATTTATTGTAATGTAATAATTCTTACAGAAATCAACATACACAGACAGTCAGGAAAGTACGATGTAAAAACGTTTAATTACAGCTTTAAATGCACATATTTCCGAGTTAAATACGTAATCATATATTTTGGAATTAGTTATTTTATTCCTACGCGACTTTCATTTAGACCGTCTTGAGGGGACATGTGCAGAAACGTGATTGATGAGAGTGTACGTTTCATTATTTTTGAAATATTTGTATTATTTTCCTGTTATTTCAAGCATGATTTGTCAAAATTATTGCGCCACATTCGGCGAGCGTTGTTCCTTTTCGAAAATATATAGAATAGAAGAATTCATTCAGGTTATATTTTAAGAATTGTGTCATCATCGGAAGACATTATGAATACGATATTCTTAGGTTACTGTATTATTCTTGGAATGTGGTATTAGTTGCGAGATCGATTGAAATATTGACTAGAAGGCTTTATAAATAGGTTCTTTTTTATTATCGCTGCACGGAAAATTGTTTCAGTAATAGCCGGGAATATATATTTATTAAATTAAAGTTTCGTAATCCCAATCAAAAGTACAACTTTCTTGGTATGATTGACATTTTTCTCGATCAACAAATAGTTCTGTAACTAATGACTAACGTGTTACACGATTAAACATTTTAGTTTTAACTTAATATTTACAAAACATGCGGCTTAAACATTTTTTTTTATTTTGTAAACTTTATCCTCACTCAAAAATAATAATATATGCATGTTTCTAACGTCGACTGTAGAAAGTCACTTCAAAAACTGTGAAAATAAATTTACGTAGTGAGGTTTTAGGGGATTTAGAACGAATCGGTAAAAAAGTACAGATTGTCGTGGCCTTTAAAGCCATTTTATTACTTTACTAAATACGTATTAAAGCGTTTAGAAGAATTGTTTATTCCTGTTTAATTCATTATTTTACTGAATTGAAAAATAAATGTACAAAATATTTAGCCAGTGGTCAACTTTCGGAAAAACTAACTGATTCGAAAAAATGTTCAACCGCTGTTTTTCTGACGTATTGATGTTTTCGGTTTCCAAATAAAATACCAAATATTATCTGCGAGATATATTAACGCCGCCATCTTGAAAAAACACAAGGCAAACGCGTTGTTTCATTTTTGAAAAAATGTTTCCGACAAAAAATGTACAACGGAAAATTCCTTATAAAAGAGATTCTATTGATTACCCATTCTGAAGGGTAACATCGTATATGAGCAAAGAATTTGCCCCATTTGTTACAAGTTACAAGTACACTAAGTCACGTGGGTTAAGTTGTCACTGAATGGTTGAAGGTTAGGTTAGAGTAGTATAAAGAAAAGAGGGGGTCTGATGGCGGTGCATTTCATTTATTTTATAGACTCGAATATACCGTAAAGATAATAATGCCTTGACAAAAATTCTAAAAAACTAAATGCATAGTTGACCAGTAAGAACTAAATATAAGAGTTTTTACAGCTGCACTTAATTGTTCTGACTTTTAGACAACTTAAATATGCATCTATAAAAACTACTATCTATATAGCCATATAGTTTATTTATTAGTAATTATAATTTGATTACAATTATGATAATTCACATGTTTAATCTTTGCATAAGACGAAATTTAAAACGTATTATAAATGTTCTAATAAGTAATTTGTGTCTGTACAGGAAGTGGTTATATTTATATTTTATGTTCTGGTTAAAAACGGGGTTTTAAACTTTATTTTTTTTAAATGGATAGATTCTCAGTTGGAAATATAAAGTTTAAAAACCCGTTTTTAACCAGAACATAAAATATAAATATAACCACTTCCTGTACAGACACAAATTACTTATTAGTACATTTATAATACGTTTTAAATTTCGTCTTATGCAAAGATTAAACATGTGAATTATCATAATCGCAATCCAATTATAATTACTAATGGATAAACTATATGGCTATATAGATTTGAAATTAATACTTTTTAAATGATGTTCATCAATAATGAGAATTCATTTTACGCACCCTCTTAGGTCCATTCTTTATTTTACTACACGTATAGTAACCTAATATTTACTCTCAAAGGGAAAAATTTAATAATATCGTTGTCATTATGTACGTCAAAGTGATTATTATAAAAAGTAGTTCAGAACGTCTAAAATAAATTCTTATAGTTAGGCATTTGATGTAATACCAGTTGATATATTTATGCATGTTTAAAATACCTAATATTCTTTAATTGTTACTCTAGCAAATCCTATTAGTCCTACGTGAAAAGAGTTTTTGTTACAAACGTTAATAGTTTAGTATAAAGTGTTGTAATTGTAGTCCAGGAACCGTAATATTAATTAAATAAATAAAAAAATGGCCAACACGGTTCAAACCTATTGGTTGACAAAAGGACCAAACAGGTCTTTTTATTTCCAGCCCAACGTTTCGACCACTCTTGGAGGTCCTCCTCAGGGGCATCTATTAATAGATACATAGAAACAAAACCAACAAAATATAACACACGAAAAAAATATAAACAAAAATATAAATTAAGGACATTTTCACTCATTACAATAAAATAATCATAAAACAAACAACACGCACCTGACATGAGTAACTGTACGTCGTATACTAAATTTGTGACACAGATTACACTGACTTGTAAACATACACACACATACACACACACTCTTAGACTCGCAGTACAAACATAATACATAATTAAATGTGTCAATCCTATATATACAAATTCGTTACTTTTTAAATTACAATGTTATTTACAAATCATTCATTAAAATATTATAACTGTTACTTAATTTTTCTGTGTCCGTTCTAAAATTTATGCTCGATTTTTGTTTTTTAATATGGATCATTTCTTTAATGTTACGTTTTTTCCAATGTGGTTCTGTTTCCAAAATTTCCACTTCAGCAAATTTAAAACTATGTCCTGTATTCAGCATATGTGATGTTAGTGCTGTATGACCAATTTCTCTTTTCCAATTATTAGTATGTTCATAGATTCTTTTTTTTAAATACCTTTTTGTTTGCCCTACATATGTAGCTGTACATTCACTGCAGTTTATCTTGTAAATTATATTCGATTTTTTTAATATATCTATCTCATCAATTTTTGTTTTGAACAACGATTCCAAAGAGTTGAAACGTTTATTGTATATTTTAATGTCAAACGTGTCATATATCTTCTTAATCCTTTGGTTGAATTTATTGATATACGGTATTTCTATACAATTTGAGAAGTCAAAAATTTGTCCCGTGTTAATTTCCTGTGTTTTTTGTCTATCTTTTAAAATTTTAATTCTATTGTTAATATTTTCTTGTATAAATTGAAAGTCATAACCATTCTTGTGTAAAAAAGTGTAAATATATCTTAAATTATTAAAATGGAATTTTTTATTGGAAAGTAAAATAGCTCTGTCAACAAGCATTGAGATAATGCCACGTTTCATATGTATAGGATGATGAGAATTGAAATTCATATATTTCCCCGAACAAGTCGGTTTCCTATACCAATTAGTCAACAATATGTTCCCTTCTTTAAAAAAACATACATCCAAAAACGGTAAACTGTTGTTTGTTTCCAGTTCAAAAGTAAATTTAAGGTTAGGATGGTAATTATTGAACATGTTGACAAGATATTTGATGTCATTTTCTGGATAAATCATGAATATATCATCCACATATCTTTTGTAGAGTGCAGGTTTCTTCTCTAATTGATTTAGAATTTCATCTTCTAAATCGATCATTACTAAATCAGCTAGTGTAGGCGACAAAGGTGAACCCATAGGTGTACCTTTGTTTTGTTTGTATAATTGTTTATTGAACACAAACACCGTAGATTCCAAAATCAATGAAACTATTTTGATAATTTCCTTAACCGGAATTTTTGTAAATTGTTGTATCTCTAATTCTCGTTTTTTAAGGCTCTTAACGATTAGGTCATGTGGTACATTGGTGAAAAGGCTTACGACATCCAATGATAGCAGGGAATGATTTTTTGGTATATTTATGTTTTGAACTTCTTGAACTAAAGTCCAGGAGTTTTTTGTTCTATTTTTATTATGTGAAATTGTTTGGTATAAAATATTATGCAAGAATTTTCCAATATTATAAATGGGGCTACCCAATGCTGATACAATTGGTCTCATCGGGTAACCTGTCTTATGGATCTTAGGTAAGGCATATAACCTTGGGGTATTTCCATTATTACAAACCAAAAATCGTAGAGTTTCTTTTTCTATATATTTGTTCTTTAACCAGTCATTTAAAATAGCATTAATTTTATTTTGAGTTGTTATAGTTGAATCCTTGTTTATATTCTCATAAGTGTTATCATTAGTTAATAGTTGTTCAACCTTATCAATGTAGTCTTTTTTATTCATTATGACAGAAATATTGCCTTTATCTGCTTTGGTTAAATATAGGTCCTTATTTTTAATAAATTTCCGTAGATCTGAAATAGTATTAGAATCAGGTGTAATACAAAATCAATAATTTTGAACGAGAGTTCTAAACATAAATCGATGTTTTGAGATACGAGTTTTTTTTGAAATACGCGAGGTGGCGCACGAATCCGTAAATGAAGTCGACCATCATTTTATTCAAATACGGATCTCTCTTCGAATTTTTGATGACTTATGGATATGAGCATCATAATTTATCAGCCCAGTTAAATGGGTATTAAGTTAGGAATTAATATTAACTATCGCGAAAGGGTGTGTTTCATGGTTGGAATAACTCAAAAGGTATCACATTTAGGGGAAAATGTCAAGACGTAAAAGTTGGAGGGAATTCAATTTTCCATAAAATTGTTGTACGATCAATTACACTCGAGCTAGATTTTTTGACTAATGGCTATTCCATGACAAACGAAAAACACGCTACTACACCGTATGCATTTTTCGCCGACAGTTTTGAACAAAAGTTGTAGATAATTTAATAACGACAAAATTCGTTTTTTATTATTTTCGATACGATGGATATTGACGAACACACAGGTTTTTGAAAATTTGAAATCTTTCGCCGAATACGCTTTTATAATGGAAAAATCTCCAATAATTCAAAAAGTATAGGTTTTAACGAAAATATTCTTTCGGTAAAAATGAAAGAGAATTAAATTTTGAAACTGTTGACGTATTTCTAAACTCAATTTGGAAACTCAGTTTGCTAATAAACATGAATATTTTTTCATGTATTTTCTCGAAAAAAGACACTTTCGCTTAGCTGGCTCTTAAACTTGACTCTGCTTTTATTTTTCTCCAATTTCATACAAAACTAATAATTTACTGGATAAAATATATGCCTAAAAAATACGCTTTCACCAATTTTCAATCATTTATATGTTTTAATAATTTATATGTTTGATGTGGTGATGCTGACAAAATTTTTCAATAAATAGGTGAGGCATTAAAAAATTAGAACTGACATTCACACCTGCAGAATGTAATTTTAGAAATATCGATATACGGCGTGTTTAAAAACGGAATAGTAAGAACTAGCTTTCAGATTTAGATTCTGTGAGAAATTTCCAGCAAAAAAGCACGGAAGTTGGGAGGACATTAAATTAAAAAAATGGCGATTTTTTCTGGCGTTATTATATCTTTGTTGGAAATATCAGACGTATAGAAGATGTAAAGTTTAAAAATAAGAGATTGACCGGTTACACGTTAAGGTTCGATAAAAATTGAGCCCTTGGGGAGCATCTTAATGTCAGTAAATTATCGAAAAACGGATTTTGTAATGTAAGTGGCTGTTTATCCATAATTCCGTGGCATTACATGGCTCCCCATGGGCTGAATCTTTATCAAAACTTTCGTTTTATCATTAGAAATGTACAATTTGGTGAAAATGTAATATAAATGACAGATTATCATGGTATTTTTGTTATTAGATTTTAAGTTGACGAGAAATTTTTTTCTTTGTATTTGAATTTACGCAGCTTCTACAAATCGTTAGTGTTAATCAAACAGTTTTTTCTTTAAAATCTGTACTAGAAAATTTTATTTCATTTTTTTGATTACCGATTAGAACGTAGTTAAACACGCCATTAAACCAAATCTTGACTATTTCTTCTAATTTATTCTCTTATTTTTTTAGTTTTTAGTGAAAATATCTTATCTTATCCGTCGGGCACTTTAGAACCCTTTTAAAGTGATACTCTTGTACAGTATTTTAATAGGTACAAATTTGGCATTAATAGTTTTTTCTTAGAATGTCACGTATTTAGCTAGAATCTGAAAACTCAAAAAAAAAAAAAGGTTTAAAGATGTTGAATAAAGTTTATTCGTACTTTTTGAATTTACACACAAAAATACAGATTTTATTGTAAATTTCTCCCTGTTTAACATACAAAAAATTGGTATATTTTTGACTAACTTTCCAGAACTTATAACCGAGAAACGTATCAGGACCTCCCTGATTCTAATTAAACTAAATATACCTCTTGATCTGAGTTTTCCAAGATGGCGTACACCTATTTTATTATAATTTTCCCTTTATCCTTACTCGCTTCACATGTGGGCTTGTAATTGGTTGGCAATATTAATATCGAGATTCGTTTTTCGATCTTGGTGGAGGAAGGCTTGTGGGGGAAACGATTAGAATAAGAGAGGTTAGAATAAGAGAGGTCCAACTATAAAGAAATCGTCTTGATGTTTCTATTTACTCAATTATGAATCGCCGGATATTAGTATTAAGACGTAACAAATAATTAATTATGTGCAGATAGGTATAATATAATTGATTATTCGGGTCTCTAAATTTGAATAAGTGAAATCTTTAATTATCGATCGTGTGCGAACACATGGATCACTTATAAATACACTTATAATTTACACTTCAAACAAATTTAATAAACAACAACTTTGTCGTAAACTCTCTAAATTTCACATATTTCACTATCACTAAAATTGTTTACTTATGTAATAAAAGCATATGCACTTATTCTACGTGGAGGACTTATAACTTTTGCAATAAGTGACTATTCACTTACATTAAGTGGATTTTCAGTTATTCAATTTTAGACAGTAGTGTAGTCAATAATTGGCGACGATAAAGCATTTTTTGGTTAGGGTATTTTCCAATATTTATACCATCTTTTAATCAGCGAATTAATTATTACAGTATTATTTTTTTTCTTACTGACGAATAAGCTGATAATTTTCATATTCAATAAGTGTAACTGTTCTAGCATTACACGGAAAAAACACCAAGGTTGTTACAACCGAAGATGTGGTTGTCTTGAACATATTATATTGATAATTATGCGCTTTCATATCTACCGTTGCTGCGCCCATATTGGTTGAAATGATTTCCGTATGCAAAGTTATTTTTTCAATAGCACTGGTCGACCTATCAATATTTTCATTCACAATTCTTTTCAGTCGGTACGTCCAAACCTGTTTTTTCCGTGTAAGTAAGTTAATTATTCACTTATTCTGCGTGGTCAAGTTACAGCTTTTTTATAAGTGAATATTCACTTAGAATAAGTGAATTTTCACTTATTCAATTTTAGAGAGTATACTGTCATATTTTGTCATATCAGACACTCTTGGGTCTTCTGCCGATTTATTCAGTAGTATCTCCAGGATACTCGTATATTGATGGAAAATAACTGTTGAATCAATACTGTCGATGCTATTGAATTCTATGTTTTCAAATCAATAATTTCTGCATTGGATCAAATTAATGTATGTTAAAATATAATAATTCATATTTTTTATTCCAAACATGGTGGTATTCTATAGAAATATTTTAAATGGGCGCAATGTAGAGGGAATATAATTTCATTAATGCAATATGCTTTTGAATCAATAGCACTTACTTTTATTTTTATATACGGCGTATTCACCTTAGTTCAAATGCAGTTATACAAAATGAACAGTACACGTATGACAACCGTGAATAAAATACGAGGATTGTCGCCCATTCGTTTGTTTCGTTACTTCTTACTTGAATAATCCCGCGCTTTAGTACGCCAAATATTCCAGTGTTGAAAATAATCGTGGTACTATGAAAGTTCTATTTAATTATACTGCATAGTTGTAATGGCGCGATCTAAATAGTTTGTAAAGGAACTAGACATAATAATAATAACTACTTCTTATATAGTTTGACTGAAAGAGCGGCGGTGGCTCAGTTGGTATAGAGTATCGGCTTTGTAATCAGAAAACCCTGGTTCGATCCCGGCCTCTGCCTTTGTCAATAACGCCAAAGTTCAGGTGGTTCGGATTCCACCTTTATAAGCTGTAGGTCCCGTCGCGATTTAGTCCCATATGGCTCCAAAAAAGGCGACGTAAAATAATATAAAAAAAAAGTAGTTTGACTGTACAAAAAATATCTCGTATATGTAGATGCATTCATTTAACCAGGAAATTGCATTGAGACAAATTACATAATTATTCATTGTAGTTTAGAATAATCTTTTTTATTTCAGGAGACATGAGTATCAAAATCATATTTATGCTTATATGTTAAAGAGACACTTTATGCCATATCAGTAATTGGCGACTGGCTGCCTTATGACCAAATGAAAATCCACTTCTGTAACGGAAGCCATGATCGCGAGAAATAGAGCTCATACGATCGCGACGGCACCTGGCGGGAACAGGCCTAACTAAAACCATCGAAATTCTACATAAACTCTTTATAGATTTACAAATGTAGTGATTCGTTTCGATAACTATGCAGTTACTATGACCTATATAGGTCCCCGTGCTGATTTTCTGCAGGAGCACAATAGATGTCGTATTTCCCGCAGGCGTAGGAGTCCGTGAGAACCGATATGCGTGAACCCTCCAGAAATTTCGTTCATGATTATGTAAGCATTTCATTTTTGTAGAAAAACGAGGACAAAACTCGATTAGATGCGCCTAGGCTTAATCCCGGGTTTTTGCGATTGTCGCGAAAATGCTCAATGTAAATCATAAGCCGATTTAAGTAGATTATTGTAATTAACACAATATAATTAATGTAAAATATAATTTATTTAAAATAACATAGCACTGTTACCGCGGTAATCGCGCTTCGTGTTAAGAAATATAAAATGTCCGTTATCACGTTGTAACGTGTCATTTTTGTTATCAATACATTAGATATGGGTGGCGGGAACTCGTTATGCTTCTGGAAAACATAGTTTAGATGATCACCTACTTTTACGGTGATCGACACCAGTAATATACTTAGCGGGGCATAGAGAATAAACATGCCGTAGAAACATCAATATATTACCAGTGTCAATCATTGAAAATTAAGATGTGGACAAAATTAAATGCCATGGTAACGGAACATTGCCAAGCCAAAACCGCTTGGAACCTTTCAGCCAATCGTGGATTATCTCTGAAGTAGACATTACAATGGCGTTCAGTCAAGATAACTTGACAGTTTGACGCAATGATACCGGTGGACACTACTTAACATTGCTAAGCCAAAACAGCTTGAGCTCCTAGTTACTGCATCAATCTTTTGTTAAGCTGTTTCCGGCTGATTTTGATCGATCACGAGACTATACCTTATTGTCTAAAAGAGAAAAAGGATTAATTTTCCGTGCATTAACGAGATTCATCATAACTTTACCGAAAGTAGGCGATGTTTCTCGAGAACAAATGGTGCATACTAAGCGGCAATAGGCAAGCATGTATCAGTCGGGAATTACCGTGGAACGTTCCGATATTCACCGCATTTCTCTCGTGTGGCACGATCCACATTACGAGAAGCGAATACGGCGAAGTAATGAATCGCGTATTGTTCGTTCGACACGCCTGGAACAAAGCCCGTCTCGATTCGTCCTTTGATCGCTCCACAAACGTTGTTCGCTGAATACAAATTCTTTCTCTATAGTGGGTAAACGCATTCGCCGCGACGTAAAGGTCGATACGACCGGCAGTACCGTAGTTGTAACAGTGCTGGTACAGCTTATACGGGAGTGTACATGTATATAGAACGATGGCCATGTATATGTGTACGCGTACATGGACGTGTAGTGAGTTTAAGTGAGTTTGCGTGTTTTCATCGCGGCCGACTAGAGTCGATTCGCATCGCTGCTTTGAATGGAAGAGCTCAGTAGAAAAGGGACGCGTCCGGACAGCCTGAGCAGCTGATAAGTTTCACGCATGTACTACTTTCGCACAGGGAACGCGAACATTTTTTGTCCTGACTATTACACACCTCCTGAGACATAACCTGCATTTTTATTCTAATGACGTTCGGGCCGTTGACGCTACTTCTTATTTGTGTATGATTTCGTTTGTTTTGATGTCCCATCGAATTATTTCAATGCAGTACTGCGTTAAATGGTGGGGGCATCAATAAATAAGCAGTTAAAACAATGGTGTTAAATTCATCAACTAGAAAAACATATCCAATGATACTTTATAAACAAATTTGGGTTTATTGCAGAGAAAATAACACAGGTCAACATGGTTTTGTTGTTGGGAAGCTGTGGGTCATTTTCGACGTAAGGAGGATGTCCACGGGTATAGGTGATTTGTGCCCTGGAGATGGAACCTCCCTAATTGGCATATTCATTTTTATGGGAGGTAACACCCCATATCAAATTCGATGGCCCAATCATAGCAGAAGGTTGAGAAAATCGCTGTAGAAGTCGCGGATTATACACAGAAAAATGCAGGAATCTTAGTAGTAAAAGTACGTACAATATACGATGCGGCATATTACTACTTACGTGACTGCACTTTCTATGTAAAATCCGCGATTTCTACAGCGATTTTCTCGACCTTCTGCTATGATTGGGCCATCGAATTTGGTATGGGGTGTTACCTCCCATCATACCCTAACCGAATATGCCAATTAGGGAGGTTCCATCTCCAGGGCACAAACCACCTATACCCGTGGGCATCCTCCTTTGTGCGTAGAATCAGAAAAACGCGTTTTTTGTTATTTTTGAGGTCATGTACAGAAGATACAACATTTTTAGGAATATTTTCTTTCCTTGGGTCATATGGTACTACTCTATTTCATTAATATGGGATGCGCAGAATTTCATTACGACTCTTCTTCACAAAGATACGCCAATTTGAAATTACGATATGCATGTAAACAAGTTTACCTTGAAACGCTCTTGGAGAACAAGCTCAAGGTCAAATTCAATGGCATGAAACCTATATAAACATAAACAACTATATAAAATATGGATACTAATAACTAAAATCACGTTTCAGTATTGTGACTGTTTTTTTGATAACGTTAGTGGAATATGTCTCGTAATTTCAAAATGACCGTAACTTTGTAAGAAAGAATCTTAAGTGATTGAATAAAACCTCATTTTGAAGGGTAAAGGTAGTGCTAAAAGACGCAAATAGTATAGAAGGCCGACAACAATTGTTGCGTCCTGTGCGTAACCTCAAACGTAGCAAAATAACGTGTTTTTCGAGTACATGACCTCAAATATCTCAAAAACCTGACGTGATGGACGAATTCTGACTTCGAGTTTGGATTCTAAGCATACAATTACGTTGGAAATGACCCACAGCTTCCCAACCACATCCAAGACCCTCTTTTTTATAGACCTGTGTAATTGTATGGATCCTCCACAAAAAGTCTAGGATTGTTACAATATGGAAATTTGTTCCATACTGATGAAGTATTCTGAATATGCCTCCGCAGGCATCTTGTGCCTTCCACTCTATGCTAATCTATTACCTTTACTACTTTGAAGCTCCTGTATCCCCCTTACCGTTTAAAAGGTAGAAAGAGTGGAAGGGGAATACGTGTAAGAATCAGCGGTGGGAGGCATAAACTGCTCGACACGCCGCTATGCGGTTTAGTTCATTGACATCAGGAACGCGGGAGAAAATGGGTCAGTGCCATCCCCGATGTTATACCCAAACTTATCACTAGCGACTACAAAAATGATGATTTTAACTATCCCGAATAAGACGATTTTTGTACAAATTCTAACGATCGAAATCTCGTACATTGAAAAAAAGAATAAACATAGAATGATGAACGTAGATTTATTCACTGCCATTCACTTATACCGGAATCCTCTTATTTTGTCTTTGTATTTCCCATAAAGATACGTAATGGAAATATAGACAAAGAGATGAGAGCGTACATGTAATAAAAATACCAGTTAAATTTTCAATACTACATGACGCGGTTTTATCAGCGTATTAAATTCAGAAATGTTTGCAAACGTATCTAGGTGAACCGCCGCTGAACTTCGAACACGACAACTAGTTTCTGTTCATCACAAACTGAAATGTGCTCAACGGAATTATTCAGTTTACGATATACCCCAACATACTTACTTGGGACCATTACAAGAAAGTTTGTGTGACGAGCAAACAAGTTTATGATGATTCCAAACTTACGAGGTTGAAAAATATAGTTACCCAACTCATGTTGGAGAACACAAAGGTTTCTTTTCCTTGCAGCTCACTAGTTAATACAAAGATTTTTAGTTGACAAATTTTACACCTTATCGATTTTCAATAACTAATTGGTTAATGGTATATTTCGATGCAAGTGCGCGAAGTCCGTGCTTTGCACGCGGGTGAATTTCAATTTTCATTTTTGGTTTGGTTTGGTCTCAATCAAATCATCAAGGTTTAATAAAAACCTGTATATAGTATATTTTAATATAAGCGCGGAAAATGCTCTTTCCTACACTAGTAATGATAGACATAAATTCCGTGTCAGTTATATAAGTGGGAGAAACGATCGCAACGATATTTTTCATATGGAAAATCGTATTTCCCGCAATGTTTTCAGTACATGCGAATAGCGTTTCCTCAATAAAAACATTACCAGAAAAACGAATATTCTAAACAGTATGAACAAATAGTAGTTTTCGTTATAAGGGTGTAAAATTCGACTTTACACACCGTATTTTAATATATGTTTAGCTAGGACCGGTGCGTAATGCCGAATGTTTATACCTGAGTATCGAACAATTTTTTTATAGTATGAGTAAAATTCGTGCGCCTTTTTCTCGTGCATAAAGTCGAATTTTACGCATACTATGAAAAAAAAATATTATTTTTGTAATTCTATGCGTAAAGTTCATGTAAGAGAGCCTGGGGAGTTGTCTGAGAGAGGTACTGGAATCCTATGTTCTATCCAGTCTATTTATTTATAGAGAAATCAAGAGAACATTGGTCTATTCGTTTGATGGTTTTATAGCTGCTACTGATGACACTTGTACGTTATGATACCAGCTCATAATATTTCCGTATCATTTTTGATATTAGTCTAATTTAAACGGCCAAATAGTTAAATGACTTCATTTTATGTCTGCGATAAATTTTTGTACAATTTTTGTTCTTTATTTTATGCAAACTTTTTATAGTATAGGTCATTGTTAGGTTGGGTATGAATCCTCGGCTCATGCCACGACAATTGAAATTTCTATGTGAAGTTCTAAGATATAAAGTTCTTATCAAATAAAAATGTTACCTAGTATCGATTCTTCCTTGTTATATTTTGTGTCGACGTTAATTGTCGTCAAAACTCTTTCAACCTAATTTACACTAGAGCGTTTAAATCCTTTTAATTTTATATAAAACATAGGTCACACGTTTCGAAATAATCCGACATTTTCATTGCAACATTCAGGAAATAAAATCATTGAAAGGAAATCGGCTCAGCTTAATGTATAGAGTCGGTCTAAGCTAAGCGGGTTGCAGGCGATATTTCTTTTTGAAGCATTAGCACTTCGCAGTATTACGTTTTTTTGTGTCTTTCAGTGGTGTAATAATTCCTGCACGCGTAGGATTTCGATCGTCATTAAAGATCCAACCGGGAGGTTGACCATTATGATTATAGTATATCATACTATTTTTAATATGGGATTGCCCTATAAAAAAACGTGATAAAAATTGACCTGGAAGCTGAAACCTAGAAGTTTAAATATTTGGTGAATTTTCTTAAGATATATCAATCATAGTGTGAATTAATGGACGGTTTGTTTATTATTTACTAAGAAGGCCGTTTTTAACAAATAGACGTTTAAAGGGAATTTAGAAAATATTAGACGACGCAAATATAGCTAAATTATAGTTGAATTGAATTCAGCCATCGCGAATGAGAGTTCTAGTTTTCTTGAACAGGGGGTACTATTTCTAATCCATTCAATGGATTACGGCGACACAAAAAACTAAACATTAAGATCCTTGATATTTAGAAAGTAACTCCCCTGAACCACTAGGTGGCACACAAATCCAATAACGATGTCGTACAACAATAACATCCAGCCGGCAAATACTAAATAGAAATGGGATTTAAAATACAATGCAATTGTTAATTTTATCTTGTTTCTCTAGTCGAAATCAAACCTGGGTAAATATTAAACAGTTTATATATTTACTATGATAAAGGTATAGCGGAAATGGATAGTGTAAGAAATAGATGGAGAGATTTCTACCAGAGTTTTTTCTCAAATATTTCAGAAATTAACATAAATCTGCTTAGAATACATAAATCTTCCTTAAAATCACTTGAATTAAATGTTTTAATAACAATAATACACGTGTCCGAACATTCGATTTGTATGTAGCTCGTATATAAATTGTTTTCATGATTTAATTAAACGTGTAATTGAGTATGAAGAAAATAAACCATTTAAACAAAAAAAAGCAAAATACAAACTGAAAAAGGTCCATCTTTCCCACTTCTGTGACAATTTAAGTTTATAAAACCTTGGAAAACAATTCTGAATAATACAAAATGTTCGGCTTTAGAATAGAAACGCTGCATATTTCATTTTTATTCATGGTAAGAAATAAATACCAGCCATTGTTAGTTATATTAATTATTACGAGAATTCGTGTTGGCGTGTAAAAACATATACATAATTAATTAATTTTCCATCCTTTCTCCTTAATTAATGAATCTTTACTTTGTGAAATTAATTATAAGAGATTCACGGATTAAGTAATGCAATATGTTTATTTTAGTCAACCGAGACGTTTATTGTATTTAGCAGTTATTAATAAAATTCAATTTCTAGGTTTATTATTATTTATTATAATATTTTTTATTTTATAATTTCTTGTATTCGAAAAATATAACGAAACAAATTTTGTTGGATGATACATAACATATTAGTTCGGTACTAGAGATAGCGGGTTCTAAAACATTTTAGTAACTTCTAATTTACATTCATCTAGTTAGTCGGAAACTGTTCTACTTTAAATTCCTCTTGACCGAAATAATTGGTGAGAGGTAATTTGCATATTTGCATATCCATATTTTGGTTTTGATTTTAAAATAGTTATTGTATATTGTTTAAAATGAAGACGTTTGTATATTTAAAACATATAGTTGGATGTAACTTTAGTCAATATTGGCAAATTTATAAATTTTCTCGCCTTAAATTTAACTAATTTATTTTAATAATAAGATTAAAAAATACAATCAATAATTTGAAATACATAGTGACAAATGAATTAATTGTTTTTTATTCATTATTAATAAAAATCAATACTGATAGAGTTAGTCACATAGTTCTTATACTTTCATTTACATTTTTGAATAATGCTCATTCAGAGAGTAAATGTCCTCATTTTTAAAAAAATTTCATATTGCTAAAGGGTTAATAATTTACGAGATGGAATAACGATCTTTGTAAAATATTACTTTAATGATTAACGCTTCCTTCGCGACAAATTTAAAGACCTTATTTAGACTACTATTCCACATTTTAATAATGCCATACAAAATTAATAACAAATGGAAAGAAACGACAAAATGAAAATGTCTTAACTTATTTATTATGTTATTAATATGGATGTTACAGCGTAAATGAGAGTCGGAATTTATTCGCAAATATTGAATGTAATTAGCTGTTTTAATTATCAGGTGCTGATTGTTTTATTTGAACTACGTTTGGTTGTCATCGGGAATTCATTTGTTATATTAAACCTAAGAGTAGAGTTGTCTAAATTAAGTGAAAGTTTATTAAGTCTTAACCATTTAATTGTGTTTTAAATCTTTTTTTGATTCTTCTTTAATAAACAATTCCAAACATTCTTTAACAAATAACGTATCTTTGCACGATACAACAATAATTTGCACGAAAAAAAAGACATTCTACCAAATCAGGAATTCTCTCTAAATTCCTTAGAGAGATAATTCATTCTAAACAAAAGAGAAATATCAGCCACTCTGTATGGAGTGAATTTCCACTCTTTATGTTTTATACCAATTAAAAATTCAATTTATTAGCCTGAAATATATGGTTCCTTGCGTAACTGATACGTCAATTATTTTTGTATTTTCTATTCATAAGAAAATTTGTGATGCTTATTACGTTTGATGATATTTCGAATATGATATTTAAATATAAAATTGTTTTATTTCTATGCGCCAATACCGTATTTCAGTTCAATGGACGCTATTGCAAACAAAAATTGACTCGCCTATGTTGACAAATGTTATTACAAACGAATTTGAAACTCAATCTTTTAAAAAACTTTCATTTAATCCTATTTTTGTAATATAAGTATATCAACGACTTTTAATAATAAATTAATACACCAGGATCGCTTTTTTTTTTTTAATTTTACCTATGGAGTATTCCATCTAAAATTATCCACGTTTCAGAATTAAATTGCAGAATGTATTCAAAGTTACACTGAAAAATAATTTTCATAAAAGCGCTATTAATGAGTTTTTATGCAAATAATGGCAATTTCTTAATAATCGATGGTATTTTCCATAATATGAATACAAAATGAATAAATTTAGGTTTTCATAGTTCGGAATCAAAGCAATTTTATAAAAATGAAAAAAATAACATTTACAATCTGACATAGGTGTTTTTTCATGATAATTATTCTCCTATAATAAAGGATGAAATTGAAAGTCATCACTTATATAACAATCTATCCATTCGCAAGTTATGTAAATTCAATTTGGACAAGGCAAAATTAGACTTGTAGCAAAAGGTAAAATAGCAAATTTAACAAACAGCTATGCAGTTTATCCAATTTCATGTTTTCATTGAAATAAGTACTACATAGGACAAACTGAAAGGAGACTAAAAACAATATTAAGATAATATAAAAAGAATATTTAGGATGATATACAGTAGTATATAGGTATAATATCTATAGAATCGAAACTGGGTACTATTTTACCTAGCAGAGGTTGAAATCTTAGCTAAAGAAAAAAAAAGTCAACAAATTGAGAACTTTATTAAACAAAAATTGATATATTTGTTAATATCAGATATGAAAAATCAAATATGCCCCAGATATACTAAATAATTAACTCTGGTTATTCTCGCAATTGATTTCGTTCTTTTAAATCTTATAAGTCAACCTACCTTCCTTACAAGGAAGGTTTCCTGATAAAAATGACAACAAGTTCATGGAATTTGTCATTGCACTATTCAGACACTAAAAATTACAATAAAATATAGTCATTTTTATCAGAAAAAATGGCAGTTTTCTCCATACAAGTCTGTCCCAAAATTACCACTTGAATAGACATTCATATGGTAATGGATATTATTGCTTTCAATATGTATTTTACAACATGCCAATATGAATTGGTGGGTGTAGTACGATAGAAGAATAATATCTAATCCTTCATAATTTAACAAATATTATTCGCTAATCACTCTTTTAATTTTCAATTTTTTAATACTTGCAACCTTTTCTGAAGAAGGTCAAAAAATAGACCAAAAATTTTAAATATATTTTTTATTTTTAATTGTTAACTTCTCGCTGATAAAATCGGCTTTAATTTCTATTTGAAATAGAATGGTCATTAACAACAATTTTAATTTATTAACAAATATATATGTTCATAAATAAATACCTACGTATTTTAAAAATAACAACGCTGATAGTAAACAAAGTTAAATCAAAATTTTGTATATCAATAATCTCCACTCATAATTCAAACATTAAAGAATGGAATATCATGATTTTAATTAGAATTATGACAAAATTTTAATCACTGAAGCGTACGTTTCCATAAAAGATTATTTCCATTAATATTCCGTATCAAATTGCAAAATAATCTTGTCAACAAAATTGATAAATCACGAAATTTAAATTTAATATGGCAAATTCTACTGTTAGAAACCATCTTGTTATTTCTCATTAAACTGGGATTGTATAAAGAGTGACCGAATTCAATACAGACCGTTAATGATTATCATCGTTAAGCGACTTTCATTCAGAATTCATTCAGAATTCAAATCCCGAACATTGAAACGTTATTTATATCTTTCACAAATCAAACTTTTATTTATTTGATTCAATTTAATTGGTAAAATATTATTTTATCGTCATTATTAATGTTACTTACTTAATTACACATTTATTCCAATTTCATTCCAATGGAGTAAAAATCGATCATTTGAACTCAGAATCAAGTTTCAAACTAAGGAAATTCTTAGTTCTTTGGAGCAAATAATTTATGTTGATATTAAGTATTTAGTCCATGGGTTTCAAAGTATGCTTTAAGTGATTGAAATATGGTAAGAACGCTTTATTAGATTGAGCATCTAAAGTATAGAAACTCTCAAAGAAAGCTTTTTCATCCAATTTCAACGTTTTTTCTTAACATCATTTTAGATCATTATTGTCCAATGAACCTAAACGTTTAAGTAATCATAGTGTATACCACCTTCTACTATATTTAATTTTACATTTTTAATTTTGAGGATGCAAGGTGTCGTATTTAAAAAAAAAAATATCTTTTTGTCATTTCATGAAAGTAGACGATCCACTTAGATACCTCAATACTAATCAAGTAATTATTAAGCTTGTTTATGGCGTTCGATGTAGTTTTGTGTTATACAAATCCAATATATCCGAGAAAATATTCTAAAGTGTAATAAAACTTTTTTTTTATATTACTTCATCATTAAAAATGACATGAAATTTAATGTTAAGGTCAATGCCCACTAATACATTTAATTTAATGACATTGTAACTAACATTAATCTTAATCATAAGTCTTGTTAGAGTAAGTTTGCATTACGTTTCATAAATAAGTAAATGAAATTTATTATAACAATTATCTGAGATTTTTTATAACAATTATCTGTCGACATTAGAAAATTGTGATATTTTTGCACGAAAACGTCGCCTTGAGACTTTCTTAACTAATAAAATAGAAAGAGCGACATATTTGTATAATTTGTATACTTATAGACTTGCAGTAAAATCTGTGGATTTCTCATTAATGTATTAATGGAAAACATTTTTTGAAAAATATATATTGTTAAACTTGATCGTAATCGAATCGATGGAATATTGGAAATGTCAAAGCTGATTTTATGACTAATTCCATTATGTATTCCGTAAATAAATTTAATATCAGTCTTTAAATCGATGTTTATTTCGAGTGAATGTCGCGCCGCCTGTATATCCTGGGTGATATTTATGGAATATCATTCTGCAGGCATAATATTTCCGTGTGATGTCGAATCACGAATTGAATTTCACTCTACGACGTACACGGTCGTAATTTTATAAACTTTCCCATGAAGTTGATATTCGATGTTATACGGAGGTCGAAATCCCATTACGAGGAATCGAGTATGGATTTAGTTATTCCTTATATAGTAAATCGCCAGTGAAAAGGAGTTCAAGTAAATATGTGGGCAGACCTTTCATTCTACAGCTTACTAAAAAGTACAGTTTTTTTTTCTGTTCATAGAACACCGTTTTTCGCATGAAGGTAATTCCCGCGTAGATTATTATTATCGACCGTTCAAAATCGTGTACTGAAATTTAATCCCACTCGCGTAAAAGCATACAAATCGAAAAAAAGTTGTACAGAGAGTTAATGCCGGCATTCACGAGATTGCTTCGAGAAAAATCTGACCCATTCCTGTCTGCGATTTAGTCTCAAACTGAAAAACGTATAGAATATTATCTTAAGATCCGCAAAAAAATATTAAAGTTGCAAGAAGGGAAAGGCTTCCACGATGTAAGGGAAAGAAAATTGTTAATAATTATAACCTATTATATTAACGCGATTGGATTAAATTACAAAACAGAAAGTTCGTGCAAATAGAAAAAAAATAGAAGAAAATATTAAGAAAAGGAAGAAAGAATATTTCTTTATACTTCCAGAATTTAGCAGAAGAAATAAAAAGATGTTTAATTAGTGGCGCTACTAATAAAGCTGTTGTGGAACTGGGTTGCCCTCCAAATCAATCAATGACCGTAATGAAGGAGTCTTCGAGGGCGCTTGAGTTCATACGAATTGTAGATTAAACAGACTCTACTTAATAAGTTTTAAAAATAGAATTTGTAGCCAAGAACAAAAATATTAACGGTATCTAGAACACAAAATTCCATTTTGCGTCCACATGCATAAAATTGTACTTTGCGACCACAATAGTTGGCTCAAAACTACACAATGCATCTACGACGATAACAAATAATAAGAATGCCATTATAAGGCACTTTATCACCCTATCAATGCTCCTTTCTTATTTTTTAATGCCAAAATTTCGAAACGACTTATCGCAAGGGCTTCGTTTTCCTTTTTTTGCACCACACTATTGCCGACACTCGAAAGGCAAAGGCTACACTAGCCGCGTCGTGAAAGTGGGTCATCGGTTCGTGGGGTTGACAACCGTGATCTTTCCGGAGGGGAAAACTTTATGCGATTGCACACTGCCGAGGCAAAAGGAAATCCCGTGTTTTCGGAATTCCGCCCTGGAAACCGACTTTATTCCGCGTCCAAGTTTCGCAACTATTCCGACGGTTTATTAGGATTTTTTTAAACAACCTTTTCTGAATTTTAATTCTGAATGCCAATTTCTTATTCAAAAGCACGAGCTCCTAGCATTTACACTTTCAGTGGCGTGACGGACTTCGAGAAGGTCTTTTTTTAAATTTATGCAAATTCAGATTGTCAACAGTACCTTCTGGGCATTTAGGTATATTGTACATGGGTGCTTCTCTCAAAAAGAACAAATGCCTTTTATGTATTTTTTGTTACCGGGGTAACAGAATTTTACTAAAATCTATAACAAGACGGGCAAATTATGCAACAGTATCAGAGAATGACGAGCTTTTAACGGAAATATGAATATGAATCAGCGAAGGCAGGTGATGTTAGTTTGGTTTGTGGCCACCAGGCGCAAACGCGACGTTAGTATCTCTACAAGAATCGCAGGTAATTTCTGTTGTAGAAGTTGGATTTTGATTCGATCATAATGGATTCCATAGTTCAGCTTCAATCCATGAAGCATTTCATATCCGAATAGCACAAAATCATTATGATGATGATACGTCTGAGTACAATGAGAATATATGAATAATATTTTATGCTGGAAATTTATGTGCCAGTGTTGGATCAATAAATTTCGTATGTTTTATATCATTTATTTATGTAATTAACGACAAATCAACTCAAATTATTACGAATTTAAGTACATAACTATATTAAACACGTTGATAAATTATTTAATGAATCCAATTTTTTTTATTCATCTTATTGCTGCTGTAACTAAAAATCATTAAATTTTGTTTCAGAAAATTATGAAACCGTAATGAAAAGTCAATCATTGTATCTATAGGACAAACAACTAACAATTTTTTTTACATACAACATTAATTTTTTACGCAATAATATTTATAAAGACTAAAATTCGTAATATTAATGTTTTTGCAATTTTGTTTTTTATGAAATCCTATTTTTGAATTTGTTCGTTTTGAGAGAATCGCCCACGTATAATTTACGTATTACTTACGAGGCACTCGCTGGGGAGAAACGTTTAGAAAAGGTTTTACAATTTATTTACTTTTTAAAATGAGGAAATAATGACAAGAAACTATTGCAAATATTTATCCTGAATTGGTTTCAATGTTTCAGTAACATTTTTTAAATAATTTTTGGCCATATACAATCCAGGGTAATTTTAGTTCAGGAATGTTGACTTCCGTTTTATTTAGGTGATTGTAAGGAATGCGTCTTTTTGCTTAATAAAAAATTAAATAAAAATCATTGTTTGACCTTAAAATTTGTCCTATTGCAAAAAAAATATTAGTAAAGCAGCTTTAATACTTAAAAATGCAACTAAAAATCAAATTTGATAATAAATTAAATATCATTTGATTTTAATTTTGGAAACGTTTGTGAAAAGTTATAACATTTAAAATCCTAATATTTTTTTCAGATTACATAGAAAATAATATGAATTTTGCATGTATTTAATTTTGAATTAATAGCACAGAATATATACATGAAATGTATGTATATATATTAAGTGCGCTCCAAAAAAATGAAAATGTTTTGTTTTTCCTGCAAAAACATAAAAAAAATGAAGATTAATGGACCCTCAACAATTTAAAGTGTCTGATTTAATTAACACGGGAAACATAAACAATTTATTTTCTGACCAAACCCTTATTGATTTTTTACAAAAGTTTTTCTAAAGTATATTAATTAGGGCTTGAACTTCTTAAAATATTATTGACGAATACACAATAAGAAATAGTACAACGAGAAAAGTTGCTGCCAAAAGAAATCAACTTTTTAGTTCAAGTTCCGTTGGTTACATTATGTATTCATTAAAATATAATTGCTACAATAAGGGCCCACAAAAAATCATGCATAATAATCCAACCTACGAGAAAAACGATTTACTGTTTAACCATGGTATAATAAGAGATATTACACGGCGAATAACAGCGAAACATAATTATTCGTGTCTATAAAGTTTTATAAAAAAATACAATTTGTATATGTTAATAATTAATTGTATTAATTAATACTTGATTACATAAAAATTGTATACACTCAAAAAAAATTGACCAATTCGGTAAAATATTTAAATATTATAATTAGTTTATTTGAATAATACAAATACCCATATTTAGATAGATTTACCAAATATTTTATTAGCTTTGCTAAATATTGTAACAACATACGCTGTTACTCCATGAAGTTACATACCCATATCTAAATTGATTTAACACGATGTTAATGAAGAAATTCATATTTTCAGTGGAATGGATGATATTAACAAAAACCACGTTTCGATATACTATGCGTAAAATTTGATTTTACGCACCGTTTTTAGTGCGTAAAATACGATTTTACGCACTATTGCTAACCGGGGCTCTCTCGTGCTGCCCGGCTGCGCCGGGCACTCGTGCGCCTCGGTCATCACATGTGCGTAACATCATATTTGACCCACAAAAAACGGCGCACAAATTTTACGCATTATTAGTATATCGAAAAATATCGTTCGACACGCGTGCGTAAGAATTCTACTTTACGCACCGGCCTATATAATCGCATGTTAAAAACGGTGCGTAAAATCGTATTTTACGCACTAGTATCGAAAAATACTATTATCTACTTAGAAAAGATGTCTGCCCTATAAAGTGCCTTGCTCAGCTTTCAGTTAATCGTTACTTCGCGATAATATAACGGTTAGGCCGTCTGTTTTGTAATCCGAATGTCGCGGGTTCGAATCCACCTTCCAAACCGTCTTTTTCTGCAATTTTCTATATTTCTTCACCCTCTGCGGCATGGTGGCCGCTGTAGTAATAAATTTGAGTTTTTAAAGACGAAATAATGCATTTTCGCCCTTTTTTTTAAATCCAATTTAAGTTTGAATTAAAGAAGTATTTAACATTGCATTTATGTTAATATTTATTTAATATTATGTTTTATAAACAAATAAACGAGCAAAAATCGTAATTTTTATAGAAACAACTCAGTCGCTAGCACATGTTCAATTGGATCGAGATGAAACTGGGTACTTAGAGGTTTTTGAGGTCGCTGATTACGAACCTGAACTCAGATTTTGGAATTTCAAAATGTCGGATCCAATATGGGCGACCAAAATGCAAAATGATACTAAATCGAGATGAAACTGGGTACTTGGAGGTTTTTGGGGTCGCTGATTACGAATCTGAACTCAGATTTTGAAAATACAAAATGGCGGAATCAAGATGGCCGTCAAAAATGTAAAAAGCTATTTGATCCTGGTGAAACTAGGTACTCGGAGGTTTTGGGGGTCATTGACTACGAATCTGAGCTCAGATATAGAAATATTAGTTTTCAGATTTTGTATTTTCAAAATCTGAATTCAGACTCGTAATCAGTGACCTCACCCCCCCCCCCCCCCCCGAGTACCCAGTTTCATGAAAAATAGTTCATCGGAAAAATGTGTGCTGCTGAGGGTTAGGAATACAAACATAAGAAATGATATATTATTGATTAGTAATGTTTGATAAAATTCTATCGGTCAAAAATTCATATGCAATCGTATACAATTTATTTTTTCTCGGGATATTCGATAAACCCAGGTTTCTGATTAGCGATTGTCGAGTCATCTACCCGTTATGTCCCTTGTTCGTTTTCGGAAACAATTAAAATTTAGTAACAAATAAAATATAGGTTAGTATCTATTTGTTAGAACAAGAGTGATTTTGTATGAATTAATATGTGAAAAACCGCATGTTGTATTTTATTCAGGATATTTTAGTGCACTAAAAAAATAATGCGATTGTTATGAAAGTCCGTTTATTAGTACCGTAGTATCTAAGTTAAGCATATGTGCACAACTTAGACGCCATATTAGATTTGCCAGATATAAATAATATTGTAACTACCCCCTCATCGATTATGTGCATTAAAATTGAGCGGATAAGCAGATTTTTTAAATGCAGTTGCGTTGAATCAAAAGGTGGTAAACAACGGATATTTTCTATTATTATTGAGCTGGATAGAAAACAGTTTTTCGTAAAACAAACCTCAATATCTTTCATAATAGCTTTAGTGTACCTACACCATTACTCGAAGTACCAAAATATTCAAAGTCTCTCAGAATGTCTTGTTTACAATTGTGTACCACACTAATTAGTATAACTACAGCTCCATTATACTGATATTTTTGCAAAACATTTTTTTACATAGTTTTAATTTCTTTGTCGTTATGTGGGTGATTTGGGAAAAAATATTGAAATTAAAGACTTACACAATTAAAAACATAACGAAATTATATTGTTTCCAAATAAGTAATGCACAAATAGTTGGACATAATTTATAACTTAATCCTTCTGGTTGCACAAATTCCAACTGATTTGGAAAATCCCCCAAAACAAAAGCTGAGAAAGATTAACATCAGGAGCAATCCAATGAGATTGTGTGCACTGTTAAATTCCCGTTGAAATTCCTATTAAGAATTTAAAATTTGTCGACATACTTGAAGATAAATTAAACAAGCACATCTAAGCATCGAATTGAAAATTGTATCTGAATTACGTAGATTATATGTAAAACTCGCCAATTTGAAAGTAAAATAAAATAAAAAGACAAAATAATTCCGAGGAACAATTTTATTATTTTTGAAAACCGAAGTGATAAATCTTATATAATGGTAGAAAATTACCTTATTTAAACAGCTTTATAGCGTTTCCATAAATCCAATACTATTAAAATAAAAATAGTATTGTCATTAATGTTAAAATGGATGCAAAGGTATAGAAATATTTCCCGATAATGATTTTCATGGCAGAATTGTGAAATTCAAAGAACTGCTATTGAGGCATTGATTCTTGCATATCGAAAAAGTATTGTAAAAACAGTAAATTTTCTTCTCTCATTTAAAGTAATTCTTCAAAAACTTTGTATCATATTAAATCGACGATATTGTTGGTCGTAAAAAGGTACGGCGATGTCATTCACATTTTATATGTATTGTATATATTCTACTTTCTTAACCCTCCTGTGTACAAGGACGAGTATACTCGTCCAAACTACAGTGTTTCCATATGAGAAAAGAAAAACTCATGCTCAGGAGGGTTAAACAACCTTTATTTTCAAATTTGCAAAACGGAAATGCCTACAGAGTTCATCGGTCTCCGTGTCAGTCTGTGATTGATAAGGTAGCCCGAAGATGGCGCATAGGGTGCATATTCCGTTACTGCAAGTGGAAGAATAACTGATGTTCACCGTGAAATTTTGTAAACAATTAAGTGAAGCAGATAGTTATGCACATTTATTAAATTTAATTACTTTTTTTATATTTAATGAACATTTAATATGCACATGAACAAAATTTAATCAAAGAAAATAAGCAATTAGTAAAGCAGCTAAATTAAGTATAATAACGGTACAATTGTTAACAATTTCTATCGAGAAATTTTGAAAGCATCAACCAAAAACCATTGCCTTGGATCTGTAAATTTGGACTCTAAATTTCACTAAAGAGGAAAATAATTGTATACTTAATGCTCACCGGAGAAGCGATGCTTTCATTTTTCTATTTTCGTAGCGCGCTAAGTAAAACCATTTTAAATAATAAAAACATATATTTCATAATAAAATATCGATAAACTAACAAAAAATTAGCGTTGCACATCATCTGAAAAAAGTGTTGCATATAAATGGGTTAATGGAACCATCAGAAAAAAGTAGAAATGATTGTAAAATAAAATAATAATAGAATTAACAACGTGAAAAGTTTCTTTAGTATAATTTAGAATGTTGTAAAATAATCCAGACGATGACCATTTTTATTACGACTACGGGTTATTTCCGTTTAATCATTTTCATTACATCTATTTTACTATTCCTGAATGTTTAATCACAAGTTTGGATCGTTGCCATATGACGAGGGCGACAAAAAAATTTGTAGGAATCATTGTATTTTATGTTTTTGAGGGTGCTCTTTCTAATGGTGGTGCTTACAATTTTCCAAAGTGACTTTTGACCATGAAAAAATCTGAAATTAACCAAAAGAAACGAGATTTTCTGATTGAATGTTTTTTTTAAAAACGTTTTTCATTCGATTAATATTTTTGATATGTCTAATCGTGATTGCAACGACAATTTTTTTTTCTTAAAATTAAAACATTTTTTTTCTTGAAAATATGACATTTTCATTGATGTACTAGTATTAATATTGTTACAAAATATAAAAGCATTTTTTAATTTTATATGTTGTGTGAATGGATTTCTCTGATAATTTATATTCTCTTTCAGTAAGAGACTTAAAAAACGAATTAATAATAAATCATTTTGCTTGCACTTTATTTCGACCGCAGTGTCTTATAATATGGTACAAAAAGCTATAGTCAAAATAACCGGTGAGCACAACAAGCTTGAATGCCCTTAATATTTTTAAAAATGAATGAATATATAGTACGAATTAATAAACAATGCTAGTTATTCATAATTATGGATTTTGTTGTGAATTTTTAATTTTAGACGACGTATTATTTACCGGTAAACACAGTTGACCTTGCAATAAGGTATGACTGAACGATGCGCGTTATCCGCGCTCTATCTCAATAATTATTAATAGTATCAAACTATTTTCGAACAAAATTTTTAAAGAATTTTGGGCTTTACAACTTTCATAATTCATACAAAAATTGTACGAAATATAGGAAGCAAGATAGTTGCAAAAAAAACGATTATTTTTACACTTCACCTTGAACATTTTTATTGATATACTGAAAAATGTCTATCATTTATATTGTTACAAAATATTAATGTGTTTTTTAATTCTGACATGTTGTGTGTATATTCACTGAGAGAAATGTTTGTTTACAGTGAATGTAATGGCTTCATAGTAAAGTTAACAGAATTTAGATTTTGATCTTAAGGTAGGGTACTTCTTCCTGAAGTTATTTAAAAATTTGTTATATTAATAGTTAATATAATCATTTTAAATATTAATGTTATTAAATGTTAATGGATCACCCAACATACACCCGCGCAGTTGCTCGATTTCCTGCGAATTTTTCGACGCATTGTTGACATGCGCAGTTAAAACGACAGAATTTAATGTAAGCTTTATTAACAGTTAACGGATGCTCATTGAATGTTAAAATAAACGAGTTAATGTACAAAAAGATTGCTGACATGCAGGAAAGTGCTGGTTATTTCATCTTAAAGTTACCTGAAGTTTTTTAGTTTACTGTTACTGCTGTAACTTTACAGTTAATGGAAGAGCCTAAAAAATAACTTACATTAACTATTAGAAAATAATTTCTCTCAGTGTATATAATACACTTCATTTTTTGCCACAGAGTATGTTCCTAAAGTGAATTTTTTTCTCAAATTTGAACCTACGTAAAATTCTGAAAAAATGATATACGATTCAGGCCTGATTCTTCGTTAGGTACGAATTAGGATATCCAGCACATACCAGCATAGTCGAATTAATTAATATTTTTCAACATAAATTGTTTAGAAACCATTACAAATAAATAAACCTGGGTTTTGTGTCTGAATACATTTATAGTATTTTTCGATACTAGTGCGTAAAATACGATTTTACGCACCATTTTTAACATGCGATTAGATAGTGCGGTGCGTAAAATCGAATTCTTACGCACGCCTGCCGAACGATATTTTACGATATATTATGCGTAAAATTTGTGCGCCGTTTTTTGTGGGTCAAATATGATATTACGCTCGTGTGATGACCGCGGCGCACGAGTGCCCGGCGCAGCCGGTCAGCAATCGTATTTTACGCGCTAAAAACGGTGCGTAAAATCAAATTTTACGCATAGTATATCGAAAACAATATATCCTTACATACATGTCCACTTGTGATTTAATACAGAAAACAGAAATGTATTTTAGAAGTAACATATGTGTTGCAGCACCCCGAAAGGGTTAATGGATTAACCAATACAGTCGTTGGGTAATATCCCAATAAAACTAAAATGACACATGATAAAACTAAGATTAAGTAACTTTCGAATCGTAAGAGGATCGTCCGATGCAGTATTCAATTAAAACTAAAAATTGCATTGATTTCATCTCGCGCCGCGCAAGTTTATGCATAAATTGGAAAACCTCGTAGGAAAATTAAATTGTCCTCAATGCTTTCTTAACGAGTTTTTAACGAGTGTACGAGTTTTCAAGCGTGGAGAAAACGATCCGAAATTTTCATGAAAGAAACTTTCCTGGAAAATTGAATCTCGGCCTTCGACATACCAAAAGAAATCGTAGTGTATGTCTCTTTAATTATCCTAATGAAAAAAAACTCGGGCCTTTGCACCGATCAATCGAGTTTATTGCGTCAGAGGTATCACGTCCGACCTCGAGACGCGATCTCGTTCTCTTCTTATCGTTTCTCGCTCGATTGAAGGGATGCAGTATCCTGGATTACGTATCTGGTTGGAATGCTTTCGCGTTTATTGCTTCTTTATTAGCCGTTAAAATGTTTGCGCAGATGTTCGCATTTAAAAGTTATTGGTCTCAAAATTACGAGCTTTTAGAACGAAATTGAAAAAAATACTATTGGTTTAACAGACGCATTAGTGAATTTTAGCGAAATTCGATACTCGCAGATCACCCGGGAATTAGTAGATTAATAAAAATTAATTTATACCTCATGGATATTCAAAAATTTGTGAAACGTATACGAATTTACGAGAGGACGCGCACGACACTTGGACGATTTATTGGAATCGCAATACCCAGAGTACTTGAATACATTAATTTAGTGAAATGACTGTCGTTAAATATGAAAAGTTTGTAATCGCATGAGTAACTTTTGAACGCAAGAAATTGTTATGTTTCAAAAATGGCAAAATTAAAATTTATTTTCTGGTTGTTAGAACCAAACCGTTTGGTTGGAATTGTCGAGAAGTATTAAAAGAACAAGGCGATTTCTCGGTGACAAGTTACATGGAAAAAAAGGTTGATTTGCTAACGCTGACTAGTCAGGTTAGGACGCTCTGTAAATAGTTTCACTAAGAAATAAATTAGTTACTAATCAATTAATGGGAACACAAAACAAATAAATTGCTTAGTGTAAGTAGTAACTATTTCCTTAGTTTCCGTACCGAATTTCTCGTCGGGATCTTAGAGCACTAAGGAATTGGTTGCCCCAAACAATCTTTCTCTCCGGAACACTTTATGGTTGAACAAAAAAGGGAGATGCCTTATCCTGTAAACGTCTAATAAGGACACATCTACATCGAGTTTTATGCACATTTGTATGAGTGCAAACATAGTTTGGATTTTCTCTTAAGAGATACTACTTTTGCTTTTGGGAAGCTCGGCAACGTTTAAACATATCGAAATCTACTTAACATTTAAATCTGTGTAGATCTAAGAAATGAAGTTAAAACTGAATTGGAAATGTAAGAATGTGATGAACTAAAAATAAGTAAAAAAGATATGCAGGGCTTACTTGAAACAGAATGACATCCTTGAAAAAGCAGAGGAACAAACATGAATCAGAGCGTACAATATTGTACTTTTCATATTACGGGAGTAAAATACAGTTTTACGCCCGTAATATGAACAATATTTTTCGCAGAGCGTAAAATTACTAATCCTTAGAACGAACTTGAAAACGAGATTCCACTCCAGCAATAACAAATAATAAAAGTGGTAGCACGCATTAAAATGTTAGTCCTACCCGTTGAAATAAGGGCACAAGAAAAGGGCTGTGAAAATCAAGTATTCTGATACAAAAGCTGAAAAAACCACATGAAAGTGAAGGTAAGAAGTAAACAATTTCCGAGCCAAAAGAATAAAATGAAGTGGGTAAGATAAGCAATCACGTTTGGTACTTATAATAGTCAAATTATAGAAGTTTCACCTAATGTGAGATCATGTGCTGTAAATTTGAATAAATCTTTGATTTGGCATTCTAAATGTTTTCTTAAAAGTCAGCTATAATAATTTGTATCGCAATATACCAACAATAATGTTCAAGGTCAAGTGTCAAAATAATCGGTTTTTTTGCAAATATCTAGCTTCCTATAGCTCGTACGAATTTTGTATTAATTACGAAAGTTGTAAAGCCAAAAATTGTTTACAGATTTTGTTTGAAAAATTTTTTAATACTATTAATAGTTATTATGATATAGCGCGGATATCGCGCATCGTTCAGTCATACCTTATTGCAAGGTCAATTGTGTTTTTCGGTAAATAACACGGTGTATAAATTTAAAAAACCACCAAAAATCAATACTTAGGAAAAACTAGCATTGTTTATTAATTTATACATTATATATTTATTAATATTCTGAATTGGCAAAGGCCCAAGAACGTGCGAAAAACCGAGAAAAAGTTTTGCTTTGTTTTGCGCTAGTATTTAAGAAATACGAAATCATTTCTCAGATAATTTTTTTTCGCGTCCAGATTGGGATAGAAAAAAAGAATTTAGAATAAATAATTTTGCTCTTAGCTTATTTTAAGCGCAGTGTTTACTTAAAATTAAAAATCGCTTATTGTCTAAAATTTTGATGTATTGTTCTTATAAGATGCTACAAAAAAACTGTGATGGAAATAGACGTTGAGCAAAACAAGTTTCAGGGCTTTTAATCTTTTAAACGTTAATAAACATTAATAAATATAGTTAATTAACTGATACACAATGGTAGTTATTTGTAACTATGGATTTTGTTGTGATTTTTTTAACTTTACACGTCTTATTATTTATCAGCCCACACGGTTGACGTTGCATAAAGGTTTGTACGACTGAACAATACGTGTTTTCCGTGCTCTGTCTCAATAACTGTTATTCGTATAAAAATGTTTCAAACTAAATTTATAAAGAATTTTATGCTATACAACTTTCATAATAGTTACAAAGACGCATGATTATCGATGACTTTCGAAATAAAAGTTTGTACAAATTTACAGTTTCTTATCTCTTATTCTGAAGTTTCTGCTTTTTACCGTATGTGACTGCACTGTTATAAAAAATTCGTTTTTGTTCTTATAACCGAATGCATTTCCCTCTCACAAATAATAGAATCAGTTATTGACGTTAATATTCTGTGTTGCGCCTAAAATTTTTCCAAGACTCATATGCTCATTCCTCACGTGTTTAGATAGACTTTTTTCAGGACCCGTTAATAAAATGATAAAATGCTGTTTTTTGCTTTGCATTGTTTCGTAAATGTTTTATTTTACATAATAAGTAACCTGAATACTGTGTATTTTTAAAAATACAAATATGGCGGACCAGAAATAGCTGCAGAAAGATTTTTTCCATATAAAAATTCCCAGACTACGCTTCTTTTAAAAAATTGGTTATTTTTATGCTCTTGAGTATCTATGTATTTTATCTAAGCCAGATTCCAAAAACTCACACCGTTGTATTCAATATGGCGGGCAATTTGTTAGTCTGGGAGTTTTTGGAACTTATTTTGAAAAGCGAGAATAATTCTAAATACGGCAAATAATAATAACAAATTATTACGTCATGCACGTAATCTCAAAATAGAAAAAAAATAATTTTTGTCGAATATACAGGGGGTCCGAAAATTAATGGACCATACTACAGGTGAATCTTGATAACGTTCTCAGCAAAAAAGTTTAAACCGAAATTCGATCCGATGGAAATTCACTATTTCTGCAATAACTCGGCTGATTTTAAAGTTATTTCAACGAATAAAAACTCATTTTAAAGGGGGTTTCAAGTCCTGCAGTTGACCTTAGTATGGATATGCTTGCATAAAGTTCAAAAATGTACCTCCCCTGAAAGGGTGAAATAATTAATTTTGTTTCAAACAATAATCCAATAATAAATGTCTAAGTTTCTGCACAATTTTTAATCATTTACTGGATTTATTAAAATTATTTGTTCTATTTCTTAAAAATTTGTATGTAAAAATGAATTTTTGATGCAGCATTATGTAACTTCCCTAACTCTTGCACTAGTATTAATTAATGACAGTTTTGAAGTTTGAAGAATGTTCAAGTTTTGCGATGTCCCCTTATTTTCTATTTCCTCTCTTTCTTGCTTTCGCGGAGAGAGACTCGTTAGAATTTAGGCTTACTAAATATAGCGGACCTCCACTTTAAAGTCCCAGGCCCCGAGAACCGAAGTCGGGAAATTATTGCCTTGTCTAATGTATAGACGAGTCGATATATACACACACACACACACACACATCCATGTACATATATATATTCGACTGTTAATCGGACGCGCAGAAGACAAACACGTGACAATTTTTACGGAAGATCCGTATATTCCCATCTTTGACGTACAAATACCCCATGGGTTTATTAATAAAAATACACATATGCGCCTGGATAAAATTTTGAAATCTACAAACTCAAAGATGTTTATGAAATGTGCTAAATTCAGGTTGAAATTGAACAAACCTGAAATATATCTCGATTTCGTGTAAAATATCAATCTGTCTTACGACATTCCCTAATTGAAGAATCAATGAAGCTTGTAGTTGCATTAAAAACAAATAACAATATAAAATATAAAATATAAGAAATATTAAATTGGGGTAAATCTATGACGCCCAATAGTTTTGTTTAATATCCCGAATATATTGTATGCAAAGAATTTAAAAACGGATGCAATTTCCTACATTAATGACAATAGCAAAACCGTTAGAGCTTAAGAATGCTCTCAAACGAAACGGTCGCGACATCTGGTGGCAATTACTGACCTATCACCCGAGACGTTAGATAATTAATCTTAGTTTGCTCTAATTCGAGAGAATAAAGATTCCCCGTAAGCTATCGTCGAGACACATTATTTTGAGATTTTATGTGCAAAACAAGTAAAAATGTGAACTTTTGTTATTTAGTTCCGCTGTGTCCTTTGCAAAGCAGTAGTTGTTTTTCATTACGAAAGGATCACTAGATACGAATAGTAAAAGTTAGAACTCAGTAACCTAAATATATAGTTTAACGACAAAATTAGTAAAAAACGCTATTTGCAGGCATCGAGCCGTACTTTCCAATAGTTGATAAACAATGTACTCGTGTCGTTTTTATTGAATGGTGTGCACCTTCCAATAATCTTAAAGTGAAAACATAATGTAGTGAAATCTCACTTTAATATAGAGCCAATCGGAATACTCTCCCAGGAGTAAAAGTTCACTTTATTTAAAAGTAACAACAATATAATTGTAAATAATTTTCATTTTTTTTACCACAGACTGGAGCGAACTGTCATTGTCCAAAAAAATGAAATTTCAATTCAAAAGTTCATGTGGAAATTTAATATACAGTTTTTATTGATATATTGTTTGTTGATCAAATATAAACGTGTTTGAAATCATGTAAAAGGTTTTAAAAAACTAATTATAAGGTACTAAAAATATTATATGATATATTATACGTCGATCCCAAAACACCTCGACCTCCTCTTACGAAAGGAAATTCGACAACGGGAGAGAACCAGAGCCACAATAGTCGCGTGCGCATCGAACGACGGCCATGTTAACTACATCGAAATTTTATTTTACATTAATTTTGAATGTGTTCATAATCTCACAATTAAACAAAAAGTGAGAAATAACTTTACATTAAATACAGTGAGCCTTTAAGAAAAAGTGAGAATGCCGATCGTCTAAACGGAAATTGGCTATGCGGATACGAAAAAAAAACTTTTTTTACGAGTTTAAAGTTTTGCAATATGCGCTAACTTCCTTATATTCCTTTTCCCTACCCGTTCATGAGGTTTTGGATGTGGTTCTGGGAGAATAAAAAAGGAAAGAAAATTATCCGACGGTTTTTAGAAATTGATGTCGCCATTTCTCATGCTATTATGTATCTAAAGCAAGATAATTAGAAATCCATTGATATTCTTTTTACTTTATTAACAAGTACAATACTTTTTAGTAAACAAACAGTAATTCATGTGTTATGAAATAACAAAAGACTTATTTTTGTTTTAAGTTTCCTTTGGTTTTGCGTTTTCTTTTTTACAACTCAGATAAAATAAAATAACAGTAAATTCCCAATGTCATTGCTGCAACTGCTTTTCGCAGAACCTGATCTCTTCATCGTATTTTTCTGTTGGTCCTATTGCTAGAATAAACACGTGTCATTGTCATATAAAACCATTATTAATACCATTTTACCCGCTTAAAACATCTTATAAAATATTACACTGCAAAAAAGGAGGTTATCACCCGGATATTTTCTGGATGCCGAATTGTCTTTCAATGATAGCAACGGAGGCGATATCATTTTAATTCTTTGCGTTACAACCCAGGCTTCATGTGATAACAGAAACGTAGCTTTCGATTTTTCTGCAAATAATAAGCCCTACTACAGCCACGTGAAGCTAAAAAATGAATTCTACTATTGTCGAAATATAATCGGACGTGATAACCTTCCAATAGAAAGTGTATACGGACATTGTGACAGAGTTCCGGTCACACCACTTCAGTTCACTGTCAGTTCAGATCTCAGTGTCACTGTATTATGAGAAACACGGCAGCATGGTACGACCGGTCTGTAATTTTTAATACACTGTAAATATTTGTAGCATTGCAGTGCATATAATATCTATCTTAACATCAATATAGCATTAAACTACAAGAACATATTACTATATACAATTACGATCCTGGATTAAATCGCATTTATATTTTAGTGCTTAAAATTTTATTTTAATACGAAAAAGATTATTTATGCATTTATTTGACTCGCAAAATTGCATTTGGATTTACATTTGTTTATTTCAATATTATTTTAAATGCAATTTTAATGTAGTTTTGAAATATATTGCAATCGAAATCCCAGCAGTTAATTAAAAAATGATAAACTGAATCACCGTTATTAATGTATTGCTTATTGCTAAATTATAATTTTATTCAAAATAACGTAATTTATTTCTAAAACAGGATAAGCCAGAAAATAGTTTTTCATTGAAGGAAGTGATAAATTTTCCAACGCTCACAAGGACAGTTAAATATTTTAGAATGTAAAAAAAAAAACAAATGTGATTGCTGAATTCGACATCATTTGTGAATCACGAGAGTCTTCTGATTATTATAAATCTAAATCTAAATAATCTACTGACTATTAAATCCGAAGGATTTATACGTTTTTTTAATTGTTTTACGAAATTAAAAAAAAATTATTTATGAACTCTCATATCTTGGAGTGCAAATTTAGTCTCTTTAGAGTGAAGTTCTAAAACAAAAGTGGAATATCATTCTTAACATTGTCAGAGAAATCCAAGTCATAAAGGAGCAAAGACCTGACCCCTTTAAAACATACATTTTTCTTTACATTGAGATGTTACACGGAAGTTTTCGGGGTCACTGACTACGAATCCGATCTTAGATTTTGAAAATTCAAAATGGCAGATCAAATATATCCACATATTTTATCCGTCATATTTAATAATTGACGCTGGTTTCGTAATCAGCTAAACCACAAACCCTACGATATAGTTATATAAAAATGTAAACTATATAACTATTTTCGTCCGCCATATTGGATCCGCCATTGTGAATTTTGAAAAACTGACTTAGGATACATAAGTAGCGATCAGAATTCTTTCAAAATTCCATTATCATGTACCTGTGTCAGAATTACATTTATTGTTAAAAAATGTGTCTCTTTAGACTTTAATTATTTATAGGAACTAATTGCGAGAAAGTGAAAAGAAAAATATGATATATGTGCATTCATATTTCCAACATCATATGGTCACATATTGCATTTTTCGCCAAAAATATATATGTATTTATTTAGCATATATGTCACATATATTTATTTTCCGTGATATGAATTTATAACATGTATATGCGCGAATTTAAAATTTTTTGTAGGTACGTCGCATTTTACATATTTTAGAATTTCAAAACTTTTTGTTTGTGGCTGAATGTAATGTTGACCTCACTATCGGCTCGGAAAATCACCTTTTTTGGTTATGAACGATGCTTTCCCTCTTGTATAGAAAATAAAGTAAGAAAAACTTTTCTAAGTTAATACATACTTTGAAACAATATTTGGAAAATTTGTCTATATACAAAGTTAAAAGAATACTCATCAAATTACACAATTTTCATTATATACTTCAGAGTATTAATTTATTATATACATGATCTGTTTAGTCCGAAGGTACTTTATCAATTCAATTCCAAAATGTAACTTTATAAATTCGTTATATTGTATTACGTTGAAATAGAAATAATGATTTACGATTATTTCAATACATTATATTTTATATATATTTCAGTAAATTTCATAAACTATTTCGATGAATGTCATAACTTATTATATTTATTATGATTATTACATTTTGTTTGTTTATCGTTTTTTCATGCATAAATTTTGAATCAAAATAACGACAATAAAGTAACGAGTTATTTTTTTCAAAATATATTTGGTTTGTTTTTAATTTTAGAATATCGTTACGACGTGTTTCTAATTAATTTTCCTAACAACCCACAAAATCCATGTATTGGAAATGGAAAAGCCGAGAGTCGAAAAAGTATTAAATTACACTGGAGTGATGATATATTTACGTTCATTACATGCTTTTCACTATACTTGAATTAAAAAGTAATATTTAGAATTTATTAATGTAACTACTTTCTTCGTTTTGACGGTGAATTTAATAAATAAATTTTGGAAAAGACAAAAAGAGTTTATAATATATATTTAATCTTAAAAAAAATATATTTATAATCAGATTTATAATTAAAATCACCGCCAAAACAATGAAAGGAGTTACATTAATTTAGGTTTGCGTCGAAATAGTACTTTTCGTATAAAGGGAGTAAAATAAAATTTTTCGCACGTAATACCAACATTATTTTTCGACCTAGCGGGAATATAATTCGATTGTACGTCTCCGATTTGTGGGTCGGTGGGGAATGCCTATCTTAACCATGTAATTTTCAAGGGTGTAAAATCGAATTTCACGCCCGCTAGGACGAAAAAAATTATATAATAACTTATATTTAGAATTTATTAATATAAATTTTAATTTCATGCATTTCATCCCACTCAAATTCTTTAAAGTATATAGATAACTGTTTACGTGGAAAACAGTTGAATTTGATCTTCGAGGATTGACATTGACCATACGAATTCAAAGATACTCGGAGTATAAATATGACCTCATTTTTTTAATTTTGAAATTTAAAATGACAGGAGCAACATATCGCCATAGTAGACATGCAATTTTAATGTATCTAAACTCTTTGAAAAATTCACCAAACATATAATCAATGATCTTGAATTTCAAGAATTCAATTATTGGTAACAATAAAAACCCGCTACTATAAATCTTTATGATGATAAAAAAAAAATAACTAACAAGTAACTTACTTAACATGAAAGTAATACATGGAAAAATATTGGACACATATTTTTATACCGGGTCAAATTGGGTATCTAAAGGTTTCAAGGTCAATTTTTGTAAATCTGAGGTTAGTTTTGTTAAATTCAAACTTGAGGCTCCAACGTGGCAAGCTTAAATATTAAATATTTAGCGACTTCTCTTGTTGGCAATATATTTATATATTTTTTAAGTCTCTGATTACGACTTTCCTGAAAAGATTTAAAATGTCAGACACAATATGGTGGGTGAAATATTTGAAATATTCATCGATTTTTGTGATTTTCATTCATATGTACATTCAATTGTGAGCGGCTTTGCGACACAATTACAAAATTTAAATTGGTGGATAACATTGCAAAATTTTAAATTAGGCAAATAAAAAAAAATTGTACCTATATTTACTGCAAACACATGCATAAGTGGCGAGAAAATTTTGTCTACTTTGATGTTTCTCTAAATCGCAAATTTTGAGAGAAAAAATTCGTGGAAAAAATGTACGGAGAAATATCGGTAATATTAAAACTCCAGATTAAAATTAACCATGAAATAAAATAAGAATAGACATTGTAAAAATTGAATAACTTAAGTATTCACTAAATCCTCAAATTTTAATGAAGATTCTACAATTAGCATTTTTTTGTACAATTTATTTTCTAGTTAATTGCGCTTGAAATTCACGAATTTATTGCATTTTTGTACAAATAACTATTCTTCGAATGTGTACGAGTTTGTTTTAGTTAAATTGGGCAGAATGGAGAGTACAATAAGCACGGATATGCCCATAAAATTTAACCGTTCCCTAAATAGTTATCTCAGTAAGTGGAATTCCTAAAAAAGCAGGGTAACTCGGTCTAAAATTAACTTTTAAAAAGTCGTCTGGCTACCCTGGTTTAGGTGCCGTTTGTGCGAGGACACAAAGTTGCTGCACATAATATAACTTTGACCGATTCGTGTTGAAACTTTCCAACGTTAAAATTTTACTTCGTCGTAAAAAAATGTCTATGTGCGCTTTAAAGCAAGAACGTCAGGGATGTGAAAATTTAATGATATGTTTCAAGAAAAGGGGATCCAAAGTAGAACAGCCAAAGTCATAACCAAACATCAAGAAAAGTGTCAACTAAAAATTGTTTTCAAAATTTGGGCATAATTGATGTTATTTTTTAAATGGTACGTACGCATTTTGCAGATTATTTAATATATTCGAAGATTGCAAATTTTGATTTTGCTTGCAAGATTTTATAAGGTGTCAAATTATTCGATTACAGCCAAGGAAATTATATATTTAAATATTTACATTTCAATAGATTTAGCTCAAGTAACCTTTTGTAGATTTTATTGCTTATTTTTGGGTTAATCCTTAGAAACATGGCAATTTCTGTGGATATGAACTTTTCGCCGATTAACTTTATTTAGAAACGTTACGTTTTTAATTATTTTGAAATAACTGTAAACCTTTTAAGAAAGTAAGAAAATATTCTACAATATTTTGTTGCTAATATTTCAAATTCAATTGTTGTAAAGTTATTTAAAAAGCAAAAATTAAATTCAAAAATGTATTCGACATTACCAAACGATATAGTAATAAATCTACTATTTTGCATATTATATCCATTAAGGAACCTACTATGTGTTTAATATATATTTAGATGATGATTAATTCTAAGCAAATATAAATATGCGGTTAATATATTTAATATTTTTAATTTTTAAAGTTTTTATTTTATGTTGATTATTAAACGCTTTATAATTAAATACTGAAAAGCGTAATCACAACAAGTAATTCACGATTAAAAAGTTTAATTTCTGAGACTAAGTAGTGCTTGAAGAAGCTATAGTTAGTGGAACAATGCTGCTAAATTTACAGTTTTTAATCAGAAAGACCCAAAATTATTACATCATTGGTTAACAATTTAATAAATTAAGAATTTATGGTTAAGATCAGTATATAATGGAGATGTATCGAATACTTTAATCAACAATTGTGTTTCGATATTAAGTACTTGTTGTGATATTTTTTATTGCAATATTTTTTACTGTAACACTTATAAAGCGGTATTATTTTGTGCTGTAATATTTAGGGCAGTAATATTACTTACCGTAACATCTAGCCCTGTTATCACATTTGATATTATCTATAAAATGTTTTAATAAAGATGAAACATACAATTATTTCTAATTATTTACTATTGTTTTATGTATATAAATTAAAGATTACGAGATTAAAATATGATAATAATATTCATTATGCGAATGCACATGTTTATTCACCACATACAAATGAAACATTTTTGTGAAACGCTTTTTAGTGCAATCGTTTGAAGTAAGATTAACAGGTGGCGTTCTTTCGTCCTTTTTTCTCAATAGCAAAATTTATTCCTCTAGTATTATATAATATATAATATAAGTTTAAATCTAAATCTTTTGTGTGCGTTCATACCAGAATGACATTATTTATGTTCACAATTCGCATTGATGTCGTTAGACAAAGAAACTGCGAATTTGCTATTTACTTAAAACAGCAGCGAAACAATTAAATTTGGTACTCTATTGAGAATTTAAAATATGTACATACAAATGAAACAATCTCTAAACTTGTCAAAACGATAACAAGAAAATGTCGAATATTTGTCCACTGCAGATGATTTCTGACGTGACTGATTTATGGTTCAAATTTTTCCATTGATTTCATTAATAACATAACTTCGAGTTTCGACTAAATTTCGGAGTTTGACAAAACGTCTTTAATTTCCTATTTATTAAGTCCTTAAGGAATAATTAACTTTGAATTCAATGATACTACTTTCTAAGACCTTTCTGATCTATGACATTTTGTGTCCATATTTAAGTGATGAGATATATTGCGAATGTATTGAATTACTCCTGTTAATTAAAGAAAACGTCATTATTTTTATCGAAGAGGTTCGTGCCGGAACAATGGCCAGAAAATGAAGAAAACTTCGCGAATTAAATCAGCCGATGAACGATTTATGACTGAAAATAATGACCCTCCATTCGCGATCGATGGTCCAGTTTCGAAGATGCTTTCATCTTGGTCGCACGTCTTACTAATTGTGTTCTCTTTTTGAATCCAGGATTTTGTAATTTATTACATTTTTTATGAAAAATGCCACTAAAGTTTTTCCTTGCACTTTCAATAATCTAGGATGTTTAATTTTTGTTAGTAACAGTGTGTGAAAATTTGCAAATAACCTCGAATATACTGGGATATCGATTCCTGGTGAAATTTTCATCTCAGCACATAAGCTTTCCTTCATCTCGTTGGCGAAGCAAATTTTCGGATCAGGAGGCATTTGAAGAATTTCCTTAAGTCATTCGATCAAAGATTTCCTTCCACGATTGGAGGACCTCCATCGGATGTTGCCATCGCGCATATATGGATCGTCATAAAATTTTCTAAAACGTTTCACAATATAAAGTACATTCCCGGCATAAAATTCATAAAATGCATATATGTTCTGTGGGCTTATTTTTCCTTTGAACGCATTTTTCCAAATTAAACTTCATCCTCGGGATTGGGAGCAATTTTTTTTGCAACGGTTTTGTCCTATTTTTAATAAATTGTTCATTTTATATCTATCAAAATCCATTTCATGTGTAGAGAGTATGGCTTACATTAACCCATTAGCGTCAATAAGGACATTTTTGTGTACTCAATTTCAATAGAGAATTACATAATAAAATCAAAGTTAACAAAAATTAAAAGAAACATATCCTACTATTTTCGAGGTCCCTCTTTTCAATGGTGCAGTCCAAATATATCAATCATTTGCAATAAAAACAATTTTACCATAACATTACATTATAACAAACTATAATATTTATTTATTTATTTGTTTGTTAGATACATTTTTTTGCTGAAAAATATGAATCTTTTTATTTTCATTGTTTATACTAATATTATTTAAGGAATTTTATTAAACTGAACTAAACATAGCGTAAAGAAACGAAAAATCAGAAGTGAAAAGGTCTATATAAGAAAAAAAAAGTTTGTACTACTAATTACTGATGTTACTGTAAACGGAGAAATTTTAGGAATGACGTGTCCTTTTTTATAACATTTTTGTTCCCCTTTTAAAACGTTATGAATTAGTAACAGTTATCAATATTTCGTACTTTCCGCGATATATCCAAAGAGTAGTATTGGTACAAAAAAAATGCAAGGAACAACTAGAAATTATAAATTGGCGGATTTTAAGTAATTTTTAAAGAAATGAAAATAGTTGTTTTCTCCTCAGAAACAGAAAAATACTACATGACATTTTTCTGGAAAGTTGCACTTATGATTATTTATAAATTTTGAAAATGTTGAAAAAAAAGTTTTTGAGATAAATTTTTGTTTGTTTATTTTTTAATTCCCGTTATTGAAATTTTTTATTTATAAGGGCATATTTTTAGAGAGTATGAAAAAAGCAACAAAATAAGCCGAGACGCGACTGAAAAGCTTGAAAATTGAGGAAATTCCGAGTCTGTGAAAAATTTGCAAAAATTCCCTTTTTTGTTAATAACAATCTTCAGTAATTCGGAAAATTTTTTTATGTATTTTTTTACGGAAATTTAAAAAAACACGTGTTCTTTTATTATTCAAGTAGCATAATATATTTCACCATGAAGTTAATTAACGTACTTCATATTACGGATTAAGATGTATGCATAATAATCGTTACAGAGATTAAAAATTGCAGAAGTAATAAAAAAAAATACTTCATGTTGACTTAACATGCGATCTGTTTGCCTCCATGATTTAAAATATCTTTGGCCTTTAAATTCATATGGTTATGTGTCCTGCCATTTTTGACAATGTTTGACATTTTTCTATTCCCGATAATATAAAATATTAAATATTTGAAAATAGTACAATTTATTCTAATTTGAAACAATTTATGCTCAGTAATCGACCTTTCATTGAATTATTAAAAAAAAAAATAGGCCAGGGCATTTTTTTAAAGGTTCGGGTACTTTTTACAACGAATGGACTGGAGTATATCTACTTTCAATACTTTTGAGGAAGTGTTGGATTAAGCTAATAAGGTATGTGCTATACTAATTATGGATTATCGATCGTGTCACGTAGAGACTAAAAATTATAATGTAAAATAGGAATCCACATTTTCCACTGATTTGAAAAATAATATGTCCTTACAACAAAGAACAAGTAAGAAAACATTGGAGAATATGTATTTTTTTATACCCATCCGAGAAAGAATATCTCGAAAATACTGAAGAAGTTCTTTTCTAATTTTGTAGAATGTATCTGCATATAAAGTAAAGAAATTCTTTTTATTTATAATGTGGTTATAAGGTGGATCTCGTACGACGTTGAAAATGTACAGTGGCTGAGAATCACAATGCCTTTGATGAATTTCGGAAAGAATAATTACGCTTAGATACGCTTGAGATGCAAACACACAAATACCGCTCAACAGGATGCTTTGTCTTTTATTACATTTTGATCTTGTATATACACGTCGCCTAACATGAGCAATAACATTTTCTTTTGATGTAATATATTTCACGGAGGCTGCACGGTTATTCGTGATTCTGTTTTTTGGATGGACGTATATTCCAACGGTTCAAATATGATCCAATTTACGCGAAACAATTTGAAATCGGAGCGACCTCAGGCATGTGTCATTGCTCTCTAAATTCCTTGACGTGAAGTGTCACTGAAATGAAGTTACTTGTCACTCTAAGCAGCAGCGAAAACTGAGAAACTCTGATTGGAGTGAATATTCACTTTGCAAAAGTTTATTTAAAACTTTTTCTTATTGCTAAATTTTAGGATTTTTTTCATGTTGATTCTTTACGGGAAAAAACTCTTCGAATCCGTAATATTAGAGAAAAAAGGAATTTCATATTCCATTTGAATAAAATGATGTAAAGTACTAAATATATGTTAGATACAATATATGACTACCACGTTAAATAAGATATGCAATATGGAAACATTCCTTCAAGTCATCTAACATGTAAAAACAATTTTCCGTAGCGAGAGCAAGATAGAACCGCGAGAGTCATGAACACTCCTAGTGGCGGCTAAGCTACTTACGTTTCAACTAAGAGTCAAATTTCACTGAATCTACTCTTATTAGAGTGATTTTCTGAATCAATCTGTATAAGAGTGAAATTTGCATTCAAAGTAATTGAGAGTGATACATATAGAATCGCAATAACGACAAAAAGTGTAACGGCATTTTCAAAAGCAAAATCATCCTAACAAATAATACTAATATAACAATATCTTAATTTATGTAATTTGATCTTTTTTAAATAGAAATAATTATTATTTCTATTCAAATATTTAATTAGAGAAGTTTAAGTATTAAAGTCTTTTTTGTTTATAAATTTAATTATTTATCTTATATGAGACTAGATTAGTTCCCTGCGGTGAGAACATATTTATTGAAAGTTAAGGAACAGCGCCGCTAGTAAACTGATTAGCAATCTGGAACTAACAGAATAAAAGAATATAAGGAATACTTAATGAATATAGTCATTCAATTTCATATATTTCGTATATATACGATTTGTTATTTCATAGTATTTATTTTGTTTTAAACAATTCTCCAAAATTATTCACAGTTCAAATATTTTGTTATTGATTTTAGTTCAAATCAATGGACTATATGGTCGAACTGTTTCTTGTTTTAACACTTCAACTAACACGTGCATATCTTCGAGAAATTAATTAAACCAAAGTTTCTAATATTACATGAAGTTTACGGAACCTTCTCAAGCATACAACAATATTATAATGTCAATTGCAATCATTTAGAAAACCACATTAGAACACTTCAGTAAAAGGTTATTTACAAAGGCAATAAAGTTTTTAATAAACAATTTGATGCTTTTTTTTTTGTAAACTGCACCAAGTTGTACTGTTTTTCTATAGTTCATTTGAAGTATGTTTTGTTCTGATAGTTCTAGAAATTACTGGATCGCACATAAATTTTAAATACTGTAAGAAATTACTTAAAAAATTGTGCAACGCAATAAACTTTGGTTATCATTTTGCTATACATTTGTTGTAATTTCACAATATTTTGTTTTGTTTCAAATTATTTTTTTGTAATATTACAGTACTTTCGTCATTGCACGGCATATATGTTGGAAGTTTTCAACTGACCTTTCTTAGAGTCTACGATATAACCAGAAAAATGTACCACCACCCACGGCAATTGTTCAGGATCGAAGCATGCCCCGTAATTGTCCGCCACCATAATTGTTTAATGAAATGTTAAATATAAAAAACTACAATTGCTTCATCACTTCTCTTCCAGGATACTACTTAAAAAACTCCAAATTCAATATTTGACCGCTTGAAAATTGTCGAGCTGAAAGGCGAGAAATCATGTGATTTTTAAAAGTGTTTTTGCGGAGTCCCAATTTTGAAATTAAGTTCGACGGATTCGTAATTCTGACCAAAATGCGTACACTGAATTGATGTAGAAACGCGAACTTTCGACGTTTTAGTTTGTCGTTGATTAAGAATTTATTATAAATTGTACGAAATACATTTGTGCTTAACACTTTGTGGTTGAACACCATTTTAGGCATCCTTGAATTATTAGAAAGAGATGTATTATTATGTCAAATAATGTAAACATTAATATATACATAAGAACTCGAGATCATAGAAAATAAAATCTTCATAATTCTCTAAATGAATAATTAATATTTAATACAGAACAGTTTAATTGCAGGAAATTCTGTTTATAATTCATGACAGATAATTTAGAAACAAAAAATACCACAAATAAATTAAAATAACAAGGGATATTTCTTTATTTTATTTTTTGGCTCTTCATTTCAGATTAACAATGTTGTATTTTATATTTTCTACGTCATATTTGGAATCATATTTTAAATTTATTAATGTGTTCCATTTCAATTTATTGAATTTAAACACATTTGTCAACAACATTCGATCAGCCATTTTGAATGTTGAAAAATTAATATCGGATTTACAATAAGCGCCCTTAAAATTATATATTATCATGTTAGATTATATAATTTCGTATTTTTAAAAATGAGTTTTTTCTAAAAAAAAAATTACCCTTTTCGGATTTGTTTATATTCAATAGAAAATTCACAATTATAATTTTTTATGTAATCTTCATATTTTACAGTATATTGAGATCATATTGATACCTCGGTAAAACTGAGAAAAACGAAATGATACTTTCAGAGTACTGCTGCTCATGTATGGATTAATGGCAAGTGTGAGTTAGGGTGGGAAGTAGACATTTGCGGGGATTTCATTTTTCTCTCTTAAGCGCAATGGGGACAATTACCGGGTTCGGAATGTAAGTAAAATATATAGCAGATATTGTCTAAAATTTGCTACAGCAAAATAGTTTCTGGAATGAACAGGATTTTTAATCATCCCTATTTCAATAATTTGTTTCTTGACCGCTAGTAATAATTAGTTTGAAAAATCTGTTAGACATTTTCAAAATAAATTTTGTTTTTTTTTTAATTTCTTTTTTAATGAGACCGACCTTACCAAGAATCTTCTTGAAAAAAATGTCTAACAGATTTTTCAAACTAAGCAAAATAGTTTGTTCCGATTCTTATCGGTATCAAACAAAACGCGTGGCCCAAACACGTATGCATCGAAGAATGTAATGTTAGAATATTACACACATTTAACAGTATTTTAACATTATACGATCATAAGATAATACTCGGATTGAGCAACAAAATCATAATTAGACATCTCTATCACGATATCATTAAATTTTACGAAATTGTTTCAATAACCTTATGTATCCTGAGTCTCCAATTAGGAATATGAAGACAAAAATTGTCTGCGGGACATCTTAAATCCCTTTCCTTGAAAAAGCCATAACAATCGTGGGTTTCAATTAAAATTGATTATCGACTATTTTCATTCCTTCAAACGACAATGTAAACCTAGGAGGTAACAGGGTGCAGTAGATGTCTCCGCCCTTCAGACCCCTCGTTTATACAACTCTCCAAACAACAGGTATCGTTGATAATCGAACCTTCGTGAAATTTGATTCTCTATAATTACTGCAATGTACCCTGCTACCGGCTGGACGGGAGCAGTATGCCATTATTCTAAGTTGCATCCTTCTTTTACTGGATTATCGATTGTAATATGAAGAAAATTCAACCAAGTCCTTTTGTATAGAATTTCACTATCTACCTTGTCATTTGATATCGTTTTTTTTCAGATTTGTTTTTTTTACAAAATAAATTAAAACCAAACTATAAAAAACAGTATTCATAGTTCACAGTGAGACCCTGGGATCCAATCTTATTGCGCCATATAAGTTCCGAATATTTATGTGTAAATAAACAATAATTAGAGAGATTATCGCTGATATATGAGATATAGAGATATTCAGCGAAAACAGGTGATACGTTATAAACTCTTCGTAGAAGGTAAAATTAAAAAAGTGGAAGGGATATATTTTTCGAAGGCCTCGAATGCTTCCACTTCATCCGATTTATCGTTAACAAGAGTAATTCGGTCACCGACGTGAGAATTCAGATAGCCAATTATTACATCTTTCGCAGTCTTGTCCAAACTTCGTCGGCATTCGGTTAAATTCGTCAAACTCCGTCATAGGGTTATTATCATATTATAAGGACACCGATCACCGAACGATAAAAGTGGTCCATTTTCTGGTCAATCATTACAAGGGAATCCGCTGTATAGAAGAACTACAGATTGTCGCGCAATCTTTGTTTATACATACACATTTGTTTTGAAAAAAATTTGAATGATTTCAATCGGAGTAGAGAGTTTTGGGGTGTATATAAAACGAAAAAATGTACTGGTAGTTTTGATACAATTAAAAGCTTTTAACGAGACACTGTTGGATTATAAGGGCTCAAGCCTAACAAAAACACAAAAACTCATGGTTAGCCCTAACTGCATAATATTGTGTGAACTGTACTAAGCTGTCATTTATTAAAACCTTCGATATGGGACATTATGCAAATGAAAATAATTACTGTGTATGGTGACCGGAAAAAATGTACTTATTTTACTACACATTAATTTATAAATTATGCATAATATATTAATATTTTTTCTTTAACAAAAAGACGTTTTCCGAAATTTATTCATGGGTTTCCATACTTTTGCCTCACCCTGTATATATATACATACATGTCAACCGGCCAGTTCGCGGACAAAATTTGTTTACAGATTTGTTATTTTGCGGATCATCCGCAAAAGAAAAGTATGTTTTTTGGTCATTTTGCGGACACTGCGCCCCTTCCCCCGTGCTTTAGGCATTATCAGAGGTAGACGGAGTTCTGACTGGTTAGGTTAGGATAGTTTTAGGGCACGCATAAGCTTTTAAGCATTATTAGGGCCAGGCGGAGTTCTGACTGGTTAGGTTAGGATAGTTTTGGGGGACGCGTATGCTTTTAGACATTATTAGGGGTATGCGGAGTTCTGACTGGTTAGGTTAGGTTAGTTTTAGGGTATGCATAATTTATTAGGGCTAAGCGGAGTTCTGACTATGCTTAGGTTAGGATAGTTTTGGGGCACGCATATGCTTTTAGGCATTATTAGGCGTAGGCGGAGTTCTGAACGTTGCTAATCTTATACTGCTGTGAATTTCTAAATTAGAACACTTGGAATTATTTGTTTCTGGTTCATTAATCGATTTATTGGAAGATTGTTATTAGGGTGAGGATGGGGGGGGGGGCATTTGCCCTTTCGTGCGGTGTCAAATCTGGTCTTCTCTCTTACTCCATCTGATATGCCCTATCCACATCAGTAGAGTAAACACATATTTTTAGGTTAAGTAATGTAGTTAGAGAAATCCATAGAACGTTTATGATTGTTGCAATACTTATACAACATAAATTTGAAATATATTATTTAAAATAATGAGTATTGATTGAAAAAAAATTTGTTTTAAAAAGACTAAACTATTTGGTTTTCATGTTTCAGCTCGTTGAAGAGGCTAAGGTTCCAACGCAGGAGAATCGGGCCGTAGCATGCGGACCAAGTGCGGGAGTCGTAACATAGTGATCCCGCGACGATCATTGGCCGACAGTCGGCGACGGCGTCGGCTCGAGTCCCTGTGGAGTCGAAAGCGCCCCAGAAAGACGGAGGTCGACACTAGCGACCGATGAGCACGGGGAATGGCGGCTCGGCGGTGGGCCCTTTCGACAGGGAGGACCGGCCCACGGCCGCGACCCCTTCCGCAATGCTTAACCTTCCGGTAACTACCATCCCTTTTTTATTCGTTTTATATTTTTCAATATTGTAATATTATTATTAACCCATTAGCGCATACGGCGGACCAGTGGTGCGATTTTGGACACAAGCGATTTTAACCATTAGAATCAAACTTTTTCTTTATGAAAACTATGTACCCTATGGATTTAAGGGTCGTTGATCACGAATCCGAAGTTAGAATTCCAAAATTTACATCAGCCGATCCAATATGGCGGTTCAAACATAAAAATACTGTTTTTCAATGAACCAGTTGGACAAATCAACCTTCGCAATCAATCGTCAATCGGAATTTCGCAAAAATCGATGTATGTAAGTTTTTCAGGACGCTGATTACGAATCTGAAGTCAGAATTGCAAAATTCAAAATGGAGGACATAAAAAAGATACTTATCACACTATCAATCGGAATTTCACAAAAATCGATGTATGTAAGTTTTTGAGGGCGCTGATCAGGAATCCAAAATCATAAAAAATTTTAAAAATAAAAAAAAAAATAAAAAATTTTTAAAATATAAAAAAGAAAAAGGCTCTCTATTCGTCCACCTCCACGCGGTGAGAGCTGGGAAACGTATTCGACGGCTAACGGACGACACAAAATTACATCCCGTTTATAAATTTGAAATACGACAGAGTCCTCAAGAACTTACATCATTGACTTTCATGAATTACATGTTGGCAATGTAAAAATTAGCCTCTTCATATCCGCTATTTTGAGTCAGCCATTTTGATTTTTATAATTCTGACTTCAGATTCGTAATCAGTGACCTCAAAAACTTACATACATCAATTTTTGTGAAATTCCAATTAACAGTGTAATAGGTAGCTTTTTGATGTCCACCATTTTGAATCAGCCATTTTGAATTTTGCAATTCTGACTTCAAATTCGTAATCAGCGACCTCGAAAACTTATATACATCGATTTTTGTGAAATTCCGATTGACAATGTAGGAGTTAGCTTCTTGATGTCCGCCATTTTGAGTCAGCCATTTTGAATTTTGCAATTATGATATGAAATTCGTATTCAACGACCCCAAAAACCTACGGAAACCAACTGTCGTTTATATCGTTCAGAAGGTTGATTTGTCTAACTGGTTTATTGAAAAACAGAATTTCTATGTTTGAACCGCCATATTGGATCAGCTGTTGCAAATTTTACAATTCTGACTTCCGATTCGTGATCATCGACCCTTAAAACCATAGGGTCCATAGTTTCCATAAAGAAAAAGTTTGATGTTAACGGTTAAATTCGCGTGTGTCCAAAATCGCACCATATGAGATATCGTGTAACCTTATCGAGACTGAAAAAGTCAGGATGAACTAATCCGTATGGTTGAGTTAGTATTTGAAGTGGGGAGCGCTAGAATAAGAGGAGCAAGTAGTACAAGGGGTAGGGGGCTTCCAGATGCTCGTGTCACTGACAAGTAATTGTACACTTCCATTTGGATGAAACTTCGTACGTTTTTAGAACTCGCAAAAATAAGAGAAAGGTTTAGTGGATAAACCTGCCCTCCTAAAGTTGCTAAAAACCATTAAAAATCGTATAATAATATCCAAGCTCTTAAAAAGTATAATTAATATTCACGAAACATTAAACATTAGGGTTTTTTGGGTCGGTGATGGCGAATCTGAGGTCAAATTTAAAAAGTTCAGAAAGGCGGATCCAATATGGCGAGCTTGGATACTGTTATGCGTTTTTTTGTGGTTATAGCAACTTTATGGGATGGTTTCACCTTCTAAATCTTCGCCTAAGCACATACAGTAGGCCCTATCCTAATTCATCTCGTCCTAACCCAGTCAGCACTGGACGTCCAGTGGACGTACATATTTCGTCCATGTTACGTCCATACGTCCAGGACGAAAAAAGGACGTAAATGGACGTCCAATGTAGGTACATCTCCGGACGTTATATGTACGTCCATCTCTGAACAGCCAACGGACGTCCATATTACGTCCAAATTAGGTACATAAATGTATGGACGTATATCGTATGTCCTATGTACGTACATACTTGGACGTCCAGTGTACATACTTATGTGGACGTCCACGGTACGTCCATTTTTCGACCATTCGGACCTGCATTTTTATGGACGAATAATGGACGTCCAGTGTACATACATACGTAGAAGCCCAGTGTACGTACGTGAGTGGACGTCCGCGGCACCTCCATTTTTCCAAGAAGATGCGGCGCTGCGCGCACAAGATGGCCGCCCCGACGACGCGACGCGCTGGTGTGAATAACTCCTTTGTCTTTTAAGGCTCCTTTACACGCGGTACTCCTTACGTTTTTACGTTTTTACGTAAATTAATGAAATTCGATAATTTCGGTCGCATTTGTTGGCGTGTATCGTTGGAGGCCCGTAGCGCAGAAGTGGACATACGTTGGATATATTATATTACGTATATTTTGTTCGCTTAAAGTCCATTTTTGGACCACTGAACGGCCATATTTCGTGCGGAATGTTACAATATTGAACGTAAAATAATTTGGACGTTATTAGTCCATAGAATATTGAACGTATATTGGACGTCGAATGGACTTGATATATTACGTATTTCGTCGGTTATGGTCCATCGAACGTCCACTCTCGGTCCAGTGTACGTACATTTTGGACTTTCCGTATTCCGTGGAATAATAATGGACGTTCAGTGGACCTCATATGGACGTCCACTGGACCATATTTTATCCACGGTACGTCCATGTTTAGTCCACATTCCGTACACAGCCGCAGGCCTTTTGGACGTCCATATACCACTTATTTCGTCCATTTAATGGCCACACTCCGTCCATAGTTCGTCCAAATTCCACCCAGAGTACGTACACGCCTGGACGCCCATTGGATGTACACCTCTCTCTCTCTCCTCTGGACGTACCATGGATGTACAATGGACGTACAATGGACGTCCCAAATGTGCAATATGGACGTCCAGTGGAAGTTCGTTCTGGACATAGCGTACGTACATTGTACGTCCAATGGACGTACACGTGCTGACTGGGAATTCACTCCCCTTCCCCTGCCTAACTCACGAATATTACCCGTCCAAGTTCGCAATTTCTCCTCCGTTCCTCTCCCTACTTCAAGACCCTTCACGCGACTGCAGTGAGAGGGAAACAAACAAAATGCTGGGTGCGCGCATGCGCGAAGGCAAACTTGGGGCGTTGGAGGAGAAAAAACGTGCCTTGGTAGGGTTACAAAAGTAAACTGAATTAGGAGAGGGGCCGCCATTCTCTAAAAAACCGACCGTGTGAATTAGGAGAGGGGCTACTGTATAAGAAAATATGTAACTCTTATTTTTCAAGTTCGAAACTTGCCACGCTTAATCCAAGAGGGTAACACTTTAGTAGGTTTACTTGTGAGCGGATACATTTTCCTACCAGCCCCTAGATTCGATGCAATTCCGTTGTTTTTGTTTGCGGTGAAACATATGTCCGCGCTTTATATGTGTCTGCGGTGCTCCCCCATTATATTTTATGTGCAAGTGCATATTCATAATTTGTATACATAACGGAGGTAATTAATTAGAGAAGTGGAACTGCATACGTGAAGGAGATATGCACAACGTTGACTCAAAACCTCACAATACTGATATTCACAGTAGTGACACTCTCGAATTAGTGAACATTCTTATCTCACACTTATAACCCATCAGCTATTTCTCTTAGCCTCACCATGTCACGACCGTGAGTCAAATACGCTTGTATCAAATAGGTTTCTAAAAATGTGTTCGCAGACGTCTTGTCTATCAGTCCTTAGAGAAGTTTAATATATCATTTCTTATCGAATAACAAAATATTTGGAGTCCCTGTATTCCAACTCGAGAAAGCCAACATGTTTTGTATTATACGATGGTATTAGTCAGTTGGAGAACACGCATATGACACATTAATCCAACATGTCATAAAACAACTTGGCTTTTCTTTGAACTATTTCTGGAGAGACTCTACAATGTATCAGAGTACAAGACTGACATTGACTGAATTTTCGTGATCGCTTTCTTGAAGTCGACGCACTAAACTGAATAGCAGATGGCAGAGTGTCTCAACTCTATAGAAAAGGTAAGCCCCTTACGGTTGTAATCGGAAAGGATTCGAGCTACATAGACGACGCTACCGTCAGTTTGATTTAAATAACAAAGGTCAGCGGGACACCTCGTTTTCTTTCAACACGCATCATATAATTTAATCCCCTTCAATAGTCACTCGCCACAGAAAACAACAATAATTGTAAATGTACAGGAAAGCATGATATTATCATCGAACGCACAAAGTGCAGATGGGCGAACAGCATTAACCGAATATTTTCACCAAAAACTGATTATTGTTTACCTTCTAATTTAACAACAAGGTTCAATTTTCCAAGAACCACAGACAATGAAAAGAATAATAACCGTGAAACGTAAATAATATACGGTAAAGATTGTAAACAGTTCGGTAATTTTGCATTTCGCAATTTCGCACCTCTCCAATCCACATTTATTAGGTTGGAATTTGAGACGAATTTTTGAGCAGTTTTATTCCATTTAATTTCATCCACTATGTAGAGTTTTGCAACAAAATATTGGTACTGCACATTAAGATACATTTAAGTTACAAACTAATTAAATTTAATGTATTAGTGGACATTGACCTCGCATTAAATTTCACGTAAGTTTTCAAAATTCAAGCTCTGTATCAACCATTTTGATTAATTATTATGTATCCTAAAAAATAAATTATTTTGAAAATGGCATCGCAATGAAGTCGCTTATATTCAATAACTCTCGATCTTCTGGCGAAAACGACTACCTTATCGGTTGACCGTTTTAGAACCCTCTTAATGGAGTGCAGCGTATCAATGGTGAAATGTTTGGCTTTCAAAGAGCGGGACGTTTTCACTCGGGCGAATCGAATTATGTACAGTGGATCTTTCAATATAAAATGAAATGTTATCGTGCGGTCGAAATGTTTAAATTCGAGTTTTTTTATAATTTTAGCGGTAATTCTATGACGGCGTATTTAATATTTTCGATTGTATATTCATTAGAAATATTTCAATGAAATGTTTTCTTTATGGTTATGTTGGTTCACCACATCCACCATAAAGACTTTACTAAATGAAAATTCATTGTTGCCTTCCATTCTCAAGTCAATTTAGTACAGTTAGCAGAGGGTAGTTAAAGAAGAGTATATGAAACATGTAAATAAAACACATCAAATAAGAACAATCTGAATATGCCTTGGATTTTCATGTTAAATTTACTAAAATTTGTGGCATGTTATCAAAATACTCTACTTACGTCTATTTATACAAAAGTCTACATGCAACTAAAACCTATTTTATATTAAATTGCACGACTTAACTAGAGATCATGGCTTTCATAGAGATTTCAAAATTATAATAATATAGCAGTGGAAATGAGTGAATAATATATGTAAAAGAATTCGGGTTTAACATACATCAAAAGGAAAATCTCGAATAGTATTTCAATAATAATTGTATACCGTGAAATAATGAGTTTTTGACGTATTAACATACATACAGTTTTTTTAAATCATTTTCAACGTTAATTTTCTGTTATTCCGATCGTAAGAATTGTTCAAAGAGCTATTTCTTTTGTACACGTATTTTTACACGCTCTTTCGATATCTGCCAATTATATTGCAAAAAGGGCGAATTTTCGAAAATTTGTGGCCATTTTTTTGAAAAAAAATATACATTTTTGACAATTTTGTTTCAAAAATGATTATTTTTTTCACATAGTAAGCAATTAGAGCACTGTATCACCTGAAAATATCTAAGCTTCATAATGGTGAACCGTACTTTTCAAAATTTCAAGATGGCGGACCCAAAATGGCCGTAGAAGCATATTTTTTTACCCAAATGTTAATGCCCAATATTTGAAACGTTTTTCTCCAATCAAATGAAAAATTACATATGCGCTTGATTCTAATCATTCTTGATGAAATGTAAACAATCATCAATATACACTTCATACAGATAACATTCATATTATTACCTACAAATGTATAAAATCCTATTTAAGTATGTTTATTTGAATACATAGATATTTCATATAACTATGTTATTTATATACTGTATATTATTTTCATACCCGGGAAAAAATGGATTATATATAATTATATATAATTTTTGATACAATTAGATCCAATTATATATAATAATATATAATTATGTATGTTTATATACGATTATATATAATTATATACGGCCAAAATCCATATACAATTATATACAGGGTCATCAAAAAGTATCGGACCCCCCTAATATCTTCAGTTAGAATGCACTTAGGAGAAAATGTCCAACAGCAAAGTTGTATGGTTTCAAGCGGGGAGTAAGATGATGACCTTGACTTTGACCTTGACCATGTCCTTCAAGGTCATTTCAAGGTCAATCATATTTTTTTAAATAGAACCCCCTACATTTTATTGCATATTCTTATAGCTTATCTCGAGAGCTTTCCAAAACACTATAATGAAATATTTTTTTATCAAGTACTTTTTGAGTTATAAAGGTTTGAAGTTAACAATTTTTTGACACAAAATGTAGAATATCTTGTAAAATATTATTTAGTTTTCAATAATCATAACCTTAATACTTTTATGCGCGGAATAATGAGACCAATTAATTGGTTTAAAGAAAATACATTAATCGGATCCCCCTAATATTTTCAGTAAGAATGCATTTTGGAACAAATTGTTAACTTCAAACCTTTATAACTCAAAAAGTACTTAATAAAAAAATATTTTATTATAGTGTTTTGGAAAGCTCTCGAGATAAGCTATAAGAATATGCAATAAAATGTAGGGGGTTCTATTTAAAAAAATAAGATTGACCTTGAAATGACCTTGAAGGACATGGTCAAGGTCAAAGTCAAGGTCATCATCTTACTCCCCGCTTGAAACCATACAACTTTGCTATTGGACATTTTCTCCTAAGTGCATTCTAACTGAAGATATTAGGGGGGTCCGATACTTTTCGATGACCCTGTATAATAATATATAATTGGATCTAATTGTATAAAAAATTGTATATAATTATATATAATCGTATATAAACATATATAATTATATATTAGCATATATAATTGCATCTAAATTTATATATAATTATATATAATCCATTTTTTTCCCGGGTACCCATCTCCATTTTGAAAATAATGTCCGCGATTTTGATATTGTGAAATCTAACTTTAGATTCGTGATTAGTGACATAAAAAATATTTAAATACTCATTGGCATAAAAATGATAAATGTTTTAAAAGAAGCGAACTCTGGGTATTAATATTCGTATGATAAAATATTTCTCTGCGACCATTTTGAGTCCACCTTCTTGAAGTTTTGAAAAGTAAGTTTTACCATTATGAAACGTGGATATTTCGGATGCGATACTTTCAGGTGAAACATTTCTCTGATTACGTATAAGTGAAAAAATTAGTAATGTTTGAAATAAAATTATCAAATTGCTGTAACTTTTTGAAAATTAATGGTTTTACCATTTTATTTTCAGATACTGCAAGAGCATGACCAATACGTAAGAAATGGCTCTTGAAAAAATGTTTACGTTCGTATAGTACCAGAGAAAATTAACATTGTAACTTATTGAAAAAAAAACGTTTGTCCCGGCGTTAAAGGGTTAATGAAGGGTTGACAGTTACCTAGTATCATCATGATCTCCCTAAACGTTTTCAATGTAAAAATGCCGATTAAAAAATATTTGTCATTGAAAAAATCTGATTTTTTTGTGAAAAACCAAGCATAACTTTTTTGGAATGGATTGATTTTTTAACAGCAGATTCGGAAAGATCGATCAATTTTATGTCGAAAATGTTTTGTCCAAAATTGTTTGATTTGGTTTTTAATGTCAAGAAATATTCCGAAAATCTTGGTGAAATTTGTGTCCTCTTGGGCGTTAATGGGTTAACTGAATTTTATGGTTCATTAATGGACCACTCCTTCTTGGGAAAGATACTTACTCTACTCACGTACAGAACACAATAGCTAGTTTTGGTATCAAGGGCGTAAAATGAGTTTGTACGCCTCGACGGTAGAACGCGAAGGACGGCGAAGATTTATGAGGGTGAAAATTCTCCTCTTGAGATGCAAACATTATTCTTTGATGCAGTAAGCATAAAATGTTATATTGCTTCGCTTTGCGGCCGTAAAATACCAATTTTACGCCCCAGAAACCGTGAAATAAGCATTTTATGCCGCAAAAAGAGGGCGGAAAATGAGGTCTTTAAGCCTGCTGCATCAAAAACAATGTTTTTGCGTTAGTGAACAATGATGTATGAAAGGGTTTCTAATGATGATTTTATTTTTGCAGTCGACCATCGGTTACGAGGGCTCCCAAACTGGCGCGAATGCGACGACGGCGGCGCCGAGCACGATCGGCGGTCAGACTGCTGCAGCCAAGGTCAACGCAGCTGCGGCCGCCGCTGCCGCAAAAAGACCGGCACGTCGTGGTGGTAAACCAATGCCTGATCGTCCGGTCAGAGCCTTATTTTGCCTTTCTCTCAACAACCCCTTGCGAAAGGTGTGCATCGCAGTCGTCGAGTGGAAGTATCCTTTTTTCGCAAAATGTTTCATTTGTTGTGAGATTCAATGTCAGTCATAAGGATATCAAATCCTATTTTTGGGTGTACTTTCGAAAACCTGATAGGGGAGGCGAGGGTGTACCGCTCACCCAAGAAAAGTACTGCTTTTAATAAATGCATAAATAATTTCAGATTTGTTTAACGATTGAAATCGGTTGTATAAAGCCCCAACAGTAAAAGGATCTGAACTTTTACTAACGCTAAACCTATTGAATTATAGATTTTAATAAATATCAACGATCCAACAGGGTCTCCTCCCAGCAATCGAATTTGGATAGAGTTGTATAGAATTGGATTCAATTATGAAATTCTGAATCCATACTTTGGTCAACGGTGAATCCATTTTAATACGTAAACACAATTCTATTCGTTCATACGAATAAAAAGGTTATTTTCTGAATTCATATTAATCCAAACAAAGTTTTCTTTTTAAAAATTAAATCTTAAATACATCCGTATTCAACATTACGGATTCAAAACTATCTAAGTGTATTCATTTCAATCCAAAAATAGTTTCCTTTTTAAAAACGAAATATTGAATGCAACCGTATTCAACATTACGGATTCAAAACGATCTAAGCGTATTCATTTCAATGTAAAAAAAAATTCTATCAAAAACGAAACTTTGAATACATCTATATTCAACATTACGGATTCAAAACTATCCAAGTGTATTCATTTCAATTCAAAAAAAGTTTTCTTTCAAAAAATAAACTTTGAATAAATCTGTATTTCTTTGTATTCTTATACTCATTCCGATTGCATTCGTAATTGTGTTCGTAAAATTGAATACAGATGGATTTATTTGATCAATAATATGTAAAATGTGTCTAAACTATTTGAGCGGTGTTACCCACTGATAAGTAGTGAATAATTATAAATCAATGTTGTTTTTAGTTGTTTACTAAATACCGTTTGATAATGAACAGTACTACGAGCCTATTTTTTCACATTTTTTTCCATTGGGTAAAAGTAAAAGATGGAAACCCGTATATTGTATAGACCAATTGTGGTCGTATTATGTCAACTACGTTACAAAACTTTCCAATTTTTTTAAAATCAACTTTTAGCAATAAACAATGTAAATGTTTTGTTGAAATTAGATTTTGACATAAAGTTCTTTAGTAAAAAAATATAAAAAATAATTTTAACTTAACGGAAGGTTGAGAAATATGAGTGAGCGGAATTACCCACTCAACGGTACAACCCCCTCCTCCATTAGCTCCAATTTTTATGGTACATTACTGCTGTTTGATGCGCTTGATACGAATAACAACATGAAAATCACCGATAAAGTCGATGTCAAACAAAAATGTGTTTTCCAAACAAAAAATATGGGCCAACAAATTCTTCATGAAAAAAATTCAACGAACTTGCTTTGCATTATTATCGGCAATATCGTAAGTGAATGGTGAATATATAGGAATAACCTGCTTGAATCATATATTTAGTTTTTTGCGTTTATTATGAAAAATATTAATCTAATAAAACAATAATAACGCGTAAAATGATTATGCGTAAAATCTATGGATTTCACTTTAATCGAAGTGAGGGTAAGGGTTCTAAATAGGCTTAAAATTCGTCAATTTATGTAGGGAAAATACTCAAACTATAAAACGTTAAGTTTTTTTTTGTCTAATCGATTTAAAATACGTATTTACGTGTAAATCTGTATCGAATTCGCTTTAATCGGAGAGACAGTGTTGGAGATAAACGAGATATTTGGTTATTTTTATTAATCGCACGTTTTCTTTTAATATTTTATCAAATGTTATAACATTTTTATGTTTATTTATTAACGAAAATGTCTAAATTCATCATTTTGTGTTACATTTATACATGTAAATGCAGGTTATTCAGAGCGATCGAATTTTTATGTCATGGAAGAACTAGACGGTGTATTTTGCTCTCGTGGTAAAACTTAAAAGGTTTTAAACTCTGTGCTAACATTGTTGCCATCAAATATTAAAATTATTGTTGCAGTAAAGCATTTCGTAGGTCAAATGAAATGACCTTTGGTAAATAAAGAGTGATTCAGGCTTCGATGGGCTAAGTGATGAAAATTATTGAAATAATAATAAAATAATATTGTATTCGATTCTACATTGTATTCTACGAAACACATAAATCTGGAATTTCTATTGATTTCACTGAATATTATTATAGTTTCAGCTGATTTTTTTAACTGCGGAGACAATGTTATAATTCGCCAAAAAATCTTTCCAAAATTGACCGGGCTTCCTCTCACCAACCATTATACTTGCAAGGCAACAGTTTAGGTATAGATATTAGCTTTAAAATGGTCGATCGATCATCAAAATTGAACGATCCAATCAAAAGTTATGGACAATAAATAAAAATCGATGCACAACAGGTGCTTCTCCCATATCTATAAACTCCACCGTAAAGGCTTTTGTTTGAAATATTTTTTGTCACTTCGGTATTTTTCAGAATAGACACCGAAAACCATAAAAAATAATCACGTTTTTTTCTTTGCTTTTCAATATACCGTCCAAAATATGAGCGACCGCCACTTTTTATTATCATATTCGTGATCAAGGATCAAAAATACATAGGGAAATGAACGTACTTGTCTTTCCGATGATTTATCATTGTGATTTTCGCTTTTTTTTTCTACAAATTGTAGAACAATGGACATTATAAAATTGGCGAACTTACGGGCCTACTGCATCTGATTGAGTTTTAACTTTTAAAGAAAATCAGACACTTTAAATAGCATTCTCCAAATTATTAAAAACTTCAATTGTGTGGGGAATACGAAAAAATGAAAATCAGTTAAAGAAGAATCTTAAGCGAAGAACAAAATATCAATCCTGAAGAAAATCCAAAATAAGTCGAAACGAAATAGGCGATATTAAATAAAAATCGAATTTTTATTTCACCAACCTTCCGAAATAAATTATCGACAAAATGAAGAAAGTGCAATTGAATATATTTTCACTGCCGTCAGAAAAAAACATTCAATTTATTACAGCCTTACTTTTGATCAATTTTGTTTCATTAACGTAAATTATCACATGATTGGGTCTGGTAGCACCGACCATCCAGTAGCTCTGACCACCCATTAGTTTCCAAAATAAATGGACAATACATTGTGGATAATTTTATAATATTATTGCAGTATATGACAGAAAACTTTAAATTTTGAAATATATTTTATTTTTAAACCTTATAAAACGAACTTTTGGACACAAAATATGATAAGTTTGACATTTAATATTTATTAGAAAATAAGTTAATTAGTTATCGTTGCGTGTGAACTAATTTGCACCCCTCTGCTTTCGATTTCAATGTTTTAATCATCATTTGAATGCGAAATTTGTCTATAATAACAATTTAAAATGTACAGTTTCCGGTGTCTCCGACCACTTTAAGTCCCGTACGCCCGATCGGTAAAAATGTTGTTTAATTAACAATTTGAAGAGTTGAATTGATATTGGACAATGAAGTTAAGTTTGAATAGCCTTTGTTTTTTTCATTTTCCTTTCATAGATATCCGCAAAATTATAAGGAAAAGACAAACACACAGAAATATTTACAGGCAATGTTATTTACGAAAATGCAAAAGCAAAAGAACATTGAAAAATGAAAAAAATAAAACGAAATAAACAAGATGGAATTGAAGACAAAAAACGTTAGAGAAATTACTCTAAACTTTTAATTTTTTAATTTAAACATTTTGAAACATGTTTATGAGGAATTTAAACCGGCAGTAAAAACCGAGTAACGGTATGTTCATTATATGGGTTACTAATCAATTCCACAAAAAGCGCATTACAAATATTTAATGATGTATTTTTAGGATTTATACATTAATTTATTAGAAGGTCGTAACCAATTTCACAATTGGGATTTTAGGCCCTGGATTTTTAAATGTCACACATTTGTAAATATTGCCATTTGGTATTATTTCCTACCCAGTAATTATTGGTATTTATTACAAAAATTAATGATTTGAAATTTGTATTATTGAAATATATGACATAATAACAAATCCATTCGTGAGATTGTTTAAAACGGAAAGAAATCCACGTACACATGTTTTTAATGGAAAATATTTTAAATTGTCAGACTAAATCGATTTTTGAGACTTTTTTTGGCTTTTGTTCAATTTTCGGAATGACTGAGCGAGTAGGAAAGAAAGATGGCACGTTTTCTTACGTATTTTGAACCGCTGGGCATTCTGAAAAAAATGTCATAAAACGTGATTTTTTTGTCAGTGTTTTGCTTTTACAAAAGCTGTTGGTCTTAGCTGTTCAAAGTTTAAAAAATTATTGTTGAAGTCAGCGATTTTAGATATGAAAATGCAGTAATCTAAGTAGTAACAGTCCGCATTTTTGTTTGTTTGTAACTGATTCGCTGTTACTACTTACATTGCTGCATTTTCCTATGTAAAATCCGCGGTTTCAAAAACGATATTTTAAACTTTCCCACGTGATAAAACAATCGAATTTTGAATGAGGCGTTACATGTCATCATACTCTGTCTGAATTTGGTAGTTTCGGAGGTTACACTTGGAGGGACAAAACCACCTATACCCATTGGCCTCCTTCGATCCTCCTTCGATACCTACATAATGAGAGAATCCGGTAAAAGCATAAAGAATTGTTAGAAGACTTATTTAACCTTTTTCATGCCAAACGGCCATAATTTTGTCATGTTTTTGAAGTGAAAATTTATCTGTGTAATGATAAGCAAAAAATTTCAAAACCATATTTCTGATGTATGTTTGTCAGTACTTTACAAATTTGCTATTAGTTTTGTTCTATGAGGTTTGATTTTTTTTCAAAATGACGGCTAATCTCAAAAAAAAACGTGATTTTAAAATTTTTTTTATTTGTTTAACGTACTGGCTAATAATTAATATTTCCGCTGTCGGATCGGCCCAAGTGTCTGGATCCTGTGGAGAAACCGTACCTAAAATTTAACGGACGCAGGATGTCAAAATTCAAAATGACCGAACCAATATGGCGGCTATTACATGCATTTTTAATGTTTTTTAATTTTTTTGCATGTTTTTAGTCTGAATAATTTTTGTTATATTTATCTCAGTCTGATACCGATTATGCTAGAAAATAGTAATACAAGATGATATGGATTTAAAAATAGTGGAAAATATTCAATTTTCTTTCACAATTGATATCAAACTGTGATACATATAATAAATCCTTTGAAAAAGTAAATGTCGTGGGCTAAAAACAGAGAATAAAATTTAAAAAAAGGCGTGTAAAAGCCGCCATATTGGATCGGCCATTTTGAATTTTGACATCCTGTGTCGCTTTAATTTTAGTTTTGGTTATTATCCCACACGATCCAGATGCTTGTACCGATCCGACAACGGAAACATTATTAGTCAATACGTGAAACCAATAAAAAATAAAAAAATCACGTGTTTTTTAAATTAGCCGCCATTTTGAAAAAATCAAAAGTCATATAACAAAACTAATGGCAGATTTGAAAAGTACGGAGAAAAGTACGTCAGAAAATATGGTTTTGAAAATTGTTTGCTTGTCATTACACAGACAAATATTAATTTGAAAATCACAAAATAATTGTGGGCCTTTGGCATGAAAAGGGTTAAAAACGTTAGAGCCTTATCTCTTATCTGTAAAAGGTAATAATTTAATTTGTAGTTCAATTTTAGTGTTTTGAAGGGCTTTTATATGATTCTCAGGTAGTCGGTAGAGATATGAACTATATATTTTTCTATAAATATTTACGTATCTTTGTAAATACTAATTTTTGACGATTGCTCCAGCTTCGGACAAATAACAGCAGCTTCCACAGAATAAGCGTTGTCAATTTTACTTTCATCAGTGAAAAGAATAACAGAATTTTCTTAAATTGTGTCGTAAATCTCTCGAAAGCATATATTGGGAGGAGGATGAATTTTAACGGTAGCAGCGTAGCACCGAATATTGTATTGCATGTAAAACATGAAATACTGACTTATAATTTGATGAATAAATACTGAAGTTTTCATCATTTACAATGTATCTGAAAAGATTTTTATTTTTGAAAATATTTTGAAGAAAAAACCATTTTACACGGGAAGGAATTTCATTCTTCTAACTTTTAAGCTGAAATATAACACGTTTAGCAGTATTTCGTTTTTGTATCAAAATAAATAATAAAGCCAATTTCAAAATCGATGCCATTTATAAAATTGTTACACAAGTTAGCCAAGTTGTCCTTCTTGATCATGCTGAATAAAATTATTCATTCCTACTTGTTTAATATAAATTCTTTTCTTACTTTATTTCATCAACATTGATATCTAATATTCTAACATATATAAAGTTTGCCATAAAGAAATCATGAATATTCAAAAACATACAAAATAATACCTAAGTATCAAATATATAGCAGTCAACTGGATATTTATATAAAAAATATATCAAGTTACTTCTTCAGTTATTGTAATCGTGTATTTCTTTCCATTGGAAACAATTTCTCGCACGGATTTATTATTATGCCTCCTATTACAAAAATAAAAATTGCAAATCATGGAAATATTCAATTTGTTTTTCATTAAGTACCATTAATTTTAGGAAAAATAGTACCAAGTGACAATATTTACAAATGTGTGGCATTTAAAAATCAAGGGTTTAAATTCTGGTTCGCTCCTCCCGTTAACGAAAATGCACATCTCGATCGTGATATCACCACGATAAATAGCAAATTAAAATGTTTTCGGTACACAGTTTATGTCAAACTTAGATCAGAATTGGCATGAATTTGCTAAAATCAGTATTGTCACATTTACGTCAAACTTTATAATTATCTACTTCTAATAATAACAAATAAAACCGAATGCAAAATTGCAACCTTATTATGGCCACACAGTGGCAGTTCCAAATGATCTTACTTAAAGGGCTTGAGTAGATCATTCAACTATTGTGTAAAAAAATTACTTCAATATGGCCATATTGCGAAACACTCAACGTCACTTCAGACGCAGAGTTACACTTCGAGAACTCCTCAAAGGAAGTAGCGCGTTTAGCGGTGAAATTCAATTTCGCAGTTAAATGCGATTGAAATCGATGTAAAACTCGACGTTTATTCCCTAAGTGAATCAATTGTTGGAGAGAATTCCGTAATTAATGATGTCGCTCGTGCAATAAAATTGAGGTAAATAGTATCAACGTACTATTGTGACTAAAAATCATTAGTAATAATACCAGGACACTGTACAAACTCGATTTTCCAGTTAATTTCATTTAACAAAAAGGAATTCTAGATTTTGATAATATTGTTCAATGTTTCACAGAGTGTTAAATATTAAAAACTTAGCAGAGGCATACTCATAATATGAAGAGTTTTTAGGTTATTTATATTTACGGTTGAGTGGGGGCTATTATTGAAAATCACTAATTCAGACAGATATTTCCTTGACTAAAGTTACTAACTAGGCCTTTCGAATGGCTGATCCTCATGACGATCTTCGCGAACTGCATCGCACTCGCAGTTTACACACCTTATCCATTCGGCGATTCTAATGCGACCAACGCCTACTTGGTAAGTTTGAAATTTATTATTATAACATACTATTACTGTTAATAAAATTTTGCATACCCATCTTGCTTTCATAAATTTCATGCATTTTGAACTCATAGTTATTTTCCACCTCCACATCTTTTTATTAAAAACTTATTATCAAAGAACTTATATCCTCTCCCTTTTTATCTCCTTAAGGATATCATTCTAACACTCCGGGAGTAGAACTCGATTTTGCGCCCTGCAGTGAAATCTTCGGGCGTAAATTATCGAGACCCACTCCCGTCTTATTTAAAAAAATCGTATGCAACATGAGCGAGTTATCGATCTCTGACAAGCGTGATCGTCGGCAAGAAACTTCGCACTCGCCGACGATCGGTAATTGCGCCCTTGTTACGTAATATACTATTTTCTAATTCTATTATGCAAGAATTAACATTGTATAACGTGTACTAAATCGATTACATCTTATCAGTATTATTTTACTCCTATTCTTATTTAATGATTTTCCACCTCTAACAATGAGCAGCAAGCTTACTAAAAATATACATCTCTTTGTTTATTATATTCTTTTTAATTCTAATGTTTCTAAAAGTACATGTAAAAAATAAATGCATCAAATTAATGCCAGTTATTTTTTGTATTATATTAAATGTCATAAGTACGAAAAAGTTATTATGAAAGGTGAAACAGTTCATGACAATTTTTAAAAGATATTTTTGTTTATCGTTTATGACACGATTATTGCATCCTGCACAAAGTTAACTATTTATTTCATTTGAATCTTTTCATTTAGGAGCTTTGTGTTTTTCTGATTGCGAATTTCAAGTTACAATTTCATAATTTGAAACGGTGGATCGACTATGACTTATAAATCTGACATTAGAATTAATCAAAATGAAGAATTAACTAAGACAGGCTGATGTTTAAAATAAGATTTAATTTACATGAAATTCGGTATATCGAATCTTTCGAGGTCGAACGTAACGACGATGAGAATTAAAAAAACTTTGTTATAGTAGACCGAAAAATAAGATTTTGCGTCCTCCAGGGTGATAAATTAAAGGTAGTTGAATGTATTAATATGTTGCTAACTCTTTTAGGCCATTCAAATAGGTTGTAAACTTATTATTGAATATTCAATGACTTTAAAATTTATACCGCGAATGTCGGGGAAGTAAAATAACACTTTCTCTCCCTAGGGAGCATATCAAGCAGATCTGAGTACATGATTAATTTTCTGAACGCATAATACCATTCTGCTCCTTGTAATTCCGCGTTAGAAAATAATAGGGAAGGCTGCCTTGATTTGAACGGATAAGCCATTTCGCCGAAAACAGAAGACAAATCGGATTTAATAACGCCGGTGAGTGCATAGGTATGTACGGTGATAATTTGCCTACAATCCTATGTTATTTAGAAAACTGTAGAGTGGTTCTTTCAGTCGCAAAACAACGCGAAGTGAAAAGTTGTATTTGACGATTTCTCAAAAGCGTGGTCCTATTTTAACACCCCTTTTTTAACTTGAATTTCGGAAAAATGCATATTCTCTAGCTTTAAAAAGAATGTGCTTTTTATTACATGCCCATATCAGTTGACAGTTTATTTATATTTGTTCTCAATTAATACACGCAAAGATGTTCGTTGCACATTTGCAGGACATCCCCAATTTAATTGCTGCTAATGCCCGCCGAATTTGTAAAATAGCTCGCAGAGGTGTATTTGGTTTAATGACTGCGTCCCATATCTATATGAAGTGAAAACATCGAAATTGGATATACAATATCTGAAACATCGCAAAAAAGATGCCGATTACGATAATGATGATGATGACGGTGATGACGATAATAATACGGTATGATGTTGTTTGAAGATGACATCGGATGACGATGACGATAGTACAATGATTCTCGATGAATACGATAACTATTATTGGACATTGGCGTTATTTTTAATGTTGCGTATTAATAAAAAAAAAAGTTGATGAAATTTTGATCAAAATCGGTCAGATACAAAAATGATCCAAAATGTTATGAGTCATTCCAGGACCAAAGTTGGACGAGTTTACAACCAAAAATCAATCTGAATTGAAAAAATGATCCATTTTTTATCAGATTAAAATATATACCCAATGTGGTTGTTGATGCGCACGCATTAAAAATTGATCTTTTTTGCATCATTTTGTGGTCTCGCTCGCTTCAAATTCGTGAGAATGAAATTTCGACTCAATTGAGATAAAAAAATTATCATTTTGGGATCCATTTCTGATTAAAATTTCGATCATCCTGAATTCAAATTTGACTCAATTCTGGTGGATTTCGGGTGTAAAAGAAATCTTGTCATGATCACTTTTTATCCAAAATTAATGACAACCATTTTCCGATTAAAAAGTAGATAGATTCTTGCCCACTTATGAATCGTTTTATTATTAATGACCATTTATGTAATCGTTTCAGATGTAATACAGATTTGTGAATAAATTAAAATAAATAAAAAGACTTCTTTTATCTCTATAACAATAGAAACGTCAAAAAAGCGTGAGAAAGACATACGAATATAAATGAACAGTAGGGTGGTAAACCGGCAAGCTAAAAGAGGTGGCAACCTGCATTTTTCGCGCATGCATTGTGGAATATATGGAAAGCAATTGCCAATTCTTGAGATGTTTAGAAAAGTTTTTGGGTAATAACAATTTAATGAGAAAGGAACCAACAAAAAAGTACTTGAAATGTATAATTAATAACAATTAATCCATTGACGTCATTCGGGATCGTAGTATTAACAATGTCAGATAATGATCAAAAAACATTGGAGCTGGCAAACATCTTCCATATATCTTATGCAGTGAAAAAAAGTGTCGGAACCATCAGAAAATCGTAGACATGGTTGGAAAATATAATAATAGAAGAAGTAACTTGAAAAGTTGTGTTTGACCGTATTTTAATTTTGCAAATCAGAATATTGTAAAATATGCCAGACCATAACTATTTTTTTATGACATAAGGTTTTTTTTTTTTTTTAAATATATTCGAATTTTGAAAAGAGTTTTAATAAAATATTTCCTCTGATTTTATGAGCATGTTTCGTTCCTGTAATACAACATTTACAGTTTGAATAAAACAATTCTTCAATTCGATAAAATCGACTTCTATCAAATTATACCTTCCACTGCTGACAAGTAATTCTCTAATGGATAGTCCTTAATCTTGCAATTATGCTTATTAAATAGTTATATTCTTACAATGGGCATAAAATATGCCGGACATAAAATCGTCCTCCGTACGAAATTAACGTTTCTAGAACGTTGTAGACCAATTTAATTTGGAAATAACTCTGAAACCGCCTGTGTTGGAAAGTGTGTAAATTTGCATGGGTGGTAAAGATGGTACATCTCGGATTTTATAAAATTGTATCAAAATTTATTTCTGTGTATAAAAAATAGAATTGCTACTAAAAAGACAAATGGAGAGATAATAATATGGAACAATACTCTACCACTCAATTTAATAACATAGAAAAAACACTCGGTCAAAGGATTGTTTTCTCCTTTGTTTCCTTTTTCTCGAACTCCTCGATTCCCATTTACTGTTGTATCTCCACATTCACGTATAAATAAATACTTTTTCAAAATTGTAAAACTGAGGTTCTACACTCATATGTTACCGTAAACGTCCGTTCGCAAGTTATTTTATCAGGTCGGTGTTGGGTTAATTCTTCGAGGTAACCGAGTTCGAAATCGAGTTTAAAAGTTGAAATGTTCGCTTTTCGTTCCCGTGTCGTCCCCTTTGTTTTCGGAGGCACGAACATATCGAAGTCATCGATTCGCAATGGCGGCATCGACGCGCCGTCCGGCACTGTATACCAGTCGGTCGAAAAGTTGCTCGAGCCGAAAGTTCGATAATTGCTTAATCTTCCTTCGACGAATGATCGAGCGCACGTGATGTTCGCGTCACGCGCGACTACTCGACTTTGAGCTGGACTTCCCGCCGATTTTAACCGCAGACCCCCCGCCCTTTGTCCACTCCCCCCTCTTATTCAGAATACACTCCCACATGGAGACATGCCACCACCTACATCAAAATCAATTGGAGGGTACATCAATGACATCAGCGATCGATTGATTAAATTATTCTACAATCTGTGCATTCCAGTGCAATTGCAATTGTCCCTTACCGTAAAAAATGTAAGAAACTAGAGCTGAGAACAAAAAATGAATGGAAAAGTGTATTGCGTACGTCCCTCCTTTTTATAGTACGTATCTCTTTGCTGTCACTCTTGAAAGCGAAGTCATATCGGGGTCCAGTAGGCGGAGCCTACGTGTGAGGTGGGCCTGGTGGGCGTTACCAACAGTTTTTAGTTTGTAGTTTCATATGCATACACATGATAATATCAACACCTAAAGTTTCATACTGAACATGATACTCCTTCTGGATCCATTTACGTGAAGTTTCCAATGAATTATATGTAGACATGTATAATAACTTTCCAGAATTTCCAAAAAATTCAACCAAATTACATTCAACAAACATATTTGGGCTTAAAATGAGTTGGGAGTCCGGAGGTCAGAGCCTCCTTATGGAGAAGGAGAGTGGGTTTCGCAAGAATGAATCCCTTAGTTAGTATTTATAATGATATTAATTTACTAATAATTGCTCCAATATCACGCACAAGATCACTGCACTTTTTAACCTTTAGAGGATGGGAAAACCACGATAATGGCTCAAAAAAATTTTGATGATGAGCCAAGCAAAAGGCAAGGGATTAGGCTTGGAACATCGTCGACCATATTATGTAATTCCCCGGTGACGCACCGCTTGTGGATGGAAAAGCGCCACCTATCGGTGAGCGGAGGAACTAATGTCATGGGTCTAAATACTAGAAGTTTTATGAAATCACATCTATCTAAACGCGTTTATCAAAATTGATGGAGGTTTTTCCCTCACGAAGGTAATACCAACTTGTATCCGCTATTTTGGATGCGCCATTTTGATTTCCAACAATCTTATCATTGGGTTATGAATAATATCAAGGTTAGCTCGTGGATTTGTTTTTTCATTTTATTATATCAAGTTTAAGTCAAATGAAACAATTCTTTCAAAGTGTCAAAATCAGACATACCCTTGGACGGGAAAGCCACTATAGTGGCTCGACGAAAAATTGTATGACTTTATGGCTTTTTATTGTAGTAATTTTGCGCCTATTATAATAATATTGCACAAAATTTGTAAGCAAAAAATAAACTATTTTATATAAAAATAAAAAAAAAACCATGGATAGACACTTTACATATGAGTATTTCCCAATATTAGAGACACATATTATGTGTTTTTTATAGAAAATTCTGAGAAATTGAAAATTCCATATTCCCCGTCCTCTAAAGCTTAAACAATTGCGACCACGAACACAGTTTTTTAATTTCAGTTATATGTTAAATGTGTCAATTCTCTTTTACCACACAAACTTGACATGTGGAAATATGGAAATAAGGGAAAGTAATATGGAAAACGCACATATTGACATATATAACTTCACTTTTCTCGGAAATACGTTGGATACGAAGATTAACAATAATTCTGCAGCTTCACCTCTTTTAGCTCGAAAAATCTATTCCGAAACACTAGGTGGCATTTCATTCACAGAAAAAATATTGGAATTTGCAGCGCAGTGATCATGTGAGGTTATATTGCAGCCGTCATTAGTAAATTAATATCATTATAAATACAAACAAAGGAATTCATTTCTGTGACGCCCATTCTCCCTCCCACTAGGAGGCTCCACCCTCTGGATTCCCGACTAGTGTTAACACTTTAAGGACCAAATGTAGAATGTAAATTTTGCCAGTAATTCTAAAGAGTATAACGCAGTGAAAAAAATGTTGAAACTTACGTTTTTAATTGCCCAAATCCTGCTATTTTATACCAAAAAACGCCGCAAATTTAAAAGAAAAAAAATGACGAATATGTATTTAACAAAAATCAGGAATTTTATAGGTTTTTTTTCACTTATTGTTATTTTTTCTCATTCCTTACATTAGAATACCTCAGTTATTTAGAAATATCGCCACAAATGTTTCGACTACAAGATAGTACTGTTGGAAAAAATTAAATTTCAAAATGGCGGTTCAAAAATGGCTTCTAAAGACGATTTTTTTAAATCATAGTCGGACGTATTGAATGGATTGACTCGAATGAAATTACTTGAAACTTGTTACTCAGCGGTTATTGAGGGTCGATGAGTCCAAATCTGATATTAGTTTTCAAAAATTCAAAGTGGCAAGTACCAAGAATGAAGTGATTTAATTTGATTTTAGTAAATACGTTTGTCATGTGGATCCACCATTATGAAATTTTGGGCACTTCACGGATTGCACATGTCACTGAATTAACTTTTTGTGTAGAATTACATTAACTTTTGTACTTTATACATGTTTTATACACGGTATGAACCACACTAAGCGTAAATGCGTATCATTAAAAAATAATAATTTTACGAAAGGGATTAGAGTAGACGTTAAAATATATAACCAGTATTTCAATGATATTCGCATTCCTTGAAATTCTTTTATAACTGATATAAGTAATAAAGGGAATCCGCAAAATGCAAAATAAAACTTCTGCTCCGCACAATAGAGAGTAAAAAACCCATGTCAAACGGAGAATGCCACGCAAAGGAGAAAAGCGGAAATACGGAAATTTATGTAACTTATACTACTGCCGATACAGCATAAAAGGCACGTTTCTTTTGATATAGAAGTGACGAGTGGATGTAACACAATTCTGCGCTTCAAATGCGAGATGGTGCGACACTAAAGAATGCTCTTGCGTTCGATTTTTTGTAATTCTCAAATCGCAAAAATCCATGAAATAAATTAAATTCGATTTTTGTTTAAACCTTTTAGTCGCCCAATTAAGGTCAATAGGCAAGTGATTAAAATTGTATTGTATTCAGGGTTTTTGTAGTCGCTGAATGCGATTCTGATGTCAGATCCTCAAAATTCAAAATGGAGGATGCAATATGACGGATCATAAAAATTTTTGGAGTGGTTGTCGATTTTTTTCACCAACATCGATACGTATTTGTACACCCCTCTCCCCTCCTCCTCATGAATTTTTGAACACCGCAAATAAAAATCAGATTTTAATGTATGAAATTTAATATGTAAAATTTGTTTTTATTTTTTCGTATCTTCAATATAAAATTCGAGGAAGTTAAGGCTGCTTTTCCTCATAAACTTTGTGCGCCACTCTAATCAATTACTCAAGTATGCTTGTCATCAATATAACAGTGTTTAAATGATTTAAATTAACTACTCATACAAACATTCTGCACTAATAACGATAATTATAATCATCCCATTTTGATATTCATTTAATGACACCACGAATACAAACAATGTAATCAAATAATAACGCACACACAGTTATGCATTTATAACCGATCGCAATACATTCGTAGGCTGTGTGATATCAATTAAAAACTCGTAGACGACACATGTTTTTTTTTTATTATTTTTACGTAAAACGGATATTTTTATACCGATTATTTTTACTGTCTGCAGGAAAAAATCGAGTACGTCTTTCTCGTGATCTTCACAGTCGAATGCGTCATGAAGATCATCGCCTACGGCTTCGTAGCGCACCAGGGCGCTTATCTGCGGAACGGATGGAATCTTCTGGATTTTACGATCGTCGTCATTGGGTGAGTGAATCTTGAGCAACTTTTTTCATTTGTCGTCATTTTCACCCTAAAATAAAAGGTTCAATTAAGGGGTTGGAATTAGCATAACAAATTATTAAAAATTGAATTATTCAAGAAGTAAATTGAAATATAAATTTTTCGAAATTAAAAATGCGGACTCAAAATGGCGGTAAAAATTAGAGGTTTTTGGTATCACTGTATACGAATCGGTTGTCAGTTTTCTGAAATTTTGAGATGACGGATCCAATACGAAAGATATAATTTTTTAAAATTGATCGAAGCTATGATAAAACAGCGACCCTGAATCGCAAACTCTGAATGCTAATTTTGACAAGCTTTGTTGGATAAGGTATTTTGAATTTCGAAAAACTGACACCAGACTCTTAATCAGTCTTCTTCACTTTATAAGCATCAGTAATTAAAAGTACACGGTAATCTCCAAATTTCTACGTAATCCAAATGAACTTAAAAAATGTGACGGTTTTTAGCGTAAATTTAAAAAAAAAATCATGTAAATAAATTGAAAAAATAAAGATATTTAAATAACGTTTAACAAATAGGATTCTAATAATGATTTCAGAATGATAAGCACAACATTATCAGCATTCTTCAAAGAAGGGTTCGATGTGAAGGCGCTCAGAGCTTTTCGAGTACTTCGACCCCTCAGGCTTGTTTCCGGTGTGCCAAGTAAGTCGAGAATCTTAAACAGATTAAAGAATTTCAAAAAGTAACGTAATTAATATGTTTCTGATAAACTCATTCCAGGTCTTCAGGTCGTTTTGAATTCAATTCTAAGGGCGATGGTTCCTTTGCTTCACATCGCTCTATTAGTACTCTTCGTTATTATCATCTACGCCATTATCGGTCTAGAACTTTTTTCCGGAAAAATGCACAGCACGTGTTGGAACAACATTACAAGTAAGTGGAATCAATCATTTTCTAGAATTTTATGAGTAACAATATCATCGAATTATAAATCACAATGAATAGAATTGCAAAACAATATAAATTAACTGAAAACGTCCAATCCGTTATGCTGGTCTCTTCGTCAAATGACATTGCCAGCTTTTTTTACTACATATTAGATGAAACCAGACTATTGAAAACGGGTTGGAATACAACTACCTTGCGTATCCACCAGAACCTCATTATATAGCGTTTAATTGAGCCTGATGGCTATAAACCACTAGGTATGATGCAAGTCCTATGAATCGAGCTGTGCATGTCCATAAACCACTTGGTACACTATACATTGCGTCGTTGCTGATGATTGTTCGCCGAACTCAGAAATTATAGTATCACTAGTACGGATTGAATTTATATTAATTACCTTGTAAAGCACTTTATGTCATTAAGTTATTATATGAAGGGTGTCTATTGTTGACACCTATTGTGGTTTCTCTTGGGTCTTTCTCTAGGAGTCCACTAGTCCCACTATGAATGGAATCAATCTTTTAGCTATACAGAATTAGATCACTGCATGCCGGTTACAGGATTTATGTTTTTTTTTCGTGCCCGAAAAACAATGACAAGAGGTAAAAAACATCGCGTTTACACGTGTCTCTATTGCGGGTAGCCTTTGAACAGCATTCAAACTACAGAATTGCACATCCTCGGTTATCCGTAACAAGAATGCACTCTTTTATTATGCGGACGTGATCGATGGTCCGGCAAGAAACGACAAAGGTCTTCTTTCATTCGTGCATCTTAAAGACTCTTAACACCCCAGTCTTTTGTGATATGGACATGATGATGAATATCCAGTTTTATTCTGATGACGTACGTACCAGTATTTTTCTCAAGTTGATATCTAACCGGCATACGAGTACTGCCACTAAGAGTATCTGTATCTGAAAGTAGTTAAGGTGGCCCTCATCACCACAGATCCTTATAACACTTCTGAAAAAGAAAAACCACATCATTCGACTTGCATTATAGAATAACCTCGCAATTGACAATTACCGTCTATTCCCTATGACTTTACACTGGGCATGTGCTAAATTTGATACGAGGTACACCAAGGGGGAGAGAGGTTAGTCCCGTTTGAACTGAGAATGTTTTCAGCCAAGATCACTTTATTGTCGACGAAAAGAAGTGGAATTGATGCAGAAATACAAGTCATTGAGAAAACCAAACTCCGAAATTTTCCGGGCGATATTATTTCCAAAGCCGTGTGGACCGTTTATATATCCTATTGACAAACGAATGTTCATTATTTAAAAAAGACCATCGTCACTTGATATAAGCATTCTTCATTTTTACCCATCGAATGTCCCAGCGTCCTGCGTTGCCGACCGACTCAAAATGATTTTATTCCTCCATGTCGTCGTCAGTATAAAACTTCGAAATTTGATGTATCCAATTTTCAATCGACATCGATGAATCCGATCCCTTGCGCTCAGAACCAACAGGTTAAGGGTCCATACGTTGGTATTTATAGTCTTAAAGAACAATCTAATCATTGAAGAATTTAAATCTGTCCTCACGATTTCGCCATTACAACAATTAAAATAATATCGTTGCCATTTCTAAGACCTTTACAATATACATGTATACCTAACAGGTTCCCGCTTTTGGTGAGGTACTTCCATTCGAGTGTTCAATGACATAGGGCGCCAGGTACCCCAAATTTGAAACATTCTATTCTAACCAGAACACACTTAATTTGACACTTTAATTAATGATACATCGTAAAGATTGTTTTGTTGGTTATTACATTGATTCTCTGGCCAATTTATTACTCGTGATCTCCATCGCAGTATTAGGGACCACGAATAAATTAAGCAACGCTGAAAAGAGGGTAGACCATGCAATTATTGAGTAAATATACACCACTAGATGGGGCTAAAATAGTTTAAAATTAGAATTTCGCGATTAATCGTTAGACCCATAAAATTGCCACATTGTATAATGGGATATTAGGGCGTAGTGCCAAACCCTTACCGGTAGATTCCAGGAAAGGGAGTGTTATGGCGTGATTTCTTTGTTACACGCTAGGGGTGGCCTCTGACTTGTACAAGGGTAATGTTGGTAAGCTGCTCAGAACCAGCAGATATTAATTATTATGATAGTTGACTTATAATATACCTGGTATATATATACAGTTGAGAATGATCACATTTTGACCGCGTTTGAAACGTCATTACTGCGTCTTTATCATATCGTTAAGAGAGTTTTTCAATCCTGTAAGAAGAAGATGAAGGAGTATGTCAAGAATTTTAACATTTTTTTACCATTATGTCATTTATCAGGAAGCGCTGGCAGTTTGATTATTGAATGCAAAATTACGTATTTTTTAGTTAGTGAATTCCTGTAATTTGTAACCGAAAATAAAGCTCACTTATTAAACTATAAAAATATGTGCAGTTCCTATCCAGTTTATCAGATTTCGAACCGATTTTCACAGGTTTACACGTCATTATTGTACTTTTCAAATTTGTCTTTTATATTTGTATTTTATTAAGTGTTTGAGACGGATTAGGTAACGTGGAAAGAAAAATATGGCACCGGAGATTAGAGCCATGATGAGTTGTACAATAGCGGTATCTTGCGTCATAATTCCCAACTTTGACGTTTCGTTGCGCCAGTCAACATTATTTATTAATGTAAACTTATTTTTTTACTAGTTTCTTCTGCAAAAACGCATCTTATTTTTAATTGTTCGAAAAGTTTCCCGATCATTTTAATTTGTGATATAACTCGATAAGTATTTTAACATAAATTTCAAAAATGAATATACAGAAAATTTTCATTAGTCAATGAAGTTTCGACACACTTTTATTTATGCATGAACATACAATCTGCTACTAATTTTGAATGTTTACTGTTTGATTTGTGAGACAACAAATTTCGATCGGTACCATTTTTTTATGTTTTTCTCATCTTCTTAAATATTCTATGATATAATGCAACTCACCAAAGGTGCGCTCCGAAAAACTCACGGAAATAACTACAGTCATTACATTACAAGCGATGAAGCTCTGCAGTTATTGTTATTTTCCATGTTGAATAGAAAATCTTGACCAAAATACGCCATTTTTATTGTGTTTAAGCGGAGCCTCACAACATGCGAAAAATAAAGGTTTTTTCTAGCAATTAAAATTCTCGACAAAAATGACAAACTAATAGCTTCTATTAGTGTCAACTAGAGTTTAAAATTTTCATGTATACAGAATGTTATGCTTTTGGCGTAGATCAAACTCAAAAACAAAGAAGTCAAACGTAATCCTCATTCTTCCCTATATTGAATAACTTTTCTGATTTTACTATAAGCGTCACATTTGCTATCAATGATTAAAATTGGTCCTCAGCTTTATCAAGTATATATCGTAAATATAAATGTCAAATTAACTTTCATGTTTGAAGAAACTAAATATTACAGTTTTTAAAATAGCTAGTAGATGCCTACTTAGTTATTTTATGTAAAACATTGAAAATAATACAAACGTTTTACTATAAAAACCTTACTTACTATATTATTAAGTGTGTTATAATATAAACATAAAATTTAGTAAAAATAAAAAAAATATATTTTATTACAATAAATAATAATTACAAAACGTTTTGTCTAACTTCTGCTTTTGTTTGATGTCGCAATTCTCTTTTTCATCCCGAGTCTCGCCGGTATTTATAATTAGGTGCTCCAAGAACCTGAAACATCGTTCGAGAAAGCATGTTTCGAGGTTGTTTGGGGAAAAGCTATCCGTTTTCCATCCGATTGAACGTAAAATATGGATTGAATTTAGAAGGATAGTTACTATTTTGAATATTTTGTCAAAATTTTATTGTACTTTATCACCAGGATTACAAGGAGTAACAACATATTAATTTTATTCAAATATTATTAGAACATATTATTGGAATTATATTGTTTCAATATTATAAACATCTTAGGCTATGCGTGAAATTAGAGTACTTTTAATTTATGTAAACTACTTTAAGTACTGCAGTCAAGAATATCAGAAAAGTTTTAGATTTTCATTTAACTATAGCGAAAAATTATTAAACTTATCTTAAAAAGTTATTGACAAAAGTAGTAATTCGTTTAATGTTCGGTAAAATTCCTTATAAGTTCTTGATATCTTCTACGCAATGATCCAAATTAACCCTTTTCGTCCCGAAGTCCAAAAAATGGACAAAACTTTAAGCGCAGTAACTTTTGTTCTAAGCACCGATATAAAACATTGAAAAAAGTCAAGATCGATAGTTCGGACCTCCTCTTTCGAATCCCGTGGTCAGAATAAACCGAAGAATTCAACGAAAAAAGTTAAAACGTATTTTGACTTTGAAAAAGGTAATACTATTTTTTGCTTACCTCTTTCTTCTCCCAGTAGATTTTTTTCAAAAAACAAAATGGCGGCTTTGAAATGTCACTTGCAAGATGTGATTTTCTCGCACAAATGTCAATTACTTGACCGTGTAATAGTCGGAACTGTAGAGAATTGAGATGAAAAAGTAATTATTATCCTTTGTGAATATCTGATTTTATCATGATCTATTTATAACCTCAAATTAGTTACATCCAATGGGCTTTTATCAATTTTTGTCTGGTTTTCACTCAATTTAGTTACACAAAAAGAAATAAAAGTATGAAAGACTTTGCCGTAATTGTTGCCAGAGAGTATTCAAAAAAATCTAAAAAGATTCCCACATTATCAAGAATGGAGTGTCAAGACGATATAGTTCTGGTTACAAGCGTGAAAATCGAACAACGTCTTACTATTGAGAATACAATAAACATTTTACGAGAAAATCGGTAAAACCTCATTGTATGTAACTAATTTGAGGTTACGAATGATGAGATTAGGTATTAACAAATGATGATAATTACTTGTTCATCTGTGATTTCGACGGTTATATGGACGAATAATCGATATTTGTACGAGAAAATCCAATATTAAAACTGATTCTGACCACGGAATTAAAAAAGGAGGGCCAAAATTATTGATCTTGACTAAATTTTGTTTAACGGCGTTTCGAACAAAAGTTACAGCGCTGAAAGTTTCGTCCATTTTTTGGACTTTCTGGACGAAAAGGATTAATTTGTTAACGTAGAGAAAAATACCTTTCTATGAACCAAAACATATAACACGCGCATTATACAAAAAGAAACTGTGACTTTATACAATGAACATGAAATAACTTTATAATTTTTATTTTTTTTGCAGTCACTTATAAAATAGAAACATATAGCTATATTATTTTTATCTTGATTAATACCAGATGGGTTATGGGTGCGGCGAACGGCACGAAACTCAAACTAATATTCGAATTATGTATTATTGGTTATTTCCACTTTGCCACATGCTTTTGATCGTATAGCATTGAAAGCCAGGTATCGCGTTATCGAGATTTCTAAACCAACACGCGAGATGACTGATTAAAAACTAATGAAAAGAATGAAAATGACAAAGATGCAGAATAGGCTATTAGTAATGGTGCGATAAAAAATGTAAATTTTATACATAAGTGTAGTAAATTAATTCTGTAAACTTTAGAGAAACATTTTTGTTACTAAAGTTGCCAAATTTTACTAATTATTCCTTCATGTACAATTTAAAAATTGCATATACATGCAGTCAATAATTTTTTTTTTTTTGCGTAACATTGGGGAGAAAATACCGAATTAAACGAGTTAACTATTGTATACAAAACATTGTTACATAACGATAATTAGAGATCGACATTTCGGTCTCTAATCCATAGAGGAATATAATCAATTTAATTAATATTAAAAAAAGTCGAAGTTGAAAAAAGGTATCACAATAATATAACACAGCGACAAAATAATTACGACAGAACAACACTGCGACAAAAATAATCACATTAAAACAATAAAAAGAAAATAATAAGAATAATAATAATTAATTTTAATAATGACCAATATATTTAGAACGTACAATTAAATTTTTATTACTATTTGATATTGGGTAAGTATTGTATTTTATTTGTATGCCCATTAAATGAGTTAACGATATTAAATAATCGGCTACCGTAATCTCGGTAATTTTTTCGTCGTTTTGGAGTGATTGGTCTTCCAGCTATCATTTGTTAGGTTAGGTTAGGTTAGGTTAGGTTAATTGTTAATTGATCGTATTCATTATTCAATACTATTATAATAATTCTATTTTATTATATAACACCACTAGGTTTATTTCAATTATTTTGTAGTGGAACCGAACAATATTTTCGACATCGCTCTGCAACATTCTGATGTCAATATCGAATTTCAGCCGTGAGAAATTCCAACATGGCACCAAATTTGAAAAAAAAAAATTGTCAAAAAAGTAGGAATTTATTTTTCAATTAATAGAATATTAGGATTCTATTCAAGAAAAGTTGTGTCTAACGACCTCATAATGGCGGTTCCATTGAACATTTATTTGAAAAATTTCTGGACGATCTAACCACAAACTATGAGCTTTTCTAAAAAAATTCTAAGAACAAAATGTTCTTACAAGCCATTAAGGAATATACTGACATTCTTTCAGATTTTGGAAACTGAGAAATTTTTTTTAGGTACATTTTAAATATTTACGAAATATGCTAAAAAAATGTTGGTACATTCTATGAAAAATTCTAGTTTTCAAGGTTCATAGCTTTCGAGGAAAGCAATTTCAAATAGTTTTTCTTCATAAACAGCGTACGTTTGTAAACATCACAAAGAACAAATACTTAGAATTCATCGAAGAATGTACCAGCATTTTTTTTAGAATTTTCCGTGAATGTTTGAAATATTTAAAAAATATTTAAATCAAAATGTTCTCAAAATAACGCTTAAAAAACATGAAAAATTTCAGAATATTCCTGGATGAATTTCAAGAACATTTTGTTCCTAGCATTTAAAAAACCTCATAGTTTGTGAGTTAGAGCTAATAGATTAATTAAATTATTAGTAGGTTTAATCTGTCACGATGAAATAGCTTAAAATTGTTTAAGTATTAAAAATATGTTAAACTGTTTAAAAATGTTAACGTTTTCGGCTTTATTATTTCTAGCTATCTTCAGAAATTATAAAAAAAAATATACTCACTAATATAATTATTAGTTTAATCTATTAATTCTAAATCGCTCGAGAAAATTTTAATTACTTCAGTTAGAGGGTCCAGAAATCTGTCAAAGGGATTTTCATCGGAGGCGCCATTCTGAGTTCGTTAAAATAAAGTGCGTATAAAAGCAGAATTTGTCCTTAAAATTGAAATATTTTCTCCACTTTCCTATACAGTTTGAAGAGTCCCAAAATTGAGCAAAAATTAATGAAAATAAATATTTCAATATTATAATAATATTAATAATATTTAAAATAAATATTCCGAATGGTTGAAACTCAATTTTGAAATCAGAATCTTAAAAAGCGACCTTGAAATCATAATCTTTCAATTTTTTTCAACTTCGATTTTGATACGAAATACTTGATTGCAAATAAAGGGACAAAAATATAATTCCCGGCGTTAATGGTTAATAAAATTCAGTGTATCTCTTTTTGTATGTATATATTTAATATTATATACAACTGCATTACATTTCATGTAAAACGCAGATTAATTTTCATGAAATTGTATATGTAACATCGATTTTTGGTTACTGAACTTAAATTTCATGAAAGAATTATTAAAATTTGTGCACATTTGTATGCGATTTCTTACATACATATCCAAATATAAATTTAATGTAATAGTGTAAATTAACAGTATTATTAAATTTCATGGCATTTTTATCAGTATATAATTTAAAACTTGTTAATTAAACCAATTCTGCATATGATGACAGAGAGGAAAAAATGGTTAATGGAAGCGTAGAAAAAATGGAGAAATGGTTTAACAACTAATAATAATAGAATGAACATTTTGAAAAGTCGTTGTTAGTACGTTACTTTTACAATTACACCTATTATAAAATGTACCATTAAAAAACTATTTTTCCCATGACAATTTTCATTAAGAGATTATTTTCGTTTATTGAATTTTATCACATCTATCCCAAACAGCAAAAAGACATCTTTAAGAGCTCTTTAAGAAGTCTTCACAATGGTAACATCTCTTAAATACTTATCAGAAAGAGCTCTTAGAATGACCTTTAAGAAAACTTCTAAAATGAGGTCTCAGAAAAGCTATCTTATTAGAGAGCTTTGACATATGTATACATATATAAAATAAATAATATAAATGAAAAGCAAATTTCTAAGAATTATAGATTCTATGTTTGTACATTAATTATTAATTTATATAATTCTTACCGAAATTCATTTTTACTGTTTGTACCCAGACAGCAAAACAAAAGAAAGAGTTCAGAATGATTTCGAAATGTGCTCTAAAAGAAGTCAGATGTCACGAATATGATGTTATTATGATATCTTTATGAATTCATGTTTAGAAAGCGCTCAGAATGTGGGTCATTTGACTTCTTTTAGAGCACAATTCGAAATCATTCTGACCTCTTTTCTATTTTGCTATTTGGATTTAGTTATATATTGGACAGTAATTACATTCAATAGAATGTAGAGCATACAATAATAATACAAAATTGTAAGAACACTTGCTAAATATCGCAAAAGCGAGTGTTCCTTCTTTATAGCTATGTTATCCATCGGTTTGCATATGTGGTAAATATCGCACAATTTCATTTTTGGATTCAATAGCTACCTAGTGTCTCTGGAAGAAACAGAAATCTCAACTCTGGGGATCCAATTACCTAAAGAGAAGTTCCAAAACGAGATAGATTTAAGGCCTCAAATCTAACACCTCTTCGAGATTACTATTTTAAGAAACTTCTTTAAGAGCTCGTTTTATAGATTATCATAATTAGGACCACTTCAGGAGGTCTTTTTGAAGCATCTTTTTAGAAAATGGTATTTGCAATAACAATTCATGCAGGTCCGCTATATTTGGTTGAATAACCTCAGCCTGTTCAGTAGCTTGTTTACCTCACAACACCGTTGTGTTTTCTAATAATGAAAATTAATTTCATTCATGTGTTTGAAGTGACTAAAAATCTGTATTCTCAATATTAATTTTAATCGGTGGAAAGTGAAATAAGTTCCAAATGACATTAGTTTAACGAGTGATATCCTTTTGTGAGATTAGATTCATACGATTTTATCATTTTTATTCCAAAATGCTAAAATATGCTATTGAAATTAATATGCATATATTGTTAGTATCTACAACTGAAAGTTGCGTACTTAATAGAGCTATGATTTGATTATAAATACGATAGAAATATGACCTACTAAAAAAAATACACCAAATTACCTCATCTTCCCCTGTATGCTGAATGTTAGAGTAGTGGGATGTTACTACTGAATAATATTTAAAGTGACGTTTGAGGTGAAGTTTACTACATATTTGAGGTTATGTACTCTACTTCATATTTAACAATCAGGAAATAGCAAACAAAATAACGCCACAGTCTTGTTTACAAACGAAAAAGTTAATTGAACTATTTTTGGTAATATCGTGTTTTCCTCTACCGTAAAATGGTTCTATTAACCACATTTTTCTCTCTGTGTAGAATTAGATATGATTTTGACATCATAGAAGTAATTTCGCTGATTAATCGCAAGGCAACTGTAATCATAATTCCGAAATATGTCAAAGCACGTATTTGATATGCATTCCAAAGGAAACTCTGCTTCAAATTACATGGAAACATTTTAATGCAATTTACTGTACTCAACACTGTAATATAACTTATTATATTTGCGGTTAATCCTGGGATTTCATTTCCAGTGATATTTACCGATAATTATTACGGGAATCGACCAGTTAATTTCAGACCGAAGAAATAGGTTTAATCACGATTCAATAATTCGTATTACAGTTTTGTCGTATAAAACTCACGGAAATTCTTAAATGAAGCTCCGTAATTTAATGCATTGTTTAAAACCACTAATTGTTTAAAAGTTCTTTCATTCGGGTACATGACAGTAACGAATTTGTTAATTCAATTTTATGCTCATACAGTGTAATTAAATTTATATTAACTTAAAAAACTGGTATTAATATATAATATATTTAATTTCTTTTTAAAATTATGAATGTACATTTAGCGAGGAAAATTTACATTTTTAATTTATTTTAAATTCGTTTGTTTTTACGTGCGATTGCAGTAAATCTATTTTCAGATCACTTTTATGATACTTGCACGTTTAATAGTAGATCATTGTAATGTAATTATTGATGGAGTTATTACAGCATCATGCCATTGTTTCGTAGACGTATTCAAATCAATAAATGAATACATGAATACCCCAAATCTACACAAATTGAACAACTTTTATTTTGAATACATTCTGATGTAATTCCAAATATAGAACTGTATCATAGATTCGCAAGGAGCGTTTCTATTTTAAAAGTAATAATGTTCGTAAATTGTATTTGATGTCCAACCTCTTATGTCAGAAACTCTGCATGATTTAGAGTTATTTGCATATTTTTTGCCACAGTGGTGATTAACGGACATTTTTTCCAATTTTATGAAAACATTTTTTTATTTTTAACAAAAAAAAGTGATGTCCGTACTTAGGAAATTCGATGCGCCGAGACTAGAACCCGGAAGCTTTCTTTTACCGGTCGAATGTTTAGCTATATTGGAAATGATCCCATCGTATTCACGATGAGCCTTGTATTTTTATATTTCGTAATGTATTTATACAGATTATAAGATGGAGAAGTGTTCTATATGTCGCCAAAGTGAATTTGGTACCTAAAAATTGAATGCTTATTGAATAAAGTTGAATCGTTTTATTTTCCCGGAGTCTGGAGATATACATATGTGTTTCCAGTAACAATTATATTCTTATAATTATATACAAAATTTATAGTCGATGGCCTTGTTACTCTTTTTTAAATCCAAAACTTTATATACTTCACGAAGAAAGAAAAAAGTTAATAGAACCATTTTATAATAGTAAAACACTTTAATATAAAAAACAATTAAATTAACTACATCCAATAGAATTGTTCCATTTACTATTTCCTGGAACTTTCAAATCATTCGTACATAACCTCAAATATCACCTTTCATGTTGGTCATTCTATTATTTACGTAGCTTAAACCCGTTTCTACAATTTCTCCATGGTTCCATTAACCCTTTTTTCTGTGTTTCGTTTGAATTAAATATAACGTGCAATTTTATTAAATTTTTCAGAAGAGCAAATGGATGACCCACATCCTTGTGGGAAGAATGGATTTCAGTGCGCTACCCTTGGTCCTGGCTGGTACTGTGACGAGGCGATGTACTGGGATGGCCCAAATTTCGGAATTACGAATTTCGATAATTTTGGCCTTGCTATGTTGACTGTCTTCCAGTGCGTTACTCTTGAAGGGTGGACGGATGTTCTCTATGACGTGAGTTTATTAACTTAATCCAACCTACATTTGTAAAATTTTTTTCGATTTTAAGCACTTAACTTGATTTCTTTATTTTTTTTTGTAATTCCATTATAGTAACATGCTACATAATATAAAATTACATGAAATTGGAAAATATTTTCAGTAAATTTGGCGACGTAATTAAACAAATATTAGAAAATATCATTATAAACAAAATATATTACCATATGATATATTGATCACGAATTTGATTTCATACTTGCAAAATGACGGATTCAACAGGGCGGACGACAAAATTAACATTTTATCGGATTTGTTTCAAACTTATTACTCGGAGTTTTTGGCGACGCTGATAACCAATATAATGTGGGTTTTCGACATTTAAGATAATGGATCCAATATGGCGGATACAAAATTAAAAATTGATGGGATTTGCTTGAAACATGTTATTCGGGGTTTTTTGCGGTCGGTAGATTACATATTAAAAAATGAAGCCACGTGATTAACTTTAGGTAATGAAATTTCAGATTTCGAATTTCGAAAATCTAAAGTTGGTTAGTTTTAGTGGTGTTTTCGATAGATATGATATCTTAGGTAATCCATAAATTACTTAATTAATTATTTGGCAGAGGTTAAGGGGGGGGGGATCAGAATACAAAAAATTACATTATTTCTGTACGTAGTAGCGGATGTCTTTTGTAGCTGTATTTATAATCTCTGAAATTTACTTTTAAGATCGAAGATGCGATGGGCAGTACGTGGCAATGGATTTACTTCGTATCCTTAGTCATCCTCGGTGCCTTTTTCGTCATGAATCTAATTCTCGGAGTGTTGTCAGGGTAAGTATCCTATGACCATTTCATTATTTCCTCTATGTAGCTCCGTTAAATAATATGAACATAAAAGGTGAAAGCTAACTATTATTTTTCAAAATTGTGGCTCCTGACAAGTAACTCTAATCAATATACTTGACCGCTTGTTAAAACACTAAATGAATTAATATAGAATTCATCAGGAATTTTTCAAAATGTATAAAAATCCTCAGTTTATGTTAACCCTTTAAAGACAGAAGAAATGGTATACAATCATTTATTTCGGTATGAAGCTTGCTTGTTCAGATTCTGAAATCCAAATAGAAAAAAAAGGCGGAATATCCAAAAGTATTTTTGGTCATTTCTTTGTGAAAAATAAGGTTTTTTACATTTGTGATTTTTACAAAATGATAACTAGTGGTTTTTGAGGTCGCTGATTACGAATCTGCAGTCAGATTTTACAAAATCAAAATGGTGGATCCAACATGGCGGACTTTTAAAAAAGAAACAAACGAAATCCATTTGGAACGTGTTAGACAAAAAATTGACAATTTATTTTTTTTTAATCTGATTCAAAGTGGAATATTTACAATTGATTATAAGTCTTATATGTTATGAGTAATATAAATTTTCAAAATTTACACGTTCATTAGGCATTACAATATTTTAGTGTTGTTCAACGCTAATCGGGAGGAGGTAACGTAACCTGAAGAACCACTTTTTTGTTTGGAGACCGCACATCTTGAAATTTTAAAAAGTATGTTCAGAGAATTCAAAGCTTAGACCTTGTGGACGTGATCTTTTAAAGTTTCAGACATTTATTACACATTCCTATCGAAAAAATGTCACAGATCCTTTTTACAAAGAAATGCCTAAAACTTTTTGTATTTTCATGTTGTTGGAATGTTGATTTCAGGATCGGAAAGCCATAAGAAATGTTTCTACCAAATTTTTTTTTTCAACTACCTAATCATAAAGATATACGACGTTGAAAATTTAGTTAAAAATGTATCTAAATTTAACGACTTACAACTTTCGAAAACCCTCAATCAGAAATAGTACTTAGAAAATTGGTCAAATGCAGCATCTAGTTATAGTAGAAACACAGAAAAAATATAATTCGTAATCTTTTTGTAGGAATACTGAATGTGTAACATTTTGTTATTAGTTTAATAATAGTTAAATGATATCACTCGGGTAACTGTAAACTGCACGACGTAACCTTTGAAGATCTCTTGGAAAAACCGTTTAGTCGATATAAATACGGACGATAAAAATAGTAAATTCTATTGTGATGTTGGTTAATCAATAAAGTTTACTTATAGAAAATTATGTTAATTAAAAATGTTCAATGTCCACGTTCCAATATTAAGAAATAGTTTAAATAGAACTGTTTTTTTTATCCTTGTTATAAAGATAATTTGATTACTTTTTAAACCCACTAATTCAGCGGGAAAGCTATTTTTATGAAAAATTAAAAAAGTTCGTTGTAATACATCACTTTATAAATACCTGACATATCGAGAATTTGTACCGTACAAGGTTTGATGAGCCATTACAATTAACGGGAAGAGTATCAGTAAATTTGTTGTAGCGTGGCCCATTTTTTCAAAAAACTTTGAAAAATAAATATAATAAAATATTTTCAGCATATATTAGCAGATAGTTATAATTAAAATGTTATTAATACATTATTTATAAGTTCATTACGTCGTTTTAGAAAATAATATTTTCGAAAGTTATTAATCTTTAAAAAAGTCAAAATAATATATTTATAGATAACCAAAATATGATTCTAGATTTCTCGTTTAGAAAATTTTGTAGGGTATCGAAAGTGCCCAAAAATTAATACTAAAACGTTGACATAGTTATTTGCGTGCAATGTAGGATGTTAGATAAAAATCAAGATTTTTAAGCAATAGTCCAGTGAAAAATCTTAAAGTTACACTTACTGACATTTTAATTTTCGTGAAAATACTAGAAAATTACAAAAAATACTGTACAATTCAAACAATATATTGTAAAAATACAATAAAATGATGAGTTTACAACAAAATATTCTGACACTACAGAAATTCGTATCTCTGGTGGTATAATTGTCTCGAAAATGTAGTTCAGGGGTTTTTGGAATCGCTGATCAGAAATTTGAGATCAGAACCTATAGGAGAATTTCGTTTATAGCGCCTAAGTTGCAAAATAAATATTTCCATGGAAGAAATTGTTTAGATCATGTTGGAGTTTGAAATAAAAAGTGTCACTTCTTCAGTAAACATTTGAAATTGATAATAGAGTGTGCAAAATGAACGGCCATTTTTTGTTTATTCAGGGGTCTTTAATTCAAAAAATAAACCATTCCTAAGGGAGCGCACTCTATAAATTAAAGTTATTTTGAAAGTTTTTTGCTTACAATAAGATCTACCTTTGACATTTTAGATGAATGAAAACTTTAGATGACAACTAATTAGAATGAGAATTCATTTTTTGTGGAGTAAAAATATTGATACTCTAATGAAGAGGAGAATTCTCACCCTTTGACCATTTGATTCCCAGATGCCACTAAAGTGGCGTCAGTTTCAGCCTTCGTAATTTGTTCACATTTTCTTATTTATACTTAATATTCCATTTTTTCTCTTGCATTTTTAATGTGATAAGGGGTTATGTTTGTCACTATTACAGTAATTTTAGTCATTTCATTGGTTTTGTTTTGTCATAACGAAACTTATACTTAAAAATGTCACTTTTTATGTGAATGATTTAATTACTAAGAAATTCGGCAGTAAATATGTCATTTTTATTATTGCCAATTATGTTTTCGGGGTCGCTGATCCCTAATCTGATATCAAGTTTTCGAAATTCAAAATGGCGGACCCAGTACGGCAGACAGTATTTTGAAAACTTAAGTAAAGTTCATAAAAATTATTACTCTGAGGTTTTCGGGGTCTCTCAGTATGGGTTTTCCCTGAAATGGGAAATGTTTTCTGAAATGTTTTAAATTTTGTCGGCCATATGGCTTCTGCCATTTTGAAATTCGGAAAACTGACATCGGATTCGGAATCAGCGACCCCGAAAACTATATGTGTACCGTACACTTTGAAATAATTAGTATGTCCTTTGAATTTAGAGAGTATATATTTGTGCAAGATGTCTTTTTGAAAAAAACAGTCTTAATTTATTGGAAAATATTAATACTTCTTTATTTATAGATATTCGCCAATATTCACTGGTTGTTTATTTTAAAGATAGTAATAAAGCTGTCAAATAGCTGAAACTCATTATTGAATGACTTAAATAATATGCAATGCCATGCGATATTAAAGTCCGCTGATAATTATACAAAATTAAATAGATTTAAAAATGTCTTTGCTTTTAAATTGTATAAAAATATCTTAATCTTATGATTTTATCAAATTAAACATATTTACTAATATTTTGATACATTTTTGTAACAAATACTTTGTGGGAAAAGCCTCCAGTCCCTTATATTTTAGGAAATAGTAGGATTTTAGTCGGAAATAAATCCTCTCTTATTCTCGCATTGTGCTGTTTTGGTTGAAATTCGAAATAATTTGCATTACTTTTTCCATTTCAAACAACATAATAATAATAAAAGAATTTCATTTTAGATGACATTTAAATGAAATTCTTAGCATCCCAATTGAAAGAGAATATTTGAAAAGACTAGACTAAATCACTTTGAAATCAATATTATTCATCTTTGCTATCGAGAATATAATACAAAAATCGTATACCACTATTTTAAAACCATCAAGAATTCCAATAAGGCATCAGATTTGAAAAAAAAAATTTCTAAAAATTTAGTGTTATAAATTTTGTTTTGATCTGTCAGAATATTGGGATTCTATTGATACTATGCAAAAGGTGAAGGAAATATTTGAATTTTAAGAAAAAGACTTACTTTTATACCCTATTATATTGGAAAGAACTCAAAATTGCGTCGCATAACACGTTTCTTTTGAGACATTTATGGATGCTGTAGCTCAAAAAGTATCAGAACCTTTTTAAAAAATACTACGTATAAACATTTTTACAATTCTTTAGGGAACTGGAATTTTTTCAAATTTTTTTAATGATATTTTTGAAAATTTGTTATTTAAATGTTTTATCAAACTAAAATTTGATGAGAATTTTTGAAAAAAACAATTGGTATATATTTGAGGAATTCTATTTTTTGTTCTTTGAAATTTGATAAAAAATTAGGAAATAAATTTCAAATATTACAATTTATCATTTTTTTTCATCCAACAAACTTGTGGGAACAAAATTTAAAAAACTATATATGCTTCCAATTAATAAAAAATTATACAATATTTTTTCAAAATTTAGAATTCTAAAAAATATCGTTTTAAAAATTTCAATAATTTCTAGTAAATTCCTCGGTGATTTCTAAGAACTTTTCGTTCTTATCATACATATAAAAAAAATGGTCATAATTACTAATTTACAGAATCTGCAAATTTTCATAAAAAAGTTCAATGTGACGCCATTATAAGGTTACAGTGCAGTTGGTAATAAGAGTACCTGCATTTTTTAAATTCATATATTTTGTTCACTTTTGTTCATAGTTTCAATAGAATCCACACATTCTGATACATCAAAAAAATATTTCTGAATTTTTTATTAACTTACGTCAAAATTTGACGGCATATTAGAATTCCTGTTGCAGAAACTCAATTGTTACCCCGGTATCTTGAAGAGCTACCTCGAAAGTAGGAGTTAAAGAAGTATTTTCCAATTGTTTTTCAACTTTGATTTTGAAACGAAATACTGAATGGAAATTAAAGTATAAAAATGACAATTCAGGTGTCAATGGGTTAATGAGTTTTGATTAATCGAGTCAATCAATTTAAATGTTACCATCTTTAATTTAATCGATGCGTATAAAAGCTCAGTCGTTTCGAATACAATGTCGATTAGTGATAAACGTTTTACTATTGTTCACTATGATCTGTAATTTTAAATACAATTAACTTAATGATGAGTTTTTTAATAAAAAATGATAAGAAAGACAAGTTCAACATTATTTTATGTTTGAGATCTTTTCGAAGATAGCAGGAAAAATTCGTTCACGAAGTTAATTTAGGAAATTTCATATAATTTTAGAGAATTTTCCAAAGAGAGAGAAAAGGCAAAGGCACGTGGTGATTTTCACAAACTGCGGGAAAAACAGCAGATCGAAGACGAGTTGAAGGGTTACCTCGACTGGATTACGCAAGCGGAAGACATCGAACCCGAAGCCGACGAACCACAAATGCAGGACGGAAAATGTACGTGGGTCGTTACCAAATTCCTTCGTCGTATCTTTGACCGTTAAGGGGTAGATAACCTTGACGGTCAAAAAAATCGACATTTTTAAAGCTAAAAGCTTCACATTCTATAGAATTTAATCAATTGTCATACAGAAAAATAGAAATTACCCACTTATGGTAACATTATTACCTTTGATTGTTTACCGTTACACAAATCATCTTTTTGGACAAATTGATTAATGCTAATTAATAATTTGTTACCTATTTAAAAGTGTCGATTGTTAAATATTAAATTAATCATTAATTCTCCAAATTGTTAATAACTGTCTTAATTGTTTATTGATTTTATGCAATTATTTAGCAAAGCAACAAAACGAAATGGAGAGCACCGATCGATTGGAAGGTGATGAAGAATCCGTTCCCCAAGAATCGCTTTGGAAACGGAAGAAACGTGACTTCGACAGGTAATTCAAATTATCGACGTTTACATCAATATTACACTTCCGTAGTTTTAATTTAATATCCGGCTACAGCCTAATTATTTCTTTTGAGATGTAATTATTGTTTAACAAGATGTCCGGGATGGTGAGAGGGCGTATTCGAGTTACTAGTAAACGAAAATCGATTGGAATACATTGTTTATAATTGTGTAATCGATTTCTGAAACTTTTCCAATCTTTCTGAATTATTTTGCACCCGTGTTAATGTATTGGCATCTCTTTCTTACTTAATAAATCGACCTTTAATTTTTTTAAATACTTTTCAATGTATTCAAATAAAAAGTGTTTAATTTTTGTTAATTCCTTCACTTGGGAAATATTAACGAATAATAATTTCTGGATTCAGAAATCAAATTCCAGTAATCGGTTGAATTCAAAATCGTAATATTTTTCTATAGCTTTTAGTTTATTTAGTTAGTAAAAAAAGTCGTATCATGAAAAAGGGTTTATGTTTTGTGTAAATACTGTACGAGCATGCAAAATAGATGTTGAGACAGAATTTAAAATATTGACATTTATAAACATTTAGATATTTTTATCGCTATCGAGCTTACAATGTATTATGTAGACCGTTCAAAAATCGAAAAATGACCCTAAAAGGTTGCAAAAAATTATATAATTTTTTTTCCTGAATGTGAACATTTATTTATTTTAGCATTAAACAGTAATAAATGTATATTCGTTACCAAATGAGCGCAATTTGGATAAACAAATTGTAAGAGAAATATCAATGTAATTAAATAACAGAGAAGAGTTAGACGGCTCTGCGGAAAAATCTTACTAAAACACGTAAAAAATGGTAAAGATCGGAGAGTGGGCGCCAGATCATTGGTTGGTATTTTGCGTTTGTACCCTTCTCCATTGTCAAAGAAACAAAGTTACAATATATCAGGAATAGTTAGAGTTAATGTACCCCAATGAAACCATACTGTTCTAGGATTATTTTGTTATTACTACTTTCCCAGAAACAATCGCATCAAACCTGGAATTGTACTCAAATTAAAGAATATTATGAAATAAAAAGATAAGGTTTTGTTATGGAGCTTACACAATACCTCTTTAAACAAATCAGGATCAAACAAATAATTATCCTTAAGAGCTAAAGTTGACATCATGATATTCCATAACGAAATCCTTAATAATAGTATTCCAATATAAAAGTCCATGTCAAAATAAGATACCGCTGAAGAGGAGATATAATTTAAATCATAACAATCAAAAACCGAGTTAACAATTCTGAGGTCGCCGCATAATCCTTTCAGAATATACTGAAAAGGTTTATTGTTTTTTAGCTTTATATAATCCTGGTATTATTTTCGATACGTATGCATATCCGATGGACATTCTTTGCACTTTATTACATTTTTAAGCTCTTTGGTATATCACAACGGATATGAATTAATAAACACTCTCTTAATTCATTTATGAATAATGTTATATTCGTGTAAAATTTTCAAATAAAAGTTCAATATCAAAAGCATTCAAAATAAAACTTGCATCAAGAGCAGAGTCAAAACCCACATTAACCTCGGGTTGATCAGTGGATCTTTCTTATGTTGTTGAATTAAATTGATAATCATTATCGAATTCATTCTTGATTAGAAAAATGGATTAAACCGAGATAAAATAGTAGTCTTCGATACAAGTGCGTAATAGTAGTTTTTTCACCAAGAGCGTGAAATGGTCGTTTTACGCCCATCGTGCAAGCAATATTTTTCGATTTAAGAGGAGTAAAATGATCATTCATTCTATCACACAAATTAAAGATGTTTACAAATCACTGCGACGCGCAACAATGACTATAGAGTTTATTTTTCAATCAGTTATGTTTATAATGGAAAATTCGTGTGAATACTATTAGAAATTCCAATATAACGCCAAATTTGAAAAAAAAATACTGAAAAAACGGAAATATTTATATACATTAATTGTTTTCGAACTATTAAAATATTGAATTCCATTGCAACTATGGGTAAAGGTGAATAAATCATTTGAATTTAAAGAAATAAATTTACTCTTAAATCCCACATTAGCGCAACTACCAAAATGGCGTCCGAAGTGAAAATGTTTTTCGAAACTTTTTTTTTTATTTTGGGACTATTAACGTTTGGAAAAAATTATAAAGAATACACGATATCCAAAAATAATGTTCGACATCTGAAAATGGTTTGAAAGCGCTTGCGATTGTCATTCATTCTGCGACACTTTACCTAAAATTAGTGTTTTTGGGACATCTCAGTCTTGTTTTCCTGTACAAAGTGGCAGAGTTTTTATTAGGAACAAAATCTATTTCAAAACTACCTAGGTGCAAATAATTATCAGTACAATATGTTTGTCTAATGAACACTGCGATGCTGCAAGAGATCATAATTGCCTAGATTCTGCAGCAGAATGACGAGGTATCAAAAAATTTACGAAAATATACAGAAACTTATTTAATTCTAAATAAAACATAAATTTATTTCTCAAGTCACCGCTTATTTCCTGGACTACAATGTCATCCAATGCATACGATTGCAAGGTTCTAAAATTAATATTTTGTTTACTTTTCTTTAGAAACATTGCAGCTAAACATTTTATTTGTCCAACAAATTAAAACTAACAGAGACTTCAATATTTGTTTCAGATCTAATCGTCGGATGCGCAGGGCATGCAGAAAGGCTGTAAAATCTCAAGTTTTTTATTGGCTGATCATAGTGTTAGTATTTTTGAATACCGTCGTTTTAGCTACCGAACACTACCATCAGCCGAAGTGGCTAGATCAATTTCAAGGTATGCGACAACATTTTTCTTAAATAATTCATTTTTTAGGATGACTTTGTAATTCTTTAATTTAAAGATTGTAAGTTATAATTTTACCCAAACATCATAACATCCAAAGACAACATTTTATTTTTCAGAGATTACGAACATGTTCTTCATCGCCCTCTTCTCCATGGAGATGTTCCTGAAAATGTACAGTTTAGGTTTAGAGGTAAGTTTTCACAATTTCCTTCAGATTACTTTTAATTTTTATATTTGACAGTTGTTATAATATTGCAAATATTTAAAATTTTTAATCTTGTGAATTAGAATTTTGGTTATATTATGAACTCTATACTTAATATGTGAACATTTCAATTTTCTGCATAAGATGGCCTAGAATTTTCTGGCTTGTCAGTGAATGAGGCAGATTTTTCGAAAGAACTTTTCAGATATTCTCCACGTTATAACGGTAGAAGTGAATTTTCGATTTCTTTTTAAATTGAATGTCAGTATTTTGTCAAAAAGCGTTTGATTGACAGACGGAAAAGTTAATGTCATTCACACAATGACATGTGTACTTCTGCAAGTTGAGTTGCATATGTAATAATAAAATAGAAATATGCAAATATTTAAGAACGAGTGAGTTAACTGGAATTAATCCCAGATGGAAGATTATTGTAGGTATTTCTTATAAATTATTAAGAGTTAAAATTATTGAAAAATGATATCTATCAATAAATTCGACATTTAGTAAAGTATACATTAATTGTGTTTAGGCAAAGAAAAAATTTCGGTATTTTTTACACTTAAACTCATTTTTGACAAATAATTTATTTTTTTCTAATTTTGGATATCGCCACTGGAAAGATCGATAAAAAATCTATGAATTTCATATATTCAAAAATTTTGGAGGCCCAAATTTATTCCATCTAGAAAGCTGTGAAAAAGTGTAATCTAAATAAATACTGAATTATGAAAAAGGAAAATATTTCTAACATTACTTGAATATTTGCATTCCTCAATTATAATTGAGAAGTATTAAATGTAGTATCAAAAGAAATCCTCTCGATCAACAATATATGTTTGTTGAAATTTACGGAAACTATTTCTATTCAACGCAACTTATTCTTCTCAACAATCATTAGTACAATTGCAATAATTTTTGTTTGTCACTTTTCGCGAACGAAAAATATTCGAAAATTGGCAGTTAGGAATCTTATGGGAATTTAGGGTATGTTACTTTGGGAGTGTAGAGTTTTACAGATTTTTAAACGATAAAATCCAGTCTTAAGCCAGTGTGCGATGTAGTGGGGGGAAGAGTCGCGCATAATTTCGCGTCACTTCGTCAATTCTCGGAACGCTTCGGTTATTTACTCGCGAACTACAGAGGTGGGATAGCGAAGGGATATGATTTAGAATAATATTCTGACCGTTTGTGTCCATCAATCGTAAAGGTGGAATTACACGTAAAATATATATTTCTTAACATTTGAGAAATCATTTGTAAATAAAATATAATTTGAAATATAAGTCAACAATAATTAATAATTTAAAAATTTTCAGGGATATTTCGTTTCGCTTTTCAATCGCTTCGACTGCTTTGTCGTAGTCGGTTCTATCAGCGAAGTTGTCTTGACGTATACCCATGTAATGCCACCCTTGGGCGTTTCTGTTTTGCGATGCGTTCGACTGCTGCGTGTTTTCAAAGTTACTAAGTAAGTAACGACTTGATTTAATGTAAATGTCACTTTTACTTAAGTTCTTTGTCTAGGAAGCGACAGTGCAATAATTTGTAATTGAAAAATTGTCTTTTACACGACAAAATAACAAATGTAATGTAGTTTTTAATTACTTTAGTGAATCTCTGTAATACATCTAATATGGTAACTTCTTTTCTATTATCGAACTATTTTGATTTAGTCGTTGAGTATATTTTCCAAGTTTATTCTATTTTATCTATCACACATATTACATTAGTTGAATAAAATGGTTAACTAACTAGAAATTAAAATAATTATTTTTAAAAATGAAAATAATCGATATTACACACGTCGTTTTTAAAATTGAATTTAGTAATTTCTTATTTGGACGTCTTTGGTACTTTGATACTCATACATGGTATATTTTTTAATTTAAGAGCTTTTTAGTAATTACATATTTTTATGTTCTTAAAATGTTAACCTCGTATTTAAAATGCTTTCTATGTCTTGTTCAGTGTAATTAAAATTATTTTAATTTGAATTTTAATTTAAAAATGAAATTGGTTTATAAATGTCGGAAATTTAGTTTCAGAGAGATAAATATTTGTGTTTATGTAATTTTTTGTTGTTCGCAATGTTTTTCAGGTACTGGCGGTCACTTTCGAACCTCGTGGCCTCTTTGCTCAACTCCATCCAGTCGATTGCATCCTTGCTGCTTCTCTTATTTCTCTTCATCGTCATTTTCGCTCTTCTTGGGATGCAGGTACAAAAATGTTTATTTACGAAAACAGCAAAACTAAAAAGCGTGCACTCAAATTAATTGCATGCAGAATATAAAACACTTAAATTAATATTCAAAAGTCGAAATCAAACTGTAAAAAATATAATATTGTGATAATACGTTCGATTTTCTTAATTTCATTATTAAATCGTTTTATTCAAAATTTAAATTATAATATATCATAATTAAATAACCATTCAAATTTTCAGGTGTTTGGCGGAAAATTCAACTTCAGTAAAAAAGAAGACAAGCCTCGATGGAATTTCGACTGTTTCTGGCAAAGTCTTCTTACAGTATTTCAGGTAAAATTTTTTTATTGGGTTATTCACATAGCAAAAATATAATTATTACCATATTGTTATAATTTCGCTGATGGGAAGTGTGATGGTTTTCGGTGTCTATTTTAACCGAAGGTTTAAAAGATTCATATACGGAGTTGAAAGTATTTCTTCGAAATAACGTTCAATACCCAAACTCTAGATAAATAGAAAACGTGTAAATCGGTGTCAACATGAAGATGAATGCATTATTTTGTTTACAAATTGAACAGTGATGGGCATTACCGAGAATCTACGTGCATTAGAACGTCACTTTATTGTCCGACAAATGCGCATGGTTTGTTGCGCAGATTCGAGCCGACACAACAGGCACGACACTGGATTTACGAAAGAGGGAAGAAGAACTAACCTTACCTACGCTAAATACGTGAAGGGGATTTCGCTAATAATGTGAGGGCGCTAACAAAGTGGAAGACAATAAAGCGAAGTTCTACTGTAGTTATTATTTAGTATACCCGGTCGAAGAAGTATATCACACCGATTTTACACAAAAAAATTAACATCGATGATTTGTCCACTTCAGGGTGTGGATCTACAGTAATCCTTCTCTTATTCTAATTTATCCTGTCAAGCAAGATTGCGGCCATCTTCTCTTATTCTAATTTTCTTCTCTCCCCCACTAACCTCTCTTTCTCTTTCATGAGTTATTTGCGTCACCTACACATATGTACTCCGAAGTGTAGTAGTAGGCCTGGTGGGGAGAACGCGTGAGGGGAAATATTAGAATATCAAAAGGGAAAAAATTAGAATACGGTAAGGTCTACTGTACTTAGACTTCACATAAGTGTTAAATATGGTACCGATTTAACTCCACACTTTCAACAGTGCAGTTACTAAAAAACCATTTGAATGTGATGTTTTCTTCTTATATTTCTCGCAAAATTTTGCTAAAAATTTCTATATCAGATGAATCTTATTGTTTCGAAAGTTAAAAATATATTGATAAATAAAAAAGACCCTTCAAGATTACAAATTACTAAAAACGCACAAAAAATAACATTCGAACAAATCGAAAGCAAAATGTGTTTCGTTAAAAAAAAACAAATTACCCTTAAAATGAAGTATAATTTTAATATTCATTAAAATAATTTGCATTATTGTTGTACATATTTGTTGTGCTGACAGCACAGGAATAACTGGTATCTTCTAGAAGTCTTAATTGAAGATATAAGACTCTCATAAACGGAATGATGAAATTAATGTGCTATATTACTTATGTTTTTCGATCGTAAGTAAAACATTATTTAGTCCGTTAGTAATCCCTCCCAAATTTAAAATGGACCACCTCTCAATAGTAACCTGAGGTCTCTCTCAATATTAGCATTGCCCCTCGAGAGCTGTTCCTCAGCATCGACAATATCACGCGTGGGTAAAAGCTATTTGTGATGTTAAGTCAGCCGAAAACACCACCTGGCAGCTAATGTGGTACTAATGAGGATCCTTTTGAACGTAATTTAAAAGTCGCAAACTAGCTAATAAACTATGAATTCTTTAATTTATATAATATATTCGATGTGGAAGTTGTATAAGCATTGAATAACAAGATGTTTTAGAAGCATATGAAAAGACTCATTTTTACTTTTCAAACGTACGAAAAATTGGTAACTAGCCAATATTCTTAAAAACTACTAACTCTGTAAGTAAATGTAAGTCACTAAATTTATTATTCAATTACCAATATATTTCATTCGAATGCTAAGTATTGTAAATTGTTGAGAAATTCTTTATTCGAAAAAGAAACCTTTTTACAATAAATTATAGTTTTTATTTTACTTATATGTAACAAAATTAAATCGTGTTATCAATATCTGATATGAATATTAAATAATTTCTTTGATGGGAGTGATGTGGCTCACGACGCCGACTACCGGCAAAATGAGTGACTGCATTAAGTGCGGTATTTTCCCGAATGTAATTCAAAAAGTCAAAATTTTGACTAATAAACTGGCAAAAAATAAAATGATTATAATATATGTATTGTTATAAATCTACTATTGGTAATTGTTACTATCAATAGATACGATTTAATTAATTCTTTTTGATTAGGAATCTTAAGAACTCTCCTTTCAATCCGTTTAAGCGTATTAATTTCTAATCGAGTATATGGAGCCGCATGTATTAGCCGAGAAATTACCTACGAGCGAATAGAGCGACTAAGCTACGCAATTGATTAAGGCGCTGTTATCTTCTTTATTGTAATTTTATTTTCTTGTAATGTTTGGTGTAAAACACTAATGTAACCAAAGGATTAAAAAAAAGTGTTTTATTGTTTATATTAACAAGATAATTTTTTGACCATTTTTGAAATAATAATAAAATAAACATTTTATAACAAACAGCAAAAATTAATTTCTTCTTTATCGTCTGTAATAATATAATAAATTAAAAATTTATTTCTTAGTTTAATCGATCCTCTGACTTCTAGCTAGAAATAAAATGAAGTAATCAAAAGGTGTTGCCCATGGACAACTACTAAAAATATGAAAAATGGAAAAATTAGAGAAAAAGGGGTTAAAATGTACTAATTTTGAGATATTTTCGCGACTGAATTTCTTTTCAACTAACGGAATATATGTAAAGAGAATAAGAGTTTACTTTAAGAAAAAATGGAGTATTCCTCTGGCGTTAATATTGAGGCAAATCTCTAATGTACAATAATGTTACGTTGGACTCGCCAGTGAGGCAATCCAGTATACTTTACCGTGTATGTGCATATAGTTTTGAAAAAATATGGAATTTTAGACATTTAGAAACATAGAAAGAAATATTTAAAACCATCATCCACTTCTTTTTGAAAAATGAATATCTGAAAATCCGCTCGATCAATCTAAATAAATAAAATGGGTCTTCATTATTATAAAATACATTTTTAAATACAATTTTTTACGTACCGAATCTAACGCTTTTTTTTAAAATAAATTTAATAATTTTTGGAAAATGATTGTCCAAGTATATTTTTAAACTTCACACGTCGCATTCGAAGTACCACTAACATAAACAAAATTAGAAATTTTCTTTAAAATTACTATTCTAACTTTCCGGGTTCTTAATTTGTTTAATTAAAAAATTATTCTTTATCAGAAAAACAGTTAACAAACAATAAACAATTATGGCTAGATTCATATCCTTATATTAAGAGGGTATAACGGCTTTGCAGCATCAAAAAATCGATAATTTTTATTGGCTGAAATGATACTTTAAATGTCTAGAATATAATTCCATTTATTTACCCAACAATGTTAAAAAATGGTCAACAAAATTAAATTATTAATATAAACAATAGAATTTTTTGCAAAATCCCTTTGGTAAATTGCTCTTTTAGACCAAACGCTACAAGAAAAAATGATTTGTAACGAACCAAAAGATATCATACTCAGCTATGAAGTCCTTTGACATTAATTCCGATCAACACATTCATCTACTCTTGCTAGATGCTAGCGGTAGGACTAGTAAGGCAGTTCAAATTTTGTAAAAACAGCGACTAATTTTCTTGCATTTACATATAAAAATATTTAAATGTCGCTTTGATCACACACTTATCGATTGTAAGTCAATCTGTAGTTTTGAAGCATCTTTCAGGCAAGTCATTTTACAGAAAATGTAGTAATTAAAATTGCATAATTTTGACTATATCATAGACATAAAAATGGACATGAATTAGGTCTAATTTACATCCCTGAGGCACACTAGAAAGAACATCAGTTGACATCGAGGCGGCATTTTTAATTAATAAGTAGGACTGAAGTCCAGCTCAAGAAGTAAAGAAAATCAAGATTATTAAGCTTGCTCAAAAACATAAAATGATTTTAGAATCAAACGTTTTCAAAAAGTATAAACGTATTGTGTCTGTGGTTAAGACAATACAGGCGAAGTCTGAAAATAACAAAAGATTGGTACCTGTTGCTTTTCCAAACTGGTTTTCAATAATATGTTTAGATAATACCTCATTTAATTTGTTTCTAACAATGGATCAAAACAGCTTCTAAAACCATCTGATTATGGCTACTGGACGATTATTTTTATCGTTATTAATGACAACATTAAAGCGGGGGTGATAAATATTTCTTTCCAACTTGATGGAAAAAATGCCATTATTCAATGAAATATTACATCAGGGATTTATCATAGGAGTGGAACAATTTTTTATTATAATGGAGGGAATACTCCGGCCCAACGTGTATCAACTTTAGCTTTAGCAATAGCAACTTTAATCTCATTAAAAAAGGTGGAATATGATTGATCGAATTATGATCTAATAGAGGATTACAAATTTAATATGCTGAGTAAACCAAACTGAAATAACTGTTGAAAAAGTCAACCGTTATTGTTTGAGGAGGAAATGATACGGAAGTTTTTATTAGAGAATAGTGTGTTACAATTACGACCTTAGTTGATTAAAGGTCAGAAGCTTTAAATGTTTGATTTCGATTTCGTTTTAATACCTCCCGTATAGATTTTACATAGCTAGTTAGAGATTTTTCGGCACTTTGCAAGACGAAACTTAAATTCAGTAAAATCCGCAGCTAATCTAATTCTGTTCTAACTTTTACGTACATTTGTTTAGTTCAAAGCTGTACTAAGGAGGGAATGATTTAACGTAAATCGCATTAATGATGTACACTTAGCCTGATTCGCAAAATATTAGAAACATTATAAAACGACTTCATTAATCGCAACTTCCCTATTTATCTCTGTAAAATTGGCTTGATTTGAATGAAAAACCAAAATAGGCAAGCGATAATGGGATTCAGTTGGTATTAGAAAATTTAGAATTAACTAATTTAATAATAATGTATTAGTCGAATCTAGTTATACGATTTAAAATATTAAAAATGCTAAAAAGTTCAAATGCATGGATCACGTTTAGATTATGTATCGAATAGTACATTTAGGTTGTGGTGATATAGACGTACCCTGGTAAAAGGAGTAGCGATACTGGGGCGTTACTGAAGCGTGGGTTTAAAAAGAACATGGGAATACATTAAGCAGGTTTTTTCTTAATAACATCGACCGTTAAATGTGAAATTGTGTGTTTTTTATATATACTGGACTTATCTAGAGAATTTATAAAAAAGAAAGCAAGAAAAAACACCGTGTTTTTATGTAGTAGATTTTGAGGTGACTTTGTTTTGCTCAAAATTTTGTCTTTTGCAAGGATTTTTGTATTTGCATAATCGAAATCGTGTCCAGTTGCTTGTCTATGATGGATTAAACCTAAAAACTATTCACTTTTTTCCGCAAAAATGTTTCTCTTTTGTTCATTTAATCGCATTTTTAACAGCCTCTTTGTCCGTCCAATATACGACTTTTCACAGTGAAGACAAGGAATTTTACAGACCAGTTCTGTTTTTCGCGAGGTAATTTATCTTTTCCAGGTTTAATTTGTCCAATGTTGTTTTTGAAGGGAGTTGAAACTAATTTTATATTTTTATATTTGAAAATGTTCGCGAGAGGTTCAAAAAGTCCTTTGATATACCGACAACTAATTGTTTTTATTATGATTTCACTCTTATTTCCATTTAAATTGTTTTGTGGGGTTCAATACAGAATCTGTAAACCTTCAAATATACAATGAGTTATAAAAATGAAATAAAATGTTATATGTAATTCACAACAATATACTAATATTGTAAGTTTCCTTACGACCTAAATAATGTCAGGTAAAAAACGCACTTACTCCATTAAGCGGGCACTAAGCGTTCATTAGTCGATCGTTTGTCCGTATTTTTTAAAACTTGGTACAGTATCATGGACAGTAATAACAAATGATATTTTTGTATCACAAGTATTATTACATTTTTCTACTTAATAATCAGCAGTTAGCAAGATGCACAAATTTATGTTGGATGGTTAAACTATTTTATAATTTTTCAGTTTACATTAATCTTAGGATCACTAAGTTTACACTTCCTTAGTATAATTTTATATAAGATGTGAAACTACACATTATACATAACAAAGTTATAAAAAATCTAGACAAAACGTCTTATATACAACTAATTGTAATGATACTTCAATGAAGTTTAAATTCAAATGTCGAAATACGATTATCGCAAAATTCACGGATTATTATTAAAAGTTGAATTAGTATGAAAAGTTGAAAGCTTATAAGGTCACGGAAAATGATGATAAATTATTGTAAAAAGTTATAACAAGCTACCAAAAGAAATAAAAACTTCTCCTTCAATCTTTTGTTCATTATTGTGATTTTTTTTTTATTCTTTATGTTAAATTCTTTTCTGAATTGTTTTGTTTAAAACACTACTATTATATTTAATATTCCAATATATAACATTTCTCTGCAATCTACTTTATTAAAAATACGTAATTTTTTTTTAATTTACCAACATTTCCTATAATCTTCCCAAAATTACTAAATTGTAACACAGATTGAAATGGAGGGTACATGATTCGGTCAGGCATACGTACCAGCGTAGTTACACTTTACACCATCAGTCGCATTCAGAACAGACTTAGCTATGCCCTACGGAATCGTCCCTCCCGTTATAGAATTGGATTTTCGTTTGGTCTTAAGAGTTCTTGAATTCTTCTACTACTTGAGACTTCATTGTTTGTTAAAAATCAACAAATCTCAAAATGAAATGAGTAAATATTTAAAATTTTAAACGAACAAAGATCTAAAAATTTACTAAAACGTATATTATAAAATTAACATGTTTTCCTATCAAGGATTCGGAAAATTACTGAACTGTAAAACTTTGTTTCAATCAGCAACAGCGACTGAACTTTTAATAATTTCGTTTTATGCACATGGCACATTTCAAACTCCTTCAATCTATCACATTAATAGCTTAATAATAATTTTCGGAATAAATAAATATTCAGTTTTGTGATTTACCGTTATCGTGCAAAACAGAAATTAAAACTAGCAATATGAATATAACAATGTTTTTTGCACGAAGCTTTATACGAAGCGCACAATACGTTTTGACCACGCTTTTATGTTAATTTTAGATTTTAACCGGCGAAGATTGGAACGTCGTAATGTACACCGGAATTCTGGCTTACGGAGGAGTCGCAAGCACTGGTGTAATCGCCTGCGTCTACTATATTATTCTTTTTATTTGCGGCAATTGTATCCTTTTGAAATGAAAAACAATATTTTACTAAAAATGATTTCTTCATCGATTTTGAAGCAATTTGCGAATTTTCCAGGTACAGCGTAATTTTCCTTAACAAAGAATTGTTTAGATATTCTACTGAACGTATTCTTGGCCATCGCTGTCGATAATCTCGGCGATGCCGAATCGTTAACTGCCATTGAAAAAGAAGAGGAAGAGGAGGCGGAAGAGGTAATATTCATTTTTTAACCTATATTACGTATAAATAAATTTCGAAAATGTTTTTTAACGATTCATCATTTCTTATCATTGTGTGCGTGATGTCGATTGCTTACGGCGCCCTCTTTTTTTCTATACATCGAAAGTACGCGACAATGCTGTCACGCAGTTGTGGAATGCGAGTAAATCATGCGAGGTATATCCATATTTTGACGCGAATATGTTCTTTACTGCACGTCCGGTACATGCAGAACACATAGATACGTTAAAGTAGGTTGGCCTTAAATAAAGTCACGTCTTTTGTGTCGGTGGAAAATTCACAACTGCTACATCGACCCCATAAAAAATACTTCAACATTCTGTAAATGCACGAGAATAAATTTTACTTTCGCTAAACAGATCCATCGAATGGAAATAATGCAAAAATGCAAATTCGAAATCTTTTTTTTTTATAATATCGGGGAAACTCGGTCTTGGAACTTTCAACAACATCGTTACTTTGCATGAAAATGGATCGCGATACTGAAACTGCGTTTTACGAGGTAAATATTTTAATGTCTCAAATTCCATTTGCTTAATGGAGTAACGTTGAATCTCGCCAGAGTTCCTTTTGTTCATTTCGCTACTCTCCTTATTTACATTGCTCTTCTTATCGCACTCTCGAGTCATTTGTTCGAAGTTGGTCTCTAGCCGAGATTCGTCACTTAAAGTGTACGGATCGATGTTGCTTTGTTGTGGGCCATTTCGTTTTTGGGATCGCACGCCATCTGGCGATGAAGCCTTAAGCATCTTTAACATTGAAAATAACCAGTGTAATCAATAAATTGGAAACATCCGATGAAATAATCTGAGACACTAACCTCTATTACATTTTTCATAAAATATTCAGAGATAATGTTACTAGAACTAGAAATTACAAAACATCACTACAGCTAGAGAGCATTACGTCTAAACCACGTGATCAGCGTTGTCATTATTGTCTAATATAGCAATTCATCCTTACCGCCCATCAATATTACAATTCTATTTTATTTTCCAAATTAGTTAAGAATGAATTATCAGAATTTTGTATCAGGAACAGGATAAAAATGAACGAATAAATTATACGACGTCCGGAATACTATAAACGATTTTCACCATTTCTCTTAGTTAACGAAGTTATATATTGACGATCTGAACTATTATTCCATTCATGTAACGCCACGTCCCCTTTAAGTTTGCAAACGAGACCGCGTTTTATCTGACTAAACGTACCTGAATACGCCAACTGCCTCGCGCAGAGCTGCCCAGTAATCAAAACGAATCACCGATTATCGACGTTTCATTGTTAGGAATTTATAGAAAATTGTTTGTGTCATTCCTTTTAGCAATCCCTTTATTGTTTTGAGAAGAAAATATATTCGTTCATTGTAGTTTAATTTTGAAATTTGTTAAAAAAAAATTTGAAAGGCTCGAAAATCGTGTGTTGATTTAAATGTTTGAAATTTTTAGTGTCAAATAAAAAATTGTAATATATTTTTTTTAACAGTCAGCGAAAAATAAAGCTGACGTCCACGATGAACTGAGCGGTGAACAAGATGATGTCGGGGATATGTCTGGACCCGACGACGAGGAGGACGAGGGTGGTACGGACTTGGAACAAGATCCAAACGAAACTATGGATGATTATGGAGAGGCACTCGATAGGTACAATTGATTATGTTTTCATCTTAAAGTATTTTTAAACAAGTGTTACTTTCATGCTACTGGGGATTTGTATTGTAATTGTGCCATTGAGTAGCAGTGCATGCTAAGGGAAAAAAATAATATTGAATTGAGTACTGAAAAAAGTCCAAGAACGGTTGAAACATCAACAATATCGTTCAGACACATGCTTAGTCTTCAACTAAAAATCGAAGTACTTCTGACCTTATACTTCTCCGATCCCCTAGTAAGAGTGAGCTACTAGAATACTACTATTGTAGGATTGTTAGGTTTATTAGAAGTGCTATTTTTATTTTTATTAGTTTTGGCTAAAGTTCTATAAGTCTAGCGTTCTCTAGAACCCTATTTTTGCTCTCAATGACACAGTTACTTATTAAAATATAAATAGTAAGCTGTAATATTCATCTGTAATAAAATGGTTCAAAATTAGTTCGGAAAAGGGTGATGACATGAACGGACACGGAAAAGTTCGATTGAATATAGACTCGGACGAAGAAGACTTAGAAGGAGTAGATGACCACACGGAGATGCAAGGTAAGAAAGTACCATATTGGACATTCTCAAATTGGTCTTCCGGAACAATACCAGAAACTACAAATAAATTGAATCAAGACATTACTTCCTTTTCAGACGACGACATGGAAGGACAGGTTACTGCTAGACCTCGTCGAATATCGGAGTTTAATATACGAACAAAAATTGTACCGATTCCCGACGCTTCTTCATTCTTCATTTTTCAGCCGGATAACAGGTAATGATTAATAATTTGCTTTTCATTCTCGTCAAATATATGAAAAATGGAAAGTCATGGGTGTAAGTGTATCAGAGCCAAGAAAAGATCTCTTGGGTAAATTAGGAGGCAACCGGCAAATAACTGAGCACATCGAATTGTTTCAGGTTTCGGGTATTTTGTCATTGGGTCTGCAATCACAGCTACTTCGGTAACATCATTCTAGTATGTATTATGATATCATCATCGATGCTCGCTGCGGAGGATCCGCTGAATTCAAGCTCTGCCCGAAATACGGTATTAAAAGAATTCCCTTTCGATTCCATTGATGTGTTGAGCGTGTATAGGTGACAATTCTTATATTTTTTGCAGATCCTGCAGCGTTTTGATTATTTCTTTACAACCGTATTCACCATCGAGATCTGTCTGAAGATGATTTCCTATGGGTTCGTTCTTCATGACGGAGCCTTCTGCAGATCGGCATTCAATCTTCTCGATCTACTAGTTGTTTGCGTTTCTATAATTTCCATGTGTTACAGGTATCCAGCAAGATTCGATCTGTTAATTGAGTCGATTCCAATTTCATTACATTCGATTGTTTTGGCTACTTAAAAATTAATTTTCAGTTCGGCAGCAGTCTCGTTCATCAGAGTGCTAAGGGTCTTGCGAGTCCTCAGGCCCCTCCGCGCCATTAATCGTGCCAAAGGACTAAAGGTATTTTCATTTTCATTCAATTACAAAATTCATTTCATATCAATTATATGATCGTTCTCGTAAGAATTAAAGGTTTATGACAGAATCATTATGAAAAGTAACTTCAAAAGTGGTTAAGATTGTAAAACATATGTATGATATGCGAAAGTAAGGTATGCCCTAAAATTATTTACTCGTGGACAATGATATCGATCTCTCCGAGAAAAGAAGATCTCGACTGAATCGATGATGATACAGGATGCCGCAAACACCCACGACATTGGCGTACTTATTTCTTTAGATGGTTAATATTAAATTAATGAATTGCCGTTCTCGATGAAATCGTTGGGTGTTTGCGGCATGACCATGGGCAGAAAGGGGAACGTTGAGGGCATTGATGTTGAGGAGTCGGAGCAACAATGAGTGAAGTGCCTTTTCAAGTTAAATGTGTTGATGTTGACATCGTAGCACGTAGTACAGTGCGTCATCGTAGCCGTAAAGACTATCGGAAACATAGTCCTCGTCACCAGCCTCCTGCAGTTCGTGTTCGCCGTCATTGGCGTTCAGCTCTACAAGGTAGGCTCTCATAGAGAAAATCAGCGGAACACTCCTAAATTCGTTCGACCTCTCCGCCATTGTAGTCCTAATATAGAGTGTCGTCATGTCCCGTCAGCCTCTCGCTGTTTTTTTTTCTCCCTCGTCAGGATGCCATCCGACGAGTGCTGCTCCGTTTGCCAGTTTTCATCCCTTGGTTTCGCTTTTGGCTCGTTCGACCTCTCTCTCACTCTTTACATCTCGCTCTCTCTCTATGTCTATTTTCCTCCCGACTTTAGATATTGTTTTTAGTTGTTATTAATTCATATTTTAAGAAGTAAAGAATGTAGATACTTTTTGATACATTAATCGAATTATGTCATTAAGTTAAAGTAGCATCTATCGCGCAGAAGAATTTTCCAAATACATGAAACCAATTCGAGAAACGGCGAGTCGAGAGGTTTGGACGAAAGGCGACTTTCGATGTTTTGTGAATTGACCAGTGCACCCGTTGGGTTTCCCCGTTCTTTTTTTTAAAGCTGTTTTGCGAATGGGTTTTTTTGTCTTGACCCTTTCCCAGATGATTCTTTTAATTCCTCTCTGTAACTATATATTACGTAAAGGTGAGGTGATGTTGAGGAGAAACGTCCATAACAAAAGTAATGAATGCATATAAATGCCTTTACTAAAGTAAACGTTGTTTCTGGAACTATAATCGCGTTTTTCTACGGATAATCCAACAACATCACTAATCTTCATATAAATATATATATATATAATAATCTAATACATGGAATTATATCACCCTGCGTGTACCCTTAAACCCTACAAATTAATTGACGTCCGTTTAGCTTAACAGTTATTATTTTTTTCTGTCTCAAAGCTTCGATATGTCCAACGAATATTAATTATATCGATAAATGTTGTAGAAGCTTCCGAATGTAAATAGAAATCTGGAAAATGTCATGATAAAACGACATGAAGAAAAGAATCCAATTTTTGCATGTTTATTGTAAAGTAGGTTCAGATTAGTCGTTGTTTATATATCCAGATAGTTTTCGAAATTACAAGCGGCGCGTGTGATATGAATTGACAAGAATATTGAATAAATTAACGTAATGAGAAAATATTGGGAGAGGAGACTTGCCTTTCATTTTAAATAGTTCCACCTTTCTCGATTAATCGTTTGAAATCACAATAGAGACAAAAGCCTTAATCGAATTCGGGAGCTGCGACAGGAGAGATACTCACACTTTCCAAGCTGCTAATAATTTTCAAAAATCTTCCGAAACTCTATTATTTCGAGGTAGAGTTGCATGACTTGTCATTTAAAGCATTGCGGTGGTGTGCTGCTATATTAACCCAATGAAAAGAAAAAGAAGAAGGGAAGAATTTGGATGTGTAGTGCGAAACGAAATTCAAAGAGGAATAAATGAAAATCGAAGTTATTACAATCTTCTCTCCCTTCAATGTATGTCGTCGACAGCCCGACAACTGTTGGCGCCACTGTGCGCGTCGAGTTTCGGCGGTAAAAGAACTTTCGAGAGCTTTCGTTACCTTCTTAGACTTCCCGTGGCGATTGTTGACGGATTAACGTGACAAATTTAATCTGAATGCCATGGCGATAGATCGTACGTTAATGTTATTTAGAACGAGTTAAAATGTATGTTTAGATTTTCGACCCCATAGATATTTGCTAAATGTCGTGAATATTCTAGAAGCAGAACGTTTATCGATGTTAGATCGGTCGATTAAATTGAATCACTTATCGTCGATCAGTTCTTGTCAGATTTTCTTTAGAAAAACCAGACGAAGCGAGTGATTTTAATTTTCGAACGATTGTTATTACACAACCAAACAGCCATAACACAAAAAACATAAAAACACTAAGTGAAAGGATTGTTTATTTTAATTGTGCTTTATTCGCTAAAAGTAGATGGTGTCATAGCTCGATTGCGAGATTGTCTATTTAGAGTTATGATGCCATCTATCGGAATGTGAACATAACTTCTGACTTAACTGTTTTTCATTAATGTAAACAATTCTTTTTCTCGGTGTAATAACAACAGAAACAACCATAGCAGATTTATCGTAAAAGAAGTAAACATATTCAGCATACATGTATCTCTTATCGAAAATAGAAAAACTCATCAGAGTCTATCCGAACATTTAGGCGATTAGAACTGTACTTGGACATTGAAAAAGCCTCCCATATAGTGATGGGATTTGGTCCAATGAGTATAGGAATTCTCTATACAGATATGTAATGGAGACGACAAATTGAGTCATTAAATAATTCCATTTGCTATATTCTGCAGGACTTTTGGCAGGCCATTGCCGATGTCAAATCTGACATTGGGCTGGTAAGCCTAACTGGTGCATTGAGAATCAAAGTAAGTAAAAGTAGGGGAGAACGAAGTTAGGAGATACCAGTGAAAGGTGTAAATGGTTGAAGGCTGAGGCTAGAAGTTAGACGAGTTTTAAAAGTAGGTAATCGATGAAAAAGGGATACTCAAATATAAAGAAGAATATAGCGCTATGCAGAATTGTTAAAATACAGGGGTTAGAAATTCACTGGTCCGTGAAAACGGTGACGATGACGACTGCAACGAATATGGATTTGAAACAAGCGTTCGAACAGATCGTGCAAAAATACATAAAGAACATTTCGTCAGATTGATGAGAATACACAAATACTCAACGTAGTTATCCCAATTCATTGTGAGTTCAGGAACTCGCGATTGGTTATTTTCTGTTATTTTTACGATATATATTAATAGAGATGTTAGGTAATTAAATGTAACAATCGAATCAATCTGTTACTGAAAAAAAGTACAAAACACTAGAATAAGATGATGTAGAGAACAAAGGAGGAAATTTAAATTTGCATAATTGTAAATAAAAGATTCAAATGATTGAGTAAATTACTTTAATTTCATTTTTGCACATTCTGTCGCAAATCTTGAGTAAAGAATTGTAACGATTCGTATCTAACAAAGAGAAATATGGATAAGAGGAGGATAAAGGAGCAGCCTAAATTAATACTGCTGTCTGTTTGTTTTCTTCTGTTCCTCCGTCGAATTTCCCGTGCTCGCTCATCCCACTCACTACTCCATGCACTCCGATTTCACTGCGGAAAACGACTGCATCACCTTAAAAAGTATGTAGTCAAGTGCGTGATTGTCGCCATTAAAACGATCGGGAACATTATGTTGGTCACCTATCTCCTACAGTTCATGTTCGCTGTTATCGGCGTGCAGCTCTTCAAGGTAAAAAAGGCCTCCTGCCAACAGGAATAATAATCTCTGTTACGTCTCACTAAGTCGCTCGGAACGCTGCCAACGGAATGCAACACTTTTTTTGACGTTTTTGTTTTCTTGACTTTTCTATGTGTTTTTTTTTCTTTTTGCGGTTTGCTGTCGGAGGGGAGGGACTCGCGCCTCTTCGCCTACTTATTCGTTGGAATTGTTTCGAGTATACGATATTCTAGCACGTCGCTGACTGCCGCTGCCCATCACTTTCGTCATTACTCACTGTCGCTTGCCAGTAAACGAGAAATTGTTAGGAGTTATTGAAAATATAATCATTCTTAATCGAAATAGTTTATTCCTTGATACAAAGAATAATTTTTATAAATGATGCTCATCGAAATTTGTACCAAGTAATGTAGGCATAACAGCAAATGCAGTGTCAAGGATGGTCCTAATCTTCCAATAAATTGTGGAGGTCAACCAATAGAATTGAAAGATACAGAGCTGCATAATTATTTCTAAATCTGAATAATTTTTCGTTTACTGGGTTACTGCCAACGAATATGGAAGCATAGAAAGTACAGTTTCTGAAACAACGACAAAATGTTTAAAAAACGATATTCCTTTGTGAAGCGTCCACATCATACCATGAACACTGGCCTGAAACAACTTTTTCCTGTGGTTGACAAAGAAACTGATCTTTTAAATGACTTCGTATTCGCTGTTTTCATTATGCTTGCGGAGTGCTCGTTGTTGTATTGCTTTTCTAATTGATAAAGATGCAGTTGAATCGTCATAATTTTTTTTTTAAACTGTGTATTTCATTATCACATAGTCCAGAGAGATTCTTTTTGTGGTATCTTAAATTTCTTCACGTTTGACAGTTTTCTTCATGTTGTATATCATAATTATTTTTTATTAAGAAATTGCATTTTTAAATTTCCATTCGACCTTTAAGTATTTTTTATGTTAATTAGATATAAGGTTGTTTTTTGTTCACAACGAAAACTTGGCAAGCAGATTTCGTCTTCATTTTTCACATTGCTTCTCCAACCCTCGCATGACCGCATTTTAAGTAACAAATGCAAATTGCCTGTCATAACCAAAAGAATGCGTTTCTAAAAATAATAATCCACGAAGCTCCTTTAAAATCCTCGGGTTTTATCAGTTTTAGGAAAAACTTACGTAGATGTGAATTTTGCGGATTCGAAGAGTTTACTCTTTTAATCCAATCGCAAAGAACGTAAGAATGATTTAATTAAATAACCATGATTGTACCAAGAGTATTCAATTTAAAATCGTTTAAGCGATAGATACAAATAGGCTAATTTAATGTCTGACAACAGGTCTTGAGATAAGACTTAAGAGTTTTGAAAGAAAAAGACCACTGTTCTTCATCAATAATGAAAAAATCCCATGTTTTCATTGTTTGCATTCTTCCATAAAAGAAACGTCTTTCAAAAGTCTCGAATCGATTGTCAGACCCAAGATGATTTTAAGACGTCATTGAAGAGTCAAGTTACGACCTAGCATTACAAATAAACGTGTTAACAATCGCATGGTAAACATTAGTACACAGCATGTGATAGGTATTTTTTCAAAGGAGTGATGTGCATGTCAATGAGGTGAAGGTAGTCGAATGAGAAAACTAGATTGAAGAGCGTCGAAAATTTAAAATGAAAATTGATGGGATTGTCGCATGGTAGTCGTAGCTCCCGAAATGTTGCGAACATGACGGAGGTCAGAATTCTTGTCTGCACGAGTGTACCACGTTTCTTCTCTCCTATTCCTGTAAAAACTGTGCTTTTATTTCAAAGTGTTGAACCGTATACTTATATCGAAAATAACGAAAATTAGCATTTCTTCTTTTAGGTTCCTTGCAAACACAAAAGTAACAGTTATGTAACAACTATGTAACATTTATATAACAATGTAACCATTACGTAAATATTACATAACTGTTACTTTCCGTGTTTGCAGGGGTAAGTTTTAAAAAACAATTATGTGTTGGATTGCAAATGTAAACAACGGATTCGAAGCAATCTTTTTTTTATTATTTTTTTGCTTCTTGTCGTACATTTATTATTAGCGTAAACGATTGGTATTGGAAATGAGTTTAGATTTAGTAAAGAAATAGTACGTCATGGCTCCTGATCCGCCGACTATAAAACGTTTTCATTTTAATATTTGGAAAGTGAAAGATTCTAATTTACAGTCTTGTAAACCTTAAATGCTACCTTGAATCTGCAATTGAATCGCAATATTCCGTCTTAAAGTTTCAAGTTAATGAAAAAAAGGGAGACAAGAGATAGTTTTGAAGGAACAGTTCGCCGTTCGAAAGCTTGAACGTTTGCAACGTACTTCGTATTCTTTACATCTTGATCAATATTATACCTTAGTTCAATAAACAAATATATTATTGCATTACAAGTCGCACGAATGCCACTAGAATTGATCGAGGAATGTCATTTTCTTAATTTTTTGAATTTCGTTCACACTTACGTTGCTTTGGAAATGAAGCTGCCTATATATACTTTCCGCTGTATTTTCTAGTCTGTTTCGTATTTTTTTGAAATGTGCAATTAACTCTGCCGATGTTAAAATCTTTTTTCGTTGAATGTGGACCAAATCTCCAGTTTATGCGAGATACTTAAAGAAACATTTGTGCGCAGGGAAAGTTCTTCAGCTGCAATGATGGATCGAAGATGACCATGGAAGAGTGTCGGTGAGTTAGGTCTATTTAGTATGTTCGTTATAAAGTGGTTGAATAACGCGATCGTTATGTTCAAGTATTAATATTTTATTGCAAATAATAGAGGGACGTTTTTGGAGTACGAAGATGGAAACATCAATAAGCCTGTAACGAAAGAAAGATCGTGGGATAGAAATCGTTTTCACTTTGATGACGTAGCTAAAGCGATGTTGACATTATTCACGGTCTCGACTTTTGAAGGATGGCCTGGGTAAATATTTAGTTGATATATGTTTACGTCGAATAGGAAAGACAAAATTGTTTATTATTTCGATGCGATACCAGGTTGCTGTATGTGTCCATCGACTCTCACAAGGAAGACGTCGGGCCGATTCATAATTTTCGTCCGATAGTGGCAGCATATTATATCGTGTACATCATCATCATTGCCTTCTTCATGGTCAACATCTTCGTAGGTTTCGTCATTGTCACGTTTCAAAACGAAGGAGAACAAGAATACAAAAACTGCGCGCTAGATAAAAATCAGGTAACTGTTTATGGACGTCAACGAAGGTATTTTGAGTATTTTATTCTAATGCAACTTGATAATTTCAGCGAAATTGTATAGAGTTCGCTTTGAAAGCGAAACCGGTGCGTCGGTACATACCCAAACATCGAATTCAATACAAAGTGTGGTGGTTCGTCACGTCACAGCCATTTGAGTACACAATTTTTATTCTTATCATGATCAACACGGTAACTTTGGCCATGAAGTTTTATCAACAACCAAAACCTTATACGGACGTTTTGGATGGTTTGAACATGATTTTTACGGCAGTATTTGCACTTGAATTCATCTTCAAACTAGCTGCTTTTCGCTTTAAGGTAAGAACATTTAGTCAGTATTATTCATTCGGTTATATTGAAAACTTATATGTCTTTGTTGAAATTAGAATTACTTCGGAGACGCCTGGAACGTCTTTGACTTCATCATAGTTCTTGGGAGCTTTATCGACATAGTCTGCTCGGAAGTTAATGTACGTATGACTTTTGATGTTATATGAATTTTTCGATTCGAAATATTTTAAAATAAGAAATATTGCAGACCGGGCCACCTGTGGGGATTTCAATAAACTTTTTCCGGTTGTTCCGTGTGATGCGATTGGTGAAACTACTCAGCAGAGGCGAGGGCATAAGGACGTTACTTTGGACGTTTATCAAATCGTTTCAAGCACTGCCATATGTAGCACTCCTGATAGTTATGCTCTTTTTTATATATGCTGTAATCGGTATGCAAATCTTCGGAAAGATTGCAATCGATGACACAACGGACATACATAGGAACAACCACTTCCAGAACTTCCCACAAGCCGTTCTAGTTCTCTTCAGGTCTGCTACGGGTAAGTCGTCATTTTGGAGTTCACGGCAGTTTTCTTTTGTTCGAAAACAATTTTTGAAATCTATTTGTTTACTAGGGGAGGCATGGCAGGACATCATGCTTGCTTGTTCGCACCAACCGAATATTGTAAAGTGCGATCCCGACAGCGAAGACAGCGGAAAAGAGAGCTGCGGTTCCGACATGGCATTTCCTTATTTTATTTCGTTTTACGTCCTGTGTTCATTTCTCGTAAGTAATATAGAATTGCTTCACGGCAGAAATCGATTTTCAACGAGTTTCAAATTCCACAGATTATCAATCTCTTCGTTGCTGTCATTATGGATAACTTTGATTATCTGACTCGTGACTGGTCAATTCTGGGTCCACATCATCTCGACGAGTTCATAAGACTTTGGTCTGAGTACGACCCGGACGCAAAAGGTCGAATAAAACACTTGGATGTCGTGACGCTTCTTCGGAAAATCTCGCCACCACTTGGTTTCGGCAAATTGTGTCCACATCGAGTTGCATGCAAGGTCAGTTGTTATTTTTAAGTTACCGCAATAGATGCAAAATCATTGACAAAATAACACCAAATAAATGTTTGTGCAGAGACTGGTCTCTATGAATATGCCGCTGAATAGTGACGGCACGGTGCTGTTCAATGCGACTCTATTCGCCGTAGTTAGGACTTCATTAAAAATTAAAGTGGAGGGCAATATTGACGACTGTAATGCGGAGTTGCGTGCAGTTATTAAAAAGATTTGGAAACGGACGAGTCCGAAACTTCTGGATCAAGTTGTTCCGCCACCTGGAGGTTTGAGGCTTTTTGATAATTTAAAAGATCCAATGATTTGCGGAGTTCTAATAACGATTTTCATTTCAGTGGATGATGAAGTGACGGTTGGGAAGTTTTATGCGACTTTCCTTATCCAGGACTATTTTCGGAGATTCAAAAAGAGAAAAATGGAGGAGATGAAAGATGGGGATAAAGACTGCCATAACACAGTAACTTTACAGGTAAACTCCAAAAAATTATTAGCAAAATTTGCAACAAACAACAGCCGGGAAAATGATTGACAACTAAAATATTTGAGTGCAGGCTGGTCTACGAACATTGCACGAGGCTGGTCCTGAACTAAAAAGAGCAATTTCCGGAAACCTCGAAGAGTTGCTCGATGATCCAGAACCAATGCACAGGGTAAACATCCGAAGAATATTATGAAAGTACATACAACAATTATCATGTCAATATATCCTATGTTTACAGAGGAATCACTCGCTGTTTGGTAGCGTGTGGTCCAGCATGCGAAAAGGACACAGTTTTCATCGAGCGAAGTCGTTGAAGTTAAATTCATCGGCCACCAAGGTAAGAGGAGTCATAGAAAGTAGCCCCAAATTCCGCAAAAAGTAGCGAATTAGTGACCCCTTAAACTTTATGCTTGTTGATTTTAGCACATATTGACACTTGTGTCTCGTTTATAATTAATTTTGCTTGAAAACGTGTTAAGCCCTTATTTTGCAGAACGGCGATCGGTATTAGGGACCCCTGCTCGTGAATGGCTGGTAAAAAATGCTAAATAGAATGAGACTAACGAGGTCTCATAATACTCGTGAAACATTATCCTCATATATTGTTGTTTTTTAAGGCTTCGCCGAGCAATTCCATAGATTTCCTGCCATATTCTTCGTTGCAGAGGGGCGGATCCGATGCTCCAAACCAAGTAACAGCGAGGTCTCACCAAGTCGTACCGAACACTAAGGGGTCAGTCAGTTTTCCCTATCTCCCGGATCATTTGATTTGGTGACGTTCATTCCATCCGATAACTTCTTCACTGGTTCGACGAGCATTGTTCAAAAATATTTTTGTCGTTACAGTAAAGATGTTATACTACAAACTAACCATACCCTACAAAACAACTTAACATTTTTGAAAGCAATTCCTAACTAAACCATAAATGAGTAACAATTATTTTTGTCATATAAATACTGAAAAGTTTGCTCCTGCAAAATAGTGAATAAATCGAAGTTCCAAGCGATCCTTTAATCTTCCCATCGTGTTGAGATAACTGCACGTTTGTTGACGGAAATTGTCGATCGCGTAAACTTGAAGGATTCGTCTCTTTAGCAGTGGCTTGGGCGACGGGACGATGAACCAAATGGACCCGAGGCTAACGGGAATGGAGGAGAACATTCCTCTGAAGCCGCTCGCGATCTTCGGCGGGCAACAGACGAATTACCTGAACGCGTACAAAGTCATCGAGTAAGTTCCCCACGGCTACTCGCCAGTATAATAAAACCAGGTCGAGCAACCGTTTTTTAAATCGATATGATTGTGCGATTTACGTCAAAGATTTTTGCGATATTTCGTCGTCATTTTTACGTGTCACGTGGTGTGTAGTGCATGCCAAGAAAAGCATCGGTAAGTCATTTAAATATCAGTGACGAGATTTGACGAATTGACGACGTAGAGTTCTTTACAGAATTCGAAGGAAAACAATCTTTCGGATTAAGTGTGGGACTCGCCAACGACGCGTATTCGTCGATATAAAATTTCTTTTTTACAATTATCCGGCACGACCGTTAAATGTTCTGCGTAATATTTTCATATCTAGGAAAACATTGTTGACATTTTTTTACTGATTTTTTCAGACATATAGAAAACAAAATACCTCGCAATTGTAAGAGATTCTTAGAATTGCGAGGCTGTATAGTGGTTTTCAGATCAATGTGTAACCCCAAGTTTGTTTTCTTATTTAGAACTGTTAGAATATATCGATGTTATTTTAGCATCTACCAGTAACCCTAGAATCCAGTGTAAATTATTCCATTTATCGATTCGATGTATTCCACATATTTGGGCACTGTGACGCCGGAATTTCCGATAGCGATAGTTTTTTTTGCATATATACATAACTGAATTGTGAAGAACACCGTTTTACAATTGGAAATAAGTATCGCGTGTATATTAATGGAACAGAATGAGAAAAAATGGAAAGAGCAAAATAATATAAGATGTAGAATCAATGCCGGTGGACTAGGACGCGGCTTTGGAGCAGTCAATCCCAATACGCCGACAATTGTATAAAGTTTTTATTCCCATGACTTACGATTCTTTGATTCTCTTGCGAAAAATCCACGCGAGCTTTCTCGTCGTACCACGCTTCTGTTCATTGTCGTACGTTTCAGTGGACCAGGTAGCGGTAACTTTCTACATCCGAATAGGGAATACGGTAAGAACCGCAGTCAGGAAACTAACTTTAACTTGGTGTTTTCTGCGCAGCTCGCTTTGCTTGCCTCGCATGCTTTGTTATTTTGAATACTGATTTTTAAAATCCTTTAGGACCAGTTATAATTCTTCCCACATTTTGTACAGTATCGTAGTATGTGTTTGAACATAATGTAGGCAATAAAATATGTTTATTAAAGGACTGTTCCTATAGGCCAGGCATACCAGCAGGATTTTAAAATTCGGATGAAACGCTGTGCCGCATACTTTCAATTTTAACGTGATCGAGTGTTTTTTTCTTCAAGTGATCTCGTGCCAGGTTTACTCTGGTACTTGCGCATGTGCACGATTGCCTCACTTTGCTTTTCATCCGTATGCTTCGACAACCCAAAAATCAATTAGCCGGCACAAAGTCGAAAGCTCCGACGAGTATTTCACAAGTCGACGTTGCGACGTTGACCGCTGCAAAAGTTCGCACAGCACAATCTTGGATGTTGCAAACACGCAAGTTGAAAGGAGGGTTTACTAAATTTAGCAGAAAATAAAACAAACGCTTTTTAACAATTTTTGTACGATCCTTAGAAAAACTACTCTCCTTTAGCTTTCGTATTCACAGATAGCATTTGCCCTAGTAACTCTCGGAGCCTTCGATGCCGAATGCCTATCCTTTCTTAATTCGATAATCGTTTTGACGTGTTTAACACGAGTGCCGTTGGTGATGTTTCTCCGCTGCTCGCGAATAGTCTTCAGAACGGAGTCGAGCAGCAGCTGACACCCCCGACGCCCCCACCTAGACGGAAACAACTCGTAGCAGCGGACGCCGGTAGCTCCCGCAGGACGAGTCTTGCCGGGGATGCCGGAGACATGTCTCAGAAGATCACCTCCAGCATCGTTACCACGAGCGCGAACTCGTCACTCGGTGCACCAAGTCCTAGTCTTGCTTCGACTTCGTCCAATGGCGCTACATCAGTGCGTTACTATTCCTACTCTGCCAGAGGATGCTGTGTCGATTGTGCTGTTTGGAACAATCACGGTACGACGTCTATCGGAAATAATGCGAAAACTGCATATTATCAAAGATATCGCGACTACTCTATTTATCCATTCTCTCCGTATCCCTGGTAGAAATTTCGACAATTTTCCTGGCCAGTTCCCAATTCACCTATCTCAACCAATAAAAGGTTTCCGGCTCGCCATAAGCAGGTCCTGGCCAGGAAAACCGTCCCAATGTTTACTAGAGGTGCTCCATTCAAGGGGAAAAGTGGATGATCGCATGTGTCGAATTATCATTCTCGATTCTTTTCCTGTTAATTATTTGAATACGAATGGCAAATCGTTTGACATTGTTCCGTGCACAATCGATTAATGCAGCCGCGGACGAACATCGGGGAAAAGACGAGGAAGACTCATCGCAGGAAAGCGAATCCAGCACCTCAGGGAGAAAGAACGGGGACAGCAGTGACTGGGTGCGATCTTCAAAGAAGAAATTGAAGATGGACGAGCTGACAGTCAAGCGGCCCAACTGGGGTGGAGGGCGAAAGCGCAACACCGTCCCATCACCGGCCTTTCGGCGACTCGATCGTGGCAAAGGCAAACGGAAGACCGTGTCCGGAATCGGGACAGCAGCACCTCCTAGCAGAACCGTGGCCAACGGCCTGAAGCTAGCCCAGACCCAGGCGATTGCCGTTGCCGGTTTCCTCGCCGACGTCGATGCTCGACAATGGCGGGTCTGCGAGTCCTGCCTGACACATCGGGCTTCCTATCATGGCAGAGGTGACACCCATCCCGGAATCATCACACACTACATCAGACGAGACGACCCATCTTTTGTTCATACACGCCTCTTTTTCAACATCCACGAGGGAGATCCTGATGTCCTTTTTCGCCCACGATGAACTCTCCAAACCCTCTTCACCGAGCGATTATCGCTGGAACTACATTAATGTCGATAAGTTCATATTAATCGGTGAAATGGGCGGTGTGGATCTTCATGGGTGAAAAAAAGCAATTCGATTAAAGAGAGTGGCCCTCGTTCCTGGTTGTCGAATGTTGCTTGAAGAGCATGTCTTTTATTTTTGATTTTTGCTTATGAGCTAACCACACACTCAGTACATAATCGGTTCATATTCGCAATAATAGCAACGCTTCAAGCGCCTAGAGATCTAAACATCAAACATGGACGATTGGAATTATGTAAGACTGGCGCGTGAATATTGCATGTACGACTGTCGTGTGAATGAGAAAGGCCTTTCTTCTGGAAAATTGTCATTGTTAATATTTGAATGATGTTTCGCAGTTTCTTGGGCGGAGGAGAGTAACGGGAGTGCTGGAACCGAGCGATTATCGCATAGCTTGCCTGGCAGTCCTGCTGACCGGAAACCCAACTTCGAACTCATTGGAAGCGCCGAGAGTCTCGTCGGAAGGGTATGCCATTTACTCCATACTGTGCATGACCTTACTAAAATTGACCTGATAAAATGTAACACTCGTTTTCAAATGATGCAGGTCTTGGCCGAACAGGGCTTAGGGAAGTACTGTGACCCGGAGTTCGTGCGCTACACGTCGCGCGAGATGCAGGAGGCGCTGGACATGACTCGCGAAGAAATGGACCGAGCTGCGCACCAGCTCTTGTTGCAAGAGCGTCGGGGTCAGCCGTTGACCTACCAACTTCAGCAGCCAGTTGAATACCAACCGACGTGGAGCGCTGCTCAAGCAGCCGCCGATTATCAGCTCCTACAGGAACAGATGACTCCATTCCCGCCATTGTCGCCGCAGCAACAACAGTCGCACCAACCGCCGCAACAGCCACCTTAGATGGCAGTTTCGCATCACGTGTTCAATCCGGGTGATCCTCACGTTTCGAGCGAAGCCGGTTCTTCGGTCTACGACTGAGCGATAACCATCACTTCGGACCTAGAGAATTCTCCTCCCTTCGGGGAAATTTAAAGAAAAGCTGAAGGGACGAGAGTGTCTCGCGATTAAGGTTACGAATCTTTGATCGTTTTTGCACGGCGGATCATAAAAAGAGATAACAAGTGCCTAAGTATCTAATAACATTCTTTCGGACCAGCGAAGACTTATCAATCTAGCCAAAGTACGATTATTTAAAAAAAAAACTCGTGGCGTCGGCGAACCGAGGGAACCGCAGCCTCCGTAGCCGGCAGTCCTCATCGTTCTCGTCGAATACTTACCTTTATACGCACATATACTAAAAATACGGTAAAACGCATTCGTGTGCACGTATACGGAGAATCATTTTCACCAAAAATATCGATGGCTTCCGTAATTTCTCCCTAGATGGCTGAAACCAGTAATTATGACTTCTCTATGGCATATTAGTTTTTGCAAACGTATTTACGGGTGTCAATCACCAACGAAATAAGTTTATCTATATTATAATCGACATTTTATATTTGTTCAACAATGCCTTATAACACACTACGATTTAGTGTTATGCTTTTACCAGTCACCGATACCTTCGATGAAAACTTCTCTCCATATAGGCAGCGCGAGACGCGACCTGCCCAACATCGACAATCTCTAAGTAAATTTTGACAGAAACAATTCTTTAATCATGAATTTGATTAAATAGACTTGCCTGGAACGAAATTAAAACTTCTCACTTGATAAGCAATCGTGTTAGATCAATTACATTTTTATCGTATTCTGTAGGAGAGTAAAACTTCGCTTGGGACAAGTCTTTGATATTCATGTTTAAAAATTGTTCACTTAAGATCCTAAAAATAAAAAAGGGAGTAACTGAAGGCCGACAGATGGCGCGCTTTGTGATGTTGGACCTAGCGTGTCTCAACGTGTATAAACTGGACCCTTTTCGTATTTCCGTACTCGTTGCGAAACAGTAATGTTTTTGTACCGAAAAACTTTTTACCATTAGCGATTTGGATGATGATTTCGGGAGAAACTTAAGTATCGGGGCTGCGCGTGCGGCTGGGTTCCTCGGTCGGGTCGCCTATCGTTAGAAGCCGCGAAACGCGATTGGCGGGCCAAAGCTTTTTAGGGTTATGTAACACCCGGCGTCTCTCGTCGTGTTCATCGAAGACGTCTCGGAGAACTGTACATTCTTCCGATTTAGTCTCGGTCCTCTATACTTAAACTTCGTCGTTCACGACTTCAATTCCGACATTGTGCACAAATTAAACATGAGAAGGCTAAAAAAGTACGTAAACGATATAGTTACGTGTGTAGTTAGAAAACTTCGTACGCGGCGGTCGGATCCAGTTTTCTTTTGCTCGGGATCGGCTCTCTCGCCATATTTTCTTCTTTTTTATCCTCGAGTTTCTAACCATTTTGAGGTTAAGGCCCCTTCGAACTCACGACTCAACGAGGAAACGATTTGCACGCCGCGGGAGCCACGTCGAAACATCTGGAAACTTTTTCGCGGAGCGAAGGATCCGACATATTTTCGTAAGAGTCATTGTTACATTTGATTAAGTATCGTCGATCACGTACGAGACCACCTTCGATTATAGCTTGTAAATAATAAAAATAATTACCATTATGGAGGAAGTAACATTGAAATAACAAGTAATTTAAATTCGCCCGACTCGATTTCTTCGTCACGCAGGATGGGACTCGAGCAACAGGGAGAGGAACGTTTGCAAAAGTTACACACGAGCGAAACTGAGTGCATGAATGTGTTTGCAGCACTTTCATTATGGAAAATGCGAACGAGGAACTAACACAGAAATTGTTGTTGTTGATGTTATTGTCGAAAACTGTGTCAAATTAAAATATAAGAATTTCAGGTATCTTAACACGAGTCTTCTTTTTGACAGTCGGTTGTACATTTACTATCGCTTTTTAGAATAATTTTCGTCTACTTTGTATATCAAATTAATAAATCGAGAGTTTTCTGCATGTGCAGATGAAATTAAATCTTGAAAGAAATCAATTTTAATAGAGGTGAAGAAGTACAAGGACAAATATAATTTTTCAAATTGTAGCTTTTCATTTTTCTTCTTTGTATATTACATTACTTACAGAATGGAAAAGGAACACCAAAACAATTAATTGTCTTAGAAATGATTGATTCCCTTAATCGTAACCTAACTTAACCACGGATTGCTAGCTAGTCTCACTAATAACGGACTTACGCAGTATGAAAAATGTTCTATGCAATGAATGCAGTATCGGGTAAGCAGAGCGGTTGCCAGTCCGCCGAGTCAGCGATGGCTACCGGGAATCAAAGTTCCAGTCTTGGCTCAAGACTATTCAGCAGTGCTTGTTCGTAACGTCAATTGATGAATTTGAACATACTTGATGGTCGATATTATTTCAGTACTTGAGCTGCTTTCTTGGCTTTTATCAGTTCAACGAGCTCCTGAAAATGTAATTAATTAGTTAAACTTAAATTGTAAAAGAAAGAATTTAATAAAAGATGAAATAAGCTTACCTTATATCGCCTCATACATTCTTTTTTCGTCCTGGAAGGTAAGCACGCTGCGATTTGATCCCATCGGTCTGCAAGGCTAGTTGGATAAGTTTTAAGAGCTTGTTCCAATAACTTCTGCTCGGCAGGTGTCCATGGCTGTGTTTCTTTCTTTTCCTTATCTTCGTCTTTCGTTCCATTCACCAAAGGAGCATCCAGTCTCTCCGTAACTGCAGGCATCCTCTCATCTACAGACTCCTTGGATTTCTTGTCGGCAATGAAGTTGTCAAATGCTTTCTTGTTGGCCTGTTCTTTAAGACTTGATTTGCTGAAGTCCGTCGATTGTAAATCTTTTGCTTTAGCTAATACCTCCTTAGCGTCTCGTTTAGAATTAGCATTAGTTGAATTATTATGTTGGTTGATAAAATTAGCCACCACTTCCCAACGTTGCCCAGTACCTGCTGGGAATAAATTCACTGCCTTGATCAAAAGTTGCAATTCTATTTCAGTCCATGGTGTCCCAAGCGCTTTGGTAGATTTCTCGAGAGAGTTCTTCGAGTCATTGTTAGAAAGACCAATTCTGCGCTCAGCTTCAATTCTCCTATCCACGTCTGAAACCAGATTCAAAAATGCTTTTTTCCCATCGGATCGTAAACTTTTCACAGATTCCTCCAGCTGGGTCAGTTTCAAAAGTTCACATATCTTTTCTACACTCTCCATGTGTCTCAGATTTTCCTCGGGAGATTCAGCAAAGTAATTTTGTTCCTTGCATAAATCACGGAAAGCCTTCCTTACTTTACGCAAGGCTTTCTTCAGCGACTCTCGTTCCTGCTTCAGTATTTCAGCCTTTGCTCGTTCTTCTGATTCTCGTTTTTCTCTTTCTATTCGCGCTTTCTCTGCTGCTTCTCGAGCTACTCTTTCTTCTTCCTGCTGACGTGCTTTAATTGCGTCTTGTTTCGCACGTTTCATTGCTGTTTTACGATCTTTTTCTTGTTGTTGGAATAACTTTATACGTGGATCCAGAGTGTAAGCCATGTCTACCATTGTACGAATTCTTGTCATTTCTTCCTTTTTCCGCTTTGCTCTGGTTGCTTTATTTTTCTTTTCAATCCATTTGCGAACATCACGGCTGCATTAAAATATTTTTATATTATTTCTTATTCAGGTTAAGTTAAAATATACTTCACAAGTAATTTATTACATCTATTATAGTATCCAGGGTTTGGTAAGTTAACTTTTTTTTTAAATAAGTTAAGTTAAAGTTAACTGTAAAAAAAAATAACGGTTACACGTGTAAATAACACACGTCAAAGTAACAAATTACCAAAATATCTCAAATAAAAATGAGCAAAACACAGCTGCGTAATGTTATCAGTAATTTGAATCTAAATTAATTTATTACCTTTTTTGTTATTTCACTATCTATTACTATTTTTTCCTTTTACATTGTTTGGTTATATTACCTTTATTTCTGTTACATAAAGTGCTTTTAACAATTTTGTTACCTCTTTATTTTTCGTTACTGTTAAGGGTTGATCTTTTTGGATCATATGTAGCCCGTCAAATTTATTTAAGGGGAGGCACCACCTTTAAATCAGCTGTATGACATACAGCTTTAAAAAATTTGAAAAAATTATCTCTTTAGTAATTGTTGACGTGGAATTCAGTGGTACTAGAATAAAAAGTGTAAAAAATTTGTTTGACCCAAAAAAAATTTTCTTTTTCGAAAAAATCGGAATTTTTTAAAATCCATACGAGAGGCTGTAGAAAATGTGTTTCCATGTTCACCCTAATTTTCTTGAATTTTTACATTAATTAAAAAAAATGTAGAAGCATTTTTTCGAAAAAACAAATTTTTTTCGCGCTAAAATTTAGAGGTAAAAAAAATTATTTCTAGAGTAATTTTTAACGTGGAATTTAGTGGTGTTAGAATAAAAAATGTAAAACTTTTTTTTTACGCTTAAAAAAATTGTGTTGTTCTCTACAAAAAATTTATTTTTGAAAAAATCGGAATTTTTTAAAATCCATACGAGAGGTTGTAGAAAACATGTTTTTATGTTCACCCTAATTTTTTTGAATTTTTAAATTAAGTTAGAAAAATTGTTGTTGCATTATTTCAAAACAACAAATTTTTGTTTAAACTACAATTTATGGGTCAAAAAAATTTCTTACGCTTTTTATTCTAGCACCACTGAATTCCTCGTCAAAAATGACAAAAGAAACAATAGTTTCAAATTTTCTAAAGGTGTATTTCATAGAGTTGAAGATTTTGAAGGTGGTGCCTCCCCTTAAATAAATAAATAAATAAATAAATAAAATATTGAATACAAGTAATTAAAATTAACAAAATCATCAATGTTAGTTCTTGGTATATTCGATCAGTTAACTAAAAATACAAAAAAGAAGAAAACAATGAGAAATATGTGCTTACTATGCGAAGCCAGAAAAACAATGTAGATAAATTTGTACATATCTGGTATTTGTACTATAACCGCCCCAATCACCGCCCCAAGAGATATTTGCGCATAACTACTTTTTTATTATATTAAAAGAAATTGGACAATGTAATCATTTATGTTGAAATGAAATTAAAGAATGACTTCATACCTATAGTTTTTATCCAGATAATAATATGCTTTATTTAGGGTGTAATACTAGTATTTATTGTAGTGTTTCAAAGATTGGGACAGTGTTTCATAATCGGGACTTTTACCTGAAGTTAAAAGTTAAAATTAAAACATTAAATATTAAATGGTTAAAAGTAATAAATTTGAAAAATAAAATGTACACTTGACGGTTAAAATTAAAACGAATAGACATAAAAGTTAAAGTCGACAGTGAAAAGGTACAAGTTAGAAGTAAAAAATGATTCATTTCAAACCTTAAAAATGAAATAAAGTTAAGAGGTTACCGAAACTAAGTCTATATTACGGTACAAACTTTTTACTTTACTTTTTATCAAAATTTAGCATTATATGAAGTCAAAATACAAATTTCTATCGATTGAGAATTAGCGGAGAAAAACCTGAAATCGAAAACTTTCCCTACTGACATGTATATGTATTTCGAAAATTTCGAATAGGTCTAGAAATGCAAGACAGATTTTTTTTGGTTTCAGGTTTTTCTCAGCCAATATGCAATCGATCTTTCTGAAATTTGTATCATCACTTCATATAGTGCTACATTTTGTAGTAATAAGGTTGAAATTTTGAAACAAGTTTAGAAATTATTTAATCCACACTTTTCAGGTTAGAGGTAAATCGGTAAAGAAGAAATTTCGAATGATGTTCAGTACAAATAAAATGAAAAAGCCCTCCTTTTAACCTACAAAGCGCAAGTAACAACCAAATGCAGGACAAAATCTTGCAAACACGTGTTACTTGCGAAGGAATATATATAAAAAGATGTTTTTTAATTATTTTCCTCTACGTTTCGAACCTACTAGGGTTCCTAATCGGGAGGCAGAAATTCACATCTGATTAACCAAGGATTAATGACTACATGGTAACATTAGCCAGCGTTTATATACCCATACCTACAGAGGTGGGGGGTAATATTTTAATTTCATAATACGCATTAGATCTTCATACAATGTATTAAATTAAGAGAATCTTTGATTTTATTTAGAGAATTATGCTGCAATTTTATGTGGATCATTTCGGAAAGTCTCCTTTTAGCGAAATTATCCTCAGTATCTAAAACTGCAACATTCTGCCAATTAAAATCATGATTTGTTTCGATTCGGTGTTCAGTAATAACGGTGCACGGTTGTGACGGTCTTTGTATGTTAAATTTGTGTTCATCTACCCGTGTTTTCAAATTACGTTTTGTTTCGCCAACATAAGTTGCATTTATTGCAGTAAACTGAATTATTACGATCCATTTTTTAAATTTTATCTTTACTTTTCCTGATAATCGGGGATAACTTGTGCTGTATTCCCGGTACAGTGATGATGTTATATCCTTTCAATTTTTGTTGAATGGATTGGTAAAGACCACTAACAAACGGGATTCTTAAATAAAATTTTGCATAGTCAGATCCTGTATCATTGGATTGTGTGTTATTTACATGTTGTCTTTCTCTTATTAGATCTTTAGGATAGTTATTATCATGTAAAAGTGTAGAAATTTTGACAATGTTTGGAGCGTGAAATTGTTTATCGACATTTAGTAACGATCTATCAATAAGATTGTCCATTACCGCCATTTTTTAAGATATTGGATGGTAAGAATTAAAATTGCAGAATCTTCCTGAATAAGTTGGCTTGAAAAACCAATCGAACTGTAACCTCTTAGTTGCATTATTTTTAATAATTAATAAATCTAAGAAAGATATCTTGTTATTATTTTCAGTTTCGTAGGTAAATCTCAACCTTGGATGGTAATTGTTAAAAATATTTAACATTTCGTCCAATTTCCCCACAGGTATGCAAGTGATAATATCATCTACATATCTGTAGTAAAAAACTGATCGTCCATTACTAAATTTTTATTTTATAATGTTTAGATTACTCTCTATGTCTGTAGAAGTTCATCTGGGCAAGTAAAATGTAATTTTAATATTTTTAAGTTTGTTACCTTTGTATTCGTTTTGTTCAAAGAACCTAATAATATATTGCGACAGAATATTAATCATAATTTTGATGTCCACAGAACATTTTTCCCAAATGTAGTTACGGTATTTCAGTTTTTCATGACAGAAATGTTAATAGTTAAAAAGTTCAAAGTCAAAAGTTAAAAGTTAACACTAAGAAAATTTAAAAATTAAAAATTAAATGTTACCACTTAGAAAATTGAAAATTAAAAAGTTAAAAGTAAACTTAATTAAGTTAAGTTAAAAGTTAACGATCTAAAAAGTAATTAAGTTATGTTAATATGAATGTTAACAGTTAAAAAGTTAAAAGTTAACACTAAGAAAATTTAAAAATTAAAAATTAAATGTTACTACTTAGAAAATTTAAAAATTAAAAAGTTAAAAGTTAAAAGTAAACTTAATTAAGTTAAGTTAAAAGTTAACGATCTAAAAAGTAATTAAGTTATGTTAATATTAATTAACTTTTTAATTTCCTACTACCTAACCCAGATAGTATCTATTTTTACATTTTTAAAAATAAACTTAAGTTCCAATATGCTCACACTGCAAATATTACACTCTTTTAAAATATTCTATTATTTAACCTAACCTGAAATATTGTAAGAAACTAGTCTAAATTTATGTGCATGCATTAAATAATATTTATGACAATAATTGTAAATAACAAAAGCAACTCACTCTTGTCCACTTTCTTTATCTTCCTCATCTTGATAAGAATATTCTCTCCATGATTCAAAATCGTACCAAAATGAGTAGAACTTTTCAACTTTCGCTCTCGGGGTATAAGTGGATCCAAGCTTCGGTACTGGTTTTTTAACTGACCAACGAGCATTGTCTTTAAACGCTTTACCCATCACATCATAAAAGCTTTCTTTAGCCTCTTTTTCGTTAGGCAAATCGTCATTGAAATAAGGGTCAACACTGTCGTAGCTGCGCCGTTTTAATGTACTACCCAAAGTTTCCCAAGCTCTTGTAATGCAAGTAAAATAATCGTCATTGGCTCGGATTTCCTCACCCATTGCTTTCCTCTTGTCTGGATGATGCTTCAGGATCTTATATTTGTCTACAAACAAATACAATATTTCAATTATGACTTAACCCTTATTTTTATTCAAAACATCTGCTTACACATTTATTACAATAATTTGTTAAGAGTACAGGACTCCCAGTGCCTTGTCCCCTTAAAAAAAGGAAAAAAGGGAATTTGAACTTAAAAAAAGGAACTAAAAAAAGGACTTGAGGTAGAAAAATGGACTAAAAATAGTTTTGATTTCAACTTTTTAATTGTAAGCTTCATGCAATTTATAATAAAATTTTGTTCGTTTGTTATCACAAGGGGAGAGTCCGGGCACAAAATCAGCTATATCAAACAAACTTTCATTAGTGATTTTTTTAGTGATTTTTGAGGAGGAATTCAATTGTAATAAAATAAAAATCAGAAACAAATTTTTTTACCAAAAAAGAAAAATTGTTTTTTTCGAATAAAATGGAATTTTTTCAAATCCATACGTAATTATTTAGAAAACATGTTTTTCTGTTTTCCAATTTTTTTTTTTAATTTTTAAAATAGATTAACAAATTTGAATAGCCTTTATTCGAAAAAAAAACAAATTTTTTCACGCTAAAACGTTTAATTTTGCTATTGTTGGACCTTCAGATTTGGCTGCAAATTTTGTATACGGGTTCTCCACACAAAAAATTGAACTCTCAATTTTTTTTTAATTTTTCCACCTTTTTTTTTTTTAATTTTTCCACCTTTTTTTTTTTTTATTTTTCCACCTGTTTTTTTTTTTTTTATTTTTTTCTTTGTGTTTAATGTAAACATTCAAAGCAAATTTGGTGAATAAAAAAACATATTTTCTAACTAATTAGGGATGGATTTTAAAAAATTTTATTTTTTCGACGAAAAAAAATCTTTTTTATCAAATATTTTTATAAAATTGTTATTATATTACCATTAAATTCGTCGTAAAAAAAAAACACATTTTTTTCGTATTTTTCGAAAGATTGTTATAGTTCCTTAAAGTTTCAATAACTTAGTTTTTCCATTTCCCTAAGATACTTTGCAACTTTTTCATAAGGGGTCTATGTATATAAGGAACCTATATTTATAAAATCATAAACATGGAAAATTGTTTTGTTTATTTACAATTTTTTATTATTACATAATAAAAGTAATCGTTTTTCAAAACATTTTGACAAAGTTTTTAAATTAAATAGAGAAAAAAAATAATCATATAATTTTTGTTGCATACTGCATACTGTATATGTATATTACAAAATAATTTATCGATGAAAAACAATATGGATATAATTTTTAATGGCTTCATACTATTTTTTAGTTTCTCCAAAGTTAAAACGTAAGTAATATTGTCATATTTCTTCGGATTTGAAAAACCAATTACTTTTCTTAATCAAACATTTATTCATTCGCAGAAAACAAGAGGTAAAAAGCAGCAGAAGGGCAATTTAAATTTGAAAGGTTAAAAAAAGGATGTAAAAGGGACTTTTGACAAAAAAGGAAATAAGATGTAAAAGGGACTAAAGTCGAAAAAAGAGACTAATTTCCTAAAAAGAGACTCACTGGGAGCCTTGAAAGTACTTAAACTTACATGCTCTCTTAATGACTTCTTCAGTTGCTTTATGTCTAAGGTTCTTGATACCTAATACTGCGTAATGGTCCTGGTCTTTCCATTCCTTTGGATCCAGAGATCTCAAATAGACAATATCGTCTTCAAATTGATATTGTGACAGATCTTCTTCTTCGTCATGAAAATAATCATCGGTTGAATCTTTCGTAGATGTTCCATCAAGAATAGATTGCAACCATGATTCTTGAGAGACATAAAGAACTAATGCCCTTGATTCTGTATTCTCCATAGGTCTTGATTCTAAAAACATATATTTGTAAAATAAAATGTCTGAAAACTTTAATTTTTATGTAACGATCAATTATATAAATATAATTTACTCATATTGTTTAATCTTTTTCATAAATAAATGATAAATAACTTAAGGTGGGTCAACCAAAAATCGACCAACGACAGAATTGCGTAAAAATATTTTATATTCTAGTTAATTACCTTCCTCGTCACCCTGTGAAATTTCAGTCCCTGTTACTGAAGTAATTAATGAAAAAAATGATGCTGAAGCAAGCAGCAGATTAGCAGCAGCAGATTAAAAAAAAACTATGGTTTCCAGCGGTTAAAATTGCCAAAAACAGATTATTTGTATAAAATTTGTCTAAAAATGTTTAAATGCAAGTAATTTTTAATAAGAAATTATCCATTTCCACAGTTTTCTTGAATCTGCTGCTGCGAATCTGCAGCTAGCTTCAGTGTCATATGAAAAAAAAAATATTAATGTAACGCTGATTTACGCGGAAGACAGATCTTTGTAAAAAATCATGTGTATGTTAATCAGTTAATAATGATTTCGTTACGATTTGAAAAATATACAATCACCGAATGATTAAAAAAGATATTCAAGTGCTCTTGTCACGTTTTCCTTTTTAGGGACATTATAAAATAAAATTTTTATTGAAAAAATATAACATGTAAAGTTACAACTAATAATGAAAAATATTTATATAAATCGACGAAAATAAATAATATAAATTCACTAGTAGAGAAAAAATGTTTAAAAATTAATAAATCGAACAGGGCCCTTAAACACCCTCTAAATATCAGGGCCAGGTTGCTCGAACCACCTTAAGATCAGAGTAATTTTTTATTTCATGATATTGAAATAACACCGGACCACAAAAAAAAAACTTATGTCATGTGCTAGAAACACAACTACACTGAAAAAAAATGTCAAGTAAAATTACATTGCATTAATGTAATCATTTCCAACGATTTTTGTGGTGAAATTACAGATTTGTTGTAATTTCCCAATGATTTCTCGAAGATTTTCACCATAAACGTAGTAATATTACAATAAAAGGGTAATTTTCCCACGAAAATCATCGGACACAAAAATACCACTGATATTCGTGGTAAATTTACATTAAAATGGAAAAATTAAAAATTGTAATATTACAGCAATCATGTAAACTCCCAATAGTTTAGTGAGATATCACAGTGCAGTCAGTGTAAAAAAATAACCTGACTTGTGTAAAATTCCCCTAATCTTGTATTAAAATTACATTGCTCCAAGGTAATTTTACACCGATAAGGTTATATTTTATCAAGTCTTGGTAAATTTCCTGCGATTATCAGTGATATTTTTGTGTCCTATGGTTTTCGTGGTAAATTTACATCAGCATTTTTTACAGTGTAGGTTTGTCTTATAGATTTTGGGCCGCTGAATCCAAATTCGGGCTGAATCCAAATACGGTCCGAGTTTTCTTATATTTGAGGTTTAAAGTGCGAAAAATTGTTTTAATTGTGTAAATTTTTTGTTTTCTCTCTTTATCTTTCTCTCGCTTTTTTGTTTAGAAAAATGTGTGTGGCATATTAAACGAGATTATACTGAGGTTTTTCTAACACACTATACTAATTTTTCTAATTCACTATATGAAAAATTCTTACATTCTTTTGAAATATTCTTAAAAACTATAACAACTTGGAGAATTCATGTGAGTATCATCGATTACCTACATCGATTACCCCTAAATTCTAACGTTTTATAGCAATTTTCGAAACAGAATTGTAGAAATATTCGTATGAAAAGCCTCTCCGTGCACTAAATCTAAAAAATTGTAAATATGTCCAAAAAGCAGTTTTTTCACAATCTAACTTCAAACATAAAAAAATGTAAACAAGTTGAACAAATTCTGGACCCTGGATTCGGATGAGCAACCAAAAATCCATACGAATTACAGTAGGACCTCTCTTATTCTAATTGTCCAGCCTCTCTTATTCTAATCGTTCCCTTACAAGTCTTCTCCCACTATCACAGGAAAAGTCAACGAAAAATATTGTCCATGAATCACAAGCTCGCAAGCAAAGTAAGTGGGGGTAAGGGGAAAATTAGAATAAGAGAGGTTGGCGCCATCTTGAAAAACTTTACTAATTAGAATAAGAGAGGTCCTACTGTACCTGTATTAACTTATGCCTCTATTATTTGGTCTCCTCATACTCAGATTTCATTTAATCAAGTTGAATCGGTTCAGCATAAATTTTTTAGGTATCTCTTGTGTAAAACCAATAATCCAACGATTTTCTTTGACCACAATTATAAACCGATTATGCAGAAATTTAATATACTGTCAATATCTCAGCTTTTCTCTTTTCACGATTATTTACTAGCTTACAAAATCACACATAATTTGATTAATTACGAAAATGTAATTTCTTTATTTTCTTACCATACCATAATTTATAATATCTGTGCTCCACGTATTATTAATGAAATCGTTAGTTCTTCGAATTACAACTTTTATTCGCCGGTAAATCGTCTCCGCCGCATTTGAACACTGTTCCTTCGAATTATAGAGAATGTTATTCGCTTAGTTCATTTAAATCACGCGTACATGATTATTTATTCATGTGTAATTCTGAGTAGAGTAAATTATTTTTCTTTTATTTTATAATTATTATTGTTATTTTTATAAGGCGGAAATTTCTGTATATTACTTTCTGATAAAATGATTAGCCAGTGATCAGTACGAACTAATGGTTATATTTTTCACCAGTTCATTATATTATTTTCATTCATTTATAACTATTAATATGCATTCCAATGAAAAATTCATAAAGAAAATATCACATTTATTAGAAATTACAAATTTATGAGAGCTGTCACAGCAGACCATGTAGGTTAACGGGACTTTCTGATACGATTTGTTTAATTTATTTATAACTAATTAAAAACATGCGAAATTAATTCCGAAATATTCTTAATTATAACGCTTAATATAAATAAAATTGAAGTCGAATGGTCGAAAATTGTAGACTACCTAGGAATATTTAGTCGAAACATAGCCGGCGAGCAGGTACAAGTTCAAAAAGAAATTAAACTTGCACATAATCGACGTATATGAAATATTCGAACATTATCATTGAGGTGTTCGAACTTGTGTTTCCCATTCAAAATATATGTTCGAACATTTGATATACATCGACGTAAGTACTTATTTCGGATCATGTTAATTGCAGTCAATTATCGTCAAGTTGATATTCTACAAGGTGATGAAAAAAAAAACAGTGATACAAATCTCATGTTAAAAAAATTAATGAATTAATACAGATTTGGTACATCACATACTCAAGGTGACTTCTGTCTACAGAGAACAATACCCTTAAAGTCCCTTATGCGGCAAAACACGTGCATAAGTTTGAAGCCGCGACTCGTCGAAATGTTACAACGTATGTAATTTATCGAATGAATAAGAATTCTTCATTACAGAATTTTTTCCGAAAAAAAAAACAATTGATTTGTCTTCAAAAAACGTGACATTGAAACGAAAGCTTAAACCTAACCTATAAACGTCAATTCTGTCTGCACGAAATATATGAGGAAATATGATACTTACTTGAATTAGTTTCAGGGACGATTTTTTCCTCGATACTTGTTGATTTTGCCATTTTTTTCGACGCGTGTCAGTGAGGCAAAAATTGAATGCAGTTGTCAATTATTGTTCACCCGAATCGAAAGAAGACGGGCATTCTTTTGCAAGTCCCTTACTCTAATGTACTTTTTGATGCAAGCATATATATAGTATGCATATGCTATTTACTGTGTTGGTATATTTTGTAATGCATGTATACGACGCCAAAGACAAATTTTTTACACACACGTGTGTGTTTAACCGACTCCCTTTGCAGGGCAAAGACGGTTAGCGATTGGCGTACAAAATGAAGGAAGTCGTGTGCGCGCGAAAAGTAGATGGCGTTATGTTTGTAAATGGAGGAAAATTTACTTCCGTCGTTTCAAACGTTCCAAAATTTACTATCAGAGTCGTGGCAGAACTAAAATTACCGAAAAACAAATAAAAAGGAATTAGATTCAATCACGTTTCTCACCCGTCATTAACCCCTTCGCTGCGTCGAGAATTTCACAAAAAGTGCACAAAATGCGAGAAAAAAAATTGTAGTTAGATTTTACTGCAACTTGGTGTATAGGGGTTTCTTGGGACGCCGATTACGAATTTGAAGTCAGATTTCGAAAATTCAAAATGCCGGATTCAATATGGCGGACGTCTTAATCAAAATTGGAACTGATTACGAATCTTATATTAGTTTTTGCACGTACAATATTACGGCAATTTGTTATTCATATGTCAATAATGCTGCTCGTGGCAGGTTGGCAATAGAAACACTCGTGATTATTTATAGAATATTTATACCAAATTTTGTATTTTTATCAAAAACTTCTTCGATTCTACAGCTACAAATCTATATTTTTAGTTTTTATAGATATTTTACAGAGTTTATTATCTATCCAGATAATTCCGTGTAAATTTTGAAAATGTTGTTATGTACTCCTGAGTTATCGTGGTACATGTGGGAAAAAAACATGTGCCACTGATTTCTAGAGTTCAATATGTTACAGTTTTTATTTTAAAAACAATTTTAAACACAAATCTATAAAAACAGAAAAAAATTGCATTTTGAAGAGCTTTCTCGAACCTCCTCGTAGTAAAGTGTGTAAGTACATATTGTATATCGAAGCTAACGGGGGAAGGCCAACATACACCCGCGGTAATGGATCCGCCATTTTGAATTTTCAAGATATATCATCAGATTTGTAATCGGCGACCTCGAAAACCCCTGAGTAGCAAGTTTCAAACGATTTCATTAATTTTTAATGCTGAAATTGACCTAATACGGCGACATAGCTCATGACAAAGATTTTTATAAAATCGTAAAAACAACATATTTTAAGAACTTGTATCTTTTTTTTGACATGTTTTTGAAAAAGGACAACGGCATGTTGTTTGGTATACCTTAGGCTGGCTAGAAATGGTCAAGTTTTTAAATTGGATATATTATTGACTTCATTAGACTAATTTATGTCATGACAAAGATTTGCGTTTTTGCCGCAGGTAGAGAAAAGTCCTAAATGACAAAGATCTTTGTCATCCGCAGCGAAGGGGTTAACAAATTGCCTAATAAACTAAAAATTTTAGAAATTACAACACTTTCAGCTAAAAAATCGTTTAAAAAACTGTTAAAGATAAATGTTAATATATTTACTTAAATTAATTATATAATTTTGTTATTCGTCGTTATCCAGAAATTATTTCATAGCTTTTGTTATCTGATAATTGATAAGAATATTAAATAAATAAATGGTTTGGTTAGAATTGTGGCATTTTTGTTCTAGTTATATCCCAGAAAGCAACGTGAGTTCGTGTAGGGTGCCTATAATTACACTCATAAATGAGACTAAAGCGCACGTTTGCGCTCCATGTGAGTGCTATTTGTGTCCTCCAATCAAATGACGATTGTCACTCACGTTTGAGTCTTCACTTATTGAACAACTTGCGCATGCGCAAACCACTACCTTCTTGTCGCACATGCATTCCACTCGACGCGGATTGGGTGCGCACCAAGACTATTAGCCAATCATGACAAGTATCACAAAAATCTCATATGTGCGTAGAAGTGGAGATTTCTTGCGCGTGCGCAGTCCATTTCCATATACAGTGGTTCCCGTCCTAACGCATATGTTTCGTTCCATAAAACTGGCCGCCCCCGTCCAAACGCATATCCTCCCTCAACCCCCACTTTAAGGCAGAAATCTCTTTGCATTTATCATATTGAGCATGCGCGTAGATGTCTCACCAGCAACGCTAGCAACTAAGAATCGTGTTGTGGGGAGAGGAACAAAGGGGAATCTATGCATTTAGACGGGAAATAAATATGCGTTTGGAAGGGAATACGCGTTAGGACAGGATGCGTTAGGACGGGGATCACTGTATTTTACTCATTCCCGAACTCTCATAAGCATTCATTAGCACTCATATGTGAGATCTTGCCTTGCTATCTGGGATATTGTAAGTTTAGTTACATATTGTAGTTTTTAATTTTAGTTAGTTCTAGTATTTAGATTAAGTCTTTTGGGCCTGGCGCAGATATTTATTTATCTCTGCAGGATATATTTGTATATTTTTTATATATATTGTACAAATATTGTATACACTCGAATAAAATTGAATTGAATTGAATTTCGGATTAAACGAATTGAATTTTTTTCTTTTCTTTAATTAAATGTTTTCAGGAAATTAACATTATTTTATGTTTTTCATTTTTTTTTGTTAAAAAAATGTTTCGTAAAATTAAATTTTCTCTTAGGTTGTAGGGTTTCCTTCCTCTATGTTATATTTTCCCCCATCTTCATCGGCTGTGAAAAATGGTACACCAGGATTGTGATGAGAATCTTATGAGAATCTTATGAGAATCGTATGAGAATCTAGTGTGGCTCTCGTGAGAATCCTTCTTAAATTTTTTCGTAGGGTTAGCAGTGTTAACTAAAGACATTTCTTTAATTTATTTGTCTCAAAATAAATATACATGTAGTATAAAGAGTATTTTTAACAAGAATAAACGAATATGCTTGGATACATGTATTAAACAGCGTTACATGCCGTTATCGAGATCGCATACTTAGGTACCAAATATAGAAACGCATCGCTATAACGAGAAAGCAAAATGGGCCGTGCGAGCCACGATGTTGCCATGTCTTCCTATCGGCAGAAAAGAGAACTACTCCGCTCTAGCAGCGCAAAGAGACCTTGGGAGGGAAGTAGTTTCTCTTTCCACCAATTGGTGGCCAAGTCGTGGCTCGCCTGTTCTTGTTTCGTTCTCGTTATAGCGATGTGTTTCTATTTGTTACATATGCGATCTCGAGAAGGCACGGTCACCTTAGTCGAGATTGGTCCAGATCGACGACGACAGCGGGTACGCTGTTCATTATAGATGTACCCAGGCATATTCGTCGATTCTTGTTAAAAATACTACTTTTTGTACTACATGTATATTTATTTTGAGACAAATAAATTAACGAAATTTCTTTAGTTAACACTGCTAACCCTGCAAAAAAATTTAGGACAGATTCTCACGAGAGCCTCACTAGATACTCATATGATTCTCATAAGATTCTCATAAGAATCCTGTTTCAAATTCTCATGAGAAAATTTCTCATATGACGCTCATGAGAATCCTACCTAAAATTTTTCGTAGGGAAGGACTATTGTACACATTCCACAGAATGTTGATAAAGAACAAAGGTATCTCAATATCGGATTCTCCGATACCGGTACCTCAATATCGGTATCTCAATATAGCAGATCTAAATATCCGCTATAAAACACCTCCGCGAAGTTAGCCCGCCATTTTTACGAATCGGATGAAAACCTTCGCGAAGGTATGATGCATAAGTCATTTTTCGATTTAAAAAAAATCCTTGTATTCATTATGCTCAAAAGTTACTAGGCTCGTAAGGGGTGTATAAACATGAAAATGCCTAAAATCGTTTGCGATCGGGGCGAATCGTTTGCGAATTGTTTACGAATTGACTTCCTGCCCATTTTGCATCATAAATAAAGCTAAGAAAAACGATTTATTGAGGGAAATAAAAGTTACTAGGCACGGTACCGTAGAACCTCACAATGGTGAAAATGTCTGCACGTTCTGCGGTTATTTTTCCCTCCCACTAGTGAACTGACAAATTTGTACGTTTTCTCACAGATTTGAAAATTTATTGCCACAGTTGCTCCCGCCCTAAGCTATACCGGAAACGTTATATGCAAATACGTTATACTTTGGACTGTCCAAAGTTATACCAGTCTCTTCTCCTTCCCCATCACATTGTTTCGCTGAGCCCCACTCGCTTAATTTCGACAGACACACACAGAAGCACTCATTGCACGGATATAAACCGAGTTACGGAAGTGGGGCCAGTGAGGGGCTATAACTTTGGATAAACTTCCGCCATTTTGAAAGAACCGACGGTATAACTTAGGATGGGAACTACTGCACTAACAGTGTGGGGTAACACATGGAACTTTACGGTATTTATGCCTACCTACGTACACAGACATATAAAATAAATAAGCTGATGGTTTATTAGTGTAGGTTCACACTAGGGAAAAGTATTCAGTAGTTTCTAGTAATTTCGTATTTACTAATTTCTGCCCATTTTGTACATGGAATAATAAACAAAGCAAAGAGAAACGATTTATTGAGAAAAAAAGAGTTACTAGATGCAGTGTAGGAAAATATGAAAAATAGTTTAAATTGTTTGCGACCGATCTCGGACGACAGCAAATCTTTTGCTAATCACCAAGATCACTCATTTTTCGTTTGTGAAACTATCATTGCCGAAGTATGCACGAAAATAATCGATTCAATTATTTTTTATTTACGATTGTTAGTGAAAATTTCTACCTTATCGGCCGAGCACTTCAGAACCTTCTTAAGGGGATTCTAAAGTGCTCGGCCGATAAATTAGGTATTTGCACTAAAAACTAATATAAATAAAACATGATTGAATAGATTTTTCAAAATTTGGTCTCCGTAAAGGCAGTTCTAATTACTAATGACGATATCCTAAAAAATGACAAAGAAATTAATTGAGAAATTACAGAGAATTTTCGGAAATAAATGATTTTTATTTATTTCCAAAAATTCTCGGTCAGTTCTCAATTGATGTTTTTGGTATTTTCCCTAAAACCGTCTATAGTAATTAGAATTGCCCTTACAGAGTCCGAATGTTAAAATGTATTCAGTCATATTTAATTTGTGTTTTTTAATGAAACTTCCTCCCTTACCGGCGAACCATTTTAGAACCCCTTTAAGACCAATAACAACCGGCTGAAATCCAATTAAGAATGGGATTGAATCGGGTCAACACGAAGCAAAAATTCATCCCATTGAAAATTAATGAGATTTAATTAGGAATGCGAGTTAATACGCGGAAGATTCTTGAGGAAGTATTTATTTTCTTATTATATATATTTATATACATCGACCTCCCTTGAATTTGCAGCTTTTCTTATTTCCGTCGGCAATTTGCTCTCCTCCTGTACCATTCGTAACATGGCGACTGTTAGTGGAGGGTCAAACGTGGAAGGCTTAAACAAAGCATTTGCAACTGTATAATTCATTTTAAATTGCACTAATTAAATATGACTGAAATAGAAATTTCGTACTTCTTTTCAAATCTCTGTAACGTTTATTGTCAAAGATCTGCAGAGAATCTGGATCAAGTGACCGGGGATTACAGCCCAGCTCTCCAGAATGCCAGTTATTGGAGACTGAATGAGACCAAATGGGAAAAAACCTTATGTAGGAACGGTAAACGATAAAAGGAAAAGGAAAAGCAAGAACAATGCAAGGGAAGTGTGAAAAGGAGATCGATCGAATCCATGTAACAAAGCAAAAAGGAAAAAAGGAAAACGTTTATAAAAATGAAAACAACAAAAAACCAAAAAGTTTACTTTACGCACAAGTTTACTTTACGCACCGAAAAGACGTACATAAAAGTATTTTTTGGATGGGTATTTTTCAACAATCTTTGCAATATTCGATATAAAAGAATATCTCTTATTGCCTGTATAGTTGTTTAGATCTTGTTTACTTCCATTTTTATATACAGGTATAATAATAACTTTTTTAAGGTTGGATGGAAAAATTTCTTTTGTAAAAATGAGGTTAATAAGATTCTTCAGTGGCTTATATTCAGAAACAATATAAGGTTTTATTTCTTTCAAAATGGGCATTGAAACTCAATCTTCACCAGGAGGTATATTGTAACATTAAAAAAAAACATTTCGTTGTAATAAATACATAGATGTAAACATATTGTACAATTAATGTGTTTGTTTATTTTGAAAAAAATCTCTGTAACGCATGATTGTTCATGGGATATAAGTTTGTCTGATACGGGAGAAAAACAAATTCGTATATATGTTTATTTTCAATTCTGTTGAACCAACATTGCAAGTAAATTAATTCACTTGATCTTTTTCAATTTAATTATATTTTTTAAGACATATGCTTTATATATTACTTTTCGATGTTGTTCGTTTAGTACAGTTCATTATCAATTATGCTGTATTCAAATTAAAAAAAAACAGTTTTTCATAAAATTTCGTATTCTGATCTATATTGCGTACAGTTTATAATAATTGACACTTTGATGAGAAAGAAGAGATTTTATTTATTATTTATATATAAATAAGTACACTTTTGTAAAGCATTATAGCATTTTTTCTAATAAGTTTTCCGTGAGGATTTTTTATTGTAAAAAGAAATAAAAGACATTTTTTCGAAAAAGAAAGATATTTTTTATCAGAAGATTGTTTACAGTCTTTATTATGTTTCCATTGAATACCTCGTCAACAACTAAAGAAATAATTTTGTTGTTATTTTTTGAGCGTATATCTTATTCTGTACCCGAACCGGGTAATTAAGTTAAATTATCGAAATGTTCATAACCTTCACTATTTTATAGACTTCGAATAAAATTCCTAAAAATACGCAATAACATCTTCGTAGTAACAAAACACTGCATCATAACCGTAGAGTTCTTAGAATAATAACCTAAATTTTTTAATAATTTGTCCCGTGAAAACATAAAGCGTAACCTGTCTGCGGTTTTTGAATTCGGCTCGCTATGACTTTTTTTTATAATTTTATTGTATATATTCTATACTGAGTAGTGTATACAACAAGAAAGGAGTCCTACTTATGACGTGCGTAAGTTGCAGGTTACTTTCATTTTCAAGTCACAACAGTGCGTTTTTTTCAGTTTATTTAATGATCTTCTCCTAAAACACAAGGTGTGGGTAAGACTAACAAAAAATAAATAAGAATATAGCAAGTAATTGAAAATGTCACATAGAATACAACCAAAAAAACGGGACCATTTTGGATCTATTTTTGTTTACTCCGATTTTATTTAAATTTAAACTATTTTTTGTCGAAGTACAAAATAATCTTATTTGCAGCTTGTTCAATTATTTATTTTGTCAAATACTAATTGAATGACTTCGAGAAATAAATCGAGATCAGTTTATATCTGAAGAGTACATGATGAAAAAATTTAAGAAGGAGGCACTTTGCTGCATACGAGAACCTTTGGTAAATATAAACGATCTTCCTCAAGAAATTTTGAACAAGATATTTCGATTTCTTGACGCTATAGATCTTTGTGCTGTGACAACGGTTTGCAAGTAAGTACTCGTGGCTTCTACTATCCAACAAAATAATTGTACATAATCATTTCAAACCTTAAAACTACTTCCCAGATATTGGCAACAGCTTGCAGCATGGGAGAGGAAGCGAAGAACGTTTTTCCAATGTTTTCGAAATGAAAACAAACTGAAATTAATTGTACTTGACGAGCGGCTAGGAACACTACGAATAAAACCAACATTAGGAATTTACTTCTGCTCTTCTTCAGGCAAGCTTAATTTTGCTGAGTTGGTGCAATATGGAAGTAAGTGATTTTTAAGTCTTTCTATTGGACTATTACTGTTGATGCCTGAATGATCTCTTTGTATTTTAGCAAGTTGTAGATACGACCGACACTTTCCGTCTTCGTTCTGTTCTATTTTTTTATTCAGTTACACAAGAATGCGCTCTGTCCTAGAATGCCTTATTTTGTCAAGTGACATTCAAATAGATACATTTGTTGTCGATTATAATAAACTGGAAAATTCGTATACTCGTGGAACATTCACGTACGCCGCAGATATAGCGAAAGTATTGGCTGATAATAGACGAGACCATGTGTGCATGATAATGTTCACAGAGGGAAAATGTCCAGCAGTCTCATTTGTGAAACAAATTTTTGAAGATTTCAAAAAAAGGTAATTACATTTTTCCTACAGGTGTTCGGTAAGCAGCACTTTTTTTACTGTACTTCAAAGTAATGCATGAAACAGTACTACTTTTACATCCGAATAGTGTTTTTTTTTTGTGACAGAATACGTAAAGTTCGATTTTACATTCACTGTTTAGTCATTCAAGTTCATTTTTTTTCAGCGAGATGTGCACTTGACTCACATTGTAATAACACAATGATGGTACATATTTTTATTTCCGATAAAGGACAAAAACGAAATAATTTGTTTTTTAATTAATTTTGGCAGAAACGTCAATCGCAAACTCACAATTTGGGGAGGAACGGTAGAATCTATAAAAATCAAATACGGTTCATCAGAAAGTCGTTTCGTTCCATGGGTCTGCCACAAGCTGACATCCCCCGATCTTGAAACAAGAACGCTAATTCTTTATAAATCGTGCAATACCGCAGACAGTATAGGGAAGAAATTTCGGGACTGGCGGGACAAATTTTCGCTGAAGAAACACACAATTGGACTTATGCTTTCGCCGGCAAAGCAATGTTGCATCAAAGACATCCAACAAAAAATGTTTGCCGAAGTTTTTCCCGGTATAACAACGATAAATCTTCTTGGTCGCAGTACTGCTGGCATTTATGGTTCATCAGACTTTGGTATGTATTTTCTATTCATTTTTTGTCATGTGCAATAGATATGATATAACATTATTAAATTTCTAGTGCGCAAACGTTACCAGTATTATTCTTCGAGCGTTTTTGTAATTATAACGTACGGTTCGTAGACGAATCACCGTTGCTGTTTACAAAATTGGACAGACGAAAAACGCCGACTGTTTTATGTCAGTTTCTTGTATATTAATTTCAATTATAAAATAAAGTAAGTTTATACATATTTAATTTTTTTCGTTTTTCATGTTGAAGTTTTGAAATGATGTAATATTATGACTTTGGTATCCGGGTAAAAATTAAGGATGTCGGACGCTTTTAATTGTCTAAATTCAATCTTCCGTTACTCTTTTGTAACGCTTAAATGCTATTATAAGAGTGAATTTAGACAAGAAACGCTTAATAGACTATTCGATTTTTACCAGGGTAACTATAGAAACGGGTTACCGTTAGTTACCGTCCGAAATCTCCGAAGACAAAATCCCCTACCACTAAAATCCCCAAGTTCAAAATCCCCTACCACTAAAACCCCCGAATTCAAAATCCCCTTCTTCATCCAAATCACCCTTCAAAACATCTACTTTTATTACAAGTTAACTCAGTCCATGGTGGAAATAAAAAGGTGTAGCGCTCTCGAGTAGCACAATTTCGGCCAATAAGCGTCCCACCAAAGATCAACCAAAGTGTTGGAAGATTTCACTATCCCACAGCATAGAAAAGCTAACCTACCTAACCTAACCTAACCTAGCCTAACCTTTTTTTTTTCTCTCTTTTTTTTTAAAGAGGGGGAAATCCGTTATGGACCCCCGGGGTTAGAGGCGCGGTACATAGCCCACGAGCGTCTTCCCCCGGGGAGTGTCGGACTCGCACCGACTAAAACTCCCTCCCCCAGCCAGATAACTCATCACCGCGGAACCTGCATAATGCATTATGCTTCGGGATGATGACTGGCTCAGCCTCATCTCAGGCTCACTTCAATTTCGTCACTGTCTGCGTTTGCTACTGCGCGTAGCCTCTGTGCCTCCTCTTTCTTTTTTAGAACGGTCGCCGCATATTCGTTTACCGCCTCCACGAGGCCTCCCCACTCAGCATCACCTCTCCCAGGTTGTCTGCCGTCAGTTGAACCCGGGCCGCCTGCTCCATTCTTCCTCTTTCCTCAATCTACGCCGGGCATCTGAACAGCGTGTGCTCAGCATCGTCTTCTTCAAGCCCACAGTGCTTACACAGACTGCTTGTCTTTTTCCCTATCCTCATCAGGTACGCCTGGATGATCCATGCCCTGTTAGTACCTGTGTCAGATGGTAGCTTACATCGCCGTGCCCTCTTCTGGACCATTCTTCTACCTTTGGGATGATTCGTCGCGTACATCATCCCTTTACGCTCTTTTCCCACTCCTCTTGCCACTCCGCGTACATACGCCTCTCCGTTGATACAGTGGGTTCGCCTTCTGGCCCCGTGGTCTCTCCGCTCTCTACCGCGCGTTTCTTCATCGCTTCATAATCACCTTTTCTCTTTGCTGCCAGAAGATGAATCGGTGGAGTTCCCGCCAGCACATGCTCCGCCTCTTGGGAAACCGTGCGATATGCGCTTATTACCCGAAGTGCGCTTCGACGATGTACCGCAGCCATGATGTTCCTGGCCTTGATACTTTGAAGCGCCGCCTCCCATATTGGCGCTGCGTATAGCAGGACCGACTGAACTACTGTGGACAGCAAAGCACGTCTCCTCGGTTTAGGTCCGCCGATGTTGCTCATTAGCCTGACCAATGCTGCTTCGATCACGGAGGCTCTGTCCGCAGCCCTCGCAATATGGCTGGAGTAGCTAAGTCGCCGATCCAGGTTTACGCCTAGGTATTTAATAACTCGCGCAACTGAGAGTTGTATCCCCTCCATCGTGATGATGGGTTCCGGGAACGCCCTGCGTCTCGTTACTAAGAGGCACTCCGTCTTTTGGGCCGCAACCTCAAGCCCCATCCCCCGCATCCAAAGGCTTACTCTTCTCGCGGCTTCGTTAACGAAGCTACTAATTCCGTCGCTTCCGGCATTTTCTCTGGGAGTAATCCGTCGTATAGGATATTCCACAGGAATGGGAACTCCGGCCGTGATCTGTCGGCTGTTTTCGACGCCATGCCCTCCTTCATATAGAGCAACTCTGTCAGAGAGGTAGCTCCCAACGATCTGACGTAGGTAGGATGGTATCCCTGACCTCGTCTCTAATGCCCACAAGATGTCTGCCTATCGTACCGAGTTAAAGGCATTCCGGACGTGATTACGACACAAAAGTCGGCATATCGTCCCCTACCTTAGCCTGCTGCTTCGGCAATGTTGGGCACATGCCTGATGACATCGATAGTGGATCTGCCTTTCTGGAACCCGTACTGATACAGGGTGAACCCACCACTCGCATCCCATGCTGTCTGCAGCCTATTCAGTATCAGGATCTCCAGTAGCTTTCCGTCCACGTCCATCATGCATAGAGGCCTGTATGACGAGGGCACTCCAGCTGGCGTTCCAGGTTTCGGTATCAGGACCAACCTCTGCCTCTTCCACCTTACCGGAAATTGCCCTTCGCTGATGCAAGCATTATAGGCATCCAGCAGGATGGCCGGTGATCCCGCTGCAGTTATTTTCAGTGCCTCGCTAGGCACCCAACTTGGGCCCGGCGCTTTACCCATGCGAAGTTTTTCCACCGCCGCCTTTAGTTCAGTCTCCGTGAACGGTGGTAGTTCCTGCTGGATGTCGTCACCATCCCCTTCGTTCTGGGTCCGTGTTCTTAGTTCATGTGTTGGGAAGAGGGTATCTACCACGCTCTTCACAAACACAGGATCCCCCAGTTCGACCGGTCGCTGTAGGCCGCCAAGTTTGCCCATAACAAGCATGTATAGTTTCCCCCAAATGTTCTTATCAGCTTCTTCTTTTAGCCGCTTCCAGCATTCACCTTTGCTCTTACGAATTTCCAGAACAAATCTTCTCCTGGCTTCCCTGTACTCAGCAACTCGACGTTCATGTGCCTCTGTGCCCCTAGCACGCTGCTGCCGTCTTCTTGCTGCCAGGCAAATTTTTCTCGCCTCCGCAATCCTCTGGTTCCACCAGTACGTGAGTGTTCTGTGTAGCCTGCCCTTCCTAGGCATTGCCGCATCGCAGGCTCTACTCAAGGTCTTGGCTAATCTGTCTGCCTTGCCTTCAGCGGCTATTTTCGCACTTCGTCCCCAAGCCTCCTGTAGTAACTGGACCTCCGTCTCCACTTTGATGTAAGCTTCCAGTTTGTTCCTGTCCAGTTTTGCCACCGCCCACCCTTTCCTTGCGGCAGGTCGAGGTTGATTACGTATTCCTCCCACCTTGAAAATGATGTAACGGTGGTCACTGAGGGTCTCCTCCTCGAGTACTGTCCATTCCTCTACTCGTCCTGACAGGCTCTCCGTCGCTAGCGCTACATCCGGAAACGAGGTTCCTCCCCCTTGCCGTCGCTCAAATGTCGGTTTGGCACCACGGTTGAGTACAAGCAGCCTCTGCCGTGCCGCGAGGTCCAAGAGCCGCCTCCCCCTTTCGTCCTCACCGGTGACTCCACCACTCCATTGCGATGATCTGCTATTGAAGTCTCCGGCAATTATGGCTTCGCCTATGCCTTCCCTTATACTGTCTTCGAGATCATCGAGAAAAAGCTGATACTCCTCATTACTAGTATTAGGCGAGAAGTAGCAAGAGTAAATGCGTATATTCTTTACTCGAGCCCACGCATATCCCCTATTACCACTCTTCATCTCCTGCATAGTAAGCCCGTTGCGGACGCATATTGCTGCTGTTCCACTTGCGTCGCTGACCCACGAAGAACCTTTCAGGTTCTGATGTTGCTCTGAGAAAAGCAGGATGTCGACGCCTCTCTCAGTCGCCAAGTGCAGCGCGAGGTCCTGGGCCGCTGCACAATGGTTCAAATTTACCTGTAGGAGGGTCAGAGTTGAGTCCCTCTCTTCTCTCTCAGGTACGCCGCACATCTTCCGCTCCCCGGGTAGTGGTCTCTTTCTTGAAACCCCAGGTCCTCGCAAGGTAGGCAGTACAGCAGTAGTTGAGTACACCCAGATGCTATGTGACCCTCTGCACCGCAGGCAAAGCAGCACTTACCCCGATCTGCGGTAATCCGACATTTGACAGCTATATGGCCAAAGCCATGGCACCGGTAGCACCTCTCAACCTCAACCCTCCGTACGATTCTACACGTCATGAATCCCACCTTTAGTCTACCCCTTTCTAGCAGCATCTCAGCTGACGCACTAGGCATTGTAATAATGGCCTTCAGTGCACCTCCAAAAGACCCCCTCAGGGCCCCTACTCTGGCCTTCTTCGCCTGTTCATCGCCAATATCGCGGGCAATCGCAGCCATCACTTCCTCAGTCGTCCTCGCCTCGTCCATGCCCCTGATCTCAATGGCAGTAGTGGGGACAAGGGCTTTAACAACCCCCTCATCTCCAACCACCCGGGCAATTGCAGCAGCCAGTGTATCTGCCTGCTCTTTTCCTCCCTTGCTTACTTCCAGGAGCAGTTCACCCGTCCTCGTCCTCCTAACACCCGTGATCTCCACACCGATCTTTCCTGGGTCTACATCAGTCCGGATCCGCCTGAGTATCCCAGCGTAACTCGTATTCATGTGTTCGCTGCAGTGTATGATCACTGCCTCAGGCTTTACCCTCGTTCTACGCCTTACGGCGGACTGCGACGGGGGCTCCGGCGGAGGTTTAGGGGTCTTATCCGATGCGACTTTGGGACTTCGCCTCGCAACGGTCTGCCACACCGATGCGTCCCGCTCCGATTCTCCGATCTCTATTGTGTGCTCATCCCCCTCTTTACCGACCTTACTGTTCACTGCTCCGTTGTTTTCGAGCTGCTCGCGTCGTTTGTCCCTTGCACTTGCCACCTCGCTCCTGATTTTTTTCCCGGGCTGCAACTCTGGCGGAGAAAGCACCTTCCGTTTCGCCGTCGTTGTTGTCGCTGGCCCCGCTGTTCCAGGTACATCGCTTCTCGTCCCCCGCATATCGTTCACCGGTGACGAGTCAGTTTGCGTCCCCGTAGTCACTGGTGTCGTCTTCAGGCTGCTCCGCATGGAAACTAAGGTCGCTTTCCGCGCCCTTTCATCCGCTATTTGTTTCCTGGCATCCATCAACCGCTTCATCCCTACTTTCATCAGGACCATTGCCGTCTTGATTTCTTTGTGCACGTTGTATGTGCCACGGATGGTCTCGTTTATCCTATTAACCTGGTCGATCACCAGGCTCAGTGCTGTCTCCTCGTCTTTCTCAGCTTGCGAGTCACAGCTGGCCAAGTTTGGTGCACTGGTGCAATGCTTAAGCGGGGAGCCAATCACACTTCCCATTCTTCTGCGTACTGGCGTCTTGCCTGTTGGGGTCGCCTCGCCCTTTTTTCCCAAGACCGGTGACCTCAGCACCTTCCCGCTCTTAGCGAATGGATTAATACGCTCCTCCGCGAATTGCTTCCCAACGGGTGTCGCGTAACCCATTGCTTCGTCGTCGCTGTCAATCAGTGGTGGAGACGCCAATCGACTTTCCCCGAAAACAGGGGGAGAACTTCCCAGCTCAGTATATGTCGTAGTAGCTGTCCCCGATGGTCCCACTGTACTTTTCACAGTCTCGTTTGGACGGTTCCGTGGCTCCTTTTTGCGACTCGGTGTTTTCACTCCACTAGTAGCATTAGATGCTACTGAGGCCAAGTGGCCAACCTCAGTAGCACTGCGGTCGCCGGATATCGACGCCCGGGAGCCCGCTTGCTCACTCCCAATAAGCGCCGGTACTGAGGTATCCCTCCTCTGCACCGTAGACGGTATATTTTTATTTTCATCCTCCATTTCTTTTTGTATTGTCTGTTGATCCACGGGAGGTATTTTATTTTCCTCCTACCCTTCTGGCAGGCACTTGCCTGACAGACGAGCGTTTCCCTATCCGCCACCTGGGGACGCGCCCGATGGGGGACAGACTCCCCACACGGGAACCTAGCCTAACCTAACCTATCCTACCTTAACCTAACCTAACCTAGCCTATGTATGATAAATTAATAGTTTTCGTTAAATGTTAGTAAAAGTTTTTTTCTACATATGTGTGGGTTGCGTTTGCATTAGTACAAAAAAGTGCGTTTAATGAATTTAAAAAATCCGTAAAGTCCTACAAATCAGTCATAAAAATGTTAAATTTCGAACGGCTGATAAAATATGGGGGACTTGATAGTTTAAGTGTTGTTAAATGCACTTCACAAAATTATGAAATATTATAGCGGGTCAGTCTGTAAAACAGCAATATTTTGATGCTGTGACTCGCCCTTTGGCATCGTACGAATCATATCTGTTCATATATTTATATACTTGTGTATCGTATGTCCAATAAAGACAATTATTATTATTATTATTATTTCTTGCAAAAGTTGCCAAACTATAACTAAAATAATTTCTGAAAAACTACGGTAACTTTTCGAGAAAAGTTCTACATTCTTTGCAAGATGTTCAAACATTGTAGTGTCAACATTTCTTATATCCTCAGCTTCAAAACATTTTGGAAATTTCACAGACAGTTTTCCGTGTATTATTTTTTTTTTCAATTTGCTGCTTTATTATTATTATTCGAGGACTTTCGGGATTGCTGAATACGAATCTGTTATCAAGTTGTTTTGATTAAAAGCGGCAGATAAAAAACCACAAATGTCTGTAAATCCACACCAAATAGTTATTCGGAGGTTTATTGCTTCAATAAATAAGGATGTGTTGACAATACCCAGACAGCAACGTGAGTGAACATTGAGTGCATAATGAAACTCATAAATGAGTCGTCCAACCAGGATACGATCGTCACTCACATATATGCGCAGATAGCAAGGCGTGAGTCTCACTAACTCCTCATGTTTGAGATCTCACTTATGAGTGCTTATGTGAATGCATATGAGAGTTCGGGAATGAGTAAAATATACGGGATTGGACTGCGCACGCGCAAGAAATCTCCGCTTCTATGCACATATGAGACTTTGGTGGCACCTGTCATGATTGGCTAATAGTCTTGGTGACCAACCAATTGGCACCGGGTGGAATGCCTGGGCGGCAAGAAGGTAGTGGTTTGCGCATGCGCAAATTGTTCAATGAGGCAAGACTCACGAGTGAGTGGCAATTGTCATCTGATTGGAGGACACAAATAGCACTCACATGGAGTGCAAACGTGCGCTTTAGTCTCATTTATGCCCAGAAAGCAACGTGAGTTCCTGTAGGGTGCTTAATGATACTCATAAATGAGACTAAAGCGCACGTTGCGCTCCATGTGAATGCTATTTGCGTCCTCCAATCAAACGACGATTGTCACTCATGTTTGAGTCTTCACTTATTGACCAACTTGCGCATGCGCAAACCACTACCTTCTTGTCGCACATGCATTCCACCCGATTCGGATTGGTTGCGCACCAAGACTATTAGCCAATCATGACAAGTATCACAAAAATCTCATATGTGCGTAGAAGTGGGGATTTCTTGCACGTGCCCAGTCCAATTCCGCATATTTTACTCATTCCCGAACTCTCATATGCATTATATGCATTCACATTAGCACTCATAAGTGAGATCTCACACATGAGGACATCTTGAGACTCACGCCTTGACCTCCGTGAAGTTGACCGGCCATTGTAACGAAATCGATCGAAAATAGCGCGAATCGTTTGCGATTCGTTTGCGAATGATTGCGATTACCGATTTTTCGTTTGCGAATTCGTCGTTTTTGAGTTATTTGCAAAAAACGAAATGGCCGGCTAACTTCACGTTAGCATTTTTGAAAACGCAATTACTCGGCAACCAATCGACCAATTTCGCCCAAATTAGGCTTGATCGTTTGCGATTCGTTTGCGAATTATGAATTAAAAGTGCTTTTTCCGATAACTTGAAAAATAAAAAAAAATAAATTATCCTATATGTCCCTTATATACAAAATTCATTAAAAGGTTTGCGATTTTTTTACAATCGGTCTCAATCGTTTGCGATTCGTTTGCGAATTGAGAAAATATAGCAATTTCCCGAATATCATAATAAATAATGCGAAAATAAACGAATTATCGAAAGTTACTAGATCCAGCCCACCTCGATATACAAAATCCTTTAAAAGGTTTGCGATTTTTTTGCAAACGGTCTCAATCGTTTGCGATTCGTTTGCGAATTGAGAAAATATAGCAATTTCCCGAATATCACAATAAATAATGCGAAAATAAACGAATTATCGAAAGTTACTAGATCCAGCCCACCTCGGTATACAAAATTCATTAAAAGGTTTGCGATTTTTTTGAAAACGGTCTCAATCGTTTGCGATTCGTTTGCGAATTGAGAAAATATAGCAATTTCCCGAATATCACAATAAATAATGCAAAAATAAACGAATTATTGAAAGTTACTAGATCCAGCCCGCCTCGATATACAAAATCCTTTAAAAGGTTTGCGATTTTTTTGCAAACGGTCTCAATCGTTTGCGATTCGTTTGCGAATTGAGAAAATATAGCAATTTCCCGAATATCACAATAAATAATGCGAAAATAAACGAATTATCGAAAGTTACTAGATCCAGCCCTCCTCGGTATACAAAATTCATTAAAAGGTTTGCGATTTTTTTGAAAACGGTCTCAATCGTTTGCGATTCGTTTGCGAATTGAGAAAATATAGCCATCTCCCGAATATCACAATAAATAATGCAAAAATAAACGAATTATTGAAAGTTACTAGATCCAGCCCGCCTCGATATACAAAATCCTTTAAAAGGTTTGCGATTTTTTTGCAAACGGTCTCAATCGTTTGCGATTCGTTTGCGAATTGAGAAAATATAGCAATTTCCCGAATATCACAATAAATAATGCGAAAATAAACGAATTATCGAAAGTTACTAGATCCAGCCCACCTCGGTATACAAAATTCATTAAAAGGTTTGCGATTTTTTTGAAAACGGTCTCAATCGTTTGCGATTCGTTTGCGAATTGAGAAAATATAGCCATCTCCCGAATATCACAATAAATAATGCAAAAATAAACGAATTATTGAAAGTTACTAGATCCAGCCCGCCTCGATATACAAAATCCTTTAAAAGGTTTGCGATTTTTTTGCAAACGGTCTCAAACGTTTGCGATTCGTTTGCGAATTGAGAAAATATAGCAATCTCCCGAATATCATAATAAATAATGCGAAAATAAACGAATTATCGAAAGTTACTAGATCCAGCCCACCTCGATATACAAAATCCCTTAAAAGGTTTGCGATTTTTTTGCAATCGGTCTCAAACGTTTGCGATTCGTTTGCGAATTGAGAAAATATAGCAATTTCCCGAATATCATAATAAATTATGCGAAAATAAACGAATTATCGAAAGTTACTAGATCCAGCCCACCTCGATATACAAAATCCTTTAAAAGGTTTGCGATTTTTTTGCAATCGGTCTCAAACGTTTGCGATTCGTTTGCGAATTGAGAAAATATAGCAATCTCCCGAATATCATAATAAATAATGCGAAAATAAACGAATTATCGAAAGTTACTAGATCCAGTACACCTCGATATACAAAATCCTTTAAAAGGTTTGCGATTTTTTTGCAAACGGTCTCAAACGTTTGCGAGTCGTTTGCAAATGATAGCGCTTACCAATTTTTCGTTTGTGACTTTGTCGTTTTTAAGTTATTTTCTGAAAAACGACATGGCCGGCCAACTTCACGATCGCTTCAAAATCCCTTAAAAGGTTTGCGATTTTTTTGCAATCGGTCTCAAACGTTTGCGATTCGTTTGCGAATTGAGAAAATATAGCAATCTCCCGAATATCATAATAAATAATGCGAAAATAAACGAATTATCGAAAGTTACTAGATCCAGCCCACCTCGGTATACAAAATTCATTAAAAGGTTTGCGATTTTTTTGAAAACGGTCTCAATCGTTTGCGATTCGTTTGCGAATTGAGAAAATATAGCCATCTCCCGAATATCACAATAAATAATGCAAAAATAAACGAATTATTGAAAGTTACTAGATCCAGCCCGCCTCGATATACAAAATCCTTTAAAAGGTTTGCGATTTTTTTGCAAACGGTCTCAATCGTTTGCGATTCGTTTGCGAATTGAGAAAATATAGCAATTTCCCGAATATCACAATAAATAATGCGAAAATAAACGAATTATCGAAAGTTACTAGATCCAGCCCTCCTCGGTATACAAAATTCATTAAAAGGTTTGCGATTTTTTTGAAAACGGTCTCAATCGTTTGCGATTCGTTTGCGAATTGAGAAAATATAGCCATCTCCCGAATATCACAATAAATAATGCGAAAATAAACGAATTATCGAAAGTTACTAGATCCAGCCCACCTCGATATACAAAATCCTTTAAAAGGTTTGCGATTTTTTTGCAAACGGTCTCAATCGTTTGCGATTCGTTTGCGAATTGAGAAAATATAGCAATTTCCCGAATATCATAATAAATTATGCGAAAATAAACGAATTATCGAAAGTTACTAGATCCAGCCCACCTCGATATACAAAATCCTTTAAAAGGTTTGCGATTTTTTTGCAAACGGTCTCAATCGTTTGCGATTCGTTTGCGAATTGAGAAAATATAGCAATTTCCCGAATATCATAATAAATAATGCGAAAATAAACGAATTATCGAAAGTTACTAGATCCAGCCCACCTCGATATACAAAATCCTTTAAAAGGTTTGCGATTTTTTTGCAAACGGTCTCAAATGTTTGCGATTCGTTTGCAAATGATGGCGCTTACCAATTTTTCGTTTGTGACTTTGTCGTTTTTAAGTTATTTCCGGAAAAACGACATGGCCGGCCAACTTCACGATCGCTTAAAAATCCCTTAAAAGGTTTGCGATTTTTTTGCAATCGGTCTCAAACGTTTGCGATTCGTTTGCGAATTGAGAAAATATAGCAATCTCCCGAATATCATAATAAATAATGCGAAAATAAACGAATTATCGAAAGTTACTAGATCCAGCCCACCTCGATATACAAAATCCTTTAAAAGGTTTGCGATTTTTTGCAATCGGTCTCAATCGTTTGCGATTCGTTTGCGAATTGAGAAAATATAGCAATTTCCCGAATATCATAATAAATAATGCGAAAATAAACGAATTATCGAAAGTTACTAGATCCAGCCCACCTCGGTATACAAAATTCATTAAAAGGTTTGCGATTTTTTTGAAAACGGTCTCAAACGTTTGCGAGTCGTTTGCAAATGATAGCGCTTACCAATTTTTCGTTTGTGACTTTGTCGTTTTTAAGTTATTTTCTGAAAAACGACATGGCCGGCCAACTTCACGATCGCTACAAAATCCCTTAAAAGGTTTGCGATTTTTTTGCAATCGGTCTCAAACGTTTGCGATTCGTTTGCGAATTGAGAAAATATAGCAATCTCCCGAATATCATAATAAATAATGCGAAAATAAACGAATTATCGAAAGTTACTAGATCCAGTACACCTCGATATACAAAATCCTTTAAAAGGTTTGCGATTTTTTTGCAAACGGTCTCAAACGTTTGCGATTCGTTTGCAAATGATAGCGCTTACCAATTTTTCGTTTGTGACTTTGTCGTTTTTAAGTTATTTTCTGAAAAACGACATGGCCGGCCAACTTCACGATCGCTTCAAAATCCCTTAAAAGGTTTGCGATTTTTTTGCAATCGGTCTCAAACGTTTGCGATTCGTTTGCGAATTGAGAAAATATAGCAATCTCCCGAATATCATAATAAATAATGCGAAAATAAACGAATTATCGAAAGTTACTAGATCCAGCCCACCTCGATATACAAAATCCTTTAAAAGGTTTGCGATTTTTTTGCAATCGGTCTCAATCGTTTGCGATTCGTTTGCGAATTGAGAAAATATAGCAATTTCCCGAATATCATAATAAATAATGCGAAAATAAACGAATTATCGAAAGTTACTAGATCCAGCCCACCTCGGTATACAAAATTCATTAAAAGGTTTGCGATTTTTTTGAAAACGGTCTCAAACGTTTGCGAGTCGTTTGCAAATGATAGCGCTTACCAATTTTTCGTTTGTGACTTTGTCGTTTTTAAGTTATTTTCTGAAAAACGACATGGCCGGCCAACTTCACGATCGCTTCAAAATCCCTTAAAAGGTTTGCGATTTTTTTGCAATCGGTCTCAAACGTTTGCGATTCGTTTGCGAATTGAGAAAATATAGCAATCTCCCGAATATCATAATAAATAATGCGAAAATAAACGAATTATCGAAAGTTACTAGATCCAGCCCACCTCGATATACAAAATCCCTTAAAAGGTTTGCGATTTTTTTGCAATCGGTCTCAAACGTTTGCGATTCGTTTGCGAATTGAGAAAATATAGCAATTTCCCGAATATCATAATAAATAATGCGAAAATAAACGAATTATCGAAAGTTACTAGATCCAGCCCACCTCGATATACAAAATCCTTTAAAAGGTTTGCGATTTTTTTGCAAACGGTCTCAAACGTTTGCGATTCGTTTGCAAATGATGGCGCTTACCAATTTTTCGTTTGTGACTTTGTCGTTTTTAAGTTATTTTCGGAAAAACGACATGGCCGGCCAACTTCACGATCGCTTCAAAATCCCTTAAAAGGTTTGCGATTTTTTTGCAATCGGTCTCAAACGTTTGCGAATTGAGAAAATATAGCAATCTCCCGAATATCATAATAAATAATGCGAAAATAAACGAATTATCGAAAGTTACTAGATCCAGCCCACCTCGATATACAAAATCCTTTAAAAGGTTTGCGATTTTTTGCAATCGGTCTCAATCGTTTGCGATTCGTTTGCGAATTGAGAAAATATAGCAATTTCCCGAATATCATAATAAATAATGCGAAAATAAACGAATTATCGAAAGTTACTAGATCCAGCCCACCTCGGTATACAAAATTCATTAAAAGGTTTGCGATTTTTTTGAAAACGGTCTCAAACGTTTGCGAGTCGTTTGCAAATGATAGCGCTTACCAATTTTTCGTTTGTGACTTTGTCGTTTTTAAGTTATTTTCTGAAAAACGACATGGCCGGCCAACTTCACGATCGCTTCAAAATCCCTTAAAAGGTTTGCGATTTTTTTGCAATCGGTCTCAAACGTTTGCGATTCGTTTGCGAATTGAGAAAATATAGCAATCTCCCGAATATCATAATAAATAATGCGAAAATAAACGAATTATCGAAAGTTACTAGATCCAGCCCACCTCGATATACAAAATCCCTTAAAAGGTTTGCGATTTTTTTGCAATCGGTCTCAAACGTTTGCGATTCGTTTGCGAATTGAGAAAATATAGCAATTTCCCGAATATCATAATAAATAATGCGAAAATAAACGAATTATCGAAAGTTACTAGATCCAGCCCACCTCGATATACAAAATCCTTTAAAAGGTTTGCGATTTTTTTGCAAACGGTCTCAAACGTTTGCGATTCGTTTGCAAATGATGGCGCTTACCAATTTTTCGTTTGTGACTTTGTCGTTTTTAAGTTATTTTCGGAAAAACGACATGGCCGGCCAACTTCACGATCGCTTCAAAATCCCTTAAAAGGTTTGCGATTTTTTTGCAATCGGTCTCAAACGTTTGCGATTCGTTTGCGAATTGAGAAAATATAACAATCTCCCGAATATCATAATAAATAATGCGAAAATAAACGAATTATCGAAAGTTACTAGATCCAGCCCACCTCGATATACAAAATCCTTTAAAAGGTTTGCGATTTTTTTGCAATCGGTCTCAAACGTTTGCGATTCGTTTGCGAATTGAGAAAATATAGCAATCTCCCGAATATCATAATAAATAATGCGAAAATAAACGAATTATCGAAAGTTACTAGATCCAGTACACCTCGATATACAAAATCCTTTAAAAGGTTTGCGATTTTTTTGCAAACGGTCTCAAACGTTTGCGATTCGTTTGCAAATGATAGCGCTTACCAATTTTTCGTTTGTGACTTTGTCGTTTTTAAGTTATTTTCTGAAAAACGACATGGCCGGCCAACTTCACGATCGCTTCAAAATCCCTTAAAAGGTTTGCGATTTTTTTGCAATCGGTCTCAAACGTTTGCGATTCGTTTGCGAATTGAGAAAATATAGCAATTTCCCGAATATCATAATAAATAATGCGAAAATAAACGAATTATCGAAAGTTACTAGATCCAGCCCGCCTCGATGTACAAATCCCTTTAAAAGGTTTCCGATTTTTTTGCAAACGGTCTGAAACGTTTGCGATTCGGTTGCAAATTTTTCGTTTGCGACTTTGTCCTTTTTAAGATATTTTCGAAAAACGACATGGCCGGCTAACTTCACGTTTGCCTATCATTCTGCACTTTATTAAATTTCGATCAAACTCTGTCCTCTGCTTTCCCACACCTAAAACATATAGTTCTATCATTTTCCCTCATTTTGTTTGAGATGGGATACACTCGAGGCGCTACTTTACAGAGTATTAAAAATAGGCTCGCAGGCAACTGCGATCTCCCCGTTTTGTCCAGTTCTTTGGTTCTAGATTTTTCCAGTGTTCCTTCGTCCCAGGAAATGCACTGCTTTTTTATATTCAGTTTCTGTTTGAATTCTGAAGAAATTGGACATTGCGCTTAAAACATTTTCAATTACAGGACGTATTTGGTATGTTAATACACTTTCATTATATTTGTTAAGTATAATGTGTAATTAATTTTGGGTTTTTTTATAGTAAATATATAATATTTTATTAAAACTGTAATCTTTACATTGAGAATCATTGATTGAGAAAAATAAAAACAATGACCATATCAATTTTGATTCCATGCTAATGCAAATATTTTTTTTTTTTTTTTATTTAACCCATTTGTATTTACAATCTATTCTATGGAATAATAAGTAAAAAATCTATTAAAAATTAACTAAGGCATTGCAAAATAACCTCCCACTGAAGGCTCTGCTATTAAGTATCTTACATTATTAATTACATATTGTGATACTAATTAAATTTTATAAACATTTTTAATTTTATTAAAACCTATTGGACAGGTTTAACGGTTTGAATTTTTTCAATCTTCTGGTCTGGTCTCTCGTTTCCAGCAAGTTTGTAGCCAGAATATTTGAATGTCTTTTTAATCTTTCTTGGTACTTGACACTAAAACTTTTTATTTCTTCTTTCACTGTCTTTACATTCAGATCACAATGTATCACTTCATTTGGCACATACCAAGGGGCTTGCACAATAATTCCTAATATTTTTTACTGGAATCGTTGTATGATTTCGATGTCGGAGTTGCTGGCTGTCTTTCTAGTGATAGTTGGGATTTTCTTTCCAACATCCAGTACAAGTTGTGCAGCTTTAATCCAAGTTCCTTCCTTTTGGTCCATAAATGCTTTTTCCTTGTTAGTCAAGGTGGATTTCAAGATATTTCACTTCGTCTGCCATGGGCAGTACTTGATTATTTAATATTATTGGGGGACATGTGGCCTTGCGCAATGTAAATGTAACTTGGGTTGACTTAGTTTCATTCACTTTGATTCTCTATTTTTTTAACCAGCTTTCTACAAGTTGCATGTGTTTCTGTAGCTTCTTTGTTGCTGTTCCCGCTTCGCGATCTGTCACTAAAAAAGCGGTATCGTCTGCAAAAGTTGCATTTTGGATGTTACTCGATGTTGGTAAGTCAGCAGTGTATAAAAGGTACAGGGTTAGTCCGAGTACACTCCCTTGCGGATCCCCGGCTGTAATAGTATGTAGGGATGTTTGTTCTCCTTGGAATTTTACATGGTAATGCCTATTTAATAGATTGGATTTTATAATTACAAAATAGTTGGAAGGTAATTTCTGTTTCAGTTTGCAAAGCAATCCTGTGTGCCACACCTTATCAAAGGCTTGTGCGATGTCTAAAAATACTGCATTACAATATTTCTTTTCTTCAAAGCCTTGACTTATTTTATTTACAATTCGATGCACTTGTTCAGTAGTAGCGTGATGTTGTCTGAATCCAAATTGATAATTAGGTATTAATTTCTTTACAGCGATAATGTTTCTTAATCTTGAAAGTAATAATTTTTCAAAAACTTTTGAGAGTACCGGTAGCAGACTGATAGGTCGATAAGAACAAACATTATTTGTTGGTTTTCCCGACTTAGGAATAAGTATAATTTGAGCTAATTTCCATATTATGGGGTGCTTACATAAATAATAATGGGAGTATGATCGGATGATAGATCTAATGCAAATATAATGTTTAGTTTATAGTGTTATAAATTACGAATGTGTGTGTGTGTGCAAGCGAATGCAAATATAATAATGATCTTAATGTTACACATTTTGAATTCATAGGAATGCAAATGTAATGTATATTATTATTATCATCAAATTATTAATGATTATTTACGAATGCAAATATGATATTAATTTATTAGTGGTACAAACTATGAATCCGTGCAAATTCGAATATAATGTTGATTTATTAGTGTTGTAAATTATGAATCCATGTGAATGCATACCCTGGTAAAAATGAAACGTACACGAAGGGTACGTACTCTTCAACGAAGCGTTTTTGGACATTTTAAGAGTACTCGCGTACTCCTTATGGAAAAGTACTTCGAGAGTGTAAATATTTAAGTATACCATATTCTTATTAGGAATGAAACAAGGCATACGGGAGTGTACTTAATGAAGCGTTCTTCAAGATGAAATAAAGCGTGTAATAGAGTGTCGTTTGTCAATTTTTATACAAGTATAAGTTTGAATTAAATATTTTATTTAACAATATTTAAAAGCAATTACGTTATATATATTTATATATGTGTATAGGCGCAGTGTGGCATACTTATATTTACAATCATATTTATATTTTACTCAGAACTCATAGCATTAATCTCCAGAACATCCGTACGGAACAATGCAAACAATAAAACTAAGAATTGTCTTAAATTTTAACACAAATATCATATGACATTATAAATATAGTGATAGACCAGTGGTCCGTATCCAACACGGTCGTTGATCGCGTAAAGCATCTGTGTTGAGGAACAGTACTTGAATCGGTGACTGCTTGAAATCTCAGCTTTTTTAAGATACTTTATTTATCTTAAAAAAAGTTTTAAAATTATTAAAATTAAATAATAAACTAAAAATAAGAAAAAAGTGAAAAATACAATTTTTTATTAAAATCTCTTATTGTACATTTTGGAAAGCGGTATTTAAGTGTACGTACGTTCGCTCTTAATGTCCAAAATCACTCCTGCTGTACGCTTATTGTACTCTTACTGTACACTTCGGGATGCGGCATTTAAGTGTACGTACTTTTCGTGTACTCTTATCGTAATGTACACGAAGCGTACGTACTCTTCATGTACGCTTCCATTTTTACCAGGGTATATAATATTGATTTATTAGTGGTACAAATTATGAATCCGTGTGCATGCAGATATTAATATATTGATTCATTAGCGTTGTAAATTACAAATCCTGTTTGGATCAATTTCTGTATTGCTCTCAAGTTTAGGCACCGTATTTAAAAACTCGGATTAAGAAACTTGAATCGGTTCAGCACAGATTGATCCGTTACCTCTCATTTAAAATCAAGTCCCCAACGTCATACATTGATCATGACTATTCGTCGCTCTCGCATAGATTTAACCTACCAACCATTGAATCTTTACATTATTTTCACGATGTTTTATATGTCTTAAGAGTCTTGTACAATATGATTAACTGTCATCAGCTTTCAACGTTATTTACTTATCGGCACAATATATATCCCATTAGAAACCCACGTATCCTTATAGAAATTTCATCTTCATCTCGCTATGGTTATCATTCGCCTCTTTCTCGTTTAAGACGCGAATGGAATATACTTCCTTATAATCTCATATCTGGTTCAATCCCACAACCAATTTTGATTAATAGGCTGCGAGCTCATTGCTTAAAATATTATACTGCACCGTAATATTTTATTATAATAGCTACTGATATAGTATCTCATTTAATTGAACCTTGTTATGTTTTGTAATTGAATTCATTTTTGTTTTATTTTATATTTTGGAGCACTGTTAAGCCATTATTATTATTATTTTATTATTGTAAAAGGCCTTTAGGCCGTTAATGTATAAATAAATAAATAAATAAATAAATAATAAATAAATCCGTGCAAATGCAAATTTAATATTGATTTATTAGTGTTGTGAATTATGAATCCATGAAAATGCAAATATAATATTGATTTTTACCTAGTACTTACATTTGGAATCCATAGCAATGCATGTTTAATACATGTAATTTTCAAAAAGTTGGTATTTTTTATTTGTTCTCACAACTGAACGTCCCACAACAAAGCATTAATACTCCATGTTTCAACTATTCGTTAGTTTCGCATCATTTTATAACAAACTTTTTTGATGCATGGTAAATGAAATTATTTATTAGTACTAATTTGTATTTATTATTGCATTGAAACTTTTCTTCTTAAAAATAGTTAAACATTGAAGAATTTATAAGAATAGACAACTTATACTCGACATAAATAAACAACTTATATTCGCAGACAGGATTTTGTTCGATTTTTCTAAATATATTGTATTCAAATTTACTAAGAAAATGTCAAAAGCGTCAAAAATGAAGATTTATTTAAAACATTATGTCTACCGTAAGATCTTGAAGATGGCAGTACAAAAGTAGTCTTGAAAAATTACGGAAACCGACTTTCTCTAAAAATAAACCTTCATTGTTTAAATTCCTTCAAGAAATACATATTTTTAGTTGTTTTTAAGAATGCTATTCAATACTGAATAAACATTTTTCATTTTTACCTGCTTTTATCTGTTGGAGGAATTTGTGAAGCTTTCTTGTTGCAAATAACCCTTTGATTGCACGTTGTCTAAAAAATTAGGATGTTGGTGAAAAGGTTTTTAAAATGTACTATATGAAACAATTTTTTATTACTATATTGCCTATTTTGTAACGTTCTTTTTTACATTTATTTGTGTACATATTTTATTTATGTACGGTACAAACATAACGTAACAATCAAATATATTATACAAATTCAACAATTTTCTAAAATTATGTATCACACAATTTTGCAAGTTTTTTTTTGGTTTGACTTTTTGTACCTCTTATTTATGCCATTTCCTTCTTTAAATATTCGCGCATTTTTATTGTTATATAAAATTGTATAATGTACACTAACATTTATACAGCCTCATTTTGGTGTTTTGTGCACTCGAATTGTATTTTAATCTCGCACACCGGTCCTCAAGCAGGGAAAAGTTTGACTAAAATGGATCCAAAATCGGCTTTGATATGTTATTTCTACATCATTTATAGGTTCGAAATCTGTAAAGAACAAAATCGTAGCTGCTCCTTTTCTCGAGATATTCGTATTTTAATATTTTTCTTATTGTTTTTGCTAGTAATTATACTGATATATATATAGTTTCACTTATCTCACTTTTAATTTTTCATTTTGATGATAAATAATACCATAAATCTTTGCTGTATCTTTATGGACCGCAAAAATTGCGATTTTACTTCCGCCGCGCCGCTCTGTTGGTTGTAGTTGGAGCGAGGGCAAAATTTGTTTTTCGCAAGTGAAGTGTGTAACGTCAAGTTCATAAGAACGCGGGCCATACGCCGTTCCTCATTACGTTTATGGCATAAGATGTCTCATCCTATGAAGAAATGTTCCCATGCTGAAAACAGACTTAAAGTTTGTGGCCCATGTGGTAAAAAAATATCTTTTGGAAACATTAAACCCGATAAATTTTTCATAAGCACAAAAATCTAGGGCCTTATAACAAAATTTGTAAACAGCGATTTCAAATTATCCGATGAAAGGTTTCCGTTAAGTATTTGTCGAACTTGCTACTTAACGCTCCTCGATGCTGGAAAAGGGATATTTAAAAGACCTATACAAAAAATGCCCAATTATGAAGACATAATACTGCACAAAGATTATATACAAATAATGTAATTGATACATCTAATAGACCTTCTAACTGTGTTAACGAAGGGAAAAAGGCAATACTTAATAAAAAATCTGATCATCTCCTTCTTTGCAAAAATTGCTTTCAAGAAATCGGTAAAGGCAAAAACCATCATTGTAAAAATATCAGTAACACTATCCCAAAAATTATAAAAAAACTACCAGAAAAAGAACAAGATAAAATTGTTAGTGCTATTTTAAGAATTAAAATTGAATGCGAAAAATCAACTGGAAAGCTTGAAAACGTGAATATAAATCTGTCTACCGGAGGTCGTCCAACAAGAATAATAATAAATCCTGCTGAAAAAAAAAATGTTTCTATAACGGAAGATAGTTTAGATAATTTTCGAAATAATTTAGGAGTATCAATGACATTCATGAACAAAGTAACAAATTTTCTAAGATGCAATGTTGGGGAAAAAAATGTTCCTGCAAATTATCGTAGTCACATGTCGCAGAAATAAAAAATATTGGCAGATGTGTATAAAAGCGGCATATATGAATTCGAATGTTTTACAAGGTTTTGTCAACCATCTTTTTTGGAACGGTTTGGTCCCACTCGTAGGAAAAGAAAAAGCATTATTGTGGCCAAAAAAATTAAAAATAGTAGCAAAAAACTATCATGGAGATTAATTCGAAGGAAATGCTTGCAGAAAACTTCTGAAAGAATCCGATAAACTTAATGATCCGAACATCTATGAAGAAGTGGGATATTTTAAAATTATCCCTTTCATCGGTAGTTTCAAGGCTATGAATAAAATAGTTAGCTGTAGTTTTACTTCAGGTAAAGTTGGACCTTCTCTGGATACATACAAGAATTGCGTAAAAGTATCGAAAGTCTGGACATTTCCATAACATTAAAAATCCATGTTATTTTGGAGCATCTGAGAGAAAGTTTGCAGTTTATTGATGATAACAATGGTTTAGGGTATTGGTCCGAACAAACTGGCGAGTCTGTGCATCGTGATTTTCTGAAGATTTGGGACCGATACAAGATTAAAATTATCAACGATGAATCTTATCCATCAAGACTTTTAAAAGCAGTTACAGAATACTCGTCAGTTCACATTTAAAGATTAATCATAATAAAAAGTAAAGAATAAATGAGATTTAAAATTTGCGTTCCCAACATGAATATGAAAAAAAATACAGAAAACAAAACTATAAAAGTTAAAAAAAAATAATAAAAGTCATTTTAAAATACAAAAAAAAAAATAAAAATCATTTGAAAAAACAAAAAAAAAAAATTTTTAAATTTGCGTTCCCAACGACAATACGAAAAGTTAAAAATAGAAAACAAAACCATAAAAATTAAAAAAAAAAAAAAAAATAATTTTAAAAAACAAAAAAAAAAAATAAAAAAAAAAATGGAGCCACATAGCCACTACGTCCTCGTCGTTGGTTCCGGGTTACGCTAAGGGTGGATTTAATAGAAATTGGTTTGCAAATAAATATTTTGAACAAAATAACAATATTTATGCATTTCAGCCAGTGAAATGTAAAAATACGAATATCTCATGAAAAGGAGCAGCTATGATTTTGAACCCATAAATGATGTAGAAATAGCCTATCAAAACCGATTTTGGATCCATTTTAGTCAAACTTTTCCCTGCTTGAGGACCGGTGTGCGAGATTAAAATACAATTCGAGTGCACAAAACACCAAAATGAGGCTGTATAAATGTTAGTGTACATTATACAATTTTATATAACAATAAAAATGCGCGAATATTTAAAGAAGGAAATGGCATAAATAAGAGGTACAAAAAGTCAAACCAAAAAAAAACTTGCAAAATTGTGTGATACATAATTTTAGAAAATTGTTGAATTTGTATAATATATTTGATTGTTACGTTATGTTTGTACCGTACATAAATAAAATATGTACACAAATAAATGTAAAAAAGAACGTTACAAAATAGGCAATATAGTAATAAAAAATTGTTTCATATAGTACATTTTAAAAACCTTTTCACCAACATCCTAATTTTTTAGACAACGTGCAATCAAAGGGTTATTTGCAACAAGAAAGCTTCACAAATTCCTCCAACAGATAAAAGCAGGTAAAAATGAAAAATGTTTATTCAGTATTGAATAGCATTCTTAAAAACAACTAAAAATATGTATTTCTTGAAGGAATTTAAACAATGAAGGTTTATTTTTAGAGAAAGTCGGTTTCCGTAATTTTTCAAGACTACTTTTGTACTGCCATCTTCAAGATCTTACGGTAGACATAATGTTTTAAATAAATCTTCATTTTTGACGCTTTTGACATTTTCTTAGTAAATTTGAATACAATATATTTAGAAAAATCGAACAAAATCCTGTCTGCGAATATAAGTTGTTTATTTATGTCGAGTATAAGTTGTCTATTCTTATAAATTCTTCAATGTTTAACTATTTTTAAGAAGAAAAGTTTCAATGCAATAATAAATACAAATTAGTACTAATAAATAATTTCATTTACCATGCATCAAAAAAGTTTGTTATAAAATGATGCGAAACTAACGAATAGTTGAAACATGGAGTATTAATGCTTTGTTGTGGGACGTTCAGTTGTGAGAACAAATAAAAAATACCAACTTTTTGAAAATTACATGTATTAAACATGCATTGCTATGGATTCCAAATGTAAGTACTAGGTAAAAATCAATATTATATTTGCATTTTCATGGATTCATAATTCACAACACTAATAAATCAATATTAAATTTGCATTTGCACGGATTTATTTATTATTTATTTATTTATTTATTTATTTATACATTAACGGCCTAAAGGCCTTTTACAATAATAAAATAATAATAATAATGGCTTAACAGTGCTCCAAAATATAAAATAAAACAAAAATGAATTCAATTACAAAACATAACAAGGTTCAATTAAATGAGATACTATATCAGTAGCTATTATAATAAAATATTACGGTGCAGTATAATATTTTAAGCAATGAGCTCGCAGCCTATTAATCAAAATTGGTTGTGGGATTGAACCAGATATGAGATTATAAGGAAGTATATTCCATTCGCGTCTTAAACGAGAAAGAGGCGAATGATAACCATAGCGAGATGAAGATGAAATTTCTATAAGGATACGTGGGTTTCTAATGGGATATATATTGTGCCGATAAGTAAATAACGTTGAAAGCTGATGACAGTTAATCATATTGTACAAGACTCTTAAGACATATAAAACATCGTGAAAATAATGTAAAGATTCAATGGTTGGTAGGTTAAATCTATGCGAGAGCGACGAATAGTCATGATCAATGTATGACGTTGGGGACTTGATTTTAAATGAGAGGTAACGGATCAATCTGTGCTGAACCGATTCAAGTTTCTTAATCCGAGTTTTTAAATACGGTGCCTAAACTTGAGAGCAATACAGAAATTGATCCAAACAGGATTTGTAATTTACAACGCTAATGAATCAATATATTAATATCTGCATGCACACGGATTCATAATTTGTACCACTAATAAATCAATATTATATACCCTGGTAAAAATGGAAGCGTACATGAAGAGTACGTACGCTTCGTGTACATTACGATAAGAGTACACGAAAAGTACGTACACTTAAATGCCGCATCCCGAAGTGTACAGTAAGAGTACAATAAGCGTACAGCAGGAGTGATTTTGGACATTAAGAGCGAACGTACGTACACTTAAATACCGCTTTCCAAAATGTACAATAAGAGATTTTAATAAAAAATTGTATTTTTCACTTTTTTCTTATTTTTAGTTTATTATTTAATTTTAATAATTTTAAAACTTTTTTTAAGATAAATAAAGTATCTTAAAAAAGCTGAGATTTCAAGCAGTCACCGATTCAAGTACTGTTCCTCAACACAGATGCTTTACGCGATCAACGACCGTGTTGGATACGGACCACTGGTCTATCACTATATTTATAATGTCATATGATATTTGTGTTAAAATTTAAGACAATTCTTAGTTTTATTGTTTGCATTGTTCCGTACGGATGTTCTGGAGATTAATGCTATGAGTTCTGAGTAAAATATAAATATGATTGTAAATATAAGTATGCCACACTGCGCCTATACACATATATAAATATATATAACGTAATTGCTTTTAAATATTGTTAAATAAAATATTTAATTCAAACTTATACTTGTATAAAAATTGACAAACGACACTCTATTACACGCTTTATTTCATCTTGAAGAACGCTTCATTAAGTACACTCCCGTATGCCTTGTTTCATTCCTAATAAGAATATGGTATACTTAAATATTTACACTCTCGAAGTACTTTTCCATAAGGAGTACGCGAGTACTCTTAAAATGTCCAAAAACGCTTCGTTGAAGAGTACGTACCCTTCGTGTACGTTTCATTTTTACCAGGGTATGCATTCACATGGATTCATAATTTACAACACTAATAAATCAACATTATATTCGAATTTGCACGGATTCATAGTTTGTACCACTAATAAATTAATATCATATTTGCATTCGTAAATAATCATTAATAATTTGATGATAATAATAATATACATTACATTTGCATTCCTATGAATTCAAAATGTGTAACATTAAGATCATTATTATATTTGCATTCGCTTGCACACACACACACATTCGTAATTTATAACACTATAAACTAAACATTATATTTGCATTAGATCTATCATCCGATCATACTCCCATTATTATTTATGTAAGCACCCCATAATATGGAAATTAGCTCAAATTATACTTATTCCTAAGTCGGGAAAACCAACAAATAATGTTTGTTCTTATCGACCTATCAGTCTGCTACCGGTACTCTCAAAAGTTTTTGAAAAATTATTACTTTCAAGATTAAGAAACATTATCGCTGTAAAGAAATTAATACCTAATTATCAATTTGGATTCAGACAACATCACGCTACTACTGAACAAGTGCATCGAATTGTAAATAAAATAAGTCAAGGCTTTGAAGAAAAGAAATATTGTAATGCAGTATTTTTAGACATCGCACAAGCCTTTGATAAGGTGTGGCACACAGGATTGCTTTGCAAACTGAAACAGAAATTACCTTCCAACTATTTTGTAATTATAAAATCCAATCTATTAAATAGGCATTACCATGTAAAATTCCAAGGAGAACAAACATCCCTACATACTATTACAGCCGGGGATCCGCAAGGGAGTGTACTCGGACTAACCCTGTACCTTTTATACACTGCTGACTTACCAACATCGAGTAACATCCAAAATGCAACTTTTGCAGACGATACCGCTTTTTTAGTGACAGATCGCGAAGCGGGAACAGCAACAAAGAAGCTACAGAAACACATGCAACTTGTAGAAAGCTGGTTAAAAAAATAGAGAATCAAAGTGAATGAAACTAAGTCAACCCAAGTTACATTTACATTGCGCAAGGCCACATGTCCCCCAATAATATTAAATAATCAAGTACTGCCCATGGCAGACGAAGTGAAATATCTTGAAATCCACCTTGACTAACAAGGAAAAAGCATTTATGGACCAAAAGGAAGGAACTTGGATTAAAGCTGCACAACTTGTACTGGATGTTGGAAAGAAAATCCCAACTATCACTAGAAAGACAGCCAGCAACTCCGACATCGAAATCATACAACGATTCCAGTAAAAAATATTAGGAATTATTGTGCAAGCCCCTTGGTATGTGCCAAATGAAGTGATACATTGTGATCTGAATGTAAAGACAGTGAAAGAAGAAATAAAAAGTTTTAGTGTCAAGTACCAAGAAAGATTAAAAAGACATTCAAATATTCTGGCTACAAACTTGCTGGAAACGAGAGACCAGACCAGAAGATTGAAAAAATTCAAACCGTTAAACCTGTCCAATAGGTTTTAATAAAATTAAAAATGTTTATAAAATTTAATTAGTATCACAATATGTAATTAATAATGTAAGATACTTAATAGCAGAGCCTTCAGTGGGAGGTTATTTTGCAATGCCTTAGTTAATTTTTAATAGATTTTTTACTTATTATTCCATAGAATAGATTGTAAATACAAATGGGTTAAATAAAAAAAAAAAAAAAATATTTGCATTAGCATGGAATCAAAATTGATATGGTCATTGTTTTTATTTTTCTCAATCAATGATTCTCAATGTAAAGATTACAGTTTTAATAAAATATTATATATTTACTATAAAAAAACCCAAAATTAATTACACATTATACTTAACAAATATAATGAAAGTGTATTAACATACCAAATACGTCCTGTAATTGAAAATGTTTTAAGCGCAATGTCCAATTTCTTCAGAATTCAAACAGAAACTGAATATAAAAAAGCAGTGCATTTCCTGGGACGAAGGAACACTGGAAAAATCTAGAACCAAAGAACTGGACAAAACGGGGAGATCGCAGTTGCCTGCGAGCCTATTTTTAATACTCTGTAAAGTAGCGCCTCGAGTGTATCCCATCTCAAACAAAATGAGGGAAAATGATAGAACTATATGTTTTAGGTGTGGGAAAGCAGAGGACAGAGTTTGATCGAAATTTAATAAAGTGCAGAATGATAGGCAAACGTGAAGTTAGCCGGCCATGTCGTTTTTCGAAAATATCTTAAAAAGGACAAAGTCGCAAACGAAAAATTTGCAACCGAATCGCAAACGTTTCAGACCGTTTGCAAAAAAATCGGAAACCTTTTAAAGGGATTTGTACATCGAGGCGGGCTGGATCTAGTAACTTTCGATAATTCGTTTATTTTCGCATTATTTATTATGATATTCGGGAAATTGCTATATTTTCTCAATTCGCAAACGAATCGCAAACGTTTGAGACCGATTGCAAAAAAATCGCAAACCTTTTAAGGGATTTTGAAGCGATCGTGAAGTTGGCCGGCCATGTCGTTTTTCAGAAAATAACTTAAAAACGACAAAGTCACAAACGAAAAATTGGTAAGCGCTATCATTTGCAAACGAATCGCAAACGTTTGAGACCGTTTGCAAAAAAATCGCAAACCTTTTAAAGGATTTTGTATATCGAGGTGTACTGGATCTAGTAACTTTCGATAATTCGTTTATTTTCGCATTATTTATTATGATATTCGGGAGATTGCTATATTTTCTCAATTCGCAAACGAATCGCAAACGTTTGAGACCGATTGCAAAAAAATCGCAAACCTTTTAAAGGATTTTGTATATCGAGGTGGGCTGGATCTAGTAACTTTCGATAATTCGTTTATTTTCGCATTATTTATTATGATATTCGGGAGATTGTTATATTTTCTCAATTCGCAAACGAATCGCAAACGTTTGAGACCGATTGCAAAAAAATCGCAAACCTTTTAAGGGATTTTGAAGCGATCGTGAAGTTGGCCGGCCATGTCGTTTTTCCGAAAATAACTTAAAAACGACAAAGTCACAAACGAAAAATTGGTAAGCGCCATCATTTGCAAACGAATCGCAAACGTTTGAGACCGTTTGCAAAAAAATCGCAAACCTTTTAAAGGATTTTGTATATCGAGGTGGGCTGGATCTAGTAACTTTCGATAATTCGTTTATTTTCGCATTATTTATTATGATATTCGGGAAATTGCTATATTTTCTCAATTCGCAAACGAATCGCAAACGTTTGAGACCGATTGCAAAAAAATCGCAAACCTTTTAAGGGATTTTGTATATCGAGGTGGGCTGGATCTAGTAACTTTCGATAATTCGTTTATTTTCGCATTATTTATTATGATATTCGGGAGATTGCTATATTTTCTCATTTCGCATTATTTATTATGATATTCGGGAGATTGCTATATTTTCTCAATTCGCAAACGAATCGCAAACGTTTGAGACCGATTGCAAAAAAATCGCAAACCTTTTAAGGGATTTTGAAGCGATCGTGAAGTTGGCCGGCCATGTCGTTTTTCAGAAAATAACTTAAAAACGACAAAGTCACAAACGAAAAATTGGTAAGCGCTATCATTTGCAAACGACTCGCAAACGTTTGAGACCGTTTTCAAAAAAATCGCAAACCTTTTAATGAATTTTGTATACCGAGGTGGGCTGGATCTAGTAACTTTCGATAATTCGTTTATTTTCGCATTATTTATTATGATATTCGGGAAATTGCTATATTTTCTCAATTCGCAAACGAATCGCAAACGATTGAGACCGATTGCAAAAAATCGCAAACCTTTTAAAGGATTTTGTATATCGAGGTGGGCTGGATCTAGTAACTTTCGATAATTCGTTTATTTTCGCATTATTTATTATGATATTCGGGAGATTGTTATATTTTCTCAATTCGCAAACGAATCGCAAACGTTTGAGACCGATTGCAAAAAAATCGCAAACCTTTTAAGGGATTTTGAAGCGATCGTGAAGTTGGCCGGCCATGTCGTTTTTCCGAAAATAACTTAAAAACGACAAAGTCACAAACGAAAAATTGGTAAGCGCCATCATTTGCAAACGAATCGCAAACGTTTGAGACCGTTTGCAAAAAATCGCAAACCTTTTAAAGGATTTTGTATATCGAGGTGGGCTGGATCTAGTAACTTTCGATAATTCGTTTATTTTCGCATTATTTATTATGATATTCGGGAAATTGCTATATTTTCTCAATTCGCAAACGAATCGCAAACGTTTGAGACCGATTGCAAAAAAATCGCAAACCTTTTAAGGGATTTTGTATATCGAGGTGGGCTGGATCTAGTAACTTTCGATAATTCGTTTATTTTCGCATTATTTATTATGATATTCGGGAGATTGCTATATTTTCTCAATTCGCAAACGAATCGCAAACGTTTGAGACCGATTGCAAAAAAATCGCAAACCTTTTAAGGGATTTTGAAGCGATCGTGAAGTTGGCCGGCCATGTCGTTTTTCAGAAAATAACTTAAAAACGACAAAGTCACAAACGAAAAATTGGTAAGCGCTATCATTTGCAAACGACTCGCAAACGTTTGAGACCGTTTTCAAAAAAATCGCAAACCTTTTAATGAATTTTGTATACCGAGGTGGGCTGGATCTAGTAACTTTCGATAATTCGTTTATTTTCGCATTATTTATTATGATATTCGGGAAATTGCTATATTTTCTCAATTCGCAAACGAATCGCAAACGATTGAGACCGATTGCAAAAAATCGCAAACCTTTTAAAGGATTTTGTATATCGAGGTGGGCTGGATCTAGTAACTTTCGATAATTCGTTTATTTTCGCATTATTTATTATGATATTCGGGAGATTGCTATATTTTCTCAATTCGCAAACGAATCGCAAACGTTTGAGACCGATTGCAAAAAAATCGCAAACCTTTTAAGGGATTTTGAAGCGATCGTGAAGTTGGCCGGCCATGTCGTTTTTCAGAAAATAACTTAAAAACGACAAAGTCACAAACGAAAAATTGGTAAGCGCTATCATTTGCAAACGAATCGCAAACGTTTGAGACCGTTTGCAAAAAAATCGCAAACCTTTTAAAGGATTTTGTATATCGAGGTGTACTGGATCTAGTAACTTTCGATAATTCGTTTATTTTCGCATTATTTATTATGATATTCGGGAGATTGCTATATTTTCTCAATTCGCAAACGAATCGCAAACGTTTGAGACCGATTGCAAAAAAATCGCAAACCTTTTAAGGGATTTTGAAGCGATCGTGAAGTTGGCCGGCCATGTCGTTTTTCAGAAAATAACTTAAAAACGACAAAGTCACAAACGAAAAATTGGTAAGCGCTATCATTTGCAAACGACTCGCAAACGTTTGAGACCGTTTTCAAAAAAATCGCAAACCTTTTAATGAATTTTGTATACCGAGGTGGGCTGGATCTAGTAACTTTCGATAATTCGTTTATTTTCGCATTATTTATTATGATATTCGGGAAATTGCTATATTTTCTCAATTCGCAAACGAATCGCAAACGATTGAGACCGATTGCAAAAAATCGCAAACCTTTTAAAGGATTTTGTATATCGAGGTGGGCTGGATCTAGTAACTTTCGATAATTCGTTTATTTTCGCATTATTTATTATGATATTCGGGAGATTGCTATATTTTCTCAATTCGCAAACGAATCGCAAACGTTTGAGACCGATTGCAAAAAAATCGCAAACCTTTTAAGGGATTTTTAAGCGATCGTGAAGTTGGCCGGCCATGTCGTTTTTCCGGAAATAACTTAAAAACGACAAAGTCACAAACGAAAAATTGGTAAGCGCCATCATTTGCAAACGAATCGCAAACATTTGAGACCGTTTGCAAAAAAATCGCAAACCTTTTAAAGGATTTTGTATATCGAGGTGGGCTGGATCTAGTAACTTTCGATAATTCGTTTATTTTCGCATTATTTATTATGATATTCGGGAAATTGCTATATTTTCTCAATTCGCAAACGAATCGCAAACGATTGAGACCGTTTGCAAAAAAATCGCAAACCTTTTAAAGGATTTTGTATATCGAGGTGGGCTGGATCTAGTAACTTTCGATAATTCGTTTATTTTCGCATAATTTATTATGATATTCGGGAAATTGCTATATTTTCTCAATTCGCAAACGAATCGCAAACGATTGAGACCGTTTGCAAAAAAATCGCAAACCTTTTAAAGGATTTTGTATATCGAGGTGGGCTGGATCTAGTAACTTTCGATAATTCGTTTATTTTCGCATTATTTATTGTGATATTCGGGAGATGGCTATATTTTCTCAATTCGCAAACGAATCGCAAACGATTGAGACCGTTTTCAAAAAAATCGCAAACCTTTTAATGAATTTTGTATACCGAGGAGGGCTGGATCTAGTAACTTTCGATAATTCGTTTATTTTCGCATTATTTATTGTGATATTCGGGAAATTGCTATATTTTCTCAATTCGCAAACGAATCGCAAACGATTGAGACCGTTTGCAAAAAAATCGCAAACCTTTTAAAGGATTTTGTATATCGAGGCGGGCTGGATCTAGTAACTTTCAATAATTCGTTTATTTTTGCATTATTTATTGTGATATTCGGGAGATGGCTATATTTTCTCAATTCGCAAACGAATCGCAAACGATTGAGACCGTTTTCAAAAAAATCGCAAACCTTTTAATGAATTTTGTATACCGAGGTGGGCTGGATCTAGTAACTTTCGATAATTCGTTTATTTTCGCATTATTTATTATGATATTCGGGAGATTGCTATATTTTCTCAATTCGCAAACGAATCGCAAACGTTTGAGACCGATTGCAAAAAAATCGCAAACCTTTTAAGGGATTTTGAAGCGATCGTGAAGTTGGCCGGCCATGTCGTTTTTCAGAAAATAACTTAAAAACGACAAAGTCACAAACGAAAAATTGGTAAGCGCTATCATTTGCAAACGACTCGCAAACGTTTGAGACCGTTTGCAAAAAAATCGCAAACCTTTTAAAGGATTTTGTATATCGAGGTGTACTGGATCTAGTAACTTTCGATAATTCGTTTATTTTCGCATTATTTATTATGATATTCGGGAGATTGCTATATTTTCTCAATTCGCAAACGAATCGCAAACGTTTGAGACCGATTGCAAAAAAATCGCAAACCTTTTAAAGGATTTTGTATATCGAGGTGGGCTGGATCTAGTAACTTTCGATAATTCGTTTATTTTCGCATAATTTATTATGATATTCGGGAAATTGCTATATTTTCTCAATTCGCAAACGAATCGCAAACGTTTGAGACCGATTGCAAAAAAATCGCAAACCTTTTAAGGGATTTTGTATATCGAGGTGGGCTGGATCTAGTAACTTTCGATAATTCGTTTATTTTCGCATTATTTATTATGATATTCGGGAGATTGCTATATTTTCTCAATTCGCAAACGAATCGCAAACGTTTGAGACCGTTTGCAAAAAAATCGCAAACCTTTTAAAGGATTTTGTATATCGAGGCGGGCTGGATCTAGTAACTTTCAATAATTCGTTTATTTTTGCATTATTTATTGTGATATTCGGGAGATGGCTATATTTTCTCAATTCGCAAACGAATCGCAAACGATTGAGACCGTTTTCAAAAAAATCGCAAACCTTTTAATGAATTTTGTATACCGAGGTGGGCTGGATCTAGTAACTTTCGATAATTCGTTTATTTTCGCATTATTTATTGTGATATTCGGGAAATTGCTATATTTTCTCAATTCGCAAACGAATCGCAAACGATTGAGACCGTTTGCAAAAAAATCGCAAACCTTTTAAAGGATTTTGTATATCGAGGCGGGCTGGATCTAGTAACTTTCAATAATTCGTTTATTTTTGCATTATTTATTGTGATATTCGGGAGATGGCTATATTTTCTCAATTCGCAAACGAATCGCAAACGATTGAGACCGTTTTCAAAAAAATCGCAAACCTTTTAATGAATTTTGTATACCGAGGAGGGCTGGATCTAGTAACTTTCGATAATTCGTTTATTTTCGCATTATTTATTGTGATATTCGGGAAATTGCTATATTTTCTCAATTCGCAAACGAATCGCAAACGATTGAGACCGTTTGCAAAAAAATCGCAAACCTTTTAAAGGATTTTGTATATCGAGGCGGGCTGGATCTAGTAACTTTCAATAATTCGTTTATTTTTGCATTATTTATTGTGATATTCGGGAGATGGCTATATTTTCTCAATTCGCAAACGAATCGCAAACGATTGAGACCGTTTTCAAAAAAATCGCAAACCTTTTAATGAATTTTGTATACCGAGGTGGGCTGGATCTAGTAACTTTCGATAATTCGTTTATTTTCGCATTATTTATTGTGATATTCGGGAAATTGCTATATTTTCTCAATTCGCAAACGAATCGCAAACGATTGAGACCGTTTGCAAAAAAATCGCAAACCTTTTAAAGGATTTTGTATATCGAGGTGGGCTGGATCTAGTAACTTTCGATAATTCGTTTATTTTCGCATTATTTATTATGATATTCGGGAAATTGCTATATTTTCTCAATTCGCAAACGAATCGCAAACGATTGAGACCGATTGTAAAAAAATCGCAAACCTTTTAATGAATTTTGTATATAAGGGACATATAGGATAATTTATTTTTTTTTATTTTTCAAGTTATCGGAAAAAGCACTTTTAATTCATAATTCGCAAACGAATCGCAAACGATCAAGCCTAATTTGGGCGAAATTGGTCGATTGGTTGCCGAGTAATTGCGTTTTCAAAAATGCTAACGTGAAGTTAGCCGGCCATTTCGTTTTTTGCAAATAACTCAAAAACGACGAATTCGCAAACGAAAAATCGGTAATCGCAATCATTCGCAAACGAATCGCAAACGATTCGCGCTATTTTCGATCGATTTCGTTACAATGGCCGGTCAACTTCACGGAGGTCACGCCTTGCTATCTGGGTTACTTCACGGTGATCTGATTGGAGGACACAAATAGCACTCACATGGATCGAAAACGTGCGCCTTAGTCTCATTTATTAGTGTCATTATGGATCCAATAGAACTCACGTTGCTATCTGGGTACGTCTTGCAATATTAACCAATCACAAGGCTTGTTTACAGATGAGATTTCTGTTCGAACTTCGATATTTCGAAATTCTCGATTTATATTGCATTTCATTAAATGTAAAAAATTAAGGTACCCCGTGTAAAGTGTCCCTCACTTATAAGTGCTTATGATACATATGAAAGTTCGGGAATGAGTAAAATATACAGGATTGGACTGCGCATGCGCAAGAAATCTCCGCTTCTACGCATGTTTGAGACTTTTTTGATACTTGTCATGATTGGATAATAGTCTTGGTGCGCAACCAATCATCGTAGAGTGGAATGCTTGTGCGGCAATCGCCATGTTATGTAAGTTACTCTGGTGGCCAGATTTGAACTACTGAAATGGGTTTCACATATAGTACACAATGATGAAAACTTAATTTGTGTACTGTACGTGAAACCCATCTCAGTAGTTCCATTTTCGCCACCAGAGTAACTTAACATGGCGAATAAGGTAGTGGTTTGCGCATTCGCAAATTGTTCAATAAGGCAAGACTCGTGTGTGAGTAAAGATCGTCATCTGATTGGAGGACACAAATAAAACCCACATGGAGCGCAAACGTGCGCTTTAGTCTCATTTATGAGTGTCATTATGCACCCTATATGAACTCACGTTGCTATCGGAGGGCTTATAACTTTTTTATCACTGCACTGATCTGTTTTAAATTATGCAAATCTGAAACGTGTTCGTCATCTTGTATATACATTTTGAATTTTCGAACATTTTAATATTACGTTCGTATGCAACAACACGCTAATCCCTGAAATAAATTTTCTTTGCTAAACGTTTTCAATTGTTCATCCATCATATTGGATTCGCTATTTTCGATTTTTAAAATTTGATATCAGTTTCGTGTACACCGACCCTAGAAACCCTTCATTATTTATTTTGGCAAGGATTTGCTGAAATTTCAAACTTTGTGTGCGCCATATTGAATCCGCCATTTTGAATTTTAAAAATCTGATCGTGTTCACTAACTCCAAAACCAACTTCACTGCAGAGACAGCAAATATCACAATTTTGTCATTGCGTTACTGGAAATTTTGGAGTAAATACAACATATTTTAAGAAGTCTTTGATAAAATAAATATCGTACAATTATTACTTTTCAATAGATTTTAATATACTTACTAACAAAAAGTGAATCACAACAACAAAAAATAATAAATTCAACTATCGTTTGGTAGTAGAACTAAACGCATAGTTTTTAGTTTGATATGTCCCATCGATGTAGTCAATTTAACTGTTTTAATATTAAAGTAAATAGATAAAATAGAGTGGTTATATTTGGTAAAAACAAAATCACATTAATTCATACAGAAAACTGTTTTATAGCTATTTAATTATGTCATTACAGTTTCAATATACATAATGTGCAATCGACAGCATCCTGACGTTTTAGCCTCATTCTTAGACATTTTTCAGAAATAAAACTAAACGCCCTTAGTCTCTCTGATTTACTTATTATTTAGTGTTCTTACAAGACATTAGATATTCAGTTAGCTAGCCAATTGTTTATATATTGCATATTCACTTCAGTATTATAAAAATGACATTCATTTAAAGAATCAATTGAAAAGCACTAACCAAATAAACACACTACTTTGAGTCGCTTATTTTTCTAATAATATCTTATATCTGTCGAGGACAATACATTCAATCGAACATTTCATTCAGCTGGATGTAGTAATATAATTCTTATTAAGAAACTCAAATCATATAACATCTTAACGAAATTATGTATACATAATATATAAATACGAGTTTCTATATGACGCACAGTCGATCTTGAAGATTGTTAATTCAAAATCCATATTTTCATTCCAAGAATGTTAAAGTTTATAAATGAAATTTAATATGTAACTCCAGCTCCATTTCTTCATAAAAGAGATGAGATATTTGCAATTTAAATATCTGTAATACGAAAAATTAGATTTATCTGCAATTCAACGCCATCGCAAACAATTCTTCAGTTACTTGAAGTAACTCCACACTTTCTCCTTCCACATATAAATAACTAATCATAATATTAAACTTTATCCGATTATACAAAATAATAAAAGACTTTCCCGTCAATGAAATGACAGAAATATATTGCATCTTTATCTTTTAATTTAACATGCAAATATCAATCGAAATAATTTTTATCCACATAATTCTCATACTCATTCTTCATTCTCTACTTTTACTAACTTATGAACTATTGTGCTGTGACATTTTCCATCAAAGAATTAAATACAAAAGATTAATTATGAATAATTTTAAATATATAAAATGATTCGTTTAAACGCAGAATACACAGCTGAAACTTCTTATTTTTAATCACAAATACACAATGGCTCGATTCATCTTTTCATTAGTATCCGAAAAGATGATTTTATATCTTGATTATGACCAAAGAAAACAATAAATAATTTTATGATGCGATGATTAAAAGATACAGTGAATTTTGGTACAAATAAAGTTTTCAACTTTATATTATTAAGATGGCGTGTAGGCACTGGTCAAGTTTTTAGAGCGATTAAAAATTTATGGACGAGTTCAAAATCCTTTTGCCATGCTTACAAGGGAACCCTCCCAGGTGTGTCATTCAGATTTGATTGAAACTTGGCACATCGAAAGGTCATCATAATTTATGACAATTGGCCTTTAAACTTGGTGCCATAAATCACAAGAAACAAAATGGCGACTCATAAATAACAAAAATTTTTAAAAATAACAAATCGTCGAATTCACTTGAAACTCGTTACTCAGGGGTTTTTGGGGTCGCTGAATACGAATATAATGTTGGATTTCAAAAATTCAAAATGGCGTACTCAACATGGCGACTGTACCAGCAATCGGTTGGCGAAGTGCAGTTCAAAAAGAATTTGCAGATCATTTCTTTACTGAGAGCAAAACTTATATTGAGTAACAAAAGAATTCTGAGAAAAAATGTAAATAATGTATGAGTTCAAGTTTACTTTTATTTTAATAAATAAAATTTCAACTTATTTCCAAACAGTTTCAGATAGTTAATATTTTTTCAATACTATTTGAAGTTCATTTCAATTTTTACTTTCCTAAACATTTGGATTGGATATGCGTGATTTTTATATGATATTCACATGTCGCAGTGGACTTTCATCTATATACATTTTGTCTTTTTAAAATTCAGCGTCAGTTTTGAATTCAACGATCCTAAAAATCCTCTAGTAACAAATTTTAATCAAATACGAGCTATTTTTAAAATAGTCGTCCGCCATTTTGAATTTTTGAAATCTAGCATCATATACAGTGGCCCTCCCCTTATTTTAACTTTTCGAGTCAAGGAAAATGGCGGCTTCTTCTCTTATTTTACAATCATTTTACATCCTCACCACTGGCAATATGAGAGAATAAAAACAGAGCAAACAGCAATCCGCACTCTTGAACACTTTGAAATGGCGAATGGTGGGGGAACTCACGAGGGGAAGAAGTTAACATAAGGGACGAAAGAAAGTTAAAACTACTATGTAACATTTATGTAACAATGTAACCATTACGTAAATATTACATAACTGTTACTTTCTATGTTTGCAGGGAATAAAGGGCGCAGTTAAAATAATAGGAGTTAAAATAAGGGAAGGGCCACTGTATTCGTATTCAGCGACCCCAAAAATCCCAAGTAACAAGTTTCAAGCGAATTTGACGATTTTTTATTTTGTTTTATTTTCTGTCATATATGAGCCGCCATTTTGTTTCTTGTGATTTATGGCACCAAGTTTAAAGGCCAATTGTCATAAATAATAATGACCTTTCGATGTGCCAAGTTTCAATCAAATCCGCATGACACGCCTGGGAGGGTTCCCTTGTTAGTTACATTCTTCAGTACTTACTGTAAGATGCTCGGTAGCAATTTAGAAAAATTCAATATTAACCGATTTCGTCCCAAAACGACAGAATTTGTCACCGGTTTTGATCCTCCATAAATTTATGGATATCTTTGAGATATTAATATACAGTAGTCCTCCCCTTATTATAACCGCGTCTCTTATTTTAACTTTTTCCTTTCCCTATTTTAACTTTTTATCGTGCTCTCTCGCTCTCACTGCTGGTCGTAAGAAAGAGGGGAGATGTTAAAATAAGGGAAGGAGTCGCCATCTTCCTTGTCCCGAATAGTTAAAATAAGGGGAGGACTACTGTAATGCTATGTCGAATCCGTTTTTCGATATCATTTTCAATTTTTAACATGTCGCCACTTATAAGCATAAGTTACATTGGAAATTTAAAAGATTTCAAGAAAAGGTTGCATTTTATTTGAGGCAATGTGGTTTTTAGGTTATTTATCAAACTAATACGTTTTGAAATGAATATTCATCTTTGTGCAAGAAAATATATTAAAACGACATTAATGACACATTGAACTAAAGTTACGTCTTGTTCAAATAAAAGATAGAACACTAGTGTAGTATGGAAGGAAAGTAAATATTTAATTTTAATCTCAATTTCCAGAGAAATGTCATTCCTTCTTACAAACCAAAGTCAACGATTTAATTTTAAGCGAAACATTTTATTTATTCAAAAAAATTTATGCAATTTAAAACAATAAATTAAAACCTATACACTTTTCTTATTTATGGGGGAGAAACTTTGTATTTATTTGTACAAATTGTATTTAAAACTTAACAACTTTAGGAAATTTCTTGCAAAAACGTGGCAATTACAAAATGTAACTGTAAAACGCCTTAAAACGAAATAAATAAAATTATTAAAAATACTGTTTAATTGGTCATGATTATAAACATTTGTTAAATACTTACTACTAATTGCGTCATTAACTCATTAACGCCTGAAATGACAATTTTTATACTTCATTTTCAATCAAGTATTTTGTATCAAAATTAAAGTTGAAAACAATTGAGAGATACATATCCTACTGTTTTCGAGGTCGCTCTTCAAGATTCCGAGGTCAAAATTGAGTTTCAGACATCAGAAATTCCAATATGGCGTCGAATATGAAAAATATTTCCAAAAAATTGGGAATTTTTTATATATATCAATTTTTTTCGAGCTATCAGAATATTGGAATTCTATTGAAACCTTTCATAATGGTGCATAAAATTGTTGAATTTTGAGAAAAAATGTTACTTTTACACCCTACATCATTCTAGCGATCTCAAAATGACGTCAACAATGAAAATTTTTTTGAGAAATTTCTGGATGCTCTAACTCAAAACTACGAACTTTTAAAAAAAATCCCGGAATGAAAAGTTCTTAAAATTCATCAAGCGATATAGTGGAATTTTTCCAAAATATTTTGATGACATTTTGAGAAATTTTTTAAAAAAAATTTTTTTTTCAAAATTGTAATTTATTTACAAAAAATTCTGAAAAAAATGTAGTGTATTCTCTGATGAATTCTAAGAGTTATTTGTTCTTTGACATTTTTTCGAAAAGTTGATAGTTTTCGAGGAAATGAATTTTAAATATTATAGTTTAGGATTTTAAACACAAAATTATCAACTTTTGGAAAAAATTGCAAAGAACAAAAAACTCGTAGAATTCATAAGTGAATACACCAAATTTTTTTCAGAATTTTTCATAAATAAATTATAATTTTGAAAAAATGTTGAAAAAAAATTTCTCAAAATGTCAGCACAAAAATCTGCAAAAATTCCACTATATTTCTCGATTAATTCTAAGAAATTTTCATTCTTAGCATTTTTTTATAACAGCATGTAGTTTTTGAGTTAGAATGTTCAGAAATTTTTCAACAAAATTTTCATTGTTGACGCCATTTTGAGGTCGTTAAAATGATGTGGGGTATAAAAGTAAAATTTTTTCTTAAAATTCAACTGTTTTATGCTGCACCATTATGCACGATTCCAAAAGAATTCCAATATTCTAATAACTCGAAAAAAATTGATAGGAATAAATAATACCCAATTTTTTGGAATTTTTTTTAAAAGTTCGGCGCCATATTGGAATTCCTGATGGCTGAAACTCAATTTCGACCTCGGAATCTTAAAGAGCGACCTCGAAAACAATAGGATATGTATCTTTCAATTGTTTTCAACTTCGATTTTTATACGAAATACTTGATTGAAAATGAAGTATAAAAAATGCCATTTCAGGCGTTAATGGGTTCAATGAAAAATATTTAAATAAAGATATTGTGTAAAATCCAGTTAGAATATTAATTGTATAAATATTTTGTTGATTTTATTATTTCTGTGGCAACCATTATTGATTAGAAGATTTTAACAAAAATTTCTTTTTAATAATTATAGAACTCTTCTAGATCGTCACTTTCATATTAAAAAATGTTTCATTTGCATTTAGTCTATTATTGACGCATCAATTTTTAATTGAAAACTTATATGTATAACTAGTGTTTTTCGTTTTGATTATTAGATTTCAGTTATTTAAATTTCAAATCATGCCCGACTAAATTACTAAATTAAGTTTGAGTAACAGAATAATGTTGAAACTAATTATCTCTTCAGTCTATATGCAATTCACTACTCTCGCACATCTGTAATCGCTGCAAGTTCATTCACCGAAAGTATATTCAGTGTCGATACGCTTTCTGTATATAAAGAGTTACAAAACTTACATAGAATTATCAAATATGTTGCTTAAATCCCTTTTTCTAATATCGCAAACTTTCAAAGAGTACGTCTGCTCAAACAGTGTCGATCACTTTGTTAACTTCCATAAATTATTACATAATTCCTTCAAGAATGTGAATTTTCGAGTTTATAAACATCGTGGTAAGCATTACGAATAAGTGCGTAAGGGAAGCAACTTTCCAGCAAGTCCATTGTGAGGAAAGGAGATTCTTGAACAATTTCATCCAGTAAAAGATAAACCGATTCTCTATTTCTAATGGCATCTTTATCTGCCTCTTGACCGAGCCTCAGTAAACTGGAAGAAGCGAGTGCCAAAAATTCCTTCATTCTATCTTGCATGTCGTTCTGTCCACAAATCGTTAATAGGGCACCAAAGATATTATTGATCGCTGTAGCCATGCAATGAATGTTGTTCGAATGACCTTCCAACGAAGCTCGATAAAAAGAATTTTCATTTCTGGCTAATTTCGGAATGGAAACTGCTACAAAAACCATCAAGAGACAAATCAACGTATGTTCATCCTCGTCAACTTCAGTCTTTTTGTGCGTTGTAAGCGCCAAGGTCAATGTTGGATCGACTTTGCAAGGCAGACCTGCGGCAGATGTCATTTCCGAAGCCAATCGCATTGGATCCCCGGACGGTAAATGGTGACCAAAATCCAAGATGGATCCTAACAAAAATGGAATTCGTTCTTCTAAGACGTCGACAAGCGCAGACTGCGCCAACTGGCGGAAACTGAGGATCACTCCGATAATTGTCACTCGCTGTAAAACATTATCCACATTTTGTAACTTTTTAAATTGTTCTTTCATAATTTCGGGCTTGTCATAATTTGTACGTAACGAAATTAAAACATCTTTATTTCCGGCGACGAGTTTCTTTAATTCTTGTACTTGACTCGCTATATGCCACATTAATGTTTCGTTTAACATTTTAATTCCGTACGGACCAATGAGTTCGGCCAGTGCTCGTAATTCATTAATGTCCGAGAATTCCTCGGCATTGAAAGGTACCGAACCTTCCATAGATAAACTCACAAATGCTCGTTGAGTTGCAGAATAGCAAATGTTCCCTGCACTTACTCGGCGCAGTAAAACTTCGGAATACCATTGAGTGTAGAGGGCTGCGATAGTTTTTTCCCCGTGGCTATCGAGCACTTGGGTTTGTTGTAAAAGCGAATTGTTAAATACTCGAGTAATGTCCAGATGAACGTAATTTTCTACGGTTTGCAGAACATTCATGTAGGCCCGGACACTTACCAGAAGCTCTGATGGTTTCGCTATTTCGCTAGTATCCGGATTAAACATTACCATTCCAACTAATGCTCGTGCAAATCTTGTTTCTAAATGTTGATGCAAATATTCTCTTGGAGCGAAAGTATATTCCCATACATTAATCGTCGGGCAGTAATTAATAGCATAACACAATTCCGTAAGTGCCATGTGCAACTTATCCATGGTTGTTAATTCTTCTCTCGTCTTTCGATAACTTTCGATACCTGGTTTGTGCACTTCGTACGCGACTTTCTTGTTTTTATCTTTCTTCTTACGATTTACTACTTGAGAAATTAATAATGCACAATGTTTAGGGAGCAATTTGTCACTCATGTTGCATTGTTCGTCGCAAATAGTCGTAATGATGTTTTTTGCTTCTTTTGCCATTTCGTCAAGAAACATATTTACGACTGACAAGCTTCTTTCTCTAATGTGATGTCGTTCTTCTGGACACAATTCGTGAGTGCAGCTTTGGAAATGGCTACAAATCAATGGAAATGCTACGATATATCTGTTTTGAGCCGGAAACTCCAAACACATGTGAAATTGGTCTTCAAAAATTTTGCTGTAAAAACAGAAGATGGACAGATCTGAAGTTTCGACTAAAACGTCGTCTAAGTTGTCTACCATTCTTGTGTGAAAAATAACTGTATCCATAAACGAAGCCAATTCTTTGTTTTCGATTAACTTCAAGCTGCTCTTCGAGATTGATAAATATGCCTGCAATCGCACCCAATCAAGCCGGAAAGCTCGAAAATCTATAAGTTCGTTTTCTTCTATCAACTTGACTGAAAGATTCGTTATTACCGAACACATGTCGCTGAGAATTGCTCCTTCATCTTCGGAACACAGGGGTAAATTTTGAATAATCTGATGTAACGCTGGGGCATCAAATCCGGATAAAAATTGAATGTAATATCTTTGCAAAACTTGGGAGTATTTTCGAACTAGAGCTCTTAATTCTTCGCAATGGAATAGCAATTCTGGAAGTTGTCGATCAACCAAATCTTCGCTTCCCCTGCCCTTGGCTTTACCTTGATACGGCGGATTGTCTCCATGTCGCAATAACCACAAAACTTCATCCCTCGCATGGGTCAAGCCCATAAGCACGAGCAACACTTTTGGTCCTAAAAGTCCTGGCTGATCGGTGAGAATTAAACCGAGCTCTTTCAGCGCTGTACGAAGAAACTTTCTTCGTTCTCGATGCCGATATCCAGCCTTCTGTACAGCTTGGTTGTAGCAGTCCTTGACCTCTGAAACTCGTTTCCCGTATCCTTTTATATTTTCAAAGAAGGATTGAATGTACTGATGGATGTAAATCACTTCATCGCGGAACAATGCCAAAACCCAACCAGATTCTAATGCCGTCGTCCAAAGTTTGTTAGGTTGTTCTTGATTCAGACATGTATGGCAAAGAGTGAAACCAAAGATTATCCACCTTTCCACTTTTTCTGTACTTAATGTTTCGCACAACATATTCTCGGTTACAGCAGCTTTTAAGATTTGGCCAGGGCTTCCTACGAGGCTAAGTTTTTGATCAGCTCGCCAAGAATCTGCTGTTAAATTTCGACCGGGATAAATTGACCACAATGAAGTTAAGGCATTTTTCAGAAGTTTAGAATGTGGAACGAATTCTTCAAATAACTTCTTGAGGGGCACATCGTAGTCCATGATCATCTGGCCAAGACGTGGAAAACTTGGATCCGACTGATTATGCACCATTTCATGCGCCGTGTTGAATAGTCCCAGAACTGCTTTACGATCTTCGACTCGGGATAAGATGATTATCAAACTGACGTAGATGACAACCAGATCCAAATAGCCTTTGAAAAAATATGTATAATTTTGATTAATATTCCTTTCATTATATCATAAGGTAATTTATTGGGACAATATATTATTCTAAAAAATATTGTATGGCCAAAATATTATTTATTTATTTAATAATAAACGGTTCAAACGATCTTTATACAATATAAGTAAAAAGATATATAAAAAGAAACATCTAATTAATAACAGAAAATAAATGTATAATAAACACTGAATCCTAGATTTAAAATGTAAAATATTATGAATATTCTTAATATTAGAAGGAATGCAATTCCATTCCCGCCTTAACCTTTTGATCCTGAAATTGAAACCGTAACGCGACTTACAATTTAATTCGTTAATAATACGGTCTTACAAGTAAACATACCCCGATGTGTCAGACGCCGATTTTGATCAAACTTCGCATACGTCAAGAGGGATGAAAAATAATATACACGTATATTTTTGTATCGGCGGTAACTCATTTTTAAGGGTAGAAACTACCCCTTCAGTTTTAAGGGATGAAAATTCAATATCTTTCAATTCAACCTTGAAAAATGCTGATTGTTATAATTGTCATCATATTGTAACAATTTAGTGGCCTTGAAAAGGGCCGTTTGAAATAAATTTACCATATACATCCCAATAAATTAAATTTAAACTCTATTCCATTCACGCACAATAGTCTTTACAGTAATGATAATCAATGAAAAATTGCTTTATGCACAATGAATTTTTGCACCATGCACATTTCACAACTGCGGTATTTTTGCACGAGTCGCAGACTGGACTACAATCTTTCAAACAAAAGTCCACTGGATTTTCAAATGTTGGAGGCCTTTCTTGTAAATATCCACTTTTATACCAGGAGTACCTCAATAGATTCGAAAACCTAGGGGAAGAAAACTGGTTATGAATAAGAGATTGCAGTTTTATGATGTTGTTGCGAAGATGCAAATTGATGTCATAGTTGTGCAAAATAACTATGTCAGAAAATCAACTGTAATAAACAGAAAAACTGTAAAGACTATTGTGCGTGAATGGAATAGAGTTTAAATTTAATTTATTGGGATGTATATGGTAAATTTATTTCAAACAGCCTTTTTCAAGGCCACTAAATTGTTACAATTTGAAGACAATTATAACAATCAGCATTTTTCAAGGCTACAAAATCCTCACAGTTCGTACATTATAACAATTAGCCTTTTTCAAGGCTACAAAATAATTATATTGGATCCGCCGTTGTGCGATTTGAAAATCTGACTTCAGTTTCGTGATCAGCGACCCCCAAAACCCCCGACTGACATGTTTTAAGCGCATTCAATGAATTTTTAACAAATTCATCCGCCGTATTGGATCCGCCATTTCGAATTTTGAAAATTTGACTTCAGTTTTGTAATCAGCGACTCCAAAAACCCCCGAGTAACCAGTTTCCAGCAAATCCAAGCAATTCAAAGAAAGATATTGAATTTTCATCCCTTAAAACTGAAGGGGTAGTTTATACCCTTAAAAATGAGTTACCGCCGATACAAAAATATACATGTATATTATTTTTCATCCCTCTTGACGTATGCGAAGTTAGATCAAAATCGGCATCTGACACATCGGGATATGTTTACTTGTTAGTGTAGAGCATATGCTGAAAAATAATATTATCAAAAATGCTATTTAAATTAATTTTATTTTATATATTTCTATTTAATTTAATTTTCATTCAACGAAATTGTTATAATCTAATTTTACACTTAACTGTATTAAATAGTAATTACAGAATTTTAATAACTATCGTGATTTAAAAGTTTTGAATCTTTTTGGCTAACACGGAAAAAATAGAACGTCGCTCCAGCGAGATTGTCCAGCAGATCACGAATAAAGACGTAAAATGACAATTAAAATTCGAAATCCTCAAATTTTTTTTTCTATAAATAGGTATACTTTTCTTATGTATTTAAGAATATTTCTACATAATTTCTAGACGATGTGGTTATTTATATTATTTTTATATGATTTTTTAAAGTCGTTAATAGTGAAAAAATCACTACTTTTTTCATTTTAAGGCTTCTGTATTGATTACCATGTTAGATACGACAAAAATGCACTAAACCTTTTTTGTAGAGCACAAAATTTCCTACAAAAAAGTCAGTGAGAGCCATAGTCTAATGTTAATAGATACATAACAAATACAAAATCGAATTCATTTGGATAACGGCCCACAAGGGAATCCTTGAAAACGAAAACGCTGACTATTTAGCAAAAACAGTCACGACAGAAGAATGTGATGAAAATATTCGAATTCCATATTCTGATCTACAAACCCGTTCTCCACTATAGCCACGTATGCAGATGACAACGGTTTTATCATCCCATAAGGACCCAGCTACTGCTTCAAATATTACACGAAAAACAATAAATGAAATCGAGAAATGGCTGAATAAATGGAGAATTAAAGTCAATGAGCTGAAATCTACACACGTGACATTTTCATGTGACCATAAATAGGTGCAGGGCCAATCATTACAACCTGGCGGCATCAATTGCGAGAGTCAATATAATTGACAATTCAAAATGCAACTGCAGACATGAGTACCAAGATTTAGACAATATCCTGTGGCAGTGTCCACGATACTCTAGCGAGAGAGAAAAGTTTGTTAAAGAACTAAACAAACGCAGCCAGCGAGACTGTTAATATATGAAGGCAGGCCATCGTTACATAAAACCTTATTACGATTTCTCAAAGATTGTAAATTAGAGATTGAGGATCACGAAATTTAGAAATACAAAAATTTAAACAAGTGCAACACCAATATGTACCACTAATTGTAAAGGTACATAATCCCGTCAAGGGATTCAAATAGCTCAATAAAAAAAAAAGTTTTCTCAACATTAACCATTTTCGACTACGTATAAATTATATATTTTTGGATGCGAACAAAAAAGGGTTATCTATTGCTAAGAAAAAAAGTGGATAATACACGTTTAAACCATTTTTACTAATAAATCTAAGTCATCTTTGCTCATGAAGCTCATGCCATAATTTGTTAGTGACAAAAAAGTTAATTCACATTTACTTATATATTTTAAACTAGTTTTTACTTTCAGTATGTCAAACATTTCGTGATCGTATTTTTATGTTTTATTGCTGCAGATTTTTCCAGTTTCTTAGGTTTCTGTGCATAAACATTGTATTTGCACAATGTAATAACTAACAATGAATTTATTTCTACTTGTATTGATATAAAAAAACTGTTATGTCAATTAGCAAATATTGAACGAAGTGTATGTCAATTATACGGACCTTTTGTAAGATCGAAGTTAACTGTGATATCCATTGCTACTCCGCATGCGTCCATGGTAGTGAGTAGTTCGCATATGTTATCCTTCAGGTCAAGTAAATCCACAAAAGTATAATAATACAGCGACAATGATTTAATAATTTCATTTTTAAGATTCGTTATTGTTTGTAATCCTTTTATGTCGATGTTGGGAAATTTTCGGACAATGAGTTTGATCGAGGATTCAAGCGTCTTGTCGGAAAGGAATCCTGGTTTAGATTTTGCATCTCCGCATGCCTTTTTAATATTATAAATTCGTGTTAGCATACCGACACCTCGATCATTGAGGATTGTCAGTTTCTCAGCCAACTTTTGATGGCTCGGATTCAAAGGGCGTGCCATGATTCGTCTTTGGTTCTAGGTTCCACTAATTAAAGAATCATCCTATTAAACACTCCTATAAATCCACCCAAGCAACAAATTCTGAAAAAATAAATGTAAATGAAATGTTTTTGAATTTGCCTTTTCTTCTTATCTTCAGATTATAGAAATCGAAAAAGTGTACCTCCTTTTTGTATTTATCGCATGTCGGTGGTTCCTGACATTTAAATTTTATTAACTAATTGTGAAATAATCTGGGATAAAAGATATACGCATCGCAAATATCACAAACCCCCACAATCACTCAAAATTGCTCACCAAGTACAAACATATATATATTTTATCTACATACGTATACTATGTATATGTTTATCTACGTATGTATACTGCGTAAAATGTGTAGAATCATATGCCTATACAGGTTTCTATTTGTGTGTGTGCGTTTGTAGGCGGTGTAGGCCAGTGTAGGTCCGTGTAGGCCCACTGTAGGGAGGAGAACATGATAAATGTAGAAGGGCAGGAAAAGTGTAACGATGAGTGGGTTGAGCTACGAACAGCCAATGAAAAAGTACAAGGAAATGAGGCGGATAATTCAAACCGCAGATTAATAGCGTTCAAACGTCTACATTCACTTTTTGATGAATTACTTTTTATTTGAATTATTTATTTAAGGGATTCTAAAGTGGTCCGCTGGTAAGGTAGGAAATTTCACGAAAAAACGTAAATAAAAGATGACTGTACAACATTTTTAAAATTCGAGCTCTGTAACCCAGCAAACGAAAATTCATTCAGTGATTTTGAATGAATCTCAATGGATTTTAATTGGTTTTCTTAATCACTAAATATCAATAGAAATCTAGGGTGTACTTCCGAAAACGCCCCCAACCGATTTTAATGTACATTGGTATACTTACGTATTTCGGGGTGCTGATTACGGAAATGATAATGAAAATTGGCGCAAATTTTATTTTCATGGTGAAAACCTTAAAAAACCACCATAATTTAAGGTTTTTTGCAATTATCTCCTAAAATTTTAAAAATTTCGAAAAATTGTTTGAATAAAAGTTGTAGATTTGATCGAAATACACATTTTATGTTTTGTGCATTTTCCCGCCAAAATCGATAGTTTTTGAGAAAAATCGAAAAAACGACAAAACACCATGAAAACGATCATTTATAACATGAATTCCACGTAGCGATACACATATGCTTTTGGGAATTGTTAGGGATAGGTAGAGTTTTGACTGGTTAGGTTAGGTTAGTTTTAGGGCACGCATATGCTTTTAGGCATTGTTATGGTTAGGCAGAGTAGTGGCTGTTAGGTTAGGTTAGTTTTAAGGCACCCATATGCTTTTATGCATTATTAGGGCTAGGCAGAGTTCCGACTGGTTAGGTTAGGTTAGTTTTTGGGCACGCACATGCTTTTAGGCATTGTTAGGGCTAGGCAGAGTTCTGACAGGTTAGGTTAGGTTAGTTTAAGGGCACGCATATGCTTTTAGGCATTATTATGCCACCGTCACAAGCACCTAAGACAATTTCGTGTTAACGAGAGCCGTGACGTTGCCATTTCTCTGATTCCACTATTTCACTATACGAATTTTGACCTTAATTCTGTTTTGTAGTTTTTTTGATTTTTCTCAAAAACTATTGATTTTGGCGGGAATATGTATAGAACATAAAATGTGTATTTCGATAAAATCTACAACTTTTATGGGAAGAATTTTTCGAAATTTTAAGAATTTTATGAGATAATTGCAAAAAACCATAAATTATGGTGGTTTTTTAAGGTTTTCACCATGAAAATAAAATTTGCGCCAATTTTCATTATCATTTTCGTAATCAGCACTCCGAAATACGTAAGTATGGCCAATTTTCATTAAAATGGGTTGGGGGCGTTTTCGGAAGTTTATCCGAAATCTATTCAACATAGCTGTAACCAATAATTTTCTATTGTTTTAAAATCATTGATTTCCGTACGTGCTTATTATATTATTTAAATTCATTGAATTTCATTGGTTTTCTCATTTTTAAATAATTTTGTATTAATAAAAGGTTATACATTTTATATATTTATTTTTCTAATTATTTATAATTATATTATTGTGCATCTTGTCACATAAGAAGGGAATATTATTCCTAAAACTTAAATTATAGTAATTTCCTAGTACCATGGTGTTATTCGTGGCGTCAATCTGGCAGAATACGTGAAAAAGTTGGAATAATTGATATTATATTCATTTAAATCTTTTAGAGTAGATTAGACTACTTTAAGGGGATACCATTAAGTAGTAATGAGAGTAGCTGACAAAATGTAGAGGAATGTATCCATGAGTGGACCACGTTTTTAATTTAGTGTAAAAAGTTAATTAAATAAAGGAATTTTTAAGTCTTCTATACACCGTTAGGTAGATATAATCCCTATAGGTATAAATTAAATACACTTGGGTTACTTTATGCAGTTAAATAAAATGGATTAAACCTTTTTTACAAAGGGACGTTTTTTGGTTAAAAAAAAATTGTATCCATGAGTGGACCACCCGTTCAAATCCCCTTAGAATGGCTAGAAACAGCAAAAATACAATGGTAACTAACTAAATGGCGAGCAATTGAGGGGCTCCATCTAAGAACCCAACAACTGCAAAAGTATTGAAAAACATTTTTTTCAATCCGGAATCTGTCCATTTCGAATTCAGATCGATTTTTTGCAATTCTATATAATTCGTTTCAATCCTTTAATACGATATAATACGACACTTGAGAATTTATGAGATTTCCATTTAATTCGAATCAATTCGAAAATAAAATTGGCACATTTGAAATAATGTTTGGAATTCGCCACAATACGATCGAATGAATTTGACTAAGCAACAATAATTCTTTTCAATACTCGGTCCAAATTTCGACGCGTTACAATGGGGTTCACCGGTAAAATTTTTGTATTATTTTTTATTGTTTTAAATAATAATTTAGGTAATAAATAACACAAATAAAATCGAAAAAAAATTAATTTATTAATTGGGATATTTTATTTGCCAATTAAAAACTCTTCCGTTTGAACGCGCGCCAGTTTCGTGTGACGTCACTATGCGGGTTCGGCTGCCAACCAATCCCGTTCGAATATTCTACTGTGCATTGATGTCATGTTTAACCTCAGAAGTTTACTCCGAAATTTTTAAAATGGAACAAGCAAACTTGTACTATGGAAAAAAGGGCTGTAAGTCCTGCTATTTTACAAATAGGTTCAATACACACGCGGCGACAAACAGTAACGTCACGACGATTCGTCCAAAGGTGCATCCTTGTAGCTGATAAATGTTACCTATATATGTATACATAGATTTTAAAACTATTTTTGCAATTAAGAAAACGCAAATAACGGCATAGTAAAGTGTATGGGTTTTATATCCCTTTTTTCCATAATAAAAACTCAAACAATTGAGGTTAAACATGGCATAAATGCACAGCAGAATATGCGAACGGGATTGGTTGACAGCCGAACCCGCATAGTGATGTCACACGAAACTGGCGCGCGTTCAAACGGAAGAGTTTTTAATTGGCAAATAAAATACCCAAATTAATGAATTAATTGTTTTTTAGATTTTATATGGGTTATTTATGACCTAAATTATTATTTAAAACAATAAAAAACAATAAAAAAATGTTACCGGTGAACCCCATTGGATCCAGTACGTACGGTCGAATTTCGGCCGAGCAACTATAATCCTTCTCAATACTTCGTCAGAATTTTGACGCGTTGTGATTCGATCTAATACGACCGGTCGAATTTCATTGACGTCAAGATAATTCTTTTCAATACTTTGTGTATATTTCGACGCGCTGCAATTCGATCTAAATATACGTCCGATCGAATTTCGGCAAAGCAAAGTTAATTCTTTTCAATACTTCGTAAGAATTTTGAAGCGTTGTAATTCGATCGAATACATCCTGTCGAATTTCATTGAAGTAAAGATAATTCTTTTGAATACTTTGTGCTGAATTCGACGCATTGTAATTCGATCTATTATGGAATTTTATATTTTGAAAATTTTCAAAATTCATTTGCATTTACGCAATAATCGACTCGAGATTATCTCCCCTTCCTACAACCCACAAAATTTTGTCAGATTTCGCGTATCTCTTGCCGTTTTCGAATATTTACAAATTTTGAAAATTTTGAAAATCCTTTTGTATGTGTGTTAATAAAATTAACTTTTATTTTTACAAAGTACAAAATATTCAGATCAGACGCAATACATTTACGTAACAAAAATTCAAATCAATGTACATATATAAAAGTGTTAAATAATTTAAGCGGTCTTGAGTCATAGATGTTCGCAACACATTTTTAATAATAAATAATTTAGAAAATGATCTTTCACCGGTCACGTTAGATATCATTAAAGTTAGATATATTCTTAGGACAATTTCAACATTTGGACAAGATTCGCGAACTCCTTTGTCAATAATTAATGAGTACATTGCTTGTTCTTTACTAATGTTGGAGTCGAATTTCAATAAATCTAAACAAAAATTTCGAAATTGTAATAATTCTGCTTCAAGACCAGAATCAAAATCATTTGAATACATAAGTATTAATCGTCGAGAACTTTCGGTAATTTCGGCATAACTTAATTCATCGAGCTTAGATAAAAATCCAAATCTCGATTCAATTTCTTCGTATGCTCCCATTCTTTGATTCAAAGCGTTGATGAAAGTATCTATTATCGGAAGATATTGAGAGATACGAAATGATTCAGATTCTGAAAAATCAAATTCTGGTTCCTACTGGAAGTAAACGGATTCAAACGGATAGAAAATAACGGATTCAAACGGATAGAAAATTTGTATCCGTTTGAATGCCCACTTTGCATTCTTTTCAATCCGTTGTTGTCCGTCAAAACTGAATACGTCCTGGATCCGTGGAATGGAAAATTGATCCGCCTCAATCCGTTCTAATATGAGCCTGTCGAATCCTTGTCTATCCGTATCTATCCGTGATATGGCACCGAGTGTGCACCTGTTTTTATCCGTTTCTATTCGCATAAATACTTTCATCCGTCTCAATCCTTAAAAACTGAGTCAATATTTATCCGCATATATCCGCCAGCGTATACGAAAATTAAATCCGCTTCTATTCGTTTGTATACTTGTATCCTTTTTTATCCGTAAAAATGTATAAATATTTATCCGCATATATCCGCCTGCGTATACGAAAATTCTATCAGCTTCTATTCGTTTGTATACTTTGATATTATCGTTTGTATAGTTTGTAATACAAACCACGAACTATTTAAAAATTATGCATTTGAATATTTATTACCAGCATATACATCTTTGTATTAATTTAATGTAAGAATATTGTAAGATAGTCGTTAGGGTTGTTCAAGTATTGCGATTTTTCGAAATTGCCCTCCCTCCCCTTTCTTCATGTACATGGAAATATGCTCAAGTGGCTTGATTTTTCCGAATCACAGAGTTGCGCGGATAGGGAATTAATGGAACGAAAACATTTCCGATCCGCCACAGATAGTTAAAATTGCTCGCAGAAGCCTACCGATGGAGACGCGGATTGAAACCGACGGATCGAAACGTATAGGCTCGGAAACGTATCGAAACGGATTGAAAACGATATGTGCGGACAGACAGTCGGATAGAAATCCGCGGATTAAAGCGGATTATAAATGTAATTTGCGAATCGCGAATATGCGCGGATAGGAGACTATTGGAACGGACTCGTGTGCGATCCGCGGCAGTCGTCGAGAATTATTTAAAGTTGCACGCGGATACGCGCCGATAGAAACGCGCATTAAAACCGGCGGATCGAAACGTATAGGCTCGAAAACGGATCGGGACGGATAAAAGACGATATATGCGGATTGGTAGACGGATAGAAACCCGCGGATCACGACGGATTAGAAATGTAATTTGCGAATTGCGGATATGCGCGGATAGGAAAGTGTTGGAACGGACTCGTGTGCGATTCGCGGCAGACGTCGGGAATAAATTAATGTTGGACGCGGATACGGACGGATTAGTCACGGATAGCCTTCGGATACAAGAGGTTAAAAATGTATTGAAACGTTATCAAACGTATATAAACGGATAGCCGAAGTATTAATACGGATAGGGTTTGAATCCGTTTACTTCCAGCAGGGGTGTTTCAGGATCTCCAGGGGAGTTTAAACGAATATTTCTCTTTCTAATACGGCGGCTTTGATATTCCGTTATTTCAGTTACTTTTTTTTTCCTAAATCCTCATAGTGTGAAAAGTTATCTCGTTTTTCTGCAACGTATTCTTTTAGCGATTTTATACATGAAATTGCGGTATTTAATAGTATTCTAGGATTTTGAATAGTGCTGCTAGTTTTATTCAAGTTTTGAAGAATATCATTCCAAAGAGATGCCATGATCCCAGTTTCTAAACAACACATTTTTTTATGGAGACCTGAAGCTTCGCATCGAGTTTTCGTATCGTAATTAAAATTTTGAGATATATCTAATAAAGTAGCTCTGATTGATTTATAACCACGTACAAAAGCTTCATTAGCGTCTCCTCGAGCACTCCATCTAGTGCACTCAACTCGTTCTGGCATTTTTATTCTGATTTTTCCAGTTTTATCTGATTATAATACTTCTTTAAGCAATGCCCATCGACAATGAAGCTGAAAAAAAATACGTAAATAGATTGAAGAAACAGAAAATAATTCGTTGAAGACGTCGAAGTATCAGAAGCTTAGTCCCAACTTACACGATGTCCCATCCTATACGACAATCCCTTACGATTTTTATAGTGCAGCATTTTAAATTATTAGTTTCAATTTAGTTAAAAACTACAAATTTCAGTTGTTATAGATTTACTGGAAAAAAAAGAAATTCTTTTCAGCTATAAATGTTGAATGATTAAAATTATATAACTTATGATCAATTCTCATAAAATCGTACATTAAATCGGTTCAAAATTGTTAGATTTTTTCGACTTTCTTTCCGAGGATAATTTTACAGCATGACAAAAAAGTTGATTGTTGAAAAACTCTTTTTTTTTAATTAAAAAACTCAGTTTTAAAATTATTTTAAAAATGTATAATTCTCTGTATTTTTCATCATTATTTGAGAAATCCTCTTTTAAATTCCGAATAACTTGCCCGAAAACTTTTCGCGTCGAGATTGGTCGTTGCTTTTAGCGCGAAATTAAAATCAGTTTTGAAAATTTATATTTCATTTTAAAAATAAATATTTAATAATTGTATGATTATACTTTAAATAGTTATTAGGTATATATTTTTTTAGCTTTGAATAACTGTAATATTTTATGATTGTATTGTAAAATTCATTCAGTATTTGTTTCATTGAAAATGTTAAATTTTTAATGGAATTGGAAATATAAATCACGAGATAAATAGATAGAATGGGTATCTTAGGGTATATTTTGTTTTTAAAGTTATAAAATTGAAAGTTAATAAGCGATCAAGGTTCATAATATGTATAGAAAAATTTTTTTTTTTTAAGTTTTTAATTATTTGATAATGCGTTTGTGGGGGCCCTCATTTTGTGGGGGCCCTGGGCCAGTGCCCCAAGTGCCCTTATGTAAATCCGGCGCTGCCTATTTGTATTTGACATCGAAATTATAAAAGAGTAACTGAAAGATTAAACTACGTTTTAAAAAGAAACGTATACATTGTTGCATATAAGGCTGACTGCCTTCAAATTTTGCTTCACTGATTTTTTAATTCGTGATAAATATATAAATTTATATTTGTATCAAAATCAGGTAAATGAAAATTTCTATATGTTAGTCCAAATCTCCAATTAATATTTATCGGTTTGTTATAAATTCGGTAGACATTATGACCATGTATATGGACAAATCCACGGAACCGGTCGATTTTGTGTTACCGACACATTTTACCATTTTAAAAAATCCTATAAACTTTTACATATTTCTACTTCTTTCGGATTCCTTTGAAAACTTGTTGAACTAAGAAAATTCAATGAATGTTTACGTACATGCCTTATATAAATAACAAAATAGTGTTAATTATTTAAGAAAATAAAATTTGCAATGTTACTCTCGGTATAATTTTCAGTTCTTACGGGTATAATTTT